>JAUPFR010000013.1:6694838-7277499 GCA_036925125.1 Oreortyx pictus | reverse complement strand
GGGGGGGGGGAGAAAATAAAATAAATAAATAAATAAATAAATAAAATCGCTACCGATCGGATCTGCTTCATTTTTTTTCCGGCTCCGGATTTTCCCCCCCTCATTTATTGCGGCCGCCGTGACGGTGATCGCGGCCGCTGCGCTCCCCGCGTGGGGGCGGGGGAAGGTGCACCCCCCTCGGGGCAGCGCGGGGCACCGGGACCGAGCGCTGCCGCAGCCCGCGGCCCGGCCTCAGTTTCCCCCCCGGGGGCGGCCCCGTCCTCCGCACGGATCCCCTCCGGGCCGCCTCCCCCCCCCCCTCCGCCGGCCCCGTTGTCCCCGCTGTCCCCGCACCGAGGCCGGGGAGCGGGGCCCGCTGCCCGCCGGCTGAAGGACGCGGTTTATCCTCGCGGAATCACGTATGTCTGTATATATCTATCTATACATCTTTTTATTCCTGTTCCGTTCGGCAACGCCTCGCTCGGCTGCGAGCGCTCGGCTCGGCCCGCTCCGTGCGGGGAGAGGCCCCGGAGAAAAATCGCTGTCTGCGTTTAAGCGGTTTTCGGCATTGCTTAAACGCTGGGATTTTTTTTTTTTTTCTTTCTTCTTTTTTATTAGTATCATTATTTTATTATTATCATTTTTATTCCTTTCTTTCGGGCGCAATTTAAGCGCACAAAATGGCTCCTTGGCACGGAGCGAGGCGCAGCGGGGACAGCCCGGGGCTCCCGCAGCTGGGCACGGCGGGACGCGGGGACTGCGCTTCCACGGCGAGCACAAGGAGAACAGCGAGGAAGGAAAAAAAAAAAATAAAATAAAAGAAAGAAAGAAAAGGAAAAAGGGGGGGAAAAAAAAAAAAAAGGGAAAAAAAAAAAAAAAAAGGCAGCACGCTTCCTCGGCTACAGCCCCGTATCTCTGAGAAAAAAGAGGGGGCATCTCCCCAGCGCCAGGAGGAGGTTCGGAGGGGTCGCCCCCAGCCGTCCCCGGGCGCTGCGCGGGGAGACCCGGCACCACCTCGGCCCCGACGGGGCGGGCGCGGCTCTGGCCATGGTGCTGCACGGCCGCCGCTCCGCGCCCCGCGGGGCCTCCTCGCCCTGGGCCCTGCCTCCAGCGCGGAGCTCCGCACCCGGGCACGGCTTTGCTCCTCTCCTTTCCCCGGGGGAGCGATGCAGCCGGGGCCGGGCACGGGGAGCCGCCCGCCGCCCGCACCTCGGAGCAGCCCCGTTCCCCTGAATTACTGAATGTGATCGCCCCGCGCCGAGTCCGCTGCCTTCCCCTCTTCTACGTCCCGCGCGTCTGACGTCACTTTTCTTTAATTAGGAGAAGTTATTTTTAGCCAACCTAGAGTAACCCCCGCGCCTCGCCGCCCCGAGCTGCATCGTGTCTTAATTGTTTTTCTCTTTTCCTCCCACAATCGGGGCTTCGCCAACTTCTCACGGGAGCGGCGGCTCCCGACGGGCGTTCAGGAAACGCGTCGCTTTGTTTTGCAATTAAAAGCCTCGTCTAAGCAAGCCCCGGCGTTGGAAAGGCTCAGCCGCAGCGTCCCGCAGCCCGGCTGCTCCTTCCTGCGGCCGTCGGGGGCCGGGACCGAGGATGGGACGGCCCCGGGCCCTCCTCGCTCTGCGGGGCGAGCGCACGTCGAGGGGCTGCGGGGGAGGTCCGGGCGGTGCGCGCTGCCAGTGCACCTGCACTGCTACGGGTCGGGTTTCTGTGAGGCTGAGGCCTAAAATGCGTTTTACTTCCAGGGAGACACGAGGAAGAAGAAAAAAAAAAAAAAAAAAAAAGAAGAAGAAGAAGAAGAAAGCAGCAGCAGCGAGGAAATAAGCGTCCGCGGGAAGGGGAGGGCGCAATGGGAGAAAAAAAAAGAATAAAAAATGAAATAAAAGAAATTATAAATAAAGATTAAAAAAAAAAAAAGGAAGAAAAGGGGAAAAAAAAAAAAATGAAGCAAAGATACAGAGAGAAGCGAATGTGAAATAAAAAATCCTCCCCTAGCAGAGGCTGCCGGAAGATCGCAGCACGGGCAGCGGCGGCCCCAGCGCTGTCCTCGGAGCTGAACCCGAGAAGGGGACGCGGAGCGCGGTGTCCCGGTGCCCCCCACCCCACGGAGCGGAGCTCCGCAGCATCCCTCGCTGCGCCCGAAGGAAAAATCCCGGGCTGTCAGCCGTGGCCTAACGCCGGGATGCGCGGCGCGGCTCGGCCTCGGTCAGGCGTTCCTCCCGCTGCACGCCGCTCCGTCCGCCCAGCGGGGACATTCGGGAGCCACCTGGCAGCGTGCGGCTCCGCTCGGCCCCGGCTCCCCGCCGCCCCGTCGGGGCACTGCTCTCCCCGTCGGGGTGTCCCGTCCCGGACTCGCGGGGAGCGCTGCCCGGAGCACGGCGACCCCGGCAGCCAAAGGAGCCCGGGGGCACCCCCTGCCCCCCCCCCCCCCCCCCCCTGCCCTCCCCCCCCTCCCTCCGCGCCGTACCGGGCCCCGGAGCCGCCGTGGACGCGGGCTGCCCGCCCCGACGGGCGGAGGAACCGGGAGCGGCGCGGGTCGGCGGGGTCCCGCAGTCGGAGGGATACAAGTTCCCGGCGGGGAGCGGCCCGCCTTCTCCTCCCCTTCACTCCTTCCTCCTCCCCCCCACCCGGGGCAGAGCCCCCTCTCCCCGCAGCCTCCCCGGGGACCCACGGTACCGCCACACTCACGCTTGCAGCCGAGGCGAGGGCAGCGACGGGGCCGTCCGTGGGCGAAGCGGGCAGAGGGGGCCGCCCTTCCCGGAGGGAGGGCGGTGGGGCGGTCAGGGCTCTGCCCCCGGTGCCCCCGGTACCCCCCGGTGCTGGGGACGGCGGTGCTCGGGCTCCTCGCGTCCTGCCGGCTGCTGCCGGTGCCGGTTCTGGTCGGTGTCCAGGAGCTGCCGCCGGCGGCAGGCTCTGCCCGCACTGACGTCAGCCCGGCAGCCTCCGATTCACTCCAACCATGGCGGAGAGGAGGAGGAGGAGGGAGAGGGGGAGGGGAGAAGGCGGGGGGAGGGAAGGAGGGAGGGGGAGAGGAGGAGGACGGGAGGAAGGCGGCGGCGGCGGGGGTTGGTCGCTGGCAGCTCCACCGAGCAGAAACCGCAGCCCCTCCGTGTCACCCCTAATTACCCCCCGAGGATGGGGGAAAGGGGTCGTTCCCCCCACACCCCGCTCAGCCGCCCGCCGCCGCCCCCTCGGAGCCCCGTGCCCTCTGCGGGGCTGCACCGCACCTTCGGGGCACGGCTGTGCCTCCCGCAGCTCTCCTCGAGCCGGGGGGGCGGCGGGGGGGGGGGGGGGGGGGGGGGAAGGATCGGGGCGAGGTTCCCCGCTCGGGGTGCGCCCCGGAGCCCCCTCGGCCGTATCCCCATCCCCGGCGTTCGGGAAGGGTTGCCGCCTCCCCATTGCCTCCGCCGCACGGAGCATCACGGCGCGGGCTCCCCCGGCCCCCCCGGCCCGGCCCGGCCCGGCACGGCCCCGCTCCCGCACCGCTGTCCAAGTGCTGAAAGTCCGCGACGCACCCCGGAGCGGCACGGCACGGCACGGCTCGGCACGGCTCGGAGCGGCACCGCAGCCGTCGGGCAGAGCAGGAGCGGGAGCTTTCCTTGTGGGGAGGCGACAGAAAGGGAAAAAAGAGGGTCCCTGCAGCCGGCAGCTGGGCAGCGCCGTGCCGCCCCGGGCCGTGATGTCCGTGCCGCCCCGACGGTCGGGCCGAGCCGTGCCGTGCCGTGCCGTGCCGTGCCGTGCCGTGCCCGCAGCATCCCGCCGCTGAGCTCCGGCTGAACGCAGGACTCGGGCACGGCGGTGCCGCGGTGCCTTCCTCTCCTTCCCTCTCTTCCTTCCTCCTCTTCCCCCTCCATTTTTCTCATCCGTTTCTCATCCTTTTCCCCTTGACACAATTATACATTTAGCGTTTCCCCCGCAGCTCTTGCAGACCGAGGGAAAAAATATATTTGATTACATACATCTCTATATATTTCCCAAATCCCCCTCTCCGGCCGCAGCCTCACGTCGCCCCCGACCTTTCCTCGCCTTCCCTCCCTCATCTCACCCACGTTTTAATCCCGATTCACCCGCGCGGTGCCCGCGGCTCCGGGGCTGAAGGAGCAGCGGTGCCCGGGCACGTTCCTACGGAGGAGAACCGCTCCGATCTCCGCAGCACCGCACCGCACCGCCTCGACACCCGCGACTTCACATTTCCCCGTCCTTTTCCTTTCTCACCGCCGCGAAAGGAACGGCGGCCCCAAACGCCGCTGGCAGCAGAAAAGCGGAGCCCGGTGCCAAATTCCGCAGTATTTTATTTTCAAAGCAATTAAGGAACGCCACAAAAAGCGTCTTCTCCTCTTCCCGGGGAGTGTAAGAAATCCTTTCTCTCTCCTAGAGTCGAAACCCGATGGCATTGTCGTTAAACACGAAAAGGAGAATATGAAGAAATTGCAACACTCCCTCCCGAGCGCTGCCCCCCCCCCAGTTTATTTGCCCTAATAATTAATTCACAAGAGCTTAACTTCGGTGTAACCCTGGCGGTCTTTTCATTAAAAAATCCCCGCGTTTCCTATTGAATTAGCTCTGCTCCATTGTCGCTGAAATGAAGACGCCAAACCAACTTTTACCCCGAGCATTTTCTCACCAGCCCAAAGAAAAGTCCCTCTCCTTTTTCTTTTCTCCGATTTTTTTTTTTTCCCCCTCTCCCTTTTTCTTTAATTCAAGCACCCAGGCGATGGACGTGTCCTGCAATTTAACTACTTTCAAATTCTTTGTTCGGGTCCCACTGGGGCTCTATTGTCACCTTATTGAGAGAGCTTATTGCCAAGTCAAGCCTGAGTGAATTGAGACACGCACGGGAGGAGCCCGGGGCCGGGAGAGGGATGCTCTGCCCGGGGGACCCCGGCCCACGTCCGAGGGATGGCGGTGGGCGCGGGGCAGGGGCTGCCCGCACTCCGGGACCGCCGCGTTTCCCCGCCCGCCGAACCCTCCTCGGCCCCGGGAGACGGAGCGCGGAGCAGCGCAGGGCCCGGCCCGGGGACGGGGATGGAAAGGTGGATGGAAATGGGGCAGTGCCCCCCAGGACGGCCCGTGCCCGCCGTTCTCTTACCTGCTCTGCCCTCCTCCCCGCCGCTTCGCCCCTCTCCCAGAGCACGGGGTCGGCTCCCGGCCCGCTGCTGCCCGCTCCCCGCTCGCCCTCCGCTCACTTTCGGAGCTCCGGGGCTCGTCTCCCGAGCGGGATAAGAAAGGGTCGCTTTTCTTTTCCCTTTTGCTGTCCCCTCCCGCTCCCCCCCCCTCACCCCCCCCCCAGCGTGGAAAAGGGGGGTGCGCGCTGCGGGAAGGTGTCAGGAGAAACGGCGCTGGGAGAGCGGTGCTGGGCACGAGCTCCCACGTAAGCCCGTACGTCACCTATAAAATGCCCATTTCTCCCGTGCCTCGGCTCCCGGGGCGGCGGCAGGAATGCCTCCGCAGCCCGAGCGCCGGCTCCTTCCTCCCTCATCCCTCCCCGAGCCGAGAGGCGAAGGCAGAGCCACGGGGCTCCTCCGCAGCCGCGCCCCAAAAATCCCTCCCGGGCCCCTCGGTCCCGCGGCTCCGAAGGGCTCCCGCCCCACCGCCCCGCGACGTGACGCTCCCCGTGCCCCGGCGGACGGCGAAGCCCTTGACCCCTGGCCCCGGCCGGCTGCGGGGCACCGGGGTTAAGCAAAGTCCCGCCGCCGCCCCATTGTCCGCCCGCAGCGCTCGGCCCCGGGGTCTCCTTCGGTCGCTCCGTGCCCGGCCCCGACGGGGCGCGACGGGACGGCACACGGACAAAGGGCCCGAGGTTGGGGGGATGGGAGGGGGGGAGGGGAGAACGGGGAAATGCCCCCACCCGCCGTGCCCCGAGTCGCGCGTTAATACCCTGACCCCAGTCCCGGCCCCGCTAAAATTCCAGCGGGCTGTTCGCTTTGGTCGGCGTTGGGTTTATCCTTTTCCCGCTGCTTGAGGACAGCGGGTGGCTGCATCGGCCCGAGCGGCGGCGACAGCGTTTCGTCGGGATTTCTTTTCATCTTTTCCCTTCGGTGGGGGATCCGCGAGAGGAGCGGGCTCAAAATAATAACAATGACGATAAGAATTGGAAAACGAAACGAACCGAAGACCGCAGAGAAGGGCAAATCGGCGATAACACCACGCACCGGCGGGAGCGCAGCCCCGACACGGAGCGCTTCCCCGGAGCCGCTCGCGGTGGGGACCCCCGTCCCCCCCACTCCCCCCACATCCCCCGGCCCACCCCTTATCGCTCGAGCCACGAAGTCCCTATGGGGGGAAGGGAGGGGGGGGTACTCCAGGCAGCGTTCAGCGCACAAAGAGGGGCGCGTGCGGCCTCGCCCTGCTCCCGTGGCACCGCGTCCCCACGCACCCCCAACGGCCGAGGTTCCCCCCGGGACGGGCGGGCGTCGCGACCCCGCGCTGCCGTCGGGTTCGTTCTCGGGGCTTCGTCCCCGCTCCGGCCCGGCTCACGGAACGCTCCGCGGTGTCCGGAGGGTGGGAGCGGCATCACGGCCGCCCCCATCCTTCGCCCCCAGCCCCGCACCCGAGCGCGGAGCGGGGCGGGAAACTCCAAAACCCGCGCCTCGACGGCCCCGGCCCGGCCCGGCCCTGCCCGGGGTGAGCGGCCCCGAGCGGGCGGCAGCGGCGGGACCGCGGCGACACCTGGCGGCGCGGCGCGGTACTGCGGCACACGGCGCGGCCCCGCAGCGCCCTGCGGAGCCCTCCCGCGTCCCGCACAGCGCCCGCACGGTCCCGCAGCGCTGGCGGTACCCGCACGGCCCCGGCAGCGCGTTCCGTGCGGCCGTCCGAAAAGAAAAGTAACAGGGCAACAAAAAGAAGCGCCGCACTCCCGCGCTCTAACTCGCTCGACCGCGGCAGGACTCGAACCTGCAATCTTCTGATCCGAAGTCAGACGCCTTATCCATTAGGCCACGCGGCCGCCTGCGAGCGCTGCTCTTCGCGCGCACTACTGCCTGCACAGCGGCGGCTGCGGCTGCGCGGGAGCGGGAGGGGGCGGGGCGGCCGCGCGGCCGGAAGTTGTCCCGGAGCTCCGCGTCGCTCCGCTGTGCGGGGACAGGTGGGTGCGGGGGGGGGGCACGTGGGGGTCGCGGGATTTGGGGCGGCGTGCACGCCTTGCTGGGCTGGTAGCCCCGGCCGCGCGTCCCCGCACGGCGCACGCGGCGCCGGTTGCGGCTCTCACCGCTCTCCCCTTGCAGGAGGACCCCCCCCCCCCCCCCCCCACACACACACACCCAGCAGCAGCAGCGATGCGCCGTACGCTCCGTCGGGGGTCAGCGCTGCACCGCAACGCATCCCGGCCGTGCTCCGGCTCCTCCGACCGCCGCCCGCAGCCGTGCGGCCGTGAGCCCGAGCCCTGGGAGCGGAGCGAGCGCCGCGTGAACCCGCTGCACATCCAGATGCTGTCCCGGAACCTCCACGAGCAGATCTTCCGCGGCGCGGCCGTGCGGCACTCGGACGAGGCCGTGGAGCGCAGCGTGGAGCACCTGCGGCGGCACGGCCTGTGGGGCAGGAGCGGCCCCGCGCTGCCCGACGTGCGCCTGCGGTTGCCCCGCATGTACGGAGCCGACATCGACGAGCATTTCCGCCGCCTGGCTCAGAAGCAGAGCCTGCCCTACCTGGAGGCGGCCGAGGAGCTGCTGCGCTGCCGCCTGCCGCCCGCTCCCCCGAGCTGGGCCCGGCAGCGGGGCTGGACGCGCTACGGCCCCGACGGGCGGACCGAGGCGGTGGAGTGCCCGCGGGAGCGCGCGTTGGTGCTGGACGTGGAGGTGTGCGTGGCCGCGGGGCAGTGCCCCACCATGGCCGTGGCGGTGTCCCCCCACGCGTGGTGAGCGAGGCGTTGGATTCCCGTTTTCCTCCCGTCCCCCCTCCCCGCGCTGTGCCGCGCTGACCGCTGCCGCCGTCGGGCAGGTACTCGTGGTGCAGCCGGCGCCTGCTGGAGCAGCGCTACTCGTGGGGACCCCGCCTGGAGCTGCACGACCTCGTGCCCCTGGAGGGGGCTGCAAGGCTGCAGGAGGGGAGCGAGAGGGTGGTGGTGGGGCACAACGTGGCCTTCGACCGCGCCTTTGTCAGGGAGCAGTACCTCATCCAGGTGAGTGCTCTCCGGGTGCTTTGCTGCCACGTGTCGCTCGGGGCTGGGTGGGATGCGTGGTGACACTTCACGCTGCCCACATCACAGAGCTGTAAAACAAGGTCGGGTTGGAAAAGATCCCCCAGCTCCAACGCCCTGCCACGGGCTGGCTGCCCCCACCAGCTCAGGCTGCACAGGGCCCCATCCGAGCTGGCTTTGAGCACCTCCAGGAGTGGGGCACCGTCAGCTGTGCCGGGGCCTCGTCAAAACCAGATAACCATCTGCATTATCTCTGCGTTGGCTGGCGCTGCTGCGCGCGTGTAGCTGTGCCTTGCAGCACGTTTCTCTCCCAGCATGTCCCGGCCTGTGTCTGCTGTCTCCCCGCAGGGCTCCCGGCTGCGCTTCCTGGACACCATGAGCATGCACATGGCCATCTCGGGGCTGACGGGATTCCAGCGCAGCCTCTGGATGGCCGCCAAGCACGGCAAGAGGAAGGGGCTGCAGCAGGTCCGGCAGCACATGAAGAAGACGCGCAGCAAAGCCGAGGGGCCGGCGGTGAGCGGGAGGCTGAGCCCCGGCTGCTTCCTGCAGCTCACGAGTGGCTCCGCTGCATGAATCGCTTCCAGTGGCTGCCAGAGGAAGTGGAGATGGGGTGGGATAAGATAGAACAGGATGGGATGGGGGGGAAGGGGGTGGGTGGGTGGGGTTTAAGTGGAATTGGATGGGACGGGATGAGATGAAATAGAATAAGGCGTGGGGTGGGATGGAAAAGGATAGAATGGAAAGGGGTAGGGTGAGATGCGATGGAACGGGATGGAATAGGGTGGAGTAGGAAGGAACACGTTGGAATGGGATGGAATAGGATGGGATGCAGTGGAATGGAATTGAACAGGATGGGATGGAATATGAGAGAACGAAGTGGGATGGAGTAGGATGGAATGGGTGAAAGTAGGGTTGGATAGGATGGAGTGGAATGGAACAGAGTGGGATGGGATGGAATAGAATGGGATGGAATCCCGTGTAATCCTTTACCCTTGCTCCCTTTGCTGTGGGGTGGGCTCTGCCTCCATCATGCTGTAGGTCTCTTCGTGGGACTGGGTGCACGTCAGCAGCATCAACAACCTGGCAGACGTGCACGCGCTGTATGTGGGCGGGGAGCCGCTGCAGAAGGAGGCACGAGAGCTGTTTGTGAAGGGCACCATGGCCGATGTCAGGGAGAACTTCCAGGTACGGGCAGTGATGTTTGGGATGGCAGTGGGGCAGGAACAGCTTCTGTTGTTTTTTTTTCTTTTCCCTTTGGTGCGTGGCTGGTACTCGTTGCAAAGGATTTGTGTGTTTGGGGAGAGCTGTGTTGGGCACTGTGGTTTCTGCCAGTCCTGGTGACATCACGCTGTGTCCCCAGGAGCTGATGTCGTACTGTGCCAGCGACGTCCGGGCCACCCATGAGGTGTTCCAGGAGCAGCTGCCGCTCTTCATGGAGAGGTGAGAGGGGCTGGAGGAGGCTGGGTGAACTCGTGGGTGCGAGGCCTGCTCTCACTGTGTGTAGGCTGGTGCTGGGGGGCAGCTCCTCTCCAGGAGGTACCCAGTTCCCAAGCCCTGGCTTTGGGCTCCAGGTGCCCCCACCCCGTGACATTTGCTGGGATGCTGGAGATGGGGGTGTCCTACCTGCCGGTCAACAGCAACTGGAGGAGGTACCTGGATGATGCTCAGGGCACCTATGAGGAGCTGCAGAAGGAGATGAAAAAGTCCTTGATGAACCTGGCCAACGACGCCTGCCAGCTGCTGCATGAGGACAGGTACGGGGGGAGGCACGGGACCAGGCTGAGCTCTGGGTGCAGGGGGAGAGCCACAGTGTACCCGCAGGTACAAGGAGGACCCCTGGCTCTGGGATCTGGAGTGGGACACACAGGAATTTAAGCAGAAGAAAGCCCCGAAGAAGAAGAAGGATCAGAAACTAAACAGCGAGGCCTCCGAGGCGGGCTCTGCACAGGAGTGGCAGGAAGGTGAGCGTGGGGGGATGCTGTGGTGCCTGCAGGGCGATGGGCTGAAGGGATGCTCAGCCCTCCGTGCTGCCAGATCCCGGTCCTCCCAGTGAGGATGAGGAGCTGAGAGCCTCCGAGAGCCGCACCTGCCTGGAGCGCCTGAAGGAGACGGTCACACTGCAGCCCAAGAGGCTGCAGCACCTCCCGGGCCACCCGGGGTGAGTTGGGGACCGTGGGGTGCTCAGTGCCCATGCCCTGCTCCCTGACCCATGGCCGTGACCCCCCAGCTGGTACCGCAAGCTGTGCCCGCGCCTGGAGGAGGAGGGCTGGGTGCCCGGGCCCAGCCTCATCAGCCTGCAGATGCGGGTGACCCCGAAGCTGATGCGCCTGGCCTGGGACGGCTTCCCCCTGCACTACTCAGAGAAGCACGGGTGGGGCTACCTGGTGCCGGGGCGGCAGGACAACCTGCCCGCAGCCCCTGCAGAGCCAGAGGGGCCTGTCTGCCCACACAGGTGAGGTAGTGCAGGGCACGGAGCATCTACAGCTGGGATGTGGAGCTCTGGAAGGGGCTGCAGCATTTTGCCACGCTCCATGCCCTGGCAGGGTGATCAAGCGGCTGTATCGGAAGCACTGCCTGCAGCGGGGCCAGGAGCAGCCCCCAGAGGAGGTTGGCGTGGAGGATGAGCTGATGGTGCTGGAGGGCAGCAGCATGTGGCAGAAGGTGCGTGGCTGTGGGGTTTGGGATGAGGAAATGCCTTGTATTCAAGGCTGGGGGTGGTTGGTTGAGCTGCCCCGCTCTGTGCTGCAGGTGGAGGAGCTGAGCCAGCTGGAGCTGGATGTGGGGCAGCCAGGCAGGGCAGAGCAGAGCCAGATGCAGGTAAGTAGAGTTCCCTGCAGGATGCGGTGGTGTATCTGATCCCATTTCCAGGATCCTCCTGTGTTGGGGGTTCCCAGCAGAGCACAGGGGCACCGTGCCCAGCATCACCTCTCACTGTCACTCGCAGGACGAGGGCGGGCTTCCAGAGCTGATGGAGAGCAGCCAGCCCTCATTCCACCACGGCAACGGCCCCTACAATGATGTCAATGTCCCCGGGTGCTGGTTCTTCAAGCTGCCCCACAAGGCAAGTTGGGGGGATGCCTTCTCCCTTGTCCCATTGGGTGGTGGCAGAGGTGTCCCCAGTGGGGGCTGGTGGGCACGTGGGGCTGCGTTGTGTTGAACCCTGGCACCTCTTTGCTGCTGAAGGACGGCAACGAGAACAACGTGGGGAGCCCCTTTGCCAAAGACTTCCTGCCCCGCATGGAGGACGGCACGCTGCGGGCTGCCGTGGGCCGCACCCACGGGACCAGAGCCCTGGAGATCAACAAGATGGTGTCCTTCTGGAGGAACGCTCACAAAAGGGTCAGGTCAGCGGCCCAGCACCTCCAGTCCCTGTGGCCGGGGCTGCGTGGGCAACGTGTTCTGCATCTCTCACACCGCGTCCCTCAGTTCCCAGGTGGTTGTGTGGCTGAAGAAGGGGGAGCTGCCCCGTGTGGTGACCAGGTACGGAGCGGGACGGCCGGGCTGGGGGAGCCCATGGGGCTGCACTCACCCTGTGCCCATACAACAGGCACCCATCCTACAGCGAGGAGGAGGACTACGGGGCCATCCTGCCGCAGGTGGTGACCGCAGGCACCATCACCCGTCGGGCTGTGGAGCCCACGTGGCTGACAGCCAGCAATGCCCGGGTAGGGCCGCGTGCGGGCTGGGGCTGTGGGGCTGTGGGTCACGGGGTGTGGTGCAGCACGTGGGGTCGTGTCCCACAGGCTGACCGCGTGGGCAGTGAGCTGAAGGCCATGGTCCAGGTGCCGCCCGGTTACTCTCTGGTGGGCGCGGATGTGGACTCGCAGGAGCTGTGGATAGCAGCGGTCCTAGGCGAGGCTCACTTCGCCGGCATGCACGGTGAGCGGGGGCTGTGTCCTGGGGCACCTGCAACCCCATCCCCGTGTGCTATTTCACCCCTTCCTCCTCCACCCACAGGGTGCACGGCCTTCGGCTGGATGACCCTGCAGGGGAAGAAGAGCGACGGGACCGACCTGCACAGCAAGACGGCCGCCACGGTGGGCATCAGCCGGGAGCACGCCAAGGTCTTCAACTACGGCCGCATCTACGGGGCCGGGCAGCCCTTTGCTGAGCGGCTGCTGATGCAGTTCAACCACCGGCTGACACAGCAGCAGGCACGGGAGAAGGCACAGCAGATGTACGCGGTCACGAAGGGCATCCGGAGGTGGGTGCTGCCTGCGGGGTGAGCCCCTGGCTGCCTGCAGGGCATGCGTCACCCTGAGCCGGGTGCTGCTCTCGCCCAGGTTTCAACTCAGCGAGGAGGGCGAGTGGCTGGTGAAGGAGCTGGAGCTGGCTGTGGACAGGGCAGAAGATGGTTCGGTGTCGGCCCAGGATGTGCAGAAGATTCAGAGAGAAGCCATGAAAAAGTGAGGGCTGTGGGTGCTTGCGGCACAGCTTCCCCTGCAGCCCGGCTCCCAGCTGCACCCCAGTTGGGTGTGGGGGCTCTTCAGTCTCTCCCAGCTGAATGCTGCGGGGGTATCTGACTGTCCCAGCCCCAGAGGGAGCGCTGAGGACTTGTCCCATGCTTCCAGCAAACCTTCCCTCTGCTCCCGTAGGTCCCGAAGGAAGAAGAAGTGGGACGTGGTGGCTCAGCGAATGTGGGCTGGAGGCACCGAGTCCGAAATGTTCAACAAGCTGGAGAGCATCGCTCTGTCCCCCTCGCCGCAGACCCCAGTGCTGGGCTGTCACATCAGCAGGGCTTTGGAGCCTGCAGTGGTGAAGGGAGAGGTGAGGATGTGGGTGCTGAGCTCCTCACACTGCTTGTCTGAAATGGCAACCCCAAATCCAGCCCTTCTGAGGTGTACCACCAAGGAAACCCAACATCCCTGCTTCACCACCCCTTCCCTCATAACGGAAATACTCCTTGGATGCTCTCCTAGCACTCCTCTGTGTTTCCTTCCCCAGTTTCTAACCAGCAGAGTGAACTGGGTGGTGCAGAGCTCGGCTGTTGACTACCTGCACCTCATGTTGGTCTCCATGAAGTGGCTCTTTGAGGAGTACGACATCAACGGGCGCTTCTGCATCAGCATCCACGACGAGGTGCGCTACCTGGTGCAGGAGCAGGACCGCTACCGGGCAGCACTGGCCCTGCAGATCACCAACCTGCTCACACGGTGAGATGTGTGCCTCTGGGGATAGGCTTCTCCTTGGGACACGGGATGGCTTTGCCCGCAGGTTTTCTCTGCTCGGGGGAGGCTTGGCAGCTCTGGAGTGCAGCTCTGGATGCAGCTCCTTTTATTTGTGGCTCTGGTGGCTGTGCACGGAGCTAGCTTTGGCTTCCAGGGATAATCTGTTGGCAGGAGGGGCACGTTGCCAGCTCTGTCCTTGCTGCGGAGGGGCTGTGAGTGCATCTCTTCCTGTGTATGTGGACATCACGTGGCAGCAGCCTTGGTTTAAGCGAGCTGTTGGGAGCCTGAGGTTGGCTGCCCCTCTTCTCTCCCGGCTTTTAGGGCCAGCAGCGAGGAGCACAGCTCTGCTGCCCCTTTGGCAGCACTCTTGCTGCCTTCCTGGCCCGTGCCTGCTGGGTTAAGCTCAGCCAGGAGCCCTCCTGCCCTCACAGCCCCAGGACTCCTTTTGCTCTGGCTCCAGCTCAGGCAGCTTTGTGAAATCCCCTTCCCGGTGCTTTATGGTATTTGGTTGATACAGGAGTTGGCCAAAGCAGAGCTATTTTCTCGTGGGCTGAGGTAAGGATACAGCAAACAGCCTTTCTGTGCCCAGGCAGCGTGCACAGCGGGAGGAGACGCCCTGATGTTTGTGCTTTATACCAGCTATTGCAGGCACAGGGCTTCCTGCTGGGAAAATCCAACATCTGCTCTGCGTGGGAGGATTAGCCAGAAGTGAAGGGCTGGGTTGGTCCTTTCTTCCTAGGAGGCTGAACGTACTGTTACTCTGTTCCTCCCACATCCACTTTGGCAATCCCTGACCCTCCTGCTACCCAGTACTTACAAAGCACTTTGTCTTCCAGCCGCTGATTGACGTGGGTGCAAAGTAATCTGCAGCGGCGGCTGCCCGATGTTTTGTGAAGCTGCTTTTGTTGCAGAGCAACCTGCGGCCGATCAAAGGCCCTGAGTGCAGGGCAGGGAGGACGGGCTGGGCGTGACAGAAGTTAGTGACTGTGCTCTAACTTTTAAGCAGTAGCTGCTTTCGTCCTTTCAGGAGAGTTTTCAGCCTGAGGCGCTCCCTGTGGTTTTCTTCCGAGCGGAGCGCGGTGCTGCCTTCAGGGCTCTGCTCCTCCATGGGTTTAGTTTGTGTGCCCTGCAGGTCGGAGCTGTGTGATGTATAGCACTGCCCCGTTTGGTCTCTTTGTGCTCCCAGGTGCATGTTTGCCTACAAGCTGGGCCTCCAGGACCTGCCGCAGTCCGTGGCTTTCTTCAGCGCTGTGGACATCGACCAGTGCTTGAGGAAGGAAGTGACCATGAACTGTGTGACTCCATCCAACCCAACTGGGATGGAGAAGAAGTACGGCATTCCTCGAGGTGAGCACCTCCCAAGCTGCCCAATATTTCTGCACATTTCAGCCTTAGCGGCACTGTGGCCTTCCCCTTCCCCATCCCAAGGCTCACACTTGTTCCTATCTGCACTCAGCATAACCTTCTACCTGCTGCCAACGAGCATTTAATTGTTGGCTGGGAGCTGCTTTAAATAGCACCTTGTCAATACACAGCGACGTTTTGGCAGTTAAGAACCTCAGTGAACAACATCAGACACTTGAGCCTTAGGCGGCCTTTATTATTAGGAGTTTCACAGGCAAAGCGTGCCTGCGGAAAGAATACCTGTTGGGTCAGGAACAAAGCATTAAACAAGTGCAGTGCATCAGGGTCAGCAAAAGCATAAGGCAGCCCGTGCTCTGGCTCTCCAGAGGAAGCTGTCACCTGTCTCCTCGGGAGCTAGGCACAGCAGCAAGCTTCAGGGGAGAACAGGCCTTGTTTCCAGCTTCCTCTTGGTGCTGTTTTCTGCACTCCAGCACTGCCCAAAACAGAAGTTTGAACAGATGTAAGGCTTCTTGCCCCATGCTTGCTCCACGTTCTGTGCCAAAAGCAAACAGTGGCTGTTTACTCTCTTGCTGTGATGCTGTATGGTCTCTAAGTGTACTGCAGAACACAAGGAACTGACTGTCCCATTGTCTTCCAGGAGAAGCACTGGATATATATCAGATAATTGAAATAACCAAAGGGTCACTGGAGAAGAAGTGATGATGTGAGAGTGCAGAATGTCCAGAGAGCACAGCAGAAGCTGGCTGTCCTTCCCACAGCACATACCATGCAGGGACTGATCCTGGCTGCGCCGCTTCCTTCTCGTGCTAAGAGGAGGATGTTCCTGGGGAAGATTTTCATAGCAGCACGTTTGAATGGCAGAGCGTGTCAGAGGGCAGCAGCGACCTTCAAAACCTGAGACAGCTGACAGAGTCAACTGCTTGCACACCCATGGGGATGAAGAAAGAAGTCTTGAGTATTTGGCAGGAGAAACAATCAATTATCTCTGTACGTGCAGTTCTCCAAGACCAAGGTGAACTACCTCAGCACAGGCACTGCAGGAGGAGGAAGAGGAGGCAGCAGCTGTAACCACGTTTTATTTTTTCCGCCTTCTTTTCTTCTGGGGTTCCTGGTTTTCATCTGCCTGCTCTGCTGTGCTGGACTGGAGAGAAATTGAGAGTTAGGAGTACCACGTGTGAATGTCGCTGTGTGAGAAGCCCAATGAACACTTACTTCAAGAAACTACATGTACAGAAGAGGATTGAGCACTCTCTTCTGAGCCTGAAATCCAGGACTCCTCTCCCTTCCCCAGAACTTTCCCCGAGGACCCCTTTAATTCATGCCTTGGTGGTTACACTCCGGGAAATATGGACAGAAGCACCAATAAAAAGCTGGACAATCAGCAAACAAAAGCTGTGTTTTTTGTCCAGCACGGGTTGTGCTGCCTTCTCCAGCACTGTCTGCTAAAGGATGCCAACCAGGTGCTCCTCAGAGGCAATGGTGCTGGCCCTCTGCTTGCTGACACAAACAGCAAGGCCTTAAGAACAGTCTCAGTCCTCTAAGACCTGAGATAGAGGCAACTGGTACGTGGACACAAAGGTCACCAAAGCTGAAGGGCTGGACAGTAGGGGACTTGAGTCCTGTTCACTCACTCCTATCAGCTTAGCATTAAAGTGAGGATTAACCCAGGTGACTCCTAACATTACATATACCTAAATAGCTGATGCACGTACCTGGAAGCAGGAGAGGGGAAACCCACCAGTACCAGCAGGTAGATGAGTTCTCACCTGGTTGTTGTCTGGTTCGTTTTCAGCATCCTCTGTGTTCTGCTCCAGCAGCACGCTGTCTAACATGGATGCGTTGATGCGGAAGTCTCGGGAGGTGCTCAGCTTCATGTACTGCATCAAGTTCACCTGCAGCAACCAAAGTGAAAGCAGGGGGAGGGGGCAGGACATCATGGCATAAGAAAAGAGCTTGGAGAAGAGACCTTAGTGCAGCCTTCCAGTACTGAAGCAGAAAGTAGGTGAAAAAGCACTTGCCCCAACGAAATCCAGTGGCCCATTTATGTTATTCACAAGAGCCAAGTGCTCGTCAGTTAGATTCTGACTCATGCAGTACCTCATCTTGGTACATCTATGACTGTACCTCTCCCATTTATGAACTGTGCTGGGGGAAGCTGAGCGAGGAAAGCTGGAATTAGGGGCTTAACTTTATGCTCATCTAGTACTGCCAGTGAGAGCTGTTCTCACCCCGATATCAGCAATCTGAAAGCAGTGGATGAGGCTGGAGCAAAGGCTGAAAGAGGGGCGAGGCCCCCACATTCTTCTAACCTGAGCAGCAATCTGATGCTGTTTTTTCAAGGTGGAATGGCAGTAGCTCTCCCCTGTGCCGTGATAATGCTGTTCCCACTAAGTTCAGATCACAGAAGACCTCTGCTTTACATTACCTTTGATTTCTTGGAAAGATGGATAAGGAACTTCTCATATTGTTCTATAGCAAAAATCAGGTTTGGGATTGGCTTGGTCTCCCGAAGCACCTTAGCCTGAAATGTGGAAAAGAGAGCAATAGCCAGATTTGAAGTGAGCAGCCTTGAGATTCCCAGCTACAGCTACCTGCATTTGTATCCGCAGCTTAGATTCCCCCAAAATCCAATGATGTAGCATGACACAGAGACCACAGTCATTCCCCCTTTTAGGAACATACCTTCAGTAGCCTGCTCCAACAAGCCTTGCCAACCTCGTTTCTTACTGGGTTTAAGTGGCCTCCCAGAACGGTGCTGCAGTTTTACAGTCCTCCAGACCACAGCCCTGGTATGCCTGATAGCCTGAGAAAAGCTTGTTCTGCTCCAGCTCTGCACAGGCACTACATGCCTATGTTCTGCAGGCAATGAGCTGTCATGTCGTAGCTTACTCCAAATACAAAATAATCAGACGCTACAAACAAATCAGACTTCACCTTTGTTTCATCCCTGCAAGCTTTTAGCTCGCGTTCAGTAAAGATCTTTGTTTCATTTTTCTGAAACTTTTCTCTGAAGTTCAGGCTGAAGAAATTAGATTTTTACTTAGAGGCCCAAATGCCAATGTGTCACCGGTGATGTCTAAGAAGCCACCAGATAAAAGAAGCCTTGAGGTATGCATCTCAAGTTCAAGTCTAGCCCACGTTCTAACAGACACTATGTCTAGCTCACCATGACTGTGGAGATTGCAGCAGTTTCACCTTCTTTCTTCTTCTTTTTCTTCTCTTCTGCAAAGCTTAAGCTCTCACTATGGATGTTCTGAAGAAGGAAACCAAAAGATATGGCACTACAGGGTAAATAGGGAAGAAAGACCAGCCAAGTAAAGCCACAGAACTCTGTGGGCTAGCCAGCTAACAGCATTACTAGCTCTGTGACAGAAAGGTAGTGATAGATGGAACTGGGAGTGATTTTGCGCGCGCGCACACACACACACACAAAAGAAACAATGACTTCATGGTTTGTCCATTCACAAATACGTATGTATGTGTGAGAAGTCCCAGAAACAATAGCTTTGCATACCACTATTTTCCCCAGTATACCATGTCTGGTTTACAGTTCCTTTGGTCTTCATTTGAGCACTCGGTTCCTGTCTACACAGTTCAATCCTGTCTCAAATAGCTGTCCTTGGCACCCACATGACTTTACTGTAGTGTGATGGCTGCAGTGCCCTTGGACCTTTATTTGCTGCTGTGATTAACAGCAGCATGGACTTCATCCAAAAAAACCCACATGGACAGAAGGGGGTTCTCCAAACATTCTCCCTCTCCTGCTCTAACAGAATTCAATATGCTCAGTCCCAACAGTACTGAAATATCTTAAGCTACAGTCATGCCAAGAAGATTAGTAATCTTAAAAGGTGCCTATGCACTGCATCTGATTCACCACTCAGCATCAGATAGACTCAGTGTGACTCTGTTAGCTTATGTCTTACCTGTACGTAAGTAATGAATGAGTAACACTGTGGGGTCAAATGGGAACCTGAGAGCTTCACCTGCAAAGAAGCAGAGAGGCTGGGATTACTCCCAGCTCAAGGCAAGGAGCTGTGTCCTGCAGTGATCTGCTCACACTCACCAGCTTCTCTAGCCTCCCTGGAACTGCATTTGAGGTGCTGCGGCAAGCTTGGATGTACTGCAAAGAAAACAGGAGTGAGTCTCTTCTAGATGCACTGTTCCCATTCTGTGACCTGTGTTTCCAGGCAGGGGCTCAAAGCAGCTCACCCAGTTACCACTGACCAATTAAGAAAGGAGTGCTGACAAAGCACGAGGGGATCCCCAAGTTCAGAGGGACTAGATCTCCTGCCCCCAACCCCGGGTCCAGTGCTTCAAGCCTGGGGTGGGAATGAGTGGAAAGGGCAGAATTGCTGAGAACCACAAGAACACTGCAGGCACTGCTCACTGTTGCACACTGGAGAATCTGAAAGAGGCACTGGAACCACTCAAAGCCAAGCTCAGCCAAAGTCAGCTTGAGAAAAGCTTTTCTTTATCTCCTCCGGAATAGCTGTCACTACTGTAGAAAGGTCACGAAAATGAGCACATGAAAGGCAACAGAAAAAAAGACTCATCTTATACAAGAGATCAGCAGCCCAGTCCTGAGTGTAGCTGCTGCCAGGGGTCACTGTGAGCTTGCTGTAGCAGACATGGAAAGTTTTTAGATCCCAGCCATCCCCCTGCCAGCAGAGCTTCACTCACATGCTTGATGAGGGAGGTGAGGATTGCGTATGTCTTGCTGAGGCTTCTCAGCAGAGAGTCCACACAGCTCCCTGCAGGAAGTGCTGTCTGCACCAGCTCATGAAAAACTGTCAGCAGAGTTCCCAGCTGCAGAATTACACCTTTCTCCAGAGCCTGGGTTTGGTTTGATGCCTGAGTCGAGTCTTCTAGAAGAAAGAGATGAATACCACATGAATGTATGTCTAATGAGCTCAGTTACGCAGGTGGGAGACACAAAAGACCATCTTTTGTCAGGTGCACACAGCACCAGCGTGGCACAGGGAAAATAGTCACTGGAGGAGTTCTGTGACAACTCACTAACCTTACACTGCTGACATGGAACTAGTTAAAGGGAGAGCTTAACCGACCGTCAAATGACACCACCTCAAAATCCTCAAATATCTTTTTGCTCTTCACCTGTGCTTGTCTTTGACAGAGGTGTGACAGTGAGAATGGGCCTCTTCTCTTACCTGGTGCATCAGATCCCAGAGTGCTAAGCCTCTTGATAAGCCAGTCCACCTCTTCAAGGACCTTATCTGCCTGGCCCAGAACCAGCAGCTAAAAACAGAAACAGCAGTAACAAAACAAGTTATTGGAGGAGTTTGGCATAACTGGAACCTACAAGCCACTTGAACAAGAGTAGCTGATTGTTTCACACACGGTTTCGACTCACACAGACAGTAGGGGCTGCAGTCTTCAGGTTCACTATGGCAAAATGAGACCGACTCTCTATTTCTACGTCCTGTTAGAGGGGGAGAAAAATTCTGGTGAGCAGAACTCCAGCTGCCATCACACGTTTTGCTCCAGAGATGAAATCAATTCTGCTGTGACAGCACTAAGTGATGAGAGTTAATCTGCTGTGGACTCTGCATCATACCTGATCTATGTCTCCCAGGCAAGCATGGATGTCTTGTGCAAGTTCACGCAGCAGGCTGACGGGACTCTTGTACAGAACATGAAGACTAAACAGCAAAGTCAGCAAACCCTTACAGCAAGAGAGATCCTCTGTGGGGAAGAGAAAACAAAACTGCATGTTACTAGATGCAGAATTCCCTTAGCTATTCAGGAACCTCAGACATCCAGTGAAGGAAAGCCCCAGATTCAGTATGGATTTAACAGCCTACACTCCCAGAAATGATACACGGTAGATGAAAATTCTAACCAAAATCCTTTAGTTACAATAATGGGCATTGCATATAATATTACAAGGGGGAATACAGCACACTAGAGCCCCAGCTCATAGCAAAATGGGGACCAGAAACACTGAGTAATAAGTGTGAATGCAATACATCAAGAGTAATGTTTTTGCAGAGTATAAATGCAAAATTGAGCAAGAGATCTCCTAAATGACAAGGATAAAAAGCCAAGTAAGTGGCCTCTCTTTTGTTAACACTTATAGAGGTGGAGTTTCTTTCCTAATAGCCATGCTAATAACCACAAAGTCATGGCAATCCATCACCAAGTGGGACCTGAATGTGTCTGCAGCAAAGAGGTGAAAATAGGACAGACACAGCAGCAGAGCATTCATGAGTCTAATATCAGTAGTGATGTAACACATCTGAACACACCCCTCAAAGCTTACGTACCTAAAGCGTTTTCTTTGCAAATTTTGGCTGTCCAAGTCAGGAACTGAAGGAACTGCATGAAGGGAGAAAAGATTTGAAGCACAGAATTAACCAAGACCAAACGAACAAAGCCAAATCATTCAAGATGGTGAATCACACAGCAAACAGAGACCAGCAGAGTCCCCTTCTGGCAGAAGGGCATTCAGCCATACTCTGTTATGTTCTGCAAAGGACACTTAACCTACAAACAAGTGAAAAGCTGAGATCCAGTACACAGCAATGCTGTATGTTCCCTTGGAAGGAATAACAGCTCCATTTAATCTAAGTTAAGTGATGACACCAGACTTCTGGCACGCTTAGAGTGCTGTTTCTGGTCCGTAAAACTGGGGGACCTTTAGTCTTTACTTTAGCAAAAGCCTCCTGCATGGAATGAGCTAGGCACTCAGCCAGTCCTTTCTGAAGAGCTGTATTTGGACTGGTCACAAATCTGCTGGCCTGTTTTGGCTTTGCTCCCATGTGGAAACAACACCACATCCAGGCTCTACTAGGAGTCCCTGCGCAGGAGAACAAGTGGTTCAGACTCCAGAGGCCCAAAGGTAACATCAGAATATGCAGGAGAGAGGGTGGGAAGGCAACTTGTTCTTCCCTGTTCTTGCAGTCATTTGACAAGATAAAGCTTGACAACTTATCAAAACTGTAATTTTAATATGGTCTAGTCTGTAAGAGAAGGCAGAAAACACACACACACACACACACACACACACACACACACACACACACACACACACACCAAAGCTCTCAGCTACCAATCCCATCTGGTAATGTTCTTCCCACACACATCCCCCACCACGCTGAGAAGGCTGCGAATTACCTGCTGAGAGCCTGGGTCCAGGAGTTTGGACAAAGTGGAGAGAATTGTGATGAGTAACTGTGTTTCCTTGGAATTGAAGTCATCTTCAGCGCTACTGAGCTGGTTCACCAGAGATCTCTGATCATGGAAAGGAAGGACAGAGTCCATAAGTGTGCCATTTTAAGAAGCAAATAACCAGAAGCTTCAGCAAATAAAGGAACTGGCAACATTCAAGAATGACAGAATATAAAAAAAAAAGAGGACTCTTCTAAAGAGCACGTGCTGTTTTTTGTTGAGTGCTTACACAGAGGTCCACATTCACTTCAGTCAGGTATGTTTTATGCAACATTATGGGACCCTACAACACTGACCACATGTGCACTTCAATCTTGCTTTGCACACTGCCCCAAATAAGAAACTTTTCTGAACAGCCAGCGAGTCAGAGCATCAGAGTTGCTACTACACACTTGATTCTGTGGTCAAGAAATAGAGAACTAACAGCATTTGCTGCCAGAATTACCAGTGCTTTGGAACATTTGCAGCACACAGTGGTACTTACCTGAAACTGTCGGATCTGGAAGGCAGCTTTCTCTGTGACATTAATATCCGCTTCTTCTGCGTCACCATCAGTAATATCTGGCAGAGACACAGAGGTGCAGAAAAGAGCTAAATGCCAAGAGCACAACGCAGGATTTGTTTCCAAAACTGGGAAGAACTGCAACTGCTCACAGCTAGGGAAAGAATATAGGCTGCAAAACCTTAGTGAGTACAAGAACACGCGAGAGGCAAATCTGGAATAGAAGAGGGCTATGTCTGATTCCAGCTATCCTCTGCTGACAGACTAAGAAGACAAGGACTGGAGCCCTCTAGGTATTTATGGATAAAGAACACACATGGGCTAGAACACAAAGGGCAGAAACCAGAGGCAGAATTGTACCACATGCCTACCCAGGGCCTGTAGAAACTGGGAGATCCTAGCAGCATACAGCTGCTGCATCGTGTTGAAGATCCGCAGCAAACCTTCCAAGCACAGCAGGGAAATGCTTTTGCCCTTCTTCTTCCCCGACTCTTCAACAGCAGTGGGAATTGAAGTGTACCTCCAAAGCAGAACCCTGCAGGGTGGGAGGAGTCAAAATCATGAGGCCCACTAAAGCTAAATGCACAGTGCAAGAGCTAGAATAGGGGTAATCACACACTCTACCCTTAGGATCATATTTTTAATATAACTAAATGGAAGTGCTTTTTCCTGTAAGAAAGAAGAGGGAAAAGAGATTGACTTTAAAAGAAGAATGCAGTTTGATGTGAGCAAAGCATCCACTGCTTTCTACCTGCACAGCTAAATAACTTCATTCTTCCCACATGCCAAAGGGACCTTCCAACCCCATTTCAAGTCCGTCTTTATGGACTCATTTCTTTCAGTTTTCTTTCTGTCTCAGAGACTACCCAGACGCTGACCACTGGCATCAAATCTGTCAACAACAAAAAGAGCTCATCTCTTGGCAGTTGGAATGTGTGAAATGTCAGGTATTTCTATGGGACTCGACATAAATAAAAGCAGAAAGGTAAAGTCAGGCAAAGCAAAGTGAAAAGCTTTGAAGAAAGTAAAACTGGTTGGCTCAAAGGAGATACTTCTGTTTGCAGGTAAACATCTTTTTCCTGCTCCCCTGTTTCTCCCATTTTCCCCCTCCCCCTTCTCCATTTTTCTCATTAGTTCCCTCTGCTATGTAGATGATCTTATTCTATTTCGATGTCCAATCATGCAAACATGTACCTTGCATGCAGCCCTAATGACTGCAAGAAAAATAACTCCTTATTTGGGATGAGACACAAAATGGGCACTATTCATGGCAGGGGTAATTTGGCTTTTTGTGATCTCTGCTGTGAGGGATCTGAAGCAGCCATATACACATGGCACTAATCCCAGAAGACATTTAGATGCTGACATTCTCAGATTTCCAAAGAATTAGATGCCTGAATATCTCCAAACACCTTGCAAAAGGCCTAAATATTTCTTTTCCTAAAGCTTGTGTCCCTCTTGTATCTGTTCTGCAGTGATGTGAACTTCAACTTCACAGCACCCCAGAGGCCTCAAGAATCTATCCTGTAACCATCCTATCTCCTCTGTGACTGCAGGTGATGAGCCAAAAGTCAGAAAGAGGCTAAAAATGAGGGTTTGATGGTGTTTGGTTTTTCCCAGGCTGAAGTACCATTGTTAGAGTTGTATCACTCACTCTGGCTCAGAAACCATGGTGCCTCCACTTGATTTCTCAGGAGCAAAGTAAGGCAATTATCACATCCCATTGATAATAACTGTTTTAAACACTTACAGACCACAGCCTTCTTTCAGAACCCTATTTGAGAATCTAAGATCCCCAGAATGCATTGCTAAATTTAGGGCTGACATCTTCGTGTTCCACAGTGACTGACCGTGTGATTTTGCAGAGGTTCTGAAACATCTTGTCAGGGTTCTGTCCGTCCGGGCCGTCAGTTTGTCCTGTCTCCTCCAGCTGCTGCACCTTCTGCAGTGCCACACTGACAGCGTAGCGCAGGAACTCCGTGCTGGAGCGCAGAACTGCCAGGCTCTCCTCGTGGCTTTGGGCATTGTCCCTGAAGAACCAAGAGCACTGTCAGGGAATTGAGGGCACACTGAAAAAGCACAGGGATGGCTTATCAGCGCTTCAGCTCTTCACAGCACAGTTCAAATGGCATGCAACACGCTATGCAGAACAACTCTCTCTGCATCTGCTGCTTGCTTTCCATGTGCCAAGTGGAATTCAAGATCTAAATACGGATTTACGTAAGAAATCACTAGCTGAATCCAGGCTGGAAAAGACCCTTTGAGGACAGAGTTCACCAGCACTTCCAGGTACATTAACAGGCATGGTTCAAGTTGATATCTGGCTCTGATTTGTAGAAGACTGAAGCTCAAATGCTAGAATTTGTTGGCAAAGAGCAGCCCATGACTGGAAGAACAGAAACTCTCCAAAATGCTACGAGTCATAAGCAAGGTCTGGGAAAGCTGTTTTGTCAGTGCCATGAGCTTCACAGCCTGGACTATGATGCTGCTTACACAGTACAGAAGATCAGCCAGCATGCAGACACCACAAAAGCAGCTCGTGAGCCACTCCAGCCGTGACACTCCTCTCACCTGAACAGAGCTGTGAGCAGCGTAGACACAAAGCCCATAGAGAGGAAGCTCCGTGCAATTTTGTTGCCCAAGGTAGATTTGTTCTTCCCAGCTTTCTCCTTCAAGATTTCTGAAAGTTTGTTGTAACACGTAAACAGGCCTAGGACATCTTCAAATTTGTTCTTACTGCAGTAAAGTAGGAGAAAGTATTAGTAGAGTAACTCCAGTCTCAGAGCTCCTAATTTGAAGTTGCAGTTGCCAAACTACACACGGACACTGCTTTAGATGATAAAACCATGATACGGTGACTCCCTTCCCCATCCATTCCTCCTTGAGCTGCCCTTCTACAAAATGTTATATGACACCTCCCACAACATGTGGCATTCAAAAGAAAGATGTCCCCAAGGGTCTGTTAATGTCTGTGTCACAAGGCAGATCCATTCAGACAGCATCACTCTGTGTCAGACTGTTACCCTGATCCTCCAAGGAACCTGTGTCCTGCACCTGAAGAGCAAGGCACAGCACAGCACTGCTAGAGAGCAAGATCTGATGTTTTACCTGAAATTCCCTATGTTGAAATTGTACTCAATCAAGACCTCGCAAATTCCCATCACCTGGATAGCATAGATGTTATTCTTTACACCAACACCAGAAGACAGAGAAAAATCTGCTGATTTATCCTAAAAGGTAAAGGAAACAAGTGAAAAAAATCTTTTCAAAACCTGACGAGAACTCAGCATCTTCTTCCACTGAGTCAAACTGAAAATCTGATTTACCAGTTCAAAGTCTTCCAGCTCACTCTTGATCATCCGCCGTGTGACAGATTCTAGCATCTCTTCAAAGTTTTGCTCAAATCCCACATCCTCCTCCTCCTCCTCCTCATCTTCAGCTCCTTTGCATAGGTGCACAGTGCTCTTATACCAGGCTAGACAGTGCTGGATGCAGCAGAGCAGATGGGCCTGGAGGAAGCAGCCACACAGCCACATTCAGCCTTCTAGACAGAGGTCACAGGCAGATGAGGTGGGGCTGCTCAGTGTCATGGGACAGACTGCCACAGTGATGTAAAGAGCTGTGGATGCCTTCAAAGGTTCACGTCAGTTTTAAGAAGGTGCTTAATTCCCAAAAGGAGCTTTCCGTAATCCTACACACAGTTACCCGTTTCTAGCTACACTGCTGTCTGCAGCTTGCCTACACAGGATGCACAGGTTTATCTTCCACTGCTCCTGCAACCCAGCTACTCTAACTGTTGAAGGAGACAGAAAGGGCATTTCCAAAAGGGCCTCACTCCAGATGAAGCGTGTGCTCCCTTCTCTGGATGTGCTGCTGCAGCACAGCACGGAAGCTTCCTTAGGGAAAAACAAAGGAGTGAATTTGATTTTATTCCCTTGGAAATCCTCTGAATTGAGACCTCATCTGCAACGTCATCAAAAGAGCAAGATCAAGGTCAGGCTCTTCTCTTCACCACATACACTGCACAATTGTTTCATGTGGAATTTGGTTCAAAGAGGAAAAGTAACCAGGCGAGCTCAACAGAGGATAACAAAACTACAGAATCAGTGCATTTTTCACTCAGGTACCCCAAAGCACTGTGATAGCAGAGCTCTAAGATATAGCCTCAGACAGGAGCAACATGCCAAGCTGCATGCCATTAAAAGAATTGCCCCAAGCTAGAAGAGGCTGAAGAAGCACAAGGCATGCAGCTCACATAGCAGCACAACCAAATTCCTACGGAACAGACTCTGCAGTTGTGGCCACCCAACACAGCTCTTACCAGTGGTTCTTGCAAAAAGATTTGATCTCCTTGAGCCATTATACATCCCTCAAGTTTCAGTGGAGGCAGAAGATCTGGCTGGGGCAAGTAGTATTGCTTCACCTGACACAGGAAACAGGGAATAAAAATAACCAGTTCCTTAGTAACCGAGCCTCTTGAGTTGTTTGAATACAGAAAATGACCATCTTTGTACTCAGTTCTACAAAGGGAAAACAAGCACCGTGATAATGAGACCATGCATGTAACTCAGTCACATCATCTGCTCTAGTGCGGATTAGAATTCTTCAGCTGCTCATGTGCCTCTCAGCCACGAGGCCAGGTCACTGCACTGAAATAAATCTATCTGATCACTGTTTCAACAAGCAGCATCACTTGTTTCACCTGCCGTGTTACCCATCCTTTCTGCAGTGAAGCAAACTCACTGTTCCCATTGCCCAGTCCCCATACTGAATGCCTGGTCCTGGTACGACACGCAGCTTCCTGGCCTAAGGGTGCAGGCAGGTATGGAGGTGACACTTGGCACTAACACAAATCTGTGAGAGATCATGCTGGCCATCTAGCACAGCAAGCAAAGGAGATATGCTCCAAGTACTGATATAGGATTAGAATCAAACGGGAAGTTTTATATAGTGGTGCTATAATATGTTTGCACCAAATTCCCATTAATTGCCCTTTGCTACCCCAAAGCTGCCTTGGCTCTGTTCTTGTTCCCTTCTCAGACCCTATACTGACATGGGAAAGTTGGAATTAGTCAGCATGAACTCTGGATGATTAAAAGTGAAGAAAATTAATTGTTGCAAAGAAAGCACAGCCCATCCAATGGATTGAGGAAATGTGACTGTCTCGTTGCCATGAGCAACGCTGCTGAGGGATGAGTTAATCCTCCTAGATCCTAGAAGGACTTGGGTACTCCCCTATGGGAAGACAGCAGTAATAATTACACAGCCTCGGGGATGTATGGGAGGCTAACTGTTGTGGACTGCTAAGGAACAAGGAGCACATAAAGCACTTCTCTTGGCACTGGTTCTGAGACACTGCAAGAAACGTCAAGGACTGGAAAAGGTCCCAAGAGATGTTTTCTCTTCCATCTTGCGTCCTGAGACAGAATATGAACCAGTTTCTAGACACTGACTTAGTCTGCACTCCCAATATAGCAGGAATTCAAACACCTCCCTGTACAAGTGCCACAGCACTTACTCATCTTTCAAGTGTGTGGGAGAACTATTTTCCTAATACCTAACCTAAATGGTTCGCTATACTGGTCTCTGTGGGGAACGCTTTGCATTTCTGCAGCCATGTCATGGGGTTGTGCCTTACCTGGGACAAAAGTGTTTCCATTATAGAGCTGGCCAGCTGGGAGTTCCTGCGTAGGACATCATAAAATCCCTGCAGACAGGAAGGAAGGACAACCTGGCTTACATGAGAAAGAAAACGAACCATATGCATAACAAGTTTGCGTCACAGGACAGTAACGACCCTTTGGCACTGCAAGTAGCTATGAGCAAGAAACAGTGCGCTCAGTGTAAAACCCCATACCTGGCAAAGCAAAGGCTTAACAGAAAGAAGGGATGAATCAGAACGAGCACGAATTTCCTTGCAGGGGCTCTCTCACAAGCTGTATCTCCCTAGCAGCAGTGGCATTGAGCCCAGAGTGACTTTCACTGCTATTTAACACCAGCACTAGATCCAACTTCAAACTGTGAAATCCTGCTTCAAAGGCCAAACAAGCCAGCAGGGAAACTGCAGGAAGCAAAAATCCTTCCAAATGAAAAATCTCAGTGGATGGATAAGGCAAGCACAAGTCCTGTGCCATACCCCAAACTTGCAGCTCACCAAAGGTCAGTTCAAACAAGTCAAGAAGGAAAGAAAATTTTTCTGGTCTAAACAGTGTTCCTATTCTCACGCTAGTATCCCACTGTTAGCTCTGCAGCTAAGACACGTACCCACAAATCACACTTTATATTAAGCCCTTTCTCACAAGAATCTAAGAGACGTTAACAGAAAGCTGTGAAAGGAGGGGAAAAAGGACAGATCCCTGATAAACTTCAAGGAAGTTTCCACAGACTCTCCAGCCAGGACTTTATTTGGAGTCTATTCACACTCAGCAGCACTGTTTCTATCTAGCACCTGTTACAACACTCCCCACTGAGCAAGCAACATGTTTCCCATTTCCTAGGCCACACCACAGGAAGAGAGTCATTGACTCTTAAGCAACGTCATGAGACAAGGAAAATCTGTTAATGTGTCTTAGGGCCTATAACGGTCCAAAATAAAATGAAGCAGAAGGACTGCAAGAATCAGGATAAGCGTGTGTCCCACAAAGAACATAACTGAGACAATGCATGGCTTTCCACAAAAACGTGATCATTATCTACCTGGGGCTACAGGAGAACCAGACTACAAAAGAGCTGCTAGCTGTTCAAAAGGAGGCTGAAGAAACCATGTTTACCTCGTATAACATGAGTCGGACATCGGCTTGCTGGCTCAGACATCGCCTCAGGCTGCCCAGGATTTCAAGGCAGAAGGCCTCATTAGCTGCAGAATTATAGCAGGCATGAACATCTGCCTGGACCTGAGAAGGAATATTAGTCACGTTATACTGCTTGCAGTTCTCAGTATCACAGAACAGAAGCAAGGTGATAAGGGGTTTGACCTCTAAACAATCACTGACATGGTCCTTAGCGTGCTGCCAGGCTCTGTATAAAAATCACAGAGCAGTGTGAATGCTCCACAGAGCACTGGTGTTAGATACAATGACCATCTTCTCTTTGCATACTGCATTTCCAAAAGCTCTGCTTCCAGGATTAACCCTTGCCCAAGAAGTATCTTCACCACTCCGAGTTGTTTCAAACTACGTATTACAAACGGGAATGCCTCACATGTCTGCACTGGAGGCTGCAGAACAGCACTTACCTGAGTGGCACCGATGGCCTGGCTGCACTGGGAAGAAGACAAGCTGCCCAGGATCTTAAAATTTCTTAACAGAAGCAAAAAGCCAGCAACTGCAGCTTTACGAGCATCGAGCTGCCTGCGAGTCAGGGGGAGAAAAGAGAAGCATAAGGAAAAAAGGAAGCAAGAGGTTCAAAAGGAAATACAAGAACAACTCAATAATGAAAAAGTGTTCACAAAAACAGTGTGATTGGGTCCAGTGGCACTCCCCAGGAGAGCAGCACAGCCCCAGGCAGTTATGAGTTTGGTAGTTTGCTGGGAACTCCTTTGCTCTACAATCACAACATTCAATTTCTTTTTCTGCCCTCACAATGCTCAAACTGAAGGAGAGCCCCAGATCAAGACTCAAGCATTAGACATCCCTTGAAACCTTAAACGGGAGCAACTCACAGAGCTCTTCCCAGAGCTGCAAGGTTCCTCACAGAAAGCTGGTGTTTTGCTTTGCTCGCTGAAATCCCAGATCTTTCCCAAAGACCAAGTCCCTTGCCTTAAATAGCAGCGCTCAATTATGAATTCTGTTTTCATCATCAGACAGCCATCGCCCCACAAAACTCACTCTGTGATCACAGCGTCACAAAGGCAGCAGGATGTATTGCTCAAAGCATTACCAAGACAACAAGGCTGTTTCTGTACCGTTTTGTAAGAGATCAGAATGCTGAGATGCCACCTTCCCTCTGAGTCAGCGGCTCTGTGTAAACTCTGTGGCATCCGGAGGCACTCAGTCGTGTGGGGTATTAGAATTGGTTTTGATTCTGCATTCTTATTTGGAGTTCCCAACAGCTTTCTGAATTTCCAAACACCACTCGTCTGGGGGTTGGGATTTGTGTCTCAGTGGGTACAGCCGTGACTGCATTACAGTCCTGGGCTGAAGGGATAGATGTCACCATCAAGTTATGGGAAGAACACAGTAAGGAGACACTTAACCAAAGCACACAGCAAGTATCTCTGCTCCAAAGAAATGCAAACAAGTTGCAGAAGTATCTTCAAAGAATCCCCTCTCCAGCTTACCTGGAAAATATAGCTTTCTGGAGAACAAGTATCAGGGAGTCCCTCACCGACATGCTGACTTTGAGCAGGGGCTGGAAAGAAACACACAGTTTGGAGAGAAAAACACTAGGGCACGCCAAGCCCTGGGGGCCTATGAGCTCATCTTCCTCAGGTCCATCTGGCCCTTCATTTTTAATACTGTCATCAGTACAGCAGGGAAACCAAAATATTTTAAAATAATATAAAATTAAGCCTGGAGAGATGTAGCAGCAGGATACCTTGGCAGGCTAGTGAGGACAAAGGGCAAGGGTTTGGGAAAGAACTGTCATCCCTGGAGCGAACCAAGCAGGTAGAAGCTGAACTCCAGGGCAATACCTCAACCCAGGCAAAGAGAAATACTGACATGGAGCTTAGACAGAGAAAAACCAACACTGACAGCTAAAGCTGTTCAGCTGAACACCGTATACTTAGTTTTCTACCGTGTAGCATCTGGGCATCTTCCAGATGAAAGGTCAGCACAGAGCAGTCCGGCACCGTTCCAGATCACACCATATGTTTTTCTTTTTGGCTAGAGGGCATATGCATACCCAAGCTTGAAGAACAGTTCTATGCCATGCTGAACAACATATAGCAGAGTATTAAGGCTTATTTTACAAGAAGGATTATTAGATCATGCATATAATTGTGGCCTAAAGCTATCACTGGAACTAAACTAACAAGGATATTTATGAAGAAACGCAAAGCCTTACCTGTACTGCCCGGAGGAGCCCCTGCACTGTGTCGATGGGCAGAAAGGACAAATTGTCAAAGGTCTCTGTGACTCTGGAGGATGAGTTCTGAAGCACAAGAGGAGCAGACACAACAATATTGGACAGCAAGTCTGAAAAATAAATGAAATACAAGGAACGGCCGCTGTCAGGCAGCTAAAAAAGTCTTTATTAGGGAAGAGAGCAAAATATTTCTATAGGGCTATAACAGGATGAGCATCGACAAGCTGAGTACTACTGCAGGCATGGAGCTCAACATACTCACAACCCAGCTGCAGGGCCTCACCCCACCAGAGGGCACTGAGGTATAAGAGAAGAGGATTCAGCAAAAGGCATCCCTGCAGCCCCAGGGACTCCCAAGCACCCACCCAAGGATGACAAGGAAGGTAAGGCTAGGAACTGACGGATACCGATGTTCTGTGCGTCACTTATTCCATGGCAACTGCCTGGAAACGTATTTTTCATCTGTGACAAATGCAAGGTGATTTGAGGCAGCTGACACCTCAATAAAAAGAAGGAACAACTGATTTTCTTGGCTTCAAGCCACTCCTGCAGGAGCTGAGGTTCTGAGAAGTTACATTCAGAAGTGTCAACAGAGCCGTACACATTTCTCTCTGCACTTTTACCTATGAAGTGGCTGACAGGAGAAGCTGCTTTTGTGAGGACTCTGTTCAGGACTTGCTCGAGAATATCACTTCTGATGGGCTCATGGACCTGAAGTGAGAAAGAACAATAAAGCCAAAATCCACATAACTTTAAAATATTCCTCTGTATCAGAGCACAGGTCCTGTCCAGTACCAAGCAAACCCAAATCCAAATCCAAATTCACCCCTTCAGTGAAGATTCTGGTTTCAACCCCACCTCTACATTTTCTTTGTACCTCTGAATTTCCCTACTTTCTATGCAGTTTCTCTCATATAATGGAGATTACACAAGTACCATAGCAGATGGAACGGATTAGGATTGGGTCATTATGAAGATGACCTCTTCCTGCTGGAAAAAGGCAGAATAGAGACTAAATCTAGTACTGTTTGTAAAGCACTCGTGTAGATACCACTGGCAAGGTTCCGACACCATTTACAAAGAGAAAATGCCCAGCAAAAAGCCCTCCAAGCCATACACTACCTTAAATGTTTCCAGCAGGATACTCGCTCCCAGTTTGCAAGCCTGCTGTGCTGGCATTTTTGAAAGGCCCAAATTGGTCTCAGCAGCTTTCCCTCCAAAGGACTTTTTTGGTTCATATGATTCCATGAGGCTGAAGCCGAGGTCTACCAGTCCCTGAGTAACATGGTCCCAGCCAAACGCACTAGGGAAAACATTAAACAGACCAGGAAAGAAACAACTTAGTCACAGGAGATGTTTAGATTAGACCAGATTATTGCAAAATCTACCACAGTGATTCTAGATCTGAAACAGCACCGAGAGATGCTTGTTCACATCAGGGAAGATGCCATCCCTCTCAAACTCATGGTTGACTTTAAGCTGAGGGGCAGGTGCTCAGCCCTTGTCTTTTGCATTCCTGGCTCTCCAACCATCAGACTTCTGTTCCAGTTCAGGCGTTTGCTTCTTATGGGGAAAGGTTTGCACTCAGATCTCACCCAAAAGTGATGCTGAGCTGCAGTCTGAAGGTACAGATTCTACAGATCCCGGGTCACCAAGTCAGAACAGGAATACCTTACATCAAACTACAGGACAACCAGTGACAGATCACAGAGCTATTCCACAGGATGTTTAAAGGACTAACCACACAGGGAAAGCAAACAGTGAGTGAACCCATCCCTCATGCCTTGAAAACTACAGCTAGCAACATGACTCATACCTTCATCTCCTTTCCTACTAAAAAAACAGACACAATTCTGATCAGTTCAGTCATCTGTAACATCACACGCTAAGATGGGGTGGAGGAGCAGACTCATCTATCTATTCTTTTGTTTAAATTCATCAGTATAAAACTACGATAGAAATGTTGGATTTTGACACAGTTCACTGCTGGCAACAGGTCAGCAATGCTTTGTGATCCAGAGAACTCTAGCAAGGCTGAAACACTCCCCCTTCCAAAGTCCACGCAGCACGTGGCAACAACCCACCTATTTTTCACCACCTCCAGAATTACAGCTGTTACATCATGTTGTTGAGGACACAAATCCTGCAGAAACTTGGAGGCCTGTAGGAACTGCAGGTCCTTGCAGCTTCTTGTGATTGATGTTTTCAAGAAATCAAATATCTGGAGCATAAAATCACAGGGCGAGAGGAAATGATCTTTGAAATGGGATCTGTAAAGCCTTGGGTATGTTCCAGTAAGAGAACTAATTTGCCAAAAGCCTCAGCTCACATCTTTCACAGGACAAATACACCAACCTTATTAAGTGCCTCAAGGAGGGGAACTTGCTGCCAGGTGCACTATGGGTAGCTATCACAGAGCCAAAACATTAGAAAAAGAAGGCACTGCTTCTCTTCCCACACTGCAGCACTAGTCCACAGGAAACACGAGTCTGGAACATTCCGATATTGCCCTGGGGTCTTCTGTAGTGTTCAGTAAGCCAGAGTGTACCTCTCTAATCTAACTGCCTCCCCATGAGCATCCTGAAGCCACTTTTACCCTGATTCTGATATGACTATGACCTAATCATCCTTCCTTTCTTTTACAAGGAAGCACAGCACACAATCCCACTGAAATTCCCAGCATATTTAACTCATACATACCTGCTCTTGCAGTCTGTGTTTTACTGCAACCGAAAGCAAAAGGGCCACACTGAAGGGACACAGGGCTCTCCCAGGGTCCTTCTGTTGCTCAGTCTAGAAAACAGTGAGCAACTCAACTGCAAGACCACAAAAGCTGAAGAAAACTATCAGGCTCATATCACAGTGCTGTTGTGGTACAGAAGGGAACATCTCTCTTTACACTTAACACTACATATCATCATAAAATGATCCTGAAACGATTCAATCCCTTCTAAAGACAACCAGTGCTGATTGTCAAAGCCCTGCATCAACACCTTCAAAAACAGTGCCCAGTCCATCTTTGCAGTACCTTTAGGTGTTTGATTAGTTCCTCGCCAATGTCCTGATCCAGGCTGATAGCAGAAACAATGTGGAGAATAACAGTACCTTCCACGTGGCGGAGCTGGTCTAGGGGCACTGTGGCTACCTCAAGGTCTGCTGATCTGTGAGGTTTAGCAGAAAAAAAGACAATCAAAACACAAACAAAAAGAACCTGAAAAAAACCCACCGAGCCACCCAATGCCATAAATTATTTCTCAGATGTCAAGAAGTACGTGCTTGTATGAGATCTGACAGTTCACATTCAAGGAATACTGAGCAGGACGAAGGTGACCGCAAATACCCAAGGATTAAAGAAAGGGAATAGCAGAGGAAGAACTTACTGTGGAAGCCTCTGCTCTTCCTTCTGTCTCTTGTCCAGCTGATTGAAAAAACTGATGATTCCTTCTAAAACAGTTTTCTTACTGCCCTGCAAGGTAGGACATTATATTAAGCAACTGCACGGTCTGCGGGATCCAGAGAAGTACACTCCATTCCCACACCAATCACAAACGTCCTGGTATTCTTTATCACCCTTCATCAATTGCTGAGGTAGGGGAATGCTCTCGTATTGCTCACTTCTAGGTGAAGTTACTTGGTGTAGTCTGTCTGCTTCCTTTGGCTGCAGTTATGATTGAAGAGCTGTGGGAAATGGAAGCTCTCAGGTGTTCTTGTTGGTTGGTTTTCCTTTTTTTTTTTTTTTTGGAAGTTATTGTGAAAGGTCCTTTTCCAATTAATAAATTAGGAAGGCTTTCAAACTCCTAGCCTTATTTCTGTCATTACATTTTAACTAGCAGATACAAATGACATCCTGTAACAGACAGACAATTTGTCTTGACCACATACTTCAGCATCTACCTGGTCACAAATAAAGGAGAGCCAGAACACCGATGGAGGACAGACAAGTGCCTGCAGCCTCTGCCTGCTGGATGAGCACAGGAGGTGACACATTTCTAGTACAAGTCAGACTACAACCCAGAAGAGAGTTACGCTGCACAAACCTGATGATGTCCTGCTCCTGCTCTCCACAGAACAATTTGGGAGCAATCAGAATCCCCTCTAAAATTCATCCCATGTGTACTTTTCCTCCTGATACACGCTCAGGGGGAGACCAGCTCCCATAAGCTCTTACCTTTGCAGAAAGAAGCAGCAGCTGATAGACCAGGGGCGGAATTTCCTGCAGGTCTAATTTGGAGAACATCCTAAGGACCTTTTCCACCACAAACTGCAGCTCCTCTCCTGAGAGTGGAATATCCCTGTTGAATCAAAGATGCAGCCTAATCACTTTTGTTGTCTTCTTTCAGAATCCTGCAGCAGATTCAGTCCATAAGTAGATATGTACAGGCAAGTGCTCCCAAAGTCCTCATCAGAATTACTTGCCAGAGAACCCTTGGGATACCACTCAACCATCAGTGCCTGCATCCCCTACACATCATGCTTGTTCATTGACATACTGTTAATCTGTCAAGGCTCGCACATGGAAAATCCCAATCACACTCAAAGGCAACTACAAGCAAGAAGCAAAACCCATACAGCCACACACCCACACAGCCATTGGGTGGTCTGTAACTCAGACTAGCAACGCTCCCTATGAGCACTGGATGTACAAGGGAAAATACAACAAAAGTCTCTGCTCTTAAGCTGCCAGCAGACGCTGAATACGTGGCTGTGAGGAGCTGGGAAACACGCTAGGCTCAGAGCAGCCTTCAGGGCACGCTTGCCCAGATGTGTTTTTTACCCACACGGATCCGATGTGGATGTTCACTGACCAAAGCATTCATGGAGCTGTGCCTGGTATGCTCAGACTGCTTGTACTTTCCCCAAACTACACGTGAAATGGGACACAGACATAACTGCAGCACAGGAAAGCACTGATGCTTGCTGAAGGGGAAACAGAATTACCGGAACATGTTGGCAAGATGTATTACACTCTGAGGATCCCACCTGGTAAAATAAACACTTGTCAGAAAACTGAGAGGAAGTAGAATTGACTTTTTACCCCTTTATCCAGTTTCCCTGTCTCCCACACCAAGATTAGAAGCCATATTTCCAACCAGAATCACCACCGCCACCTTAATATCCAGATTTAGAACGGCTCCAAACTGTCCTGGCCCCCACAATAACAAACACAAAGAAAAGAATAAAAACTGGCACTTCCTGCAAAGCATTTATGAGACACTACTAGAAAATCTGGAAGCAGGGCATTTCCCTTGCCTTTCCAGCTAGAAAAGACACTGTCACGGAGGGCATAGATTCAAAGATGATAGAACACTGAACTCCTTCTCAAAGCGTAACATGAAACAGTTTTGTCACGCTACTGAGAGGAGAAGATGGGGCTGTGTACACATCTAGCAACTGCAGATCTAACTAGCTTCATACCCATGGGGTGTCAAGGGGAATTCAATCTGTAGAAAGCCCTGACAGAAACAGGCACTGACTGACTTTTAAACAAACTGAAGTATAATGGAGCTGGCAGAGACGTACGTACTTGCTGGAGCAGAGGGTATTTATCAGCTGTTTCTTAAATTCTTCCCCATTCAGTTCACCTGAAAAAGCATACGACTTTTAGGAACCCGCTGCACAGGGAGTGAAGACAGACTGGGGAGAAGGAGATGAGAAGGGTTACCTTTCCCGTAAGCCAGGCTCTCCTTAGAGTTGGACAATGCAGTAAGAACAGTGGAAAACAACTCCAAGGATTTCCCATTGGACAGACTGCCTCCCTTAATAACGTCAACAAACAAGGTGGCAAGTTCAGCCAACGCATGGCCCGGCAGCTGGCGAACCTGGGAGGAGGAGGAACAACAGGGAAGAGCCTGAGGCAGTACTCAGGAGAACTCCTCATACATGTCCACGTGCTCACCAAGCACCAGAAAAGGACAACATTTCCGACAGTGCAACGTTCCTAAAAGAGGATTTAATCCCCAAGACTTCTATTTTAATAGTGTCCATCGTAGAAAAGAGCAGTTCATCGAGTAAATGCAACTACGATTTTGGAGTTTAGGTCTGAATATCCAAAGTTCATGTTTACACACACAGCAAATTCCAGGACCAAAGCAGATCTGTGGATAAGGAATAACTCACTTTCCTCAGAGGTCTGGTGAAGTGCCTCACTTTGCTTGCTAAGGGAGACCAGAAGAGACCATAGGAAAGCTGACCTAAATAAGCTCCTACCTCCAGCATCAGCAGCCCTATGATTTCAGACACTTTGCCCACATGCAGATCTCCTGATTCCACCAGAGTGACACAGTGCTTGTAAACCTGCAGCCTCCTGAGAACACCGCTCGGCTGGGAACATGGGGAGCCTTGTCGTGAGAAAATAAAGAACGGGCAAAGAGTTATACAAGCAACAACACGTCACTTCACAGGAAATTTGCAGGGCTAAACTGTCACCCAGCTGCAGCTCCTCTCTTTATATGTTTGACAAAAGAAGAGTACAGGAAATGAGAATCTCTAGGATAAAGCAGCTGAAACACTCAGCGCTGCTATCACGTTCTTTGGTTCTCCCAACCTGCTGCCCACGATCAGGAAGTGCCAACGCTTTGAGAACAATTTGCATGGGAACTCATTTTTCAGCCAGTCAGTTCAGTTCTACTGAAAGACACCTAAAGACTCCCGGAAGAAAACCCCGTATAGAATCACAGAACGGCTTGGGTTGGAAAAGGGACACTGCAGCCCACCCAGTCCCAACCCCGTGCTGTGGGCTGGGTGCCCCCACCGGCTCAGGCTGCCCGCCCAACCTGGCCTGGAGCACCCTCCAGGGCTGGGGCACCCACAGCTCTCTGGGCAGCTGCGCCGTGGGCCCTCTTAACGAAATCTAACCTCGGGCTCCCTTCTTTCAGTTTACAGCCATTCCGCCTCCAGCCCCCACCTTTGAAGATCCCCTTGAGCAGCGCCGCCGTCTCCCTGCCCCTCACGGCGTGCCTCGTCACCGCGTCACCCAGCTGAAAGAGAAGGCCGCGCCGTGAGCCGCCCCGCTTCAGCCCGCGCCTCGAGAGCGGGACGAGCCGCCTCCCGCCTGACGGAGCACCCCGTCCCCCAGCACCTCGCCCTCCGCCATGCCCTGAAGAGCGTCCCGGAGCCGCTCGGGGCTGTCCTCGGCCGCCAGCTGCAGGATGCGCTGCGCCATAGCTCGGCCGCGGCCGTCCGCCCCGAAGCCGAAATTCCCGCCCGGAAGCGCAGCTCGTCGCCTAGGCAACAAGCCCCGCCTCCCCACACGCCACTTCTGTTCTCACCGAGGGCGGCTCGCCCTCTCCCTATCTGACCCGCGCTCCGAGTCCGCGGGTTCGAATCCCGCGTGAGGTGGCGGTGTTGGGAGGGGGCACAAAGCGCCCATTGAGGTCCCGCTGCGAAGGGAAGCACGTGGGGCACGGTGCCCTGGCGCCAGGCCGGGCACGAGGCGCCCCGCACGGCGTTAGGTGGGAGCCTTGTGCCCCGTGCTGGTGGGAGCCAGCCCAGCGTGGATCCCGCGAGACGCCCCACAGTGTGTCCCCCGCCCTGAGCCGCCTCCCAGGGCCGTGGCGTGACCATGCTGCGCCCCACCCGCCTTCAGCAGAAGTCCCGTGCCCCCCCTCCTGCCCCGCAGGGCAGCGTGCCGGAATCCCAATCCCTAAATCCGCGTGTTACAAAACATGCCTTGTGTTAAGCCCCTTCCTCCGCTCCCCCAAATCCCCGGAGCAGCGGGAGCGCGGCCAAGGCCCGGCCTCAATGGGCCCCTGTTCTCACTTCCCAACGCAGGGCCGGGGGTGCACCAAGCGTGGCCCTGACCCCACAGAATCACCCCCAAAAGCCCCAATTGGCTGCCGTCCCCACGTTGTGCCCACATCCCAAGGGCTGACCGCTCTCAAGCACCGGGAGCACTGGAAGCTCCGCCTGTGATCCAGGTCCCCACCACCATCCCTGCACCCTCACCGGGCTCCTGGGGCCGAGGCAGGGGGTGGCACGCTGCCCACCCCTGGCCCCGCACTAATGAGCGAGTTACACAATGGGAAGCTTTTATACGGCCGTTAATCGTGCCCAGCATCCCGCCCCTCCGACCCTCCAGCTCCCTCCTTCCCTCTCCCCATCTTCTTTTGGAAGGCTTTAGTGGGGTTTCCTGCCTGGTTTACGCAGACTTAATTATAAAGCTGCGGTGAGTTGATGCCTTGTGACGGCCTAATCCCAGCCCGGTGACTCTACAAAGCTTTCGCTGGGATTTCGTGCTGCTCCACTCCGGTCCCGCTGCCCGGCCCCGCTCCAGCAGCCCCCAGGCCCTCACCCTCCACGGACGGTTTGGCTTTCCCTGTCCCCGGTGAGTATGGGGACGATGAGTATGGGGACAACGCACATCTCGAACATTGGCACTGGACGCTGTAACCTGGCCTTCCCCTGACCTCCAGGGATGGTTTTGATTTTGGGGGTGCTTGTTGGGGAACCCTAGGAGGTGCTGGGACACGTGGCAGAGACATCTCTGACACAGGCTGGGCAGCAGGGTGGGTGCTGGGTTGGAGGTGAGGAGGGTGGCCTTCCTCCTCATTTGCCTGCACTAAGGGGAAGAGGACGAAGGCACTGCCTGAATGTTTATTCCATCACCCTCATGCAAAAGAAGAGCCCAAGGGCCAAGGGGAGCATTTTAGACCCCATTTGTTCGTTACAACCTGGCAGTGCCAGGGCTCCCTGTGTTGGCACGAGGTCCACTGGCACCCAGGGACAGCCCAACCAGCACCGGGTAAGCTGGGGTGCATCACTCCTGTCTTTGGGATCTTGTCCTGTGCTGCTCTGGATAAAGGCAGAGGTGAGCTCGCGAGGCTGTGGGTCCCCAGAAACCACAGAAACCCAGGGGTGCCTCTGCCCACAGCTTCCCATCAAAAGGAAAAACGCTGAAGACATCGAGTGATCAGTACCCACTTATTGGTACTGCAAACAGCCCTGGTGTTTCTTAAGCACTGTCACCATCCATCAGGCTTCCAGCGCATCCTCTGCGGGGTCAGAGCAAAAGGGATGGGTTGCAAAGTCTTCAGATACCCACAAGTAATTCCTCCTCCTCTCTTCCAGCACTCTGCAGCTGAACAAGGCTAAGAGAAGACATGTCTGCTGTTGTGAGTACTGCCCCATCCCTATCCCACTGCACTACTCGGGTGCAGCTCTGTCCTTCCCTGGAGTGACCTGCAAGGCACTGGGACTGTCCCCAGCCTTGTGGGGCAGGTGGGCAGGGAGATGGGGGGCTGTAAGTGGAGGATGCCTGATGCCCCCCATCCTTTCCTCACCCCAGACGGGCACTTTCCGCATTGTCTCGGAAGAGGAGCAGGCACTGCGCACCAAACTGGAGCGCCTCACCACCAAGGACCACGGCCCTGTTTTTGGGAGGTGCCAGCAGATCCCCCCTCACACCCTGCAGAAGGTGAGGCATGGCCCCGCTGCGAGTGGGGCAGGACTGGGGGGGGGGATGTGCTCTAACAACACTGCTTTTTGGTGCCAAAATGCACCCCAGGCTGCCGGGTCCGGTGGCCCTGTGGGTCCCCAGGGCATTGTGGTGATGCTGAGGATCCCATCCGTGCTCCCCCCCAGGCAAAAGATGAGCTGAATGAGACGGAGGAGCAGAGGGAGGTGGCAGTCAGAGCGCTGCGGGAGCTGGTGCAGGAGCGGGCCGGCAGCGAGGACGTCTGCAAGGCTGTGGCCGAGAAGGTGCAGGGGAAAGATGATTCCTTCTTCCTCCGCTTCATCCGTGCCCGCAAGTTTGACGTGCACAGGGCCTACGACCTGCTGAAAGGTGGGGGTCCTCTGGCAGCCCCTTGACTCTTCCCAGTACCTCCCAGCACCTCCAGTCCCTGGGCTCAGCTGGCAGGGACATGGAGCAAGAAGGCCATTGGCTGAGTCCCACTCTGCTGTTTGCTTCTGCCAGGAAGATAATGAGTCGCAATTATCAGTGCTGGCTCCCAGATGAGCTGTTTTGTTCACCCACATTTTCCCAGGACGTTTCCATATTTCGTGCCCACGCGGTGCCAAGTGGAGGGAGCAGGGCTGGGGAGCTCCCCCAGCACCCTCCTGGCTCCCTGATGGGCAAGCAGCCGCCATCCTGCCCAGCTCCTGTCTCTCCCCAGGCTATGTGAACTTCCGCCAGCAGTACCCTGAACTCTTTGACAACCTGACCCCCGAGGCCGTGCGCAGCACCATCGAGGCGGGCTACCCTGGCATCCTGGGCAGCAGGGACAAGTATGGCCGCGTAGTGATGCTCTTCAACATCGAGAACTGGGACTACGAGGAGATCACCTTCGATGAGGTCAGCCCAGCCATCGCTCCCTGAGCTTCTAGAACAGTTCTGTTCCTGGGGCTGTCCTGCTGAGCAGAGCATCCCTTACGCGCACACATTTGTATGGGCACACGTAAGCTCCATCTGTCCAGGTTTATGTAAAACTTTGAATTTATCCTTCCAGAGTACTATGGTCCATCTCAAAGAATTCCCCTTCTTTCCTTATGATGCGCAGGGTGCAGGGCAGAGTTGGGGTGTGCATCTCCCATCCTAGATGACACAGAATGAAGGGAGGCACCACACCATTAGATCAGGGTACTTTAGAAATGAAAGACCTGCAGGGCAGAGGAGGAAACTGGCACACAGCATGGAAAGGGCTCCTGGGCAAAGAGACCTTCAAGCATGAGATCACAAGTTCTTCCAGCTCTGTTTTCTGCTCAGCCCTGGATTTGCTGGGACTATATCAGATGTGAAACATCTTGAGAGGGTTGTTGAACATCCTCTGCAATGCCTCTTCTGCTCTGAAGCTCTGAGGCTGGCTGGCACAACCAGCTGGAGTTAAACAGACCCAGGATAATACTCCATAGGAATCTCCTGAGGTCTAAGGGAGGTGAGACCTTGCAGTCACACTAATAGCAGACCCTGCTGCCTCTCCTCTCAACCAGATCCTTCGTGCCTACTGCGTCATCTTGGAGAAACTGCTGGAAAATGAAGAGACCCAGATCAACGGGTTCTGCATCATTGAGAACTTCAAGGGCTTCACCATGCAGCAGGCATCAGGGATCAAACCCTCCGAGCTCAAGAAGATGGTGGACATGCTACAGGTGAGGTGGAGAAGGGGTTTCAGATTGCCGCCACGAGAAAACATCATGGAGAGGTCGTTTTCTATGTGATCTTGTGAAATGGAAGCAATGAGCCATCTGGGAGGCTCTGCCACTTCCCCGGTGCTCCCAGGACTTGGACAGCTGATCCTCTGGGGTCCCGTTCATCAGAATAAGGAAGGGACGATGGAAAGGAGAATGGAAAGCTGAGGAAGGGGAGTGAAGGCAGTGCCAGGGTTTCTTTTGCTGCCTTCTTTTGCTGCCCTGTGTCCTCCTGTCTCTTCGAGGCCAGCACAGTCTGTAACCAGCCATGTCTGGGTTTGGCATCCTAGGACTCCTTCCCAGCACGGTTCAAGGCGGTCCACTTCATCCACCAGCCCTGGTACTTCACCACTACCTACAACGTGGTCAAACCGTTCCTGAAGAGCAAACTGCTGGAGAGGGTGAGCATGGGGAAGGGGAAGAGTGGCAGAGGCTGGGTAAAGCAGTGTGCCGGGGGGAAATCTCCCAGCTTTTGGAGTCATGGGGACAAGCTCGGGCTGAGAGCAGCGGGTGGAAGAGCTGGGCATGTCCCCTAGGAAGAGAAGCCTGCTGCTGGGCCATGAGAAAGGCAGGCAGCCCATCAGATCAGTGCTGGGGTCCCTCGGCCACTTGTCACAGCCCATCTCAGCTGAGGGTTCCTCTTGTGCCAGGTGTTTGTGCACGGCGAGGAGCTGGAGTCCTTCTACCAGGAGATCGATGCTGACATACTGCCAGCAGACTTCGGTGGCAACCTGCCCAAGTACGACGGCAAAGCAACTGCAGAGCAGCTCTTCGGGCCCCGCATCGAGGCTGAAGACACGGCACTCTAAGCCAGGGGCCGCTCCCCTTCCCCTTCCCCTGTAAAATAAGATCAGAGGTGGTCCCTTAACCCCAACCACCTCCTTACTGTAGCAATGGATGAGTGACTGCTCCCGATGAGGTGCTCTGAGTGTGTTGCTCCGCGTCTGTTCCTGTCCCTAGACCTGGCAGTGGCTGGCACGCAGGCAGCACGTGCCTTGCTCTGCTCCAGCCTCAGCTTTTACTTCTGTGGGGGTGATGCTGCTGGAGAGCATTGTCTCCACAGCCAGCTCTGTGTGCCCACAGCTGGCTGCTAGGGAGCACAGTGTGGGCAACACAGCCAGAGGCTGCCACGGCTGCAGCCCCCTGCTAGGGCTGCCTGAAACATGTATGCAGAGAAATAAAGAAGCATTTAACAGCAGAGCTCCTGTGTGTCTCAGATCAGCGGCTCTGATGTAGTGCCACCAAACCAAGCAGTGGCACAGGCAGAGCTGAGCGCCCAATTCTTGCTCTGCCCCACAGCCAGGGAGAAAGAAAAGCAGCCACTGAGGACAGGAGATGAATGCTAACTGCAGGACAGTGGAAAACACTCAGAATGTACCCTTCTAAATCCCCTAAAAGCCTTAACAAGCTGCCTCTCCTTGCAGTGCACCTGGCAGGGAGCTCAGATCTGAGTAGTTAGGTCAGAAAAGCTCCATGAAAAGTAACCAAGAAGGGCAGGGAAGGGCACAGGACCTGCCTGCAGTCAACGAGGAGCAGCAGCACCACTAGCTTGAAGTCAGCAGGAGGCAGATAAGGGTGTGAGGAGGTGGAAGTATCTCCCTGCCAAGGAATGCAGTGTTCTGTGTTATGAACCAGAATATCTGAGGTGGTGGAGCAAAAAGTGGCTCATGCAAGAGCTGGTCAGACGCTGGACTTCTCACTTGGCCATCAGCCACGAGAGCAGTGGGGCCTGGAGAAGAGCAAGGGGCTGCTGCCTGCCTGGGACTTGGTGGTTGCCTTCCCCATCCCCATGTCAGCACAGCACGCCCCTTTTTTCCTCCCCCAGCTCCGCAGTTGCACACCAGCGCCTTTCATTAGCAGAGCAAGGACCAGAGCCCATCCGCAGGCAGCCGAGGTGCAGGGTGCTGACAAGAGCTGCATTCATCAGGGCACTGGCTCAGACTCAAACCAAACAGGATGTCTGCTCCGAAGCTGCTGGGAGGATGGGGCCTGTCTGAGCAGGGACTGGGGTTAAAACCATTTTCTCCAGCCCCAGCAGCCCTGCGCAGTCACTGAGCAGCATGGCACACACATTTCAGCAGCTCCCAGCCTGGGGCTGCAAGGGCCTGGAAAAGGATTGAAAGGCACCTCTGGGCTCTGCCTGGCTGTGCTGGGCTCTCCACAGCGTCAGCAGTCCCAGGGAAACGAGGTGTGACAACCATGAAGCCAGTGCAAACACAACAGCTCGCTTGGGAGGCAAAGCAATCACACCTCCCTCATAAGAAAACAACTAAAGACAATGCCATGGCAGCAATACTCTTCACACTGCAGCCTCCTAGAGCACAGAAAGCAGAGGAAGGCTCCAGATGGAGGAGGCAGGGGTAGTGAGGGCTGGCTCACCTCCCATGTGCTGAAACAGAGGCCCCGGGCACTACTCCCACCGACCTGCTGCACACTCGGGCTTCCCCCGAGGGCAGCGATTCCATCCTACAGCTAGGGAGGAGAAGAGCAACATTATCTTCGTGGCTCAATATATTCCCACACCAGACGATCCTTTCCCAGAGGAAATCCTTTAACAGAGGAAGAAATGGCTGCTTTATCTGTCCGGACTGATGGCTGAGAGGTTCCCACCACCAAAAGCACTGTACACAGCCACTCCACGTAGCACTGGCTTCAATAAGTCCTTTATTCTTAAATAAAGAAATCCCACTGAATCAAAGATAACAAAATTACATTTTGTTTTGCAACAACCTCCATTTTACATCACACAGAAGAACAAAAATTAAAGAAAAAATCAAAGACACTGTTTTATATATATTTATATATATATAATTTTAAAGGTAAACATCAGCAGATATAGAAAAATTGCATTGCTAGTTGCAAATCATCTCCCCTGCAGCTGTCAGCTTCAGAGAATCTGACTCAGAACAGGCAGGGAGGGTACCTCGGTACACAAGCTTTTTCAGGGCAGCATTTAGAGATTGTTCCAGAGTGTAATTTTGCCAAATTGAGAACATTTTCATAGTAAACCACACTGCTCACCAAGAACATCAGAAGTCACTCAGTCTGTCCCAACGCAGCCGCGTGGGCAGCATGAGAGGAGCACAGGCCTGCCCTTCTGAGGCCTCCACACACCCCTCCAGTTTGGCATTTCAGAGAAGGGGCTCCTCCTGCAAGGAGGTGAAGGGATTCTCAAGAATTTCTAGCGACCTGTCCTTGGGAAGTAGGGATGAGCTGTCAGAAAACATGCTCCTTTGGAAAGCTGCTGACTCGTGCTAAGCAGTAAGGTTGGGTTTGATCAAATGCAAGTCGTGTTGGTTCTGGTTTTCTTTTTTAAGGGCTTGCCATCAGCATCCCAGCTAAGCTGCAATGGAGACGGTAGAAGGAAATTCTGCTCCCAGTCAAAGCTCTTCTGTCTGTAGACAGATGAGGCAAGCTCGTCATTCAGACAGCAGCAGAAAGGCATTGTGTAGAGCCACCTAGTGGGACTGCTCCTTACTGGCATTAAAGTCACCTGGGTTAGGCAAGGCCACGAGGTGAGGAGAGCCATTGGCTTTATCCACAGGGTATGCAGGGCCAGAGGTTTTTGACAGTGTTATCAGACAGACACAGAAAAGGTTGTTTGACACCAACAGATCCAACCCGATAAATGCTGCCCTGCATTGCAGTGTTTTTGTCCATAAAACAAGGTGTTCAAAATGCAATCATTCAGGATAACCCCAGAAACCCTTTCACTACAGTATGGAAAGCTGGCAACTGCTTGGATTCATTGACAGCACTTGTGCCTGAGCTGGGAGACACTCCCAGCAACAACAGCAAAGGGTACTGTTACAAGGCACCACAAGGGTCTGTGTTGCTCTGAGCCATTCTAAGCGTGGATAAAGCTCAGGAAGCCCTCACACCAAGAGGAGCTGTTTGCTTTTTGCCTGGGATTAGAAACCCTGAAGGGAACACTGCTCGAGTCACTGTGGCTCTGGAACCCACCCAAGCAACAGACCTGCCAGAAGGAGGAGCACACGGAGCAGGACTTGACATGACACTCTTCACAACAAATGACTTAACACAGGCAGCACAAAACTAGAGCCTTTTCTGATCTCCTTGGAAAAGGCTGTGAGGAATTTTCAATGAACTCCAGACAGATATTGTATTTTTAAAACAACTTGGAAGCAATCCAGGTGACCGAACTGTTTGGCAATTAATCCCTGAAGTTACTGCTCTGCTCTTTTGAGATACAGCCATCCTCAACTATGCTGCTGAACAGTTGACAGATGCTACAACTTTGGGGCTGTATGGTAGAAAGCCACATATCAAGCAAACCCTCTGTCTATGACTTAATCGCTGTGGCCAGAGGCAAATCTGAGGAGCAGAGCTGAAAGATGATCCTCTGCTTATATACATTGCTATTTTAAGCCTTAGAATAGACTGTAGCAAGTTGTAGGCTGCCCACAAAGGTCCTTTAATCAGCACACACTTGTACAGTGTGCATCGCCAGAGGTGGCTCACTGCTTGGTGTCTGAGAAACCCTTTACTAGAAAGCAAAACCCCAAAGCTCTGATAGAGCTGTTACTGAAGTCTCTAGATATGCTGATGTCAGGGGAGAAGAAAAAGGGCAAGGCACCATGTGTCAAGGGCTGCGGTCTAGGAATCTGTGACAGACCCACGACAGATGACATACAAGTAGCTTGGCTAAATTCAATACTGGAAAGAACAGTTCTTAACATCTTTGCTTAATGCCCTGTCCTTGTAACCTGTATCTTCATAAACAAAACCTGCAGAAAAGCCATCAGGAAAAGCCTGCAGGAGGTTCAAGTGTGTCTTTATAGTACAACCCCAGCACCACCGGCCCACCTGAAATCACCTCTGATTAAGATTATCAAAAGGACCATTAAATACGTTGGCAGTATTGTACTCAGTAGGAGCAGGTCCCAGCTGCTCACCCACGAGCTTCACATCTCTCCACACACTGACAGAGATGATGGCTGGACCAGCCTAACCACCAACAAAATAACAGCTCTGCATCTTCCTTTCTGATGGAGAGTCCTCGTTCAAGTGCTACTTACAGTGATGGGAAGAGAGGTCTATACCACGTGAGAATAAATGAAGAGTTCTGCTAATGCATTTCCTAATTCACTCTGGAACTAAACAGCTCAGGACAGATTCACCATGCTGGAGGCTTCAACTGCACTACAAGGCTACACCCCATAATGATCCTCATTGATTTTGACATTAAAAAGACAACTTCACCTCAAAGATGAACAATTCATATTGCATTTAGGGCGAGTGAAGATCATTTGCTGACATCACAAAACTTCTGAAACATGAAGTATGAGACGTGCAGGGCAGAAAGAAAGAGTATTCCTTGAAAAAATGTGCTTAGAAAGGTTTATGATTGACTGCCATCAGCCTATTTGAAGTGAAGGTGCATTTGAGGAAGCAATTTCTTCGTGTATCAGAAACAGGAAAACACAGCTTCAAAACCTGGTTTGTCAAGAATGCTCTCCATTACAAAAAAGGAAGAAAAGCTCTTCAGGAAAAAACCTCCCATAACAAAGCTCCACTTTCAGATGAACTGGCATGACTTGGTGAAAAAGCACTGTGCTCCCTAACCTCAACTCAGAAGCAAGCAAACCATTCTCTCTCACTTCCACCTTTCCTGTTCTGGACCAGCCAACAGCTGAACTGTTCCTGCAAGTTTGGGGTCCTGGGAAGGAAGGCAGAACTTCAGCCACCTGTGCTGAAAGTCCCTACTCACACTCCTCACCAAGTAGGCTTCACACATGCTGCCCTTCCTTTTATAGTTACCTATGCACTGCGTCATATGACGGGCTCTTCACCTCAACAGCGCTACCATTACCAAGGGGAAGCTCTCTGGAGCTGTTATTCATCTCACACAGGAAAGCCAGACTGAGGCAGGACATGGAGCATTTCAAAGATGGCACCATGTGCCATAGGAAGAGCAGCTTTCCTTCCTCAGGGCAGACAGCTGTGAGCTGTGTAAGCCACAGATGTACTACATAATGAAAGCTGAAGCACTTCTGAAATTGTAACCCACTGGAGAGAAAAAAGTATATATACCCTACACACCTAAATTGATGCTGTATCTATTCAATGTGTACAAATGTTATTTATACTCCACTTCTGTTGAAGTGAGAATGTATTTACGTCACATCCTGTGAGAGTTACGGGAACAGTTACTTGGGCAAAGATGTGAATTTCTTGTATGACAGATTTTAGTGATATACACAGATGCAGTATGAATACGAGGATCACAACACACACAAGATATCCATCAGCTAAGAATACCCCTGTTAGCTCACTCCCTAAAATAGCTCTTAAGGAACAGACACAGGCATGACCAACTACTGCAATAGCTTTACTTGGCCACTTCTTTGAGGAGAAAACTGGAAACCTGGATTTACTAACAAGGAGATAGCCACAGTTCATTGTCACCGGCCAAGGTGTGTGGCCTAAGGCAAACTGAAAGGAGTTTCCTGATATGATAACGCACCTTTGCTACAATAGTTAATTATTGCTTTATTAAAATTAAAACCTACCTCTGGAACCTACTGAATGAAATCTGGGGACAAGGCAGTCCAGAAAGCTTGCTCCACCACATCACCACACTGAAGTCTTGCAGCTTGTTTCACTCAAACTATACACTAAAGTGCCTGAAACACAAACCAAGGCTAAAGCAATAAAGTGCTAATTGATGCAGGAAGCGTGATGGGAAAGGAGCTTCACTGACACTGTGATAAAGAAGTCCCAAGGATGGATCAATGAGACAAAAATACTGACAGAACAAACAGGAAAAAAAAAAAAAAAGAAAAAAAGATGTTGGCCACAATTTGTCAGTCTCCAGATTGTCACGGGGCAACTTTCCTACCAGGGGATAAACTAGAGTCCTCAGTAACAGCCTTGGCACAGACCATAACAGCCACCTGAAGGAAAATGCATTCTTCCTGCAAACAGCTATCACACTTCACTTTGCATGAAAAAACTAGAAGAGGATGTCTGGGTGTGTGAAACAAATCCAAGTGAGGAGCCAGTAAAACCCTGCAGCATTTACATAGATATGGAAGCAGTTAGATGAAGATGATCATTTTAGTTTCACAGGGCTAGACCCATCAGGTTCCCATCAACTGTAAGGCAAAGTCATGTGTCTGAAAACCATTAAATGCTTTGAAAGTTAAGGGCAAGAATTTTGGTATGATGTACCCTGATACAAGGCGAGTAAATCTAAATAGAATAGATACGTTCTCCCCCACAGTTCAATCCCTAACAGAGTACCCACTACAAAATATTCTTAAAACATACTGAGCTCACAAAAAAGGTCCTGTAGATTCTTAATCGCTGCCCTCCATGAGGAAGCCAGAGCCAGCTTTAAAAAGCCCTGTATCAAACAAGAAATCCATTACTAAAAATATGACTACATTTAAAAAGAAGCAAATGTGACAAGGTAACTGGTCTGGTCTTGGTGTGAATACACTGAAACATTAACTGGCATTACCAGTCTGCAGCTTTTCTCTTGCTGGAATCTCAGTGAAAAGATACCCCAACCCACAGATATCTGAAACATAGAGGAGTTAAACATTTTTCAACTGACAGACTTGTGTATCTGCACTCCTAGGAAGTAACACACTCCCTTGAGATGGTGCAAGGCTGGTACTCCACTTGCAGTCAAGCATCTGTTTTTTCAAGCCACGATTTAGTGGCATACAGTCTGGACCACTGACTGGCCTGTGGCTTGGTACAGGGTTTTTCTAGTAACCAGGACAGAAAATAATCATAGGCGTCCTGTCATCTATACCTAGTTAAATGCTGCAGATCAAGTTCTTGATCAGCTGGTGAAGCGATTTCAACATCTGAAACTTCTGCTGTCTTCAACTCGAAAGCCCTGTAAGAAGTCACAGTAAGCAATCTAATTCTTCAAGCAGAGCAGTAAATTACAAACCCAAGTGACTATACAAGCAAAGATTCTCTGACCAGATATTAACCTCTGTTTTAACTCCAGTTCAGAAGGAAACCTTGTGATCAAACCCCAGCCATAGGATATTGAAAGGAATGGAAACCTGAAGCAGCAGGTGAGGGAACAAAGAGTTCCCAAAGGGGGGGGGAATAAACTGAAGTGATCCAGAGTCTTTGGGTCGATTACTCCTGGCCAGACATTGCCTGCTCCGTGTCTGAGCAGTGAGACTTTGTCTTCTCCCACTGGCAGATGGCATTGGCATACTGCACCACAAGCTTATCCATCCAGGTAAGAGGCTCTGGGAATAGTACAGACCCCTCGAAGAAGCCCAGATGGCCTCCATGAAGGGGCAGCACAAGCATGACATTTTCTCGTTTCTCTGTAAAAAAATAAAAATAAAAAAAGCATATAGATCCAGAACATTAGCATCGTGGAGCTGAGAACTGAACCATCTTACGTTGTGATAATAAACTTAACTCTTAGTACAGGATCTGAACCAACAGGAGCAACATTATGAAGCAAGCAGAAGCACCGACAAAGGTCGTGGCTAATCTGAAGTCAAAAGCACGTCAACTTGCAACTTAACAGAACAAGGCAGTCCGCAGGAACCAATTCCAGCTGCCCAAGAAATGCTGCTGGGTAGGCCCTTTCAGCAATACAGGTCACAGCCTTCCATCTTTAATTCATACACTGGAACTAGGACCGTTAGCATCACGTCAAGCTACTCTAAAGTTCTGGGATCAGCCACCTTGTTCCAAGTATAGTGAGAAAATCCCTGTGCTTGGATCCATCTAGAAGCAGCTGAAGATTAATTCACCCATCACAGCTTTCAAAAGAAATAATGAATCCTGTTTTCCTCCCCATGCACCCACTATTTGTGCAAAAAGAAACCCAGCAACTAGCTCCTTCTCCTGAGCTTCTAAAGGTTATTTGCCTTTTTCTTGGCTGAAGACAGCTGACAAAAACTTCTTTTCAAAGTATGTATCTTAGTTGATTATCAAATAACGCAGCTATGAATGTGCTCCCTTCATCAGCAACCCCCCTTCAACTAAATCTCAGTGAGTAATGAAGACATGAGGAAGCAATTTTCCCCACTCAGGAATGTAACCTGAATATAAATTGCTGGCAATTGACATAAGCTGAAACAGCAGAAGATGCCAGAAAGAAAGACTCAAGTTCTTCCTGCTCGTGGTTGGCCTCATTAGTTCTAGCAACTGGTGTTTTAAAGAGGCTTAGTACACCTCCCACAGGATTACAAGTGTAAGAAGGCAAGTGAAGCTGCTTTGTAATCATAGATCGTGAAGAGATAAGGGAGATGCAGGTACAGAAGTATGCACTCCCGGAGCAGACTGCTTCAACATACCTGAAAGGGCTCTTGGAATTGATAGCAGACTCTCATGCACAAGAGGGTCATCAGCAGCATTAACCAGCAGAAGGGGAACGTAGATCTATACGCAGAAACACAGCAGAAGAAAAAAAAACAGTAAGGGGGTGGTATTGGAATTTCTATTAATTGCTAAAGCATCTCACTTGGCTCAATTCAGACATCTTATTTCAGAGTTATCCTGTACCTGGAAAACCATCACAAAAACAAAGTAAAAAAAAAAGTGGTGGCTTTTTACATGTGGAGTACTCTGTAACACTTGATTTTTTTTTTCCAATTCAATTGTATGAAAAAAAAAGAAAAGAGACAGGAGCATAACAGAGCAGATACAGATTGAGTCACAGATTTTTCCCCATTCTCAGAATCCAAACAGTCACACCCTTTCTGCTCTACTCTGCTTTGCACCCCAGGCAACTACTGCCAGCTCTGTTATGGACACCTTGGTTAAAGTCCAGGAAACTCCCTTGGAGTGTTTCCATCCACCAGTTCAGCAGATTAAGAAGGAATTAATATTCCAGTTTCAATTCTGCAGCACTTGCTAAGCATCTGCCTTCCAGATAACATCCTGTGCCTCTTCCAGAGTATCGAGTACTGTTTTCCTTAAAGCTGCATGCTACCACCTGTTTCCCATCTTATGCACCCACACTCAGAGGGGTTCAGCTGACTGTGTGGCTTTATCTCCATCACTTGGATGCTACAATCCAGAGTTATGTGCTCTTAAGAGCTTAGAGCATTTAGCACCAGCATTAGGGGTAGGAAGAACTAAACTCTTTCTCCAGGATGCTGTATCTGATTACCTCTAAAAATCACTGCTAAGACAGCTGTGTCTAGGTATCAGCAACAGAAACCAGCAAGCATTTTCATCTCCAGCAGAAAAAAGAAGGTACAAGAGCAGCCTCAACTGCAAGAGCTTACCCTGTGCAAGTAATGCAGGCAGCTTTCCTCTTCATAGTATTCCTTCAGAGAACTGTAGCCATGGAACTTCCTGAAAAGGACAGTGTCATTGCCATCGTCTGTTTCTAGTACACAGGTTGACTCCCATTTGCAAGTAAGGACATAGATGCAGAGACAGGAACGATGCCTGGATTTTTATGGACAATGCCTTTTTTCTACTCACTGCTTCTGCAAAATTCACCTTTGGCAGCACCTGCTTTTATGCTTTCTGTGCTTATTCAAACACTGCTAGCAGGATGCACATTTCTTCCATACAGAGCAAGTTACTCACACAAGCTGAAATACAGCAGCCCATGAGGCATTTTGTTTTTAAACTTCACTTGCTTTCTTTCACATGTATGAATTACTTACTGATTTATTCTTCTTCACCCGAAAGCCTTTTCAAATGTAAAACCATTGCAGCTTACAAACCTCAAACTTACTGGACCAAAAGGGTCTGCCTGAAAGATTCACAGAATTCACTGCAGATACAGTTCTTTGCTGTATCTTTAGCCCTTCATCCTAAACCCATGATTCAGTGAGTCTCTACTCAAGTGCCCTTTTTTTTTTCTCTCTTAGAGAATAGGAAACAGCGATGCAGCTGTAGGCTGAAACTACACAGGTCTCAGGGGTGAGGGACTTGTAGGAAGATTTCCCCTAGGAATCACTTTTAGAAAGACAACAGACAACAATGCTGCTAGTCCTCCAAAAGCCCTCAAAGCTGTATATCTGACTGTGTACAGCTTCAGCATTTTGTAAGGGTGTCAGTACCTGATGCAGAACATGCCATGGCATGAATTCAGACACTGAACAAAGTGCTGTGCTGTTTTCAAGGACAAAAGCAGCAACCAGCTACAGATTAATAAAGCAGAGAGCTTAATTTAGCTGTTAGCATGACAAGTTAAAAAGTTCATGTTATCTCAGCCAGCCCTAGTGTTTATGGAGATAGCAGCAGTATTTTGCAGAAGGAGGGTTTGTTTCAGAATGCAAGATGGAGCATGAACACTGTGAGCAGTTCTGAGCTGCTTTCCACATTCTGCACTGTTTTTTTCTAGACTTCTTGGCAGGACTGGCTTCTTCCCAGTGCATTCTAGACTGCAGGTTCAAACATTACTTACAAATAAATGCCTCCTGGATGACTTTACAGAAGCCCTGAGTGTCAAGAATAAAGACTGTGGTTTTTTTTTTTGTGGTATGTTTTATTCAGTGTAATGGCAAGGAAGGATTTCTGAGGGTGTCAGCATTGCATTTAAGTAGATTCCTACATCACACCTAGAGGTGTGCAAGAGCAACACTTGAAACAGGAGAGGCAGAGTCCCCTTTCATACCTCATAACATTGTCATCAATCTGCATGAGGGATGTTGCTGTATAGAGTTTGCTCAGATCAGCATCTGACAGGCTTTGTGGCTTCTTCACGTTATCTCCAAAAAGAACTTGCCTGAAAGAGGAATAGCAGGAAAAATCATCCAAACATCATAACAATGGCAGCAAAGCCGTGACCTGTTCAAGGACCAATCTGACAAGAATAGAAGTGAGCTACATACACACGAGGCTTTCTTGAGAATAAGCACAGCTTATCCATCCACCTCCCATCACAATAAGGCATAACAAACTAACAGCCACTTCAGAGAAAAATGCTCTCCTTTCATACTGAAAAACTGCACTGAGGAGCCTCTACAAAGAATCTTCCCAGAAGAGACAGCACTAAGGGCATTTAGAACAGAGGCTTCATGTGTTGTTAGAGGCAGGGTCCTCTGGTTTCAGCCCAAACCCGTGGGTGGCTCATGCGTGAGCATTAGCAGTCCTGGGCACAGCACCTCCTTCACCATCTGGTCCTGAAGTCTCCCCCAGCACAGCCGTCAGGTTAGCTCATCCAGCAGAAATTACTTGGGGGCATTACCTTAGCAGAAAGCTATTTACTATGGACACTTGTCATAATTAGTTATTGCCCTCAGGAGAGGATGTGTTTCTTCAACAGAACAAACCGCTCCCTTAACAAATAGAACAGAGGCCACGAGTTGGGAAGGTTTTTTTTTTTCCCCCCTTTTAAAGGCAGCTGCAGGGCAGAGCAGGAGGGAGACCAGGTTTTTGTCTTGGGAGAGCTGCCTTAGAGCACAAATGATTGCGGAAAAAAGATTACTTAACTGATTCTCCTTCAAGCCAGTGCTGCCTTTCTCTGGCTTATTATTGAGCACATTTAATGGGGGCTTATACACCTTGACATGTTAAACCTGGTCAAGCTGTATAAATATTTGTCAGGCTGGAGTGAATTACGTGGGTCACCCTACACATCAGTTGACCTAACACCTTCTGCAAGTATTTCATACTGCACGGGAGTGCAAGCAACGAACCAAAGGTTTGCAAGTGACACACACACCTAACTGGAATGAGTCTTATCAGCTGTCCCCCTCATTTTCCCTCAACTCAGGGATCGTCAAACATAACAGATGAGGTACTTACACATTCATTGCCTTAGAAGCACTCAGATAATTTTTATAGAGGCAACACCAATAACGAGCATGTCACCAGTTTAACAAACACAATCCTTCTGTATGTGAGAGCCACAGATCACAGCAGTAGCACAGGGATACTACAACTACATCTGCACTCCAGGGAGAGCAACACTAAGTATTCTGCTGGCTACATGCTCTTTGCTGAAGAACAGCTAGAAGCCAGATCTACAGACTGACTGTTTGCTTATTTGATAAGCAGCAGCCCCATGCAGCAGATCTTGCAGATTAATCCTACCTCTGGTAGGTGGCAGAAAGAACAAGAGGCTCCATGAATAGGGGATTCTTTGGCTAGAAGTGAAACAGATGCTGAATACTCCGCTTTGAAGTTTAATTACAATGCTTTCTGTGCTCATCTTGTTTACTCATTAAGCAAGTCTCCTCAGAAGGAAAAAAAGAAATCCCCGCACATCCTATGATTTCTTCTATCGGGATCACCAGAGTTTGTGTATTTTACAGTATATGAGATTGACACAGGTCCCCCTTTCTTTTCCTTACTTTACTTACAAACTACTGAGCAAGGAAATTGAAATCCTTCATGAGTCTGAATTTAAAGGGCTGAGAAGACAAATCCTATATAGCAACTGAGCCAGTCAGCACCATCAGCGTAAGTGATGTGCTACAGTACCTGTGAGAAAGGATGATCTTCTTCATGTTATCTGCCATGAGGAAGTTATAAAATCTTCTACACTGATCCCACTGCATGAAGGTTTCCTGTGCCCTAGAAGTAAACATAGTGCATAACAATCAAAGCTGCTAAAGGAGATCTTTAAAGATCAGAGTAATACACCATAACATCTTATGGCAGCCTGCAGGCTACGCAAACACATCTGCCCAGCTTAACCTTTTCCAGGAAATGGCTTCCACTTTGATGAGGTTTGATGGTATCAGAAAACAGATCTGCAGTCTCATTTTGCACAATGCAATTAGCTGTTCTGATCAGAGCATTTAAGAGCCATCAGTCAAGATGTTCAACACTGACAAGAGGATTTTGTTATCCCTTTCCTTAAGTTGAATGCAATTTACCTAATGGAACTAATAAGGAAAAAACTAAAACCTGTTGCTGAAAAATAAGTTGTTTATTTTGTGTAATAGCTTTGCAGAGAAAATTGTTTGTGCAGATGTTTCCAGTATTCACATACGCTGTCACTGTTTCAGCTTCATTGGCAGAAACTGTAGGAATAAATACTAGTTGCAGCTGCAAGAAGCACAGTTGTGGTTTTTACCTATTCTCAGAGCAGAACAGCACTTCACAGCTTATCTGTTGTTAAAATAGAATTAAAGTTGTCCAGACTTCTGTGAGTTCTGCCAGACACAGGGCACTCCTTTGCTATGCAGGGTCATGGGCAGGTTATAGTTTTACTCTTAAAAGGGTTTGCTGTTACTGAGGAAACACTATCATTTTACTGAGCAACCTAAGAATGCTGGGAGCAAGTAACTTCAGCTACTGAAATACTCCCATTTAAACATTAACGTATCATGAGAACTGCAGTGGGCTTATCATGAATTCTCAACCAACAAGATCCTCTGCGGAGAGTAAGCAAGCTATGTTTGCCTGCAGTAAGCCATGCTGGAGCATGGAACTTCTGCCTACAGCCAGACTATGCCTGCCATGACTATGCCCAGCCACAGGAATAAGGACTGGAAAAGATTTTCCAAACATACCCTTACAGTCATGTCAAGACGACTGGAGTTAGAACTCTTCTCCCCAGTTACAGTGGCAGACAGTACAACTGCTAACTGAAAGGGCTGCAGGCACTGACAAAAATGCAGTTCCCAAAGTCTTAAGGACTACACAGGTCTCAGAGGTGGGGACTCTCCCCGCAGCCCATAGCTATGGTGAAGGTGCATTCCACAAGATCAAGAATTAGAATCAAGTCCGTGCAGGCAGAGATCAAGGAAAAAGAAGACATGTCCCTGCTTGGCCTCAGGGAACAAATTCCCCAAACTTTGTGTTAATTCATTAAACTAACAGACCCATTTTCTGCTGGCAGGGCATTTTGGTGCCGCTACTTTACCAGGACTGCTTGCTTAACACCCTGGAAAGGCTTTCATATATCAAATATCTACTTCATCTTGCTCATCATCACTTTTTCCCAATTTTTTTTCCCTTTACTTCCTAAAGATATCTGGGGACAAAGGCTGTACAAGCTAAGAAAAAAAACAACCACCATGTAAGCTAACTGGTCATCTACCAGAGTAATCCACTTTCATACAGCACAGAGGGAAGAGATCACTTGTGTTCACCTATCAGAATAAGTTCAGGGAGGCTAAGGCTTACCCATTCTACCTGGAGATGCTTTGTACCTCCTCCTCCTTTTACAGGAGGGGTAGAAGGCCCATGCTATCCTGTCTTTTTTTTAGTGGATATTTACTGACCTTGCTTTCCCCTAGCTCTCTCTAATTAGCATTTAAAAGCAGCACTAGATATCAGGTAGGCAGACAGGAGATCTGAGCAGCTTTCCCACTGAGTGCACTGTAACACACAGCAGATGTTTTGTGACTGGAGATTTGCTAGTAGATGTTTACCCAGCAGGTGGAGTCAAGAGCTCAATAATCCAGGAGAACCCACAGAGGATTTGCATTAAACTCAGGCAAGCAGCTGTTATTTTTCCATATGGATATCCAAGTGCAGCAGTGTTAAACAGGTTGCCCTTACCCTGTCGTTCCACAAGCGAATCATTACACAGTACTAAGAAACCAGCTCAGGGAATAGCATTGCTCACAGCATTTTGGAGACCAGAAACACAATGTTGCACAATGGCAGAAGATAAATCGAACAGGCCAAGGCCAGATGTGATCCTTGCAAACCCTGTGTTAGGGCTGCAAAAACATTTCCAGGAGCTGGCTTCAAGAGAATGCAATCAAGGGAGTTCTTGCTACTTCCACCATACTGGAGGCCAAATTCCACGGTAAGTCCCCCACAGTGCTGTCATAGTTTCATCTTTATTTGTCCAAAGGACTTTGACACAAATACCCTGGGGTATCAATAGCCTCCTCTGCTTTTCAAATACTCTCATAGCTCAGTGATGCAGTTAAGTTACTGTGCAGTCAGCTACACATCAGTAGCTGTTTATATGTACAGATGGGGAAAAAAAGGAAGTGTCAGTTTAGCCAGTTGCACTGTTTTAATTTTCATTAGCTGTGCATACACGGAAAGTTACTTTGAATCAGTTGAGCTACCTGTTTCCAAGCAGCAGTGCTGTACTCATCCACTATCAGTGAATATGCGTTAACACTAGATGGAGCCCTTACAGCTCTTGTGAACCAGAGCTACAGCCTTGGCTTCCAAGAGGGGAACGACAGGTCAATGTGCAGGCAGGCCATCTACAAGCCTTAGCCACTCCACCTTCCAAATTTCAGGCCAATAACACAATTGCAAGTGCCTGTCCGTGCCCTCAGCTTGACAGCTCTTATGAAACTCCACACTGAAGCCAGAAGAGCTATTATGAACCGAGTGATACTTCCCAGAGTGATGAGAAAGCGTAAACTACTGCTTTAAACCTGGCTTCAGCTCAGAAGTTTGTCACACTGCTCAGCCAGGACTGGATGAGGAATGCCTCCTCTTACCACACCACAGCATTTCTGCTGTGACAAAGTCAGGCAACTCAAATGTGTAGAATGGAAGCTGCCAGTATTTATACTTGGTGAAGCACAGAAATCTCGTTCGCTTTGTTGACAAACCCTATTTGTGCTGCCAAATCAACAAAGTTGTGGCTGGACCTTTGGCTCCTGCACTCTGCATTCACAAAGACTAAATAAGTGCAAAAGAAACAGTGCCCTTTTCCCCAAACCCTGCAGGAGAAACCAGGACAGCATCCCAGGCTCACCTGAGTGCGCTGTACCCCTGGCACACGCTGACACAGCAGAGGACCCTCTCCTGGTTGGCCTGGTTCTCTCCTAGGTACTTGCACACGATATTTCCTCCCAGGCTGAAGCCTACCACAACCAACTGGGTCTGAGGGTAGGTCTTCTTGATGTAATTCACCATAGCTCCAAACTCCCAGGTGCAACCTGAAAATAAGGACAGTGTCAAGAGGCATCTTCCAACAGCCCCAGGCTCCTAGCTCCAGTTGTATGCCTTAAGTTCAGCTTCTTAATTCTCCTGATTTTTCAATAACCTCCAGGTTTAAGGTCTCTGATTCACACACTCATGCATCTGTTTTATGAGTCCTGTGGACCTTAGCTCATGTCTCATTTTCAGCTGACTGCCAAATTAACAGGAATTGAAAAAAAAATCATGGGAACAGCTGATCTGACAATATAAACTCTTCCTTTCAAAAGCAACTTTAAAAACAATAGCATATCGTTGTCTTTCTGAGGCAATTTGCCACTTTTGAACAGAAGTGAGGTATCTGGAAAGCAGCCTGCTCATTGCTTTCAGCAAGGCAGCCATAGGTTCTTAAATCTGTGTTGAAAACACGGAGCTGGCTTGTCAGGACAGAGGACTCGATGGACTGCAGAGACTAAGCAGGTGCTCTCTGGAGCTAGAAGGAATGGTTTAAGCAGAAGCGGCTAAGAGCTTTTTCAGCCACCTAAGGTAAAATACTGCAGTTTCTTACAAAAGGAACAGGCCTCCCTGGATGAAGGGAAGAGGCAAGCACCTCTACACAGATGCATGCTGCTCTCAGCTCGTGTTCACTTGCATCCCACAGGCTGCAACACTGAGGGATTATACACTGTGGTCTTCAGATTGTCTGAGAAATTAAGACTATGGTATCAACTGACTAAGCACTTTGTTAATCTTCCAATTGGACTCCAGATTGCAAACTGAATAAATCATATGAACATAATAAAATTCCAGCTTTTAATTCATGTACAGTCAGAATTTCAGCTCTGATGTGTGGGGTTGCTCCAGGAAGGTAAATTTTAAGAGTTTTGGATTCTACAATGTGCCATCCAAACACTGCTCCAGTCTGCCTTCACCCCAAATGCAACACACCCTTGCTGGATGTCAGCCTCAGATTTCAGCTAGCTCTGGAGTAAATGCTGAGCAAAGTTTGTGTTTCCCTCAGTGAAAGAAAAAGTTTCTGGATGAGCATCTCATCAGGGCTTGGGCACTCCCTTGCAAGCATACTTAATGAGCAGTACTCCACAAGATGACAAATGCTGCAGTGCTCTAGCTTCCTCTGGAAGAAGCTAGCAGTCAAAGCACTATGGCATTTGAGTATCACCATTCAAAAGCATCTGGCAATCATTTCAGAAACTTGAAGCTAAATAGCAACAGGTCAAGTCTGATGTAAAGGCTTGAACAAATCACATTTATGCTTCTTGTTCCCCAAAAATACATCAGGTACCCAGCAAAAGCTGAAAGGACAAGGGGTATTTGGATTAGAGACAAGTCAAGTTTGCTCAGGGTCTTGCCAGCACTACTCTTGGCAGAGTCACTTCTTAGTGATTTAATGTCTTGCTCAAAGGAAGTGCTAGGCATTCCTTGCCCTTCCCATGGCTTTAAAAGATTTAGAAAGGCATGTCTCCAGAGCTACAGTGCAGAACAGCTCCTTAAGGTCTAAAGGAAAACTACATGAAGTGAAGAGAGTCTATCATCAGCTCCAGAAAACTCTGAGAAATTGAGACTAGGGTTCAGAAGTCAAGACTAGCATTTCATACCAGACAGAGAAAAGTTAGATCACCATCTTATTCCAGGCAGGCAGCCATACCCTAGTGGTGGTGTTAATCTCCCCTGACACTTAGTAATCATTTCAGCTGATTATTCAAAAATTCAGGCTACGGCATGATATTTAGGTATCAAGCTAGCATGATACCACCCAAAGATTTCAGAGAACAGCCTGCAAATTTTGGAAATGTACTCTGTCCTAGGAAGGTACTATTTTTGGAAGGAAGCTCTCAGCTTTTACCAAAAAAGCAAATGCTTTCATGAGGTCAGGCTTGATTCCCAAGACATGGCAGACTCAGAGCAACTACTAGCCTAGGACCTCACAACAAATCAAGGCTATTGGTGTTCCTGAAATGTTTTTCCACTCAGGAGTGGACTAAAGAGCTATAAAACAAGCAACAAGGCATTAATGCCTACCTGCCTGCTAGATTCAGAGTCTCAAAGCACAAGATATCTTAAATAAATAAAGGCACCTAACACCAGTCTACTAATCCCACAGTTGATTCCTGCCTATAGATGTTTGCAGTACAGGGGGACATGAGGGCTCAGCAGAACTCAGGAACAAGCAGATCAGGTCTCAGGCAAGAGGACCACATTCTACCAGGATCATGTTACGTGCTTAGCAGGGCAGTTAAGAATAGCAGGAGTTGTTCCTAGGCCACCTCAAAATACTTCATTCCTTCTAATTCCTTAAGAAAGAAAGATTTCTTTACATTCAGGGTGAAACCCTAAAATCATGGCAGTTAAACACTACCACTTCTGTAGCTTTACTGACATGCTGCAGAACTGCTGCAATCCTTGATATTTGTGTAACATCCAGGGACTAATATGACCACATCCTTCCTAGGATGGAAATGTACTTTCTGGATGGGTTGGTACACAATCTTCTCACGAGAATTTTCAAAGCCTCAGAAGTAACTTTTATCCTTCAAGCCAAATTTATTCACATCCAACTAAACTGACATTTAAGCATCTCTCAAATTGAGATCTCTCAACGTCTCAAATCAATTGAGCAGGTTCTTAGTAGATATGAGTGCTTTTTAAAAATACTCTTCTTTCAAAAAATTGCCTCCTTAATTAGGACTACATGTTTAAGAACTAGGATAAGAAGGAAAAGTGAATCCCAAGGACTAGCCTCCACTCTTCCTCATAAGTTAGATTATTTTCCTAAGAAGCAGTACAAAACATTTAGCCTAAACAGCTATGGCAGTTGTGTTACGCTGAAGGAGCCTGGTTAAGACCTAGAAATTCCACGAGCTTGAAAGTCACCAGGCCCTCATAAAGTACTTACCATATGTGAACATTCGTGGAGAAGTGAGCTCAATATTTGGTAAGGCCCCCAAGTGATTCAGGACAGCACACCTGTACCCATTCTTTTGCGCATAGTCAACAAAAGTGCGGATATACTGCTTCTCACTGTGGTTAGCAATCCCAGGGCAGATCACCATCGTGACATCCTCTGTGCATAGAACGAGAGAAAAAAAGAGAAAAGTTAAGTAAATGTCACTTCATGCAAATTAAGAGGTTCAGAAGCTTTCCATTTCACATCCATGGGAAACCACGTACAAGAAGAGAGCTAAAAATCCTACTATTCTGCCAAAAAAGCCTGGTACGGGACAGAAGAGTAGCAGCTCTAGTGCTCAAGATGTGGAAAGAGTAATTTGTGTTACAAGAGATGAACAGCTTTCTGACTCCGGGGAAGGCTGCCCGAACAGTTCTGCAGAAACTTCCCGGAGGCTGAGCGAAAATCCTTCCCTTTGAAGAAAAGTGTTTTTGCCATCACACGTGTTCTGCCTTCTGGCAGCCCACCACAGCTGTTAAGTGCACACAAGCTCTAGAGCCTGCTGCTTGTCCATGCTTTGAGTTCAGTGTAATTCTGACACTCAAAATGAAGCTCTGATAGGGCACAGAAATTCTGACTGACTGACATTAGCCGTCCTCTGCTTCGTGGCTGAGTGATAACGATACGTGATCTGCCAACACTATTCATCGGTTTAATGAGATATCATTTTATGAGCTAAGTCATTACTGTAATTCAAGTGAGCACAGTAAATTATGTTCAGGATTAGCATATACACTTCCAGTTAGCTATCACACTCTGCTCTGTTGTACAAAGCTCTAACTTGTACTTCTATCCAATGTCAATTTTTGCCTCATTAGGGATGTACTGTTCAGATTCTCTTCAGTGATAACAGAAGTGGTTACGGTGTAGTATTATATCACAAAGACCTCAACTCTGACCACGTTAAGAACTTGACCTGAGGCAAAATGGGAATCGTGGCCTTACAATAAAATCAGCTACTGCAGAAGTTTAGTTTGTACTATTGAAGTCAAGTCACAGTAATTCGATTTTGAGTGGTGTTCGTACCACCAGTAATAGTTTCAAATTGATATTCACTGTGAATATGCATGCATAATGCAGAGGAGAATCACCAAGATTCTCTACTTTTTCCATAGAATTCTCTTAAGACTCCTTCATACACTATGCAGTTTGTTTCCACAGATCTTGAAACACCTACTGTCAACAAAAACTACCCAGAATCTGTATCTAAGAGAGAGATAAAAGACCAATTCCCATATGCACCAGGCTATGAAAAATGCCACGCTGCTATCCTCTGATCTATGATCCTATAGTCTTGGCAGGTAAAGAGCACTCCAAACAAAAACGTTACCACCAGCTACACATTTAGTCTAGTGGGTTCTCCTCTGTTGTGTGAGATACAGACACACGGCAAGATGGTCTCAGTCTCCACACATTAAGTAGCACTGTGCAGCAGCCCCTTCCAATCACCAAAATTAATACCTAACCTTTCTGAAAATCAAGTAGCAGCGCTCCCATCCGCTCCCCCAACTCCCAGAGCACAGAATCAAGGTTAGCAGCTAAATGCAGCCAGCAGCTGTGTGACTGACCTCCGATGCAGTGCTCAGACTGAGGCTCAAAGAGATCAAAGGTTGCTGTTGCTCCATCTGGCATCGTGAGGTACTTGCGATGTCCGTATGGATGCGGTGATCTCACTCTCCCCATTTTTCCATAAAGGGCAGTCTGGATATGCCCACTCTTTCCCCAGATCAAGGGTGGAATGTACCTGAAAGAGGCAGTAAATTAAGTGCATATCCTGCTGTGCTAACGAGCCTTTCAGAACAGATGAACAACCCCTTAACAAAACTCCCCCTCAGTACCAAATATAGTAACAATTTTTTTTTTTGCAATGGCTGAACTGGCAGCACTGATCTCTGCAGCCTTATCTGAGCGATGGGACTGATAGGCTTCTTTCTAATGCTGAGCAGTCAGCACTGGCAGAAGAGGCCAAAAACCCAGACATTCCTCCACATGGAAGCGTTATGTGCTTCTTGCAGACTACACAGTGGCCTTGCGAGGCTGGAACAGCACGTTGCCAGCCAACCAAACCGACCTTCAAAACTTGTCAAGTGTTGTAAATCTGCTTTAATTGAAACAGTGAGGCCTGCTGGGTTGAGCCACACAGGCTTGTGTAAGCACTTGAACACTCACAGCCTGTGGCAGAAACACAGGACTCACAGCAAGGTCTAGAAGACTAAAATCACAAGATTCACTCCGGTTGCAACAATTTTGCATTGAAATGCTTTTCTCATTAGGTAAGGAGCAAGGTACAAGGAAATTTTGCCTCAAGTAGGGTTTGGTAATAAAGCAGGAACAGTTTCACAAGGACCTGTAAGAGAATTGGCCAACCCAACTCCCCTGGATAATAAACCTCTCTTTTAAAGGGGCATTCTATCAACTGTGTTTATCAAGGACACATTAAAGTTCTGTGACAAAGCAGAATGCCTTTTTCCTTCTGGCTCAGTGGCCTTCAAAAAGACACAGGGCTAAACAGATATCAGCTGAAAGGGGTTAAAGGAGTAAAATCTGTTTTGCCACAAGAAGAGCTGCCAGGGGTTTAACCAGAGGTAATGCTAACCAAGTGGTGGTGGTGCAGTCACCTGGCCACTCTGCAAAGGAGAGACTGAGCAAACACCTTGAAAAATAGAGTTACATCAGCTCTTGACAGGAAAGCATGAATGATTCATTACTTAGGAGAACAGCAGCTCCAGGGAACACGCTTCCAATTAAGGAGCTTTGGTCTCTGCTGCACATAGCAGGGGATCCAGAGCAAGCTTGAGAGCTATGTATACCAAGATCAGCAACTCCCTTCCCCTTTTAAGTGCAGGCTTCCTGCACACACTCCCTCCAACTGCTTGAGATCACATGAAGCAGAGTTCCTGTTCTTTTGTGCTTTTCCCTGTGCTCACAAAACTAGGCAGCTTTTATACTCATCCGATTTACTGCTTAAGCCCATAACCCATTAGAGTGTGACTGGACAGAAGCCTTGCTTTATGCTCTCACACTACTCAGTTGGACCTGCTTTCCCATGGCAGCTCTTTCGTGTCAGACCTGCAATCCTCTGTCCCTCTTACATACTCCTTAAATAAGGAAACAACACTCTGTATAAAAGCTCTCCAGGCTTGTTTAGCAAGTCAAGAGTCACAGCTCTAGCAGAAGGATACTCATTCTATCCCATCATCCATAAGGGAGATTTTTCATAGCCAAAGCAACATGACTGTGCTCACAGCACAGTTTTGGTTTTTGCAAGTGCAATTCCCAAGCAGACCCAAAACAGATTTTTACAGAAGTAGATACTACTTCGAAAAGTAAAAAAAGCTACAAGAGCTACCAGTTGATGCCTATAACCTTATAAATTGCTCTCCCCCCTCCACCAGATTCTATCACTCACCTATAAAGCTCTGCAAATAATCTACATGAGAGCAGCAGCATTATCCATCTTTATCAGCCCAGCATACCCATACTGGGAGTACACACTGCAGCTGGGTGCTTGCCAAGAACAGCCTGCAGTGCAGATTCCCAGCAACAAGCCGTACAAGCTCTTTCTCCTTAACTGCTGTTTGAGATGGAGAGAAATCAGTGGACTGTCTCACGATTCAAAGGAGACACACATAGGGATGGTGTGCTGGGACAGTCAATGGAAAACTGAAGGACAAGAAGGGTTTCATACGGCTCTGCCCAAGGCACACACTGCTCACTGCAGTGCAGAGATGGAGGAGACACTGCTCTTCCATTGCTTAGTCATCCAATTCACAAGCAGTTCAGGTGCTGCATCCCATGCTAGATGGTGCTTTACTGACTTCTTTAAGAAGTCCTTTGTGGACAGATTTTGCTGCAGCACTTTTGTCTTGGTGGATGAGAGAGGAGAGTAGTCAAATACAGCCCATAATAAGACTCTGCAGGTCTTCCAGAAGATGCTGAGACATCAACACTGTTTCATGGGTCACATTTCAGGATGTGCATGTGCACTGGAAAGTTTTTGTGACTTTCTACACACAGTTGTTAGAAAGGAAATCAAAAGTCTTCAAGACATCACCACCACTGGGATTTAAATCTTGACAAATGGCTTCAAAGGTATTGCTTTTATCAACAGCATGCCACCTACCACAGCCTGCTTCCTCAGGTCACAGCTGGTTTCTTTCAGGGGAAGAAAATTAGCCTGCCTTCAGATAACCTATTCTAGAAGACTTCTGAAGCACTGATCTTCAATAACCCAATCTTTGATGCCCTTTTTACATAGGCAAACAGCATATGCAGTTTCACCAATGCCCACCCTTAAACCAAGGCAGGAATACCACTGACTCCACCTATAATGACAAACAGAGGCTGCCTACGGGTTACACATTTCCACCTGCATGCTAAAACAGCATGAAGCCCTGTGGAAAGGGTGTATTTGCTGCTTGGTGCCTCCAGAGCACACACATTAGTGTTTCTGAGCATCCCGTGGACAAGGAAGAAAAATGCTCAGCTTTTCTTGTAAGTTAACTCTTGTCAGTTGGTTCCAGTGTCACACCGCCTGCAGCAAAGACGTGCGAGTATTAGTCACTAACATGTAACTGCACTCTCCTAGATGAGTATTCAAAGGCAAAATCCAGCATGAGTAATGTGCACAGGACAGTGTGCTGATGCTGAGATTTGTTACTCCCACTTAGTCTTACTTAAGAACGTTAAGTTTATGCTAGCTGCGTTTAAGAAAAAGCAGTTAAAACAAATATGTGTACTTCACCTGCCTCTTCTTGCCCACTGACCTTTAAGCTACAGACTTCCAGCAAGATAGATAATCCAGAAGTCCCTTGAGGAGGACTCCAGGAGACTGAACACAAGGCTGCAACGGGGAGGGGGAAAGAACTTGTCCAGATTGCATAAATCCTGTGTAGCTAGTGAAAACTAAACCAGGTTAAAGCTCACCATAACAGACTGCTGCAAAAGCTGACAGCTAGTACCGTGACTAAAAACATTACACTTATTACCAAGGCAAGCTGCTAATCTAACCTAATATAGAACCTGTGAAGTCTAGGCAGTGGTAGGGGGATGTCTGTATCTGTGTTGCAGTTAAAGCTGTCCTCAGCTGATTGACAAGCTGGAGTTGGCCAGGCATCCTTAAAATCTGTAGCAGCATCAGGCATATGATTTGCCTGAGACTATTTTGGTTGACAATCTATTTTGGCAGTAGATAGATAATTTGCTTTTTCAAGTCTTCACGTGAGTGGCTTTCTGTCTGCCTTTTTCAATGAAAGCAAAATCTACAAGAATTTCTAAAACCAAGAACTGAGTCCTACAGTGCAAGACTGCATAGGACTGAAAGACAAGATACGTCCTTTATTCAGGGTTTATGCAGATTTTCAGCTTGCTTTTCTAAAACCATACACAGAAGAGAACACAGAAAAAAAACTCTTCAATCACAGGAGCACATGATACCACACTGGCAATAAAGAAAACACTAGTCAGGAATTATTCAAGCAACTCTACCCTTTGAAAGTACAGGTTAGATAAGCTAGAGTTTATTTCAGTCATATCATATGAAAAGCAGTTCCATATTCAGTCCAGCTGAAACCACTTAACTATCTATTGCTGATAGCTACAGCTAGTACACATTTTTTGCAATAAGGCCAACATTCCTCATGGTAAACAGCTGAAAAAAAGATGCTCCTTTGAAACAATCACCCTGTAGGCAGGACAGCATGTGCTTGGGTGATTTTAACTATGGCGTACCTTAAGCAAACAAGCTCGACAGCATGTGACACATGGAAACTTGAGCTAGATAACACGCTGACTGAACTCTTATAGGCAGGCCTCATCCTTTAGATTTTAATGCAAATGCTGTAATGACTGCTAAATTTAACCACACATTTCAAACAAGGGCCTCCACTCAAAAGCAGGTGGCTCCCCTCAGCCATTGATAATTAGCAGGAAAAGTGTTCACGGGCATGACAAACTTCCTCAGCTTCTCTCTAATGCCTGCTACAAACCGAAGTGGCTTTTGGTAGAACACCGTGCTTGTAGGGATTATCCAAGGATAGTGAGTTTCACAGCATGATTCACTATGCATTCCCCAGAGTGCTGTGTTCCAGTTAAGCTGCTCACAGATGTGAGGATCCAGGATCAGGCTGTGTGTCCATAGGCAGCTGATCTGAGTGATCTTCCCATTTTGATTTGGTGAGCTGCAAAAGGTATCATGTACTCTGAGAAAAGACAAGTGTTTAAGGCAGTTTATTACGGCTCTCAACAGCTATGAATTTTAGGAACAGGATTTCAGTAATTTTGTAGCAGAACACAGGACAAGTCTGGGGTTGCCAGTTACTACTATGGAAACTGATTTTAGCAAACTGTATTCATCATGTCACACGCCTTAACTGGCCAAATGAATTCAGACCCAGTTACATAAATGTGCTCCACAAATGCAAGTGGTTTAGCTCCAAGTGCTTCATTTTAGCTGTGAAACCCATCCCCTCATCTTGATAGGAGATAGTCCACAGCAGACTCCAAGAGCAACAGAAGACCTAGGTGTGTAAAAAACCTCCTCCTAGCATTTTCTGATTAAAAACAACTTCATTATGTGCAAGTAGATTAAATGTTAGTGGCTATCAAAGAGCAAATTACAATTTTAGAGCATGTATGTTTCCCAGAATACAGGAATTTAGGAAAGCAACAGCTGCATAAGCAGCACAAACAGAGCACAAAACCAGTGCTATTTATATTAGCAAGCATCAGCATTCAGATCCTCAAAGAACTGAAGCAGAAGTTCAGCAACAAGCTTATTTCTGGAGTATTACTTCATTTCAATTGAGGAGATTAACACTTTAAACATTAACTCTTGCATCACCTTTGATGTTCTGTGGTACACAGGGTACCAAGAAAGCCTGCAATGTGTGCACATCAGGGGACAGCCTGAGAACTGCCTCCTGCATTACAACAGGGCTTTGGTTGTTTTTTTGCCCTTTGCAGACCTGTCTAGAAGAATTTAAAGGACGCTTTACAAACCAAGCCTTTCTTGAACCTTGTCTCCCATGCTAGGGAAAGCGATTAAATTACAATCAAGAAATCTCATTGTGAAGTCTGAAGAGTTCAGTCCTCTCCCTCAGTATGCAGAAAGCAGCTTTTTCTGCAGCAGCTTAGCCAAACTGTTCACTGTGATGGAACACACAGCGAATACCTACAAGCCTGATTTTAAAACAGTTTAGGGAGCTCCCATGTCCCCATAGCCTCTAAAAAAGAAACAAACATAAGTGGAGTAGAACTGTTTGCGTTCTACAGAAACTGAATAAGGCCAGAACTACCTAAAAGACAGCTGTCCTCTTTGGTTAAGCTACCTCCTATCCAGTTTAGAGAGCTTTTATTTAGGAAAGTGCACAACACGTTCCTCCTCAGCCTCCAGTGACTACAAGAAGTGCTTTAGTCAAAACAGTGAATGAGTATTACGGCATATCATCCTTGCAGATAAGAGCTGCAGAATGCCAGGCTGCTTCCACAGCAGAACACTCAGAAAGGACTTGGTCCCCACAAGGCTGCCTTTCTCCCTAAGGCCAACACTTCAACTAACTTACAGGGAGCTGCTGCTCTTCTCTGCCTCTCAGCATGTTCACCTGCAAAAGCTCCAGGAGTAACACTGTTCTCAGCTTACTATTCTCCTGAAAGTGCTTCATCCAGAGTAAAGCACTAAGGAGCTGACAGGAATCAAATACAGTTGGTTGCAAGATAGAGGAACAGAACATAAAGCCCAAAGCCTGCTTTTCTAACTGCTTCTCTCCTTGCATCTACAGAAGAGCGAGGACTGTCCGAAGAATATTCTGGTATCAAGATGCCTGCTTATCTAGTACAGATTACAGCACAAACAATGGACAAGAAAAGCCTGCCCTGGATCTTCAACAGCGTTTACTAATATGCCTGACAGTCCTTTATCCCAGTCTCCGAGGAACTTGCCTGTATTAAGGATGTGTGCAGGAAGCAATTCTCTTCCATAATGATGATACTTGTGCCATGACTCTACAGGAATAGATACACAAGCACACTTGACAGGAGAACTGGGAGCAGCAAAAAACCTTCTATTCTGGCACAGAAAACACAGGCCAAATTTGCCTTCATGAGCAAAAGGAACCCATGCTACATTTCTACAGGACTAAGAGATGGCAGCTCTCTGTAGTGATCTGAAAGGTGGGAATAGGAGACAGCCAGTGGGCAGGCCTGAATGCTTGAGGGTAACAATAACTGAAATGATATTGAAGAGGTTTCAAGCAAGAAGCAGAACAAAAAAAGTCTGATTACACTACTTCACTTGGTCAAAGAACAGAGCTGGGCAGGGGATGAGGAAGGAAAATAAAAGAGGTGAAACTTCCCTCTGATTTAGGCAGAGAGAGTCTTTTGTTTACGAGGATGTAGAAAGCTTCCAGCAGTTTAGAGAATTGTAAGAAGCAGTATTAGCATCTGCAAGTACAAGGTACCTGGCACACAGCCACCTCAGGCAGTTTTACTATCCAAAGCTCTTAAATTATTCACCCACCACCACTTGGCTAACTGAATGATGCTATGTTTACAATTTATTCAGCAAGTCCATAGGTAAGGTCAGTGCCATAAAGAGAAAATAAAACCCAAGAGAAGTGTTTTTCAATTATTTTTCAATAGCTGCACACATAGAACAGTGTTCCCTATTGCTGCTTTCTCCCTGCCACCCAGTTTTTAATACCCTTCCTCTGAGCACAAGGGCACTGAACAGACCACATCTAAAAGCCAGCTTCCAGCTGCACAGAAGAATCAGTGGGGGATCTTACAGCAAACCAAGCACTGATATAACAGGAGGGATAGCTGGGCTACTTATTTTGCTTTCATGGTAGAATTTGAAAAGAGCTGCTTAATCAGCTTTCCTAACACTCTGAATAATTAGCAAGTAATCAAAGTCTTACAAGGATTTTCAGTGGAGTACAGCACAAGCTGTTTCCACATAGTTTTCCTAATTAGCCCTACAAACTATTTCATGCATAATTGCAGGAATTTAAATACATTTGTTCCCCATTAGTCTCCAGGGGACTTTCATGCATAAAGACAGGCCTTCTTTGGTATTTTTAATCTTTGCATTTTGAAAAAATGGTGATAACCTCAACAGAACAGCAAAATCACAAACAATCTTACAGCTGAGTTGTCTCTCCAACCACCAACAGCATTATATTCCCCTCTTCCTGAACATGTTATTTACATGTTTTTTTTCCAAATCTGTTTCAGAGTTTGTTTCCTGTGGTGGGGCAAGTCTTCCCGGCAATGTTCTGCACAAGAATGAGGTGTTGGAAATCACTGCTGCAGTTTTCAGAGAAGCCAGCAAGTGTAAGCTCTGAGTTTATCCACTGAAAACAAACAGCCTGAAATTGCACACTATTAACACAACACTGGGGTTCTGCAAGAAGCTTTTCATGCCTGCAGCTAATACACACCAGATGTACTAGAATTTTTAGACATATTCTTCATTTTCACTCCTTCAGGAGTGCTTTGCTCTCCAACTGTGTGGAAATCGAAAACATGTTTCTAATATGATACGGCTTAGGAGCTTGTGCAATGAGAACAGTGAAGTGATAAAGAACTATGAGAACTGAAGTGGTAGAGACTCTGAATTACTTTAAAATAAGCACATACAACTAAATTTCGAGGATTACTCTGAAATTAATATACCTTAAGGAGTGGTGATCAGGATAGCTTCATGCCTTTTCTTCCAGGGACTAAAGACATGCCAGCTTGGAGTGTCAACATTTAGATGACAAGCGTCCAAAATATACTTAAGAAGGTTCTGGTAACTTGATATTTTCTAGGGAAGTAACTACTTTACAGTCAGGGCACAAGAAATAATCAATATTCAATTTCAATGCTCAGCTTCAACAGACATGCTACTTTCAAATTCAGAGTGCATTAGGAAACCCCCTTTGGGCTCCTATTGAAGAGATAATGCTTTGTTCCCCCTAAGAGTTTACAAACCCTATGGCCTAAGATCTTACACCTCAAGCAATCAAGGCACCAAAGAGCACTGCTAAAAGCCTCTCAGCTCCCCTACAATGACCGTCATGTCATTAAGTCAGCTTGACTTCCAAGATCTAAAAGGAAAGTCCATCAGGCAGCACTCAGTACTCATTATACTAGACAGCTGGTGTATTTAGGGCTTTTAAATTGGACTGGAAAGAGTGATTGCAGAAAAGATACTGTAACCAAAATCCTCAACCCTCCCTCCAAAGCCTCATGAAGTTGTAGCAAATACTTCATATTTTTGGTGAAGTATGGGCCACGCACTGATTCTGGAGGCCCTAGAATGGAAGGCCAAGGATCAGTCTGCTCTAATACACAGCTGATAGACGCTCACATTGACAGCGATTTTCTTAGAGCTGTCTATTATGTCATTACTTTATTAAACTAGTTATGATGATGAGCTTTACTTGGTAATAGATTTCAAAAGTCCAATCAACTTAAGACACTTCACACAAAAAGTAGGCACTTCAAAACTAAGAACCATCCCTGCGTTCATTATAAGTGCATGGACACACTACGAAAATGTTTCCTTCCTGTGAGTTCTGACAGATTTCCTTCCTTCTAGAGAGTGCAGGAACAGGAACAAGAGCTGACTGCAACCATCCCTCACCTGCTTCCACAGGCTGTACAGTGCAGTACCAGCACACTGATCCTATACAGAGGGACACAGATGTTTTTCCACACATGGAAAGCCCTTGGTCTTACCCCAGCTACCTGGTACACTAGCAACAACGATGTGTTTGACTTAAAACATACGTTTCCTCAAGAGAATAACCCCCATTCATTAACACCCGGGTTTATGAAATACAATAGGCAAAACACAAGTCAACGTGGAGAAAAAATCCTACTCACTCTTTGGTCAGCATTGGGCAGGATTTGAGCAGAAAGCGGGACAAAGCAGAGTCCTGGTAGATGAGTTCAGGAGGGGCAGTTGGGCTTTTTAAATTCAAACAGCGAACAATAACATAGAGAACAGCAGCAACTGCAGCAAGCTTCACCCCATCAAACACAGCTGGCAGCTCAGGGGTTTCCAGCATCACACTCATGTTGAACCTGGAGATAAAATTCCGTATTAGAGCCTTCTACAATGTACTGTTGGATACAAACATCAATTGCCACATTGAATACAAAACTATTAGATAACTTCATTAGTCAGTTAACAGTACTACTGAAATCCCAAGTATATCAGCTTGGACTAGCAACTTTTAAGATGAAAGGATGATTGTTTCGTACTGCTCAAAGCACTGATCACAAGGAATGGAAAACGAATGACCAGTTGGGAAGGAGATTTGTTCCTATCAGTGCTGCACTAGAATTGTAACAGTGTCTCAGGTGTCAAACCCCACAGCCAGTTCATGCTTTTGGGACCTTGGCCAAGACTACTCAGCTCAAACAGAAGCTGAGTGAAAAGTCATGTTATAAAGGAACATCAGCAGTTTGGATATTTTTTCTGAAATGTTTAAGTCTTGATAAAGAGAACTTGAGAGAACTACTGTGATTAGTTCCTCAGCCCAAACTCTGCAGCCCTGTGCAAATACTGCCACTAACTCCCATGTGTGCTTAGGGTGATTACTTCATGTGCCACTGAGTTCAAAGTTTCTTTTTAATTCACTGTTGTTCCACAGCTAAAGGAAGACTAGGTTAAAATCTATCCCTCTGAGAGCTTCTGAGTAAAGGAAGTGGGAAAAGAGTGGGAAAATTAAAAAAAAACACCCAATATAACAATATCCTTCCAGTTCAAAAACACGTACTCGAACTGATCCAGCTGCTATTGAACACTTGGTTCACAGAGAAACTTCATCCATACTCTCCCACTGGTCCTTCCTCAACCACATAGATAACCCAAGAAAGATACTGATAAGTAAAGTCTTACTAATGTCACTTGTCTTCAGACCAGGAGAAATAGCCAGTCCTCAGTAGAATGTTCACCGTCTGGATCCACAAGCCAAGCAACCCTAGGAAGGGAGGGAAAACAAGCTGATCAGTAGCAGTAAGGATTCACATCCGTTACAAGGAAAACCACAGTGTTTCAAGCAGTCCCCTCACAGACGCATCAACTGATCTGTGCCTTCAGCCTGAGTCACTCCAACCCTGACCCACTCGCATTGCAAATCTCTCTTACCTTGGGAGCTGCCAGCCTAGATCAGTTGCCTACAGCACACTAATCCATCTGCAGGACAGAAATATCTTCACAAGAAGGGACAGACAAAACAGTAACGAAAACTAACGCAGCTTCAGAAGAAAGCTATGGCCTTCCAAGACAGAGGTGACATTCCTCCCAGTTACAACAGCTACCCAAACCTCTCCACACTGAGAAGACAAGAACTAACAAGGTCCTGTTACTCAAGTGCCAAGTCAGACTGAAAGCTTGCTGCCTGTTCACACACATGCATTCTGAGAAGTTTTATACACAGCACCCTAACAGGAGGGTGAGAACCACCAGCAGGCTGAGATGCAGCTACCTAATTAACACTGCTGCACACACACCAAGGTTCGTTACAGCAATTTGATAGTACTAATAAAAGAGAGAGCTTTCAGCCTGTAACTGCAAAGTGCAAGCGATATGTCCAATTAGAGCTGGATTCCTTACAGGAACAATAAGCTGATATGGAAATGGGGCTTCCAGGAAACAGCTCCAGCACTGTCTGCTCCATCTGACTCAGAAGATATGCCAACAAGACAGGCCGTACTGAAGCCCTGCTCTCCTTCCTCTCGGGAGGACAAAGCCTCAGAAGTACTTTCTGTACTCAGTGCAGCTACACCAAAATCCCTTGGAGGAAAACAAGTCTGACATCAGCTATTGATCGCCAGCAGGATGGAGAGCCACAAGTGTCTGGTATCTGTGCAGACAAGTGAGCAGGAAACTACAGCCAACCACAGTGATGATGAGGGCATCTTCATGGCCAACAGCAGAAGAGAACTGTGTTCCTGAGCAGTCCCCATCTAGATGACAACCAGGTGACAAGCACACCTTCCTCAGCTACAACTGAGGAAAATTCTGCTGGCATCTTCTCTGTTACTTCTCTAAATGAGATAGTGAGGAGAAATGTTACCTATGACCTTCCTGCCACCTGGACCCGAGGCTGGTTAGCTGTTTACAGCTCTCACATCACTACTGCATTTGTTAAAAATAAAACAGGGCATGATTAGTCATCAGCATTTTGTACCAGTGACTCAATGCAGCTCACCCAACTCGCCTGCGCTGCTCTCAGAGTCCCCTCCCCCACAGTCCTTGGATTACAAGCACACCCTGCGTGGCACTGCTATAACCAGCCAGCTCTTGTTTTGCCTGTTGCTACCTTAAAAAAAGAGGAATAGCTTGGTGGTGCTTAGAGGAAAATAAGCAAGTTACTAGGCTGGACTATCCTCTCAACTCTACCAAACCAGTATTTTTTCCTTTAAGAATATATGAACAAAATCACAGATTATTACTTAGGTAGACGAAGACACCTACAACATGTGCTAAAGGCTCAGGACCTGCAGGCTCAGTCTTGAGTGCTTGTGCAAGCAACAGAGATGGCATTGCTGCTGCAGTTGCACAGCTCTCTGCAGCAATCAATTTATGCAACAAATCTATTCTAAGAAGGCAACATTGGTAAGCCCAGTGCCCAGGGCCAGGCTGCAGCACGTTTCCAGCATCTCTCCAGGTCTGAAGCTCTGGGCAGACCCATCTCTGCCAGGGCAGATGTGCAGGAGCTGAGCCAGAGCACTCAGCTTTAAAATTGTAAGGGTTTAGCTTACCGAAATGGATTTGAGAGCTCTCTGCTTCTAATCACACACATCAAATGTTCCTATTTATGAGCAGAGATGAGGTCACCTTGCTCCTCTTTTGTTAAACCCTTTTTGCATTGGCCCAATGAACTTGTCAGTTGATGAAAAAGTACAGATAACCACAGCATCAAGCCAGGCAAATTTTAATCTTGAATCTCCTCAAAATGGGTCAGCACTAATATGAACAAACAGACATTTGGCCTTTCTATATAGAGAACACGGGACTCGCTTTTAGCAAGCAAGTCAAAATTAGCAAAGCACAATGAGAGCGCATCACTGGAAGCAATCAAGCCTGCCTCTTCATGCACCACGAGCTTTCAGATCAACGTGGAGAAGTACTAGGAAGCTGAAGCTCTTGCCCTAATGAGCTTCAGTTCTTCCAGTCAATATCCTGAAGTTCTGTTTGTGACTGAAGACTAACTTCAAAAATCAATCACCGCAAAGCAAGTGCTAGGTTGGTACAGCCTCATCATTTACCTTTTCATCATAGAATAAAAAGCTGGAAATCAATTAGAAAATAATTATTTCAGCACTTCTGTTAACAGAGTGTATCTCTTGTGTATGTATAACAAGGAAAAAAATAACCACGTATTTCTTCCCAGGTAGAGATGAAAGTACTCCAGAAGGCAGCAGAGCTGCAGCAAACTCCTCGCTTACGAAAGGTGCCAGATATTGGGAAAGCCATCACCAGGCTATTGCATGGTACTGTGATGACTGACAGCATATCAGACTTGCACACCTTTGTGTTCCTGGTGAGAGGAGACTTCTAGGCACAGAGGTCGCTTCCTCCCCATGACTCAAGGAGGCACAGGCAGCATTTGGGAGCTACCAAGCATTACAGCTCCTCCACCCATAGCAAGGCTGCACAGAGCCCTGCATTCTGCAGAGCCAGCAAGGGTACTGACGAAAGCCACTCCCATAGGGACCCTCCCTCACACCCTCTTGTGAGTAATTTAAAACCTGGAAGACTCATTCCACCAAAGCATCGGTAATACTTGAGGCTGAAGTGAAGGCACAGCTCTATGGAAGTGCCTACAAGCCCAAAGAACAGGCAACCTCTGCAAAAGGACTATACTAGGAAGTTATTTCATGCTCAGTCACATCTACTGAAAAATCTTGAAGGAATTCAGTTTCCAGGAAGGAAGTTTGATACAAAATCCTCCCAAATACCCTCTTAATCATCTGTGTTCAAGCTTGCTAGTGCTTTCAGAGCTCAGCTGACAGCAAATACTGAGGAATACCCAGCAAAGATTAAAAGCACTGAAAAACTCCCTTTCTTACCCCTTTGTAATTCCTACAAAGAATTGCAGTGACCTCTCTTTTTTACTACAATTGAGAAGTTTCAGACATTTCCTGGACTTTTAATTTGGTTTCACCGCTTGCACACAGAAGAAGATCCTGAAAGCAAGCCTACAAGGCAAGAGAAATGAAACCAGTTGTGCATAGGTCAGATCAGAAGTAAGGATTGTGTTTTTCTTCCTTTTTTGAAGAGAGAAGGGGAAGGCTGTGTCACTGAAGTGAGTTCTTTAGGGAATGTTTCCAGGAAACTCTTTAATAACAGTCAAAGCCAATGCCTCTCCCAAAAGGTTCACTATAAAACCAGAAGTTATGGGCTTGTTGCTACCACACAGGGCATTGTGGCCTGTAATATGGGGAATATTATTAAGGAATGGGTGGGAACTTGAGGCACTACAGTGCTATGGAACAATGATAAGCTTTGTGTCAGTGTTTTATTTGAAACTCACTGCAGGAAGCATGGAGAAGTGCGTCACAGCATGCCTTCCTTTCAGCTAGTGCAGAGAAAGATGGTTAGAAACCGCCCCAATGCAAGCCTATGTAAGGAAGGTATGCTCCTACACATCTGGGAAAGACCCTAAAGCTTGATAGGAAAAGGGTACCAGAGTAAGGTTTGGTAGAGTGCTGGAAGACAGCTATAGGGCACAGCACCTACCTGAGTACACAAGAATTTAGGAGCAATGAAAAAGCTTCAAGTTTTATCAACAACCCTCTATCTTGGCTTCTACCTATCACTTCTGATAGAATATATATATTTTTTCCAGTAAAAAAGTGTTAATCCTAGACTGCTTCTTTCAGATCTCCAAAGAAATACATGGATACAAATATGTTAGGGCCACACCAGTACCAAACTCATCTTTTTATGTACACACCACAGAACCTATTATCTTCAGTGATATCTTAAAAGAGAACATAGCAGAAACAACGCTGAGATCATCTGGACGCACTCCTCAGCACTTCTGGCCATTTAGAAGAGACAATTGAGTTTCAGACCTCCAAGCACAGAACGGTTTATTAAGAGTTCGCTGAGCACTTCGAGCACTTGGACTTCCAGGAGATGCAACTAGGAAGCAAAGTACAGTCCTCACCAGAGACATCACAAACCTATCAAAGCCCAGTGCAGTTTTGTCATCAGACATGTGACAGATTTCTTTTTATCTCCAAACAAACAGGGCACGCTGACATGTACTTTTGCAAGGATGCTTACTGGAATAGCATTTGGACATCACACAAGCCCTCAGTGCAAATCCCTCTGCCTTGTACCAAAGCCAGCACCCAGGGCAGGATTTGGCTGGCTGGTGAGCATACAAAGCAGCAGGTACTGTTTACACCACGATCCGACAAGAATTTGTTGGCTGCTGCCTTCACTGTAATTTGACCTTTTCACCAGATACAATACTTGGCTCATGCATTAAATCTGGAGGTACTGTGAGGCTACAGGGACAAAGTTCATAACATGAGGCAGCATCGGCATCACTAGGAAGACGGATGTCTTTAACTGGAGCTTTTTTTTTCTTTAGCATTTGACTTAGAGAAGTCCAACACAGTCAGAGCAGAAGCCAAGCACCTCAGAAGGCAAGATATACATGCCAGGGCAGCTATCTTGAGAAAATACCTGAAGAAAATTCTATAGCCCACAGGGCTAAAGACTCCTCATGTCTTTCACTTCTCCATGAAGGCTTATTTACAGTCAAATGAGCCACAAATTTCACTTCCTTCCAAATGACAGAGCTGCTTTTGTTCCTGCACATCATTTCAACTCATCAGAATGGCTGTGCTGTATATCAGGCAGCTTCTGTATCTTACATAAGGAGAAAGATGGCATATATTGGAATTCACATAGCAAACCAGCTGGATCTTGTTTATCACACATTGAAAAACACCATGTTAGCTTTTATTGCACACACCTGGTATACAAAGCTACACTAAGACAAGACCATTACAGCTCCGATGACTCCATAGAAATCAATTAATAGCATCTTATCAGAAAGGCTTATGATCTTTAAGCAAACATAATTCATCAGTTATTGAAGAGACTTAGGACTCTGACACACCCTAATTGCTGCATTACAGAGCAACAAAGCAGGGCTTCAGCTCTTTGTAGAAGCTTTGCAAGGGGAAAAAAAATACTGGCTAACACTTCCTGCAGTCTTACAGCATGAGCAAGTGCCAATAATATACCACACTGACTTGTGTCAGAGCACAGCATTAAGTTGGAGGGAAGGTCAAGTTGCAGAGAACCTCAAAATCTCCATTCAGAATGGAAAGCTATGAGTATCAAGCCACAGTTAAGTGAGCTAACATGAACTGCATTACAGATTGAAAAGCACAAGAACCTGCTCTGTTCCTTCACTGCATTTTGAAAGACAGCATCATACTGCCAAAGCCTCATTTGTCCTCAGGCTTGATCCCTCTATCCCTGTGTTGTCAGAGCTCAGAAGAGCAGCCTGAAATCCAAGCAGATCCCAGCTGCTGCACGCACATCAGTCTGGCTGCACAGCAGAAAAGCATCATCCATCGAGCCAACAGGAACTGGACCAATCCTGACTTAAGCAGCCAGAAAACACCAATACCTGAACATTAACAAAAGCTGAGGTGCCACTTTGCTCTGAAGTCTTCAAAGACTTGCTTATTCTTCCAGCAGCTCAGCTCCATCGCTGTACAGATTTGCAGAGCCATTCATGCTGAAGCTGCCCATGGTAGAAGGAAGGCTGGCACTTGAGAAGTCTGATTCACACCATCACAATCAAAACAAAATGTTCAGGATTGAGCAGAATACAGGGAGACAGGACCTGACCAACACATACCTACCCCCACTGAAGAATATTCACTGAATACAACAAGCAGAGGTTTTGAACTGACAGAGCAGTCAACAGCAACTCAAAGCTGAGAGAGCTCAACTGCTCTCAGTCCTGCTGAGTGTGAATGGCAGCTAGGGATATTACAACCACACGTCTCTGGAATTTCTCTTTACAAGGCTGTTCACTTTGTGCATCTGCTTTCCTCCATGTAAGCTTTTCACATTCCCACACGTCCAATCAACGTGGTGTTTCAGTTAAGGAGCAATCACACTTGAATGCCCTTGGCGCAATTTTTCTGCAAACCACACTGTGCTCAAAAGGTATATTTGGGAGATGTAAATAAGTTTAGAAGCTGGGATGGAAGTAGGGTATGTTGAGAACAGTGAAGCCCCCACTAGCAGCCAACTTGTAATTGCTGACCTCTTCTGCAAGGAGCCCGGATTGCATTAGGTACTCAGAGCACTATTTTATTACCAAATATCCAAGTGACAAGAATAGCAGAAGTTTCAGAAGGGTTCAGTTTGTTAGCAGAGCTCAGTCTATACTGACAGAGGAAGCTGTCATTACTACTTATCCTAGACAGACCGAAGCTATGAGAAGTACACTCAAGTATTCTTCAGCAGTAAAGCACGTTTCCAGTGCTAGGCAATTCCTGGTGAATCTGGAGATACAGATGATCATCAAGTCAATTGGTACAGAGGGAGAAAAGACAAGCCTTTGGGCAAACAAGCCTTCCTAGAGATGAAAGAGCCTATGATCACTGCCTGACTAGGTTAGCGTCATTGCCACCCACGTATTCTGGACAAGTGAGACTTTGTCCTCTCTAGAAGGACAGACTGCCCTTGCACACTGAAATGAACTGTCTGATACTGAAGTCAATCAGCTAAGTGTGAGTGGTTAGTTATTTAATCTGCTCATAAGCATAATCTCCAAGAATCAGGCTGAAGATGTGCAAATATTTGTTCAGAAGTTCATTTTCCATATATAGACACAGCTGATCTACGGCACACATTACAAACAGCTGTACTCTAAAGCATCATGAAGTAAGCTGGTCCAGAGAAGCTTAATAAAAGTGGATGACACCAACATCACAGCAGAACTTTAAAGATTTCAGCTTTTGCTGGGAAGTTCACAAAACCAGCTCCAGAGCACCAGGAGCCACCAGTCATTTCCAGAACCAACAAGAAAAGCTCGCTTGCCTCTCCCATGATATTAGGCTATAAAGCACTGGGCCATTTCTAGTATTCCAATGACATCAGTCTAGATTTGTTGCAAACAAAAGCATCTAGCAGGTGAAGCGTATCATTAAATGCTAAACTTCTAACTTATGACACAGTCATAAGGCAGAAATAGTCTGAACTTTCAATAATGCCAGCTAAGCTACGAGTCTGTTTTGTACCTGCTAATTTTATCAAGCTTTCGTGCAGCTCTCTTGCACACAAAGCTCACACACACCACATGACAGCGCTTCTCTGATGTTTGACGTGCTTGCCAAAGCCTGAACAAATGATCTGCAGGCTCCAGGTAACGTCAGCTGAAGCTGCTGTCCACACCATTCAGCTGGAACTCCAAGCACTAAGGACCCCAGTATACATACCTCTACTACAGATGTCACTAAATCCCATTGCTTGTTAACTTAACCCAGGTTCTGGCACTGCCAGAGCTGGCAGCACAAAGGATGAAGAGGCAGGAGGCGGAAAGCAAGAAAGATGAGTAACAGTGCAACAGCAGCACCCAGAATGTTTTCGTTATCCAGTGGTTAAACTACAGAGGGGTAGAACTGTTGCTGTAAAGCCACCATTTTCTGGAGCATAAAATCATGTCAGTAAGTAGAGTTGTAACTTGGTAGATTTGGATGTAGATTTGGATAAACTCCCCAAGTCTCTTCATGGACAAATGATGCTAATTTATCATCTTTCTTTCTCTACACTGCAGAGCAGTGTCCATTTCAGTGTGTTTTCACATGACATTCAATAACACAGCTTTACGAAACACAAACCTGCTGTATATTCACTGAAGTGAAAACACAGCTTTTAGAGGAGAAGGAGAACAAAACCATTTTTAGCTTAACTTCTTCAAAAAGAGTTCCAGATGGTGGAAAGCGTTATACTCAACCTCTGTGGCTTCTCTGGAGGTTTCAGAGGGAAGAGATTTCACCCCTAGGAAAGACAAAACCCGGCACGATGCCCCATCAGCCTCATCCCCTATCTAGGTAACTCAGGAACACCGAGGACCTGCCAGAGCAAAAGTTGAAAATGACTGTTTTTAAGAACGAGACAGGAGAGCAGGAGGACCCAAACAGTACCTTTCAGTTCTTCACTGTTCTTGCTGCCGAATTTGGGACTGGCACAAGAGGAGCGCAGATCACCTATTCGAGCTGTTCTTATAACACGAGCACCGAACAAGTGCCTGAGAAAGAAGCTGCAGCAGATGAACCCAGAAGAGAGACCAACAAACCACCAAGGACACGGCGTCAAGAACAGAACCACCCACCTGGGCACAGCGTTACAGAAGGAAATGACACCTCCAAAAGTCACACACGAAGAACGCAAAGGGCCAAAGGATGCGCTCGATGATCGCCGTTATCAGCGATGACTACACGCCAACGCAACAGCGCCGTGGGTGCGGGCGGGCGCGATAACCACTGATAAACAGGGCACCGCAGCAGTTCGCTGATTAATAAGGCACACACGCTTATTACTGATGACACGGGAGCACGACAGCCATCTGCAAGCGGCAGACCGGACCTCACCGCCCGACTGCCTTCCGCACGCCCGCAGCGAGAGGAAGCCGCCCGACATCCTCTTGGATGCGCTCGGAACTCAACTACAGAATGAAACCCATCCCCCCTCACGGCCTCCCCGACCGCGCCGCAGCGCTGCCGCTTCCCGCGGCCCCGGAGGAACCGCTCCTCGCAGGCGGCCCGGCCGGCTCCGTGCGCGGGCGGAACTCCGCCGCCGCCGTCCCCGCTCACCTGCAGGCCCGGCCCGGCCCGGCCGCCACCGCCGCTCCCGCCCGTCTGCGGCGGCCCGCTACCCGCGGCCCCTTAGCAACCTCCCTCGCCCTCCGATTGGCTCGGCCGCCGCGCCGCTCTGTCTCCCCCCCCGAGCGGCGATTGGCTGGAGGGCGGGATGAGGGCGGTGCCGTTTGGGTGCTATTGGGTGGTTGCCGCGCGGCGGGGTGGGGACGTGCGGTCTGACTGGCTCTCCAGCCTGTCAGTCGGGAGGCGGGGCGGGGAGGGGCGGGCTGTCGGCGGCGGTGGGGCGCGGCGGCTGCGGGCGCCATTACGCAGCGAGGCGGGGCTGGGTGGGGCGGCTGAGGGCTCCGTCTGGGCTGCAGCCGCTTCCCGCCGTCGGGGCAGCCCTGGGAGCCGCTTTGGCTGAGGGTATCGCGGGGCTGGGCTGCCCTGAGTGAGCAAAATGGGGTGCCAGCAGCTGGCATCGCATCAAAGCGTGCTCAGATGCGACGTCACTGTAGTAGAGGGCTGCATTGTGACCAGGAGCGGTCGTTGAATCGCAGCGTGGCCCGTTTGGGGCTCCCATAATGGTTCCTGCATCCTTACATGGCTGTGGGTGCAGCTCAGGGCACGGAGGGAAAGAAACGACGGAAATGTCAGCAATGCAATGTTTGTACGCTTAGTCCTGTGGCGGCGGCCTGGAAGAGCCGTGTGTTCTGTCCCACTGACATCAACATCCCGGCGATGTTTTCGGTCGCTTTATATAACCACATGGAAAAATCCTTGCCCTGTTCTCAGCCGTTTCGTTACCTCTGTTTACCGGGAGTTGGAGCTGCCCGTGTCAAGAAAGCTCTCAGTCACATTTTCCAGAGTTGTGTATCTGGAGAGATGAGTAACTGCTGTGCACTGAGTCACGGCGGTGGGGAAGGCAGCCAGGCACAGCTGGTGACTGCCGCACTGCTGCCCTGCTCACCTCCCAGCTCTGGATGAGACCTGCACCTTGCAGTTAAGCTCATCTCCTCATCATCAACTTTTAATTAACCTCACAGTAATGTCCGGGATGTACGGTGGCTGGTAAACCTGATGGTGACCCAGCTGGGCTGAAGTCTGCTCTGACTGGGTACAGCTGAGTTGTGATTAAGCCACAAGATTGGCTTATTAGATAAACTTCCGGTATCAGCCCGTTACCCGACTGTGTGAGGAATGTGTTTGAGTTTGATTACACGCAATGGCAGTCCTGCTGATTGCAGTAGGACTGCAGGAGAACACGCAGCGAAGCGGTGCTGAGGGCTCTTACTTTAAGTCCTCGAGGCTGCTGGGCGTTTCTCAGACACAAGAAAAGCTTGGCTGTTAGAAGAGAGCTTTTAGCACGCTGCTGCAAAGCAGAACAAAGCTAACTCTTACGTGCGTGCTGAGGAAGGGAAGTAAAACACAAGGCAGCCTTTTATATCAGAGGTGCTCAGGCACAATGAGGAGTGAGATCTGAGAAAAACACTGAATAGGTGGCAGCAGAAATTCGTGCATGGATGTGACGGTGGGCCCAACCGCTGAGCTGTGTGCTTATTGCAAGAAGAAGGGTTGTGGTGGAAAGGCACTGAATCTCCAGATGGGGAAGGAGGAACCCGGGAGAAAAGCAGGCTGTTTCAGCCGTGTTTTCTAGTGTGGGAGCTGAGGTGGATGGGAGGAAGCAAGCATGTTTGTGAATGCAGACCTGACTGTGGGCTATTAAAACAGCCTCCCAGTCGTGTCTTGCAGAGGAAGCTGCCTTCCCTCTGAGTGCGTGGGGAGCTGATGTTGCTGCGGCCAAACCCATGTGATGATGAGCACGGCATGGCATGGCATGGCTTGCTGGTGTGGGGGCAGTGGTGTGCGCAGGAGGTGGCCCGCGGCCAGGAAGGAGTTGTGCCACTCAGCACACGGCTTACACTCGGGAAAAGCCATCCAAGCGTTTGCTTAAACCATCCTGGAAAAGCAGGGTGCTGGGAAGAGCCAGCTCCATTTCCAGCCTGCCTGTCTCATAGGGATTTGGCAGGTCTAGGCCAGCAGGTCCTTGTCTGATGTTCCTGCACCACAGTGGGGTGGGGGTGTCCGTGATGCTTAAGGTGCAGGAGAATCCCTCTCTGCTTAGCCTGGGTACTGCAGAGGAGGCCCAATGTATTGCTTTGTTTTGCCATTGGGCACTTACAACAATGCCAAGAAAAGGTGGACTGTAATTTTGCCTTTAAAAACTGGGCAGGTACGAGGCAGAGAGAACTTCATGCAGTGCTGGGCCAGGCTGATACTCACCTGTGCAGTGACCTTTTGTTCTTCACATCCCTCTCTCTTTTGGACGCTGCCACCACGAGGATTTCAGACTTTTCTGCATCAATTCACTGGGCCAGCTTTTCTCCTGCTCAGCAAACTCATGATGCACAGATGAACTTGAGGCCACCCAGGGAGTTTGAACCTCTCAGGAAACCTTTTTGCTGAAGGAAACTTTGGGGTGTTGATCTCTGCCAATGCAGCAGCAGCAGAGAGAGAATATATATCTTATGACAGGGTTTGATTGCCAGCTGAAAGGAAGTGCCTGTCAGGGACAGGTGAGCAGAAAAAAGCTTTTTAGATGGAAACAAAAGCAATGATTTTTCCTCTCTGCCTTCCCTGCCATGCCTGTGAGATACTGACTTGCCGGCTGCAGCACTCTGCTGTTTGAGAGCCTCCTGGATCTGGATGCACAGTGCTCTTTGGACTCTTACGTGTTTTCTGAAAATGATGTCTAAAAGCGTAATGAGCACTTTGCAGATCTCTAAATAGATCAGCCTTCTGTCCTGGGGAGCCAACAACGTAAAGAGTCAAATGCTAGGGATGGGGGAATGGCTGCATCATACAAGCCATCCGTGGAGGTGGCATGTGGGTCCACCTGCTCAGTATTTTTCCATCACATTTTCATTTGGTTGCTCGTTGCCAACTTCCAGCTCTGTCTCTCTCTTCTGAAGTTTCTGCTCTGGATTTCTTTATTTATTTTTGATGTTCTGGGGAGGCAGAGTGTGAGCAGCAGGTATCTGGCAGGCAGCGAGTAGGGAGGGAAGCTGTCGGCGGAAAGCAAGATGGAACAAATGAATTTAGTAAAGCCAGAGAGATGTATGAGCTTCTCCTGGAGTACATCCAAGATGTCATACTGAATAAAAGAAACTGTTTGTCTTCCATTTAATTCCAAGTGGTCTGTCTGACATTTGCCATTATACGGTGTTCCTGAGGTTGGAGTTTGGAAAGTCTATGATTATCCAGCCTCAGAAAGACAGCGAGGGAGGCTGCTAAACCCACACTTTTTCAGGGGCTGCTTGTGAAATACTGGGGAAAAGTGGTGCTGAATGAGGAGAATGAGCTGGGGGCTGCAATCCTGCAAACAGAAAAGCTCAGTGAAGTGAACAGAAGGATTATTGGTCCCCTGTGAAAATCTGATTTTTTCCTTCTTTGGGAAAGGGGAAGAGCCTCTTCCTAGAGAGCAGTGTTTATGGAAATGAAATGAGCAGAGGTGGAACCACTTCTTTGTGCCAGAATAGTGGGAATTGGGACAGGCTGGGAGGTGGGGAGTACAAACTGAGTTTGGATGAGGATGGGAACAAAAAATGAGGGTGTGGGTTGGGGGACAGGGTGGTGGTGTTGGAGAGCAAAGAGCTGTGCTTCATGGAGGTGTAAAAAGAAAGCTGGGAGGGATATTGGGGTAGGGCTGGGCTGGGGTAGGGTCTCATGGGGAGGAAACTGGTTTGTTGCTGGGGTGGGAAGCTGGAGGGAATGACTTGGGGGGTTAGGAGGCAGGGCAACAGTGGGATGGGGGGCACAAAGGAATCCCCCTGTGCCAGTCTCAGCCAAGTGGGGAACTTCTGCTGGTACATCCAGACCTGGGGTGACTACCCTGGTCCTGATCCACAAATTTTCCTTGGGATCCACACTTGGCAGAACATCTGAGCTGCGCAGTAATCATGCCGTGGTGGCACTGCACGGGGCTGGGTGCGGAGAGACAGGAGTGGTGGAGTGGTTGTGGTCCTCCTTCCAAGCCAGCACAGAGCTGTGGCCCTAGCGAAGGCTAGAGGGTGCTGTGCTGCAGGGAATGGGCGTCCTCCTCCCTCCCACCCAGCAACCTTTCAGAGGCAGGTAAAAGGGTTCAGAAAATGCTGTGTCTGAGGTGAGATGGAGACAAAGTGCTGGTTTGTGATTACTAGCACCCCTAAGGCTCTTTCACGCTAAAATATCAGCCTTGTCTAGCTCATGTTAGCCCCCAGAAGATGGTGTACAGAAAAAGTTGCTTTCCTCTGGACAGGGCTTTGTGGTTTGGGGGCTGTGGGATACAGCATAGGGAAGGATGTGGCCTGCAGACAGCTGCTGTTTGCGTTTTGGGGTCTGGCAGATGCTGGTCTAATTTGTGCATTGTGCAGATGGAGCAGAGCAAGGGGTGTCCCAGGGTTAGGTTGGGGCGCGGGAAAACAAGATGAAGAATGTGGGAGAACTGAAATTAGTACTTAGAACAACGCATGAAAAGGCAAAAGGGAGGGGACAGAGATAGTGGTTGAGGAGAGGAGTGAGACAATGGGGGACAAATCAGAAGACGGAGGTAAGAACTGGGTGGGAGAAATATAAAATAGATGTACGCAGGTGCCAGGTTGATCCTGGAGCCCTGCAAAGAGCACAGTGGGTGGGAGGCAAGGGGGGCACAGCACACAGGGCTGTGTTTGTGCAGCAGCTGGCAGGCAGCTGCAAGACCAGGCAAAGCTACGGCATGCTCCCAAACACGCTGCTCTCCGTGTCACTGGCTGCTACTGCAAAGCATGCCAGCTAACCGCAGGCAGCCCGAGTGAACGTGCCTCCTGCGTGGGGCTGCACGTGCTGTGCAAAACGCAGCCCTGCCATCTCCCTGATGTGGCTCTGATGTCACCATCCTTCCTCGTGGCTGGCAGATCTGTTTGTCTGCCTGCAGCAGATGAGGACAAATGAGGAGGAAGACTGTAAAGGAACCCCGTTTCACAGCAGCTCTGACGGGATTGCACCTAGCTCAGGGCCATGGTTTACCTGCTGGGGCTGTCAGGGCTACAGCCCATGGCCAGTGGGGGCAGCTGGGGACCCAGCACTGCAGCTGAGCCCATGGGACTCCTCTAGCAGCCCCTGGGATGCATGGGGTTTGCAGACAGGAACTTACATTGTGGGGCAGGGTGGCAAGGCAGCAGAAGGGGACTGTAAAATGGATACGCCAAGAGGGGATTTGATGGCAGAATGCAAATTGATTCACTCCTTGGCCCGGAAAGTTGCTGAAATGTTTCTGGATTTTGTAACAACCCTTGTCACTGTGACACAGAGAGTAAATGAGCTGTTCCAGTGGGAACAGGCTTCCTGTTCTTACGGCTTCTTTTTCCAGTTGTTTCCCACCTCCCCTTTCCTACCAGTTCAGCCGAGGTCTGGGCAGCTCTGGTGCCTGCAGGGGTGGTGGCATGGGCACAGCTGCAGCAGATGTTCATGGTGCTGGAGCATTGCCAGTGTCACAGCTGCTCCCACGGGTGACACTGCTCCCAGAGCCCTGAGCGAGGTCACCGGTGCAGTGGGAGTTCCCATGGAGAAGGAGAGAAAGAAGACTGGGGTGTGGCTAACAGTGGATGGCTTAAACATGTGTTAGTGTAAACCTCTGGGCAGGCAGAGAGAAACATTTTCCTGCTTGGGAGGCTTTACAAGGGTCTGGTGCAAAACAGAGCTCTGGGAAGTGTTCTGCTGTGTGTATGGAGGTGCCCAAGGTGTGCTGTGCCTTGGGTGTGTGCATCCTCCCTGCTGGGTCTGGGCACCCAGAGAGAGCAGCAGCCCTGCCTGGTGCTGACACGTGGGTTTCATTAGGAACACATGTCTGGCCTGGAGTTTGTTTTCATTTCCTTTTGAGAAGAGGAGGAGCTGTGGCAGAGGTGGAGTAAGCAGCTGAGCCGGCTCTCCTGGGCACGGAGCTTGGTGCCAAGCACGCTCCTGCTGTGGTTTCCGCTGTGGCTCTTCAGCCCACGGGGCTGAAGGCACCTGGGAAAAGTTTCAACCCTACCAGGATCTGTTTTGATTGGGAGAGCAGCTCCTAACCTCATGGGGGGACCCTGTGGCTCTTGGTGGCCTCTAAGAACTGCTGTGGGCTTCAGGGCCTGTGTTGGAGGTGTGACCCCAAAGAGGTAGAGACAGGGCTCTGTGTTCTGCCACCACAGCTGTAGATCTAGCTGCTGGAATGCATCTCAAAGGCGCCGAACGTGCCTCTCTTCAGGAAGAAACACATCCCAGAGCTGTGGCAAGTTGCCTCACCTGGCTCTGGGGGGTTCCGAGCAAGGGGGAGGCATGGGCAGGGGGCGAGGCAGGGCTCAGCCTTCTAATTACCCTCTGAGATACAGAGATCAAAGGCAGTTTGGCAAATGAAGGAGGCCCAGGGCTGGGCAGAGCCTCTCCTGCATGGATGGGCGGGTGGGATGGAGGAGGGAGCGTGCCCTAATGAGCAAACCACCCTCAACCAGCCGGTAGGACAGGTTCTGGGCTCCCTGCAGCCCTTGGCCCAGCACCCAAAGTTCATTATTGCTGGTACATATTCATAAAGCATTAGTGCTGTGGGGCCCCAGGTGTTTGATCAGATCAGGAGCTCGTTCCGGCCCTACAGTCCTGCAGGGGAAGCGTGTGCTGAGAGCACGTGGACCGCATGGATGGCTTGAGCAAGGGGCCATCCTGATAGCAGGAGAGCGAGCTGCCCCATGCCACAAAACCTCACTTATCAGAGGAACCTAGGTGATAAAGTTATCAAGTGTACAATTTAGTGCTTTTTGTCAAAGGGGGGAGCTTGCCAAGAGCTTCTCGAACAAAAGAGGCATGGCTTTATCTGCCCCTGGCATCTGCTCGCAGTGGGGCATGCCAGGGTCACTCATGCTGATTGATGAGCAGTTTCGGTCATGCACTGTGGCACAGTGCCAGTTCTTGCTGCGGGATGGGGGCTGGATGTGGGCTCTACTCTGTCCTTCCCATCCTGGGAAGCTCTATGGTGAATTGCCACCATTGGCAGCCAGGCTGATCCAGGGAGTCCCTCCCAGAGTGGGTAGGGATGAGCCTTGAGAACACATCTCTAAAAGGTCAAGCCCACGTCCTTGCCTACCAGATAGACCAAAAAAAAAAAAAAGGGAGCCCAGTTCTCTCTTCAAGCCCCTCCGGCCCTTGGATCCCCATCAGTAGTGTGAAAACAAAGCAACACCTTTTCTGTTAGAGGAACAGCATGCATAAAACCTTAAAGACTGCAAACAACTTGAAGTCGGAGAAGGGGTTATATAAAGGTGCTTACATTAAGCACCTTACACAGACACACCAGCTCTAATCTGGATCTAATCTTGTTTATCGAGGTTAGAGCAAAAGACTTAAACTGAACGGGCTGGGATCTCATCTGAGCCCTGACACCATCAGCAGCAGGAGCTGAGCAAGCTAGGGGAGCGTGCTGCCCTTTGCTGCCTTCCTTTTAATTCACACCCCAAAGGGAGCTCAGAAAGAGCTTTCCATGCCCTAAGGATATTCAGTGTCTAGGTTCCTTCAGACAGCCCTGAATTTCCTGCTACCTAAGCATTAGCATCCCTGCGAGTTTAATGTTTAAAGAAACCACTGCCCTTTTCGTGGAAAGGGCAGAGGATTTGGAAAGCTTTCTTTTCCTTCTTTTTTTTTTTTTTTTTGTTTTCCCTCTAGAAAATAAACAGAAGAGTAGAGCCAGATGCGAGGATTGGCCTGGCCACAGATGTCTCCTGCAGCCGTCGGAAACCATGAGCTGGCAGCGGGCGGGCGGTGACGTGGGGCAGAGCAGGCTGCGGGAGGCTCGGGGTGCTGGCACCGAGTGTGGGGTTATCCAGTTAGGGAGATTAGGGTCGGGCTGGGGCTTACGTGTCTGAGATGGTGTTGTGAGTGGCTGCTCCGAGGAGCAGACGTGTGGCAGGACAGAGGTTTTGTTCTGCGGGGCAGCAAACCTTCCCAGGGCTTGGTGTGGAGCTGCAGGAGGAATGGGATGGGCTCAGCGCCGGGCTGGCTGCAGTGGGTCAGGAATTCTGGGTGTAATGCTGCTCTGATTGCTGGATAAACCTGTGCCACTGAACATCTTTAGGGAAGGATAGCTCAAACGGTAGCCGAAAGTGCAGCAACAATCGCTGCAAACACATGGGCTGTGAGATGAAACCCGTGGGTCTTTATGGCTGGCAGCTGCTGGCACAGGCTTTGTTCTCAAGCAAGTGGAAGGCTGGGGGTTGTTTGTCTTGGTCAAGGGGAACATCTCTGTATAAGGGTGGAAATTAAGAGGATTGTGCCTCAGAAACATATAGCCCCATCACTGTGTCTCTCGTTATCACCCCACCTTTGGGGCCCAGGATAAGGCTATCTGTGCGACTCACAAAGGGTTACAACACTGCTGGGCTTGGAAGATCTTCCCGAAGGAGAAACCAAACCCAGTGGTAAATCCTGCTATAACAAGGCCTAAATAGTCCCTGCAGAAGGGAGTGAAATTATGCCCGACCTTTGACCTGCCAAACTCTTTCAAGTAGAGCCATCCCTTGCGAAAACTTGGCTGCACGAAGCCGGGTGTGGTGCGGGGCTGTCTTCATGCATCACCACTTCCCTGCTCTCCACAGGTTACTGCTCTCCCTTCTTGTGCTTCTTTCCTCTTGCAGCCGGGATCCCCCAGCACAGGGTCCTCCCTGTGAACACAGCCCCACTCCTCAGGGGTCACCGTCTCTCCCCAGGTCCCCATTTATGGAGCCTGATGCAGCCAGGACCCGCCAGCCCTCCCCATCTCTGTTTTTAATATCCTTTCCCATGCATGTTAGTAGGGACATCGGCATTCACGCCCCAGGGGACAGAAGGAAAACATTCTGCTCGCTGTTTTTAGAGAGGCTGCTGATTTCTCTCTGTAGCTCCCTCTGGGTCCTGCATCTTCTCTTGGACACGTCCAGGCAGTTGCCCCTTGAACAGCACAACAAACACCCTTGTCCTAGTTGCCTTTGCACGGGCCTGGGAATCTTGCCCCGAGCTTTCCTCCTGACCTTGTTTTCCACTCAACACAACAGCAGCAATTACCCTGAGGCTGAGGGGTCGTTGGAAAGCGAGTGCTGCATCGTCCTCTCACTCCAGCCTCTGCTTCTCACCGTGCTGAAACCAAACGCTTGCTGGGCTCTCCATCACAAACGAATGGAAATCTGTGCGGGCACTGCATGTGTGCTCCCCGCATTCCTCACGCCCCACTGCTCCAGGGATATGTGCACGGGTTTGTTAGCAGGACGTGGGCACCTGGCTGCACCTCACGGGCACTGTGCTTGGCTGGGCCCGAGTGGCTGGGTGCTGGGGATGGAAAACGAGATGGAAGGATGCGTTGAAGTGCAAAGCACGAGGCCGGGCTGCTGCGGTGCTGTGAGCCAGGAGTGGAGCGATTCTGGGGAAGAGTCAGCATTAAGCTGCATGGAACTATCTGCAGTTGACCGGTTAATTCTAAAACGGAGCATTCTGCGAGAAGAAATAAGGTCGGCTTTGTGCTCAGGAGGAGGGAGAAGAGTGCATTTATCGGCCTGCATTCATTTCCCGTGCGGTTTCCCGTACCCTCCTCAGAAGCGGTTGCTGCTGAATGCGAATTCAATCTGAGTGTGCTTAGCCCCACTGTTCCTGCCTTGTGGGGCCGAGCTCCTCACTTGGCACCAACCCTGGAAAACACAGCGGGGCTTTTCCAGCACGGGGTCTGGGTGCACGCTGCTCAGAGAGCGGCTTGTTCGCTGCCGTTCCCCGCGCCGTGCCACGCAACACCCGCTCTGCGCCTCTGTGGGCTGACACTCACGCATCCTGAGCTCGTGCATCCCAGCACCTCGCTTCCAGGCTCATAACTCAAAACGCCCGTTTTGCTTCGGTCCATCCCACCGTGGCCGCGACCCGCGGGGCTCCGAGGGGGCCGAGCCGGGACCGCCCCGGGGGCGGGCGGCGGAACACGTGGGGCCGGGCCGGGCCGGGCCGGGCTGAGTCACTCCCCGCCCCGAGCCCCGCGGCGGAGTGGAGCGGCACGGCTCGGCTCGGCTCGGCTCGGCTCGGCTCGGCTCGGCTCGGCTCGGCTCGGCTCGGCTCGGCATGGCACTCAGCACCAAGGCCGCGAGGGAGTGGCAAATGCTGCTCCTGCTGGCACTGGGGCTCACGCTGCTCGTGGTGGTGGCCGGTGAGTTGGGTGCTGTGTTCCCGGGACGGGGTGGGGGTGCGCAGCCCCGGGAGCACAGGGGACGGGTAGGACGGAGCCTGGAAGCCGTGCCGAGCCGTGCTGTCCCGTGCTTGCAGGCGGGGTAAACGTGCGAGCGATGTAAACAGCTCCTGGGAGCGGTTAACGCGGCACCGTATGGGGTGCGTGACCCCAAAGGGTTGGGTGAATGGGGAAAGGGGTGCGGAGCCACGTGCGGGCTGTGGGATGGGCTGTGGGTGCTGCTGGAGGCTCTGCTGGGGCCGCTGTGGGTGCCCGTGCAGGCAGCCCTGACCCTGCCTCCCCCCAGCCCCGCTGGGTTTCAGAGGATGTTATTTTTGCCTTCCAGCCAGCCCACGGGCTCCTATAAGCAAACATTTCCCCAAGCGGTGGCTGCTCTGTTGCTTTGACTGCTGGCTGTCCGGTCTGCGGCAGCGCTGTCCTTGCGCAGGGGAGTACACGCAGGAAGGATGAAGGTGCTGAACCGCTCTGATAGGGCCAAGAAATAGGAGCATCTCGATCTTCAGTGGAAACTGCGACCTGCGTGCTGTGCTGCTGGGCAGGGGGCTGGCGTGGAGACGTGCGGGATCATTCCGAGTGGGGATAAGAGCGTGCTTTCTTGCAAAAAGCAAAACGTCAGTCTAGGCAGTGGGACCAACCCTGGGAAGAAATGCGGGGAATTTTACACCGCTTCTCCTCTGCTTGCTGCGTCCCACCCCAGCATCTCTGCGGTGCCGAGGAGCGCACATCGCGGGGAGCTGCACGGGGGTGCACCCCCAGACCTGCGTGGGGTGGACACCTCTGATCCCAGTGGATCAGCTCGAGCCCTCTCCTCCTGCGCCGTAGCTCATGGCAGCGCATTGATGGAGCATGAGGTCATGCGGAACGCGCTGGGCAGCGCAGGCAGCGACTTGAACCGCTGCCCACATTTTTCTGCCTCCCGAGGCTGGGCCGAGGGAGACACCGCACCTTTTGGAAATCAGAGTGTGGCTCGGGGTCCTGCCTGCCCCCAGTGGGCACCCTGCGGTTGTGGAGCACCGGGAAGAGTGGGATTACCTCGGAGGAGCCCTGCTATTAAAAGGCTGATGATAGGAGCTTGCTAGGTGATAGCTTAGGCTAATGAGAGCTATGCTGTCTGCTGGGCATGCAGGTAGTGGGGATGGTCCTGGGGCCTTGCTCTGAGCTCTGCGGCGTGGCAAAGAGCTGGCACCAAGCGATGATGCGCTGTTCCAGCACCTGGCGTGCAGTTAGTACAACTTTCAGCCACGTCGGTGGAAATCTGCTCTGTGTTTCTGGAGAGTGCTGCTCTTAGGGCAAAACACACTGGAGGCGGGGGGAGTTCCCTGATGCCATGCTGCATCACGCAGGGTAGGACACATCTTCCTCCTGTGCTTCCAGCAAAGGAGCTGAGGCATGTGGGCTCCCCCACAAGGAGTGTTTTGTTATGCAAATGCTAACTTTTGTTAGGAAAGCCCAGCAGTGTGACCTGCCTGATTCCCTGCAATAATCCTGCTCGTGGCTTGGTGCCCCAGCCTGGCTAGCCCTGCTCCCTGGCACAGCAGCATTCCTTGGATTCTGATTTGACATTCAGACTCTGTCTTAACACATTTTTCTGTGCCTAAGGAGTCCTAGGTGCCTGTACTGGAGTGCTTCTGTTGATCACTGCCCTTCCTGAGGCATCCAGCATGTGGGTCCTGCCAGGCTGGGCTTCCCCTGCCAGCCTGGGACGGGGCCACGTCCATGTGGAGCTGGGGCATGTCGGGTGCCCAGCGTTGGGATGGCTCACAGTGACACGTGGCTTTGCTGGCAGGTGACTTCTGCAATGTGAACCACTGTCAGAATGGGGGTACCTGCCTGACTGGCATCAATGAAACCCCCTTCTTCTGCATCTGCCCCGAAGGCTTTGTTGGGATCGACTGCAATGAAACAGAAAAAGGTGAGGCTCAGGGAGGGACCTGTGTCCCCATCGCAGGTGACTGGTGGACAGCAAGGGTGCTCTGACTGCTTCATCAGAAATGAACTGTACTGTGTCCTCAAAACACACTGGGTGCTCTTATTTCCCACCTGTGCCCAGCTGAGAGCCCGTTTTCCTCCTTTCTTCTTCCCCAGGCCCCTGCCACCCCAATCCTTGCCACAACAATGGTGAGTGCCACTTGGTCCCGAATCGAGGGGATGTCTTCACCGACTACATCTGCAAGTGCCCCACAGGGTATGATGGGGTGCACTGCCAGAACAGTGAGTACAGCAGGGAACGAGGGACACACCGAGGTGACAGGTCGGGGACCACAGGGCTCTTTGCTCTGGGGGATGCCCTGGCTCTGGGATCATGTCCTGAGCCCCTCACTTCCTCCTAGACAAGAACGAGTGCTCCTCAGAGCCTTGCAAGAATGGAGGCACCTGCCTGGACATGGATGGTGACTATGCCTGCAAGTGCCCTTCTCCCTTCTTTGGGAAGACCTGCCATACCCGTAAGTCTGTGGAGCTGATTCTGCAGAGATCCCTTCCTGTCCCTGTCCTGTAGAGGAGATCTCATCAGCAGTGCAGTGCCTGTGTTCTGCACTGAGCGTGGTGGTGATGGAGGTAGCATCCTTGTGGAGGTGCCACCTCCTGTCCTGTACTCCAACAAGCAGCAAATGAGCTCCTGGCGTTGCTCCCTCATCACCTCCTCTCTTTGCTGCCATCCTCAGGCTGTGCCATTCCCCTGGGTATGGAAGGAGGAGCCATCTCTGATGCACAGCTCTCAGCTTCCTCTGTCTACTATGGTTTCCTTGGCCTCCAGCGCTGGGGACCGGAGCTCGCTCGCCTCAACAACCACGGCATTGTCAACGCATGGACATCCAGCAACTATGACAAGAGCCCGTGGATCCAGGTACGGACGAGAGGAGTAAAGTGTAGGTCTATCTGCATCTGGACGCAGACCATGCTCACCTTCTTGTCCTCCCCAGGCCAACCTGCTGAGGAAAATGAGGCTGAGTGGCATCATCACGCAAGGTGCTCGCCGTGTGGGCAAGGCGGAGTACGTGCGTGCCTATAAGGTGGCCTACAGCCTAGATGGGCGTGAGTTCACTTTCTGCAAGGACGAGAAGCACAACACAGACAAGGTGAGCTGGGATGCGGTGCTGGGATTGGGTCAGAACCGCACAGAGAGCCATCCCAGCAACATTTGGTTGACCAGAATCATAGAACTGTAGAATGGTTTGGGTTGGAAGGGGCCTTAAAGCCCATTCAGCTCCGATCCCCTGCTGTGGGCTGGTTGGCCCACACCAGCTCAGGCTGCCCAGGCCACATCCAGCCTGGCCTTGGGCACCTCCAGAGATGGGGCACCCACAGCTCAAAGCACAGCCGAAGGAGCAGCACTGGTTTATTGCAGTCAGTGGGATAATGACTTAGTAGCTGACACACGGTGGGATGTGGTCATGGTCTGGAGGTGCTGGCAAACAGCTTGCAGTGCTGAGTACGAGCCCAGTACATGTATCTCAGCCTCAAGCCAATGAGTGCAACGCTCTCCATTTTCTTGCAGCAGATGCCTCCTGACTGCTTTTTCTGCATCCAGGGAAGGGCTGGAAATATCTGCCCTGAATTAACCAACAAAAAGTCCCCCTCACCTCCACAATGCTGGAAAAAAAAAAAAAAAAATACATGCAAACACGACCTGACAGCACTCTTTTCAAGCAGGTGTCACATTCCGGGGACTGCAGCCATAGCTGCTGCTGTGTTAAGAGGGTTAGGGATGCTGCCATCCTGTGCACTCCTCGGGTAGCCCAGCTTCCTTGCTCTGCCCGTGGTGGGCACCAAACTCTGTGCTGCTGTGGGCAGGGGGCTGCTGCAGCAAGCTGTGTGCTCAGCCCCGCGTGCCGTGTCAGATTTTCCAGGGGAACGTGGACTACGGTACCATGCAGACCAACATGTTCGACCCTCCCATCACAGCGCAGTTCCTCCGCGTGTACCCTGTGGTGTGCCGCCGTGCCTGCACGCTGCGCTTCGAGCTCATCGGCTGCGAGATGAACGGTAAATGCCCGCGGGCCAGTCCTGCTCCCTGCTCGGCCAACGGCCGCTCGTTCTTCTCTCGGTGCTGGCAGCTTTGGAGGCACACAGGCTGTTAATCCCAGCTGTGCTCTCACGCTGCTTACACCTTCCCAAGCTGTCTGACTTCGGTCTGCGGTTTCTCATTGTTCCCTATCTGAGCCCTGACCCGGCTGATTTTCCTGCCGGAGAGCATAACAAGCAGCAGAAGATCAAAGTCTCGTGGGAAACGTGACTGATGATTAGCCAGAGCCCTCGGCTTGGCCCTTGCCTCCCCACATTCCTGCCCAGTGCGCGTCCTAGGCAGTGCCTGGCGCTGGGCTCTGGGCCACATCCTGCTGCCGCCCAGGACCGAGGTGTCCTTGTGCCGGGCTGTGCTGCGGGGCTGCAGCAGGAGGCACTGTGCTGCAGGGAATAAGCTCTGCTCTGCAAACACCATCCTGGCTGCACCAGGAGAGCTGGTGAGCTGCATCCCTGCACCTCTGCGGTGCCTTCCTGTGCCCCCAGGTCCTGCTGTGACCGTGGGGACGTGCCGCTGGGTGCGTGGGGCTCTGTTGGCTGGGTACGGGTGTTGGTGGTTTGGATTGTTTCCCTTTCACTGTCTGTATAAACCGTTGTGTTACAGTGTATTTCAACACGGCAGGTTGCTCGGAGCCTCTGGGCATGAAATCCCGCCTGATCTCTGACCAGCAGATCACAGCCTCCAGCGTCTTCAAGACGTGGGGCATCGATGCCTTTACCTGGTATCCCCATTACGCCCGCCTGGACAAGATGGGCAAGACAAACGCCTGGACAGCTCTGCATAACGACCAGTCCGAGTGGCTGCAGGTGGGAAAGGGCTGGGGAGGGCTCGTGACATGCCCCTGTGCACCCCAGTTCCCCAGCCCAGCTCCTCCCCTCTGTTTTTGCAGCTACAATCAGGTTTGTGCTTCTATTCCTGGGCTGGAATGGGTACAAATAGTTCTGAAATTTCCTTCTTGGTTTCCTTTGCTCCGCTGTTTTTATACTTTTCACATGATTTCATGACATAATGGGACAAAGCTGTTTAGATATTTGTCCCGCTTTTAATTTTATTTGGGGAATGATTAAAAGCAGCTGCTCCTCGGCCCTAAGTGAACCAGCTTATCGGGACATCTCCCGGCGGGGTTGTGGTGACATGCTGCGCTGGGCTCTGACACAGGGCTGTGTGCTTGTGGACGTGTCGGTAGACTCACATGTACACTCATATATTTGTGGCTAGTATGGCCCTCAATGAACATAAAAAAAGGAACAAAATTAAGGAGTCCTTCGGCTGTTCATCTGCGTTACCCTGCAGTGTGGCAGAGCAGGAAGCAAAGCAAACAGAAACCATCTCCCTTGCAGCCCAAATGTCAGCCCGCATTCACTCTCATCCACAATCACTTTCCATTGGAAACACGTTTCCTCTGGGAGTCCTTTTTAGTTATGTTTTTTGAAATGGAGATTTTTTGCCATCGTTCCCACTCTGACCTCTCCAGCACAAGGTGCCAAAGCAGCCACAGTGATGCGCAGGGAACAGTTCCCCGCCCTGAGGCTGCTCAGGGGCCAAATATTTCCCCATAGCATTTCATCAGTCCTGCTGCAGGGGCAGGGGTCGGTTGTGGGGTACCCTGGGACTCAGCCCCATCTCTGTTCCAGATCGACCTTCGGGACCAGAAGAAGGTGACGGGCATCATTACGCAGGGAGCTCGCGACTTCGGCCACATCCAGTACGTGGCAGCGTACAAAGTGGCCTACAGTGACAACGGCACCTCCTGGACCGTGTACAGGGACAGCCAGACCAACAGCACCAAGGTACGGGGACAGCAAGCTGCGGGGGGCTTGGGGACACCCCCCCGTGTGAGTAAGTGGCCTTGGGGTCCCTGTAATGCTGACTGCATCTCTCTTCACAGATCTTCCACGGCAACAGTGACAACTACTCGCACAAGAAGAACGTCTTCGATGCGCCGTTCCGTGCCCGCTTTGTGCGCATCCTGCCCGTGGCCTGGCACAACCGCATCACGCTGCGTGTGGAGCTGCTGGGCTGCGACGAGTAGGGGCACGGGGCGGCACGTGGAGGAGGGACAGCCCCGTCCCCACCACCCGGCCCTCGCCCTCGCCCTGCCCACCCCCTCCCCCCCCCCCCCCCAACCTCACACCTCTCTCTCCTCCTCCCCGAATTTCGGGCGCTGTCTTGCCTCAGTGGGTCCCCTGCCCTGCACTGGGGTTGCAGCACTGCACTTTATGGGGCTGCTCCGGGTAGGATGTGGGGATGGTTCCTGCCCTTCTACCCTACAAGCTGTGAGTGAGACCCTCTCCTCTGCAAATGGATCTTGGCCGTGGGACCCTATCCTGCGCATGGGGCTTGGTTGCAGCCTCTCCTAAGCCTGGACATGACTTTTCTTCTTTTTCCCCTCCACTCGCAGCAGTGTCCTGCATGCACCTCACCAGAGCTCAGGGCTCAGCTGTTGTGGGGGGACCAAACCTAGCCTCTGCCATTCCTCCTCCTCCCTGCACGGCTGCATAGAGGGGCTACAAATTCAGCCCTACCCCTTCTGCCAGGCCCTGGGGCTCCCTGAGGGCTGTGTCAGTGCTGCATAGTGTGAGGGGAGTGCTGAGAGGGGGAGAGGCTGCTCCTATCGGCAGCTCTGCCTGCTGCACTGATCCTGTGGCAGATGAGAGCCCTCTCTGGCCCCCGAGGGAGCAAACCCATGGGTCTGTGAGGTCGAGTGGTGGGGAACCCTCGCCCTGGGCACGCTGCCACCCAAGCCTGGGGGGTCTCAAGATGGTTTGTTTCCCTTTTGATCACATTCCCAGGGTGCCAGCACTAGTGTCACGGAACAGCTGGAGGAGGTGGTAGTGAAACAGCCCAAAAACAAACCCCTGACCCTTCTTGTAACCTGATTCTCCTTTGTTTGGGGTGGCAATGCTGGAGCTGTTGGGATGGGCAACAGAAAAGCAGTGAGCCAGTCCCAGCAAGTGGGATGGCAGCTTGGAAAGCATTGGTGGCACCACTGTCCCCATGGACTGGTATATAAGATGTGACCACAGGGCTGGGCTGGCTTTGGGAAGCACTGAGGGGACCCAGGTGGCACGGCCTTGCTCCAGGGTGTCTGACAGTATTAAAACTGAAACTTCAGGCTGTTGGCTCACTGCTCTGTGCTCGCCATCTCCCGGAGGCATCCCTTCTCCCCTCACACCCTGCTGGTTCCCTTCCTTTCTTCAGAAAACAGTACCAAGGCTGTGTGGATCCTCCTCCTGGCCTCCACCCCATCCCAGCTGCTGGAACCCATGCCTGCATCTGGCCGAGCACAACGCAATGGGACGTGGGGATGGGAAACTGCTATCAGCACCCCACGCCCTGCTCATCCTCCTTTGGCTTTAATCCTGGAGCAGATCTCCAGCTTGGAGCAAAGCCGCTCTTGGAGCTGCAGCTCTGAGGAAGCTGTGGGCAAACCTGCTGGGCACGGTGCAGGGTGGGGGCTGCTGGTTGGGACCCCGTGCCTAGGAGAGAACGGGCACTGGAGCGTGGTGCTGGAGCTCTGGCAGTGTGTAGGGACCTGAAGCTGGCGTGAGTGGCCCAGAGTCCCCTGCATCATCCCCCCCCTGCCCCCATCACCTCCTAAATTCACCGCAACCATGGTGACAAATAGCACCCAGAAGCAGAGCAGGGGGCACGCTCCCACCCAGACGTGCCCCCCTTATCGCCGGGAAGTGGTAACACAGATAAGGGCAGGCTGCTCTGAGTCTGGCGAGACAGCTTTGAGCCGGGGACGGCTTTGAAGGGAAGGCCAAAGGAGCCAAAGCCACATATCACAGCAGCTGTCATCGCTGCCCCACTGAGGGACACTGAGCTCTTCCCTGCCCCACGACGTTTCCTTCCTCTCTTGGTGAGGGCTCCCGCAGCCCATGCAGACCCTTATCCCCATCCCTCGGATGCTGTTCCCGGCGGCAGGAAGGCTGGCACGCTGCGGCACCCCTCTGCCCGCCTGCAGGAAGCAGCCGCCGCACAGCATCCTCTCACCAGCACCCGGAAACCCAGCGCTGCTCCTGGCCCCCTCCATTCTGCAGCAGACCTGAGTTTCCCTCCCCAGTTCCAGCCTCAAGCACAGGTTCCCACTGGAGCCACTGGGAGAGGCTGAGCCGTGTCCCGTGCAAGCAGGGTTTTGCCAAGAGATCCCCCAGTAGGACCAGGTGGAAGCTGCCACTCGCCAGCTCTGAGGTTGAGCAGCCATTCTGATGCCCTCAGCTTCACCCATCCCCAAGCCCACACGTTGCTGGGATGGATCTACGCTGACCCCACAGCACTGTTTGCCCCACACTATCCCCAAGCCCAGCGCCGGGAGCATCCTCCGAGCACCGAGGATGTGGGGTCACAAGTCACCCCTCGTCCCTTCTCCCAGTCACAGCTCTTTGCAGGGCGCTTTGGGCACGCTGCAGCTTTTTCCTCCTCTCACAAACAATGGGGTGGCAGCGCCAAGGAGCAGCGTGCCCCGGAGGGAGGGGACCGTCGTGTGGCTGCAGCACGGGGACACGGTGCTGGGAGAGCTAATCACCCCATTGTGGGCCACGGAGCAGCGCGGTGTCACGCCGGCCGTCACGCACCGGGGCTGTCCCTCCGTGGGGACCCCGTGGCAGTGCCACGCGGCACAGCATCAGAGGACCAGTAAGGCTGGAAAAGACCTCAAAGACCGTCCAGTCCCGTTGTCTACCGCCACCAGTAGTACCCACTGGAGGTGCAACTGCGTGCCCAGCACCCACACTGTGTCTCTGTGCCTCGATTAGGACGGCAGAGCAGAGCTGTGGGACCCTCTGTGTCCTGGTGATCCCAGGCATACTGATAGCACCGTGTCCCAGCCCCTATCAGCCCGCTCCGGTGCCGGACGGGCTCAGGCCATGCAGGATGGGGTCGGTGGGTGCTTTATTTTCACACGCGGTGTTTTCTTTCCGGTTTGACGCCGTCCTGCACGGGGGAGGGGGGGGTGGGGGGCAGGGTATAGGGAGCGGGGCCCCGAGCCTCATTTCCTCGCCGTAAAGCAACAAAGTGGTGTGGGTTCAGGGCACACGCGTGGCCCTGGGGCCTGGCAGCACCCAGCACGGGGCTGGCTCCGGGGATATGTGGGTGATGCCTTGTGGCAGAGGGGTGCAGCCGGGCAGCGGGAAGGTTTTGGCACAGACCCTCTGCACCCACCATCCTGGTGGCACTCCCACAGTGTGCTCACATGGCACTGCCGTTGCCCACAGCTGGTCCCCGCGGTGGGAAGCGAGGTGCTCTGTGGGGCTGTGAGCTGGGCATCATGGGGCTCACCCCCCGTTTTGAGCATCCCCAATGGGGCACGCCTTTCCCCTCACCTTCTCCCTAGCGCCGGGCAGTGCTGGTGAGCAGTGCATCGTGCAGTGAGGACACACGGCTCTGGCTGGGGGTGACAGGCAGGCAGGGGGGCTCGGGGCACCCACCCCTGCTCCATCCTGAGAGCAGGGGGTTGGGAAAGGCGTGTTTCCCTTTAAGAGGCAGGCCCTGGAGCTGCTTCCTCTCAATCCTGCAAGAGTCCTAAACACACTGCATCTGCCTGCAGCCTGCCCGCTGCCCACTGCCTGCTGCTGCCGCCCACCGTGAGTGGGGCTGGGGACGGGGCTGGGGAGCGGGGCTGGGTGGCACGAGGGGTGCGGCGTTTTGTGGGGCGAGGAGGGACGGCATCACCGCACGGGTGCTGGGCATCGCTGCTGGGCGTCTCCGCGCTCCGCACCGTGAGCGACTCGTGCACGGTGAGCGGCACCGCGCTGCCCGGCGCTGCGGCGGAGGATGCCGGCACACGGGCACGTCACCGCACCACGAGGTTGGGGATGCTGCAGGGTGAGGCTCGGTGTTCCCATCCCGACGTGTGAGGCCGAGGGTGACTCGTGCCCGTCCCACCGCGCCGTGCCCGCGGCACGTGGCAGCGCTGAGCACGGAGAGGTGGCACCGGCTGATGGGGGGACCGTCCCATCCCGGGCTGGGAGCATCCAGCTGCGCTCCCCTGCCATGGTGGCATGGCCGGAGGTCAGCTCTGTCCCCAGCACTGTCCCCCGCTGCGGACTCCAGCACCCTCTTGCAGCGCTCCTATACCACGTCTCAGAGTGGGGTGCGGATGTCCAACCCCTCCTCGCAGGAGCTGCGGGAGGCTCCGTGGGTGCCGGGCCCCCTCTGCCGGCTCCGGGGAAGCCTGCAAGCCCCGCTGCCCGCCCTGAGTGCCACCCTTGGGTGCCCACAGGAGAAGGGCTGCGAGGACATAGGGCACTGGGATTCTCCTCCTAGACATTGGTAGGACGAGAGGTGATGGCCTCAGATTGCACTGGGGGAGGTTCAGGTTGGATAGTAGGAAAAATGTATGATCTGAAAGAGCAGTGCTGCACTGGCACTGCTGCCCAGGGAGGTGGTGGGGTCACCTTCTCAGAGGTGTTCAAGGGCCGTGGGGGTGTGGCACTGAGAGATGTGGTGGGGATGGGTCGATGGTCAGACTAGGTGAACTTTGTGGTCTTTTCCAACCTTAATGATCCTCTGATTCTGTGAAGGCCCAGGATCCAGCCTCACCCCCAGCCATGCTGCTGCTCCCACTGCTCCTCGAGGCTGCCCTGCTGCGGCTGGCCAGCTCCTACCACCCCTTCTACAATGGCTTCTATTACAACCACATCATGAACGACAATGGCAATGGGCACGAGAAAGGTACCATGGGCTGAGGGGACTAGAGAGGTATGGCAAGGGGCTGAAATGCTCCCTCCACCTCTAGGAAGGGGTTGGAACCCACAGGTTGGTGGGAGCCTGTGGGCCTGGAGGAGCACATGGGGTGCTCAGGAGATGCCCAGGCAGCTGAGGAGGTGGCTGGAGGGAGGGAGCAGAGCAGATGCAGGGAGAGGTGAGGACCGTCCCCTCACATCTTCACTTCTTGTCCCCAGTGGTTGATTTCAATGGGGTCAGGCTGGTGGTGGAGACCTCCAAAGACCCCATCTACAGCTTCAGTGGCTCCAATGTCACCCTGCCGTGCCACTTCCACCACGAGCCTGACTCTGAGGCCAAGCGCAAGATCCGCATCAAGTGGTCCAAGCTGCGAGATGACTACACCAAGGAGCAGGACGTGCTGGTGGCCATTGGCAAGACCTACATGGCCTTCGGGGACTTCCGAGGCCGTGCTCACCTCCACCGAACCGGACAGCGTGAAGCCTCGCTGCTCATCAGCGACGTGCGCCTGCAGGATGACGGCAAATACCGCTGCGAGGTCATCGATGGGCTGGAGGATGAGAGTGATGTGGTGGACCTCCGTCTGCGAGGTGAGGACTGGCAAGCACGGCCCTTGGGTGGCAGCAAGGCGGGTGGGCTGGGAGAGGCCATAGGCAGAAAGGGGCTGGGATGCTCAGAGTGATGCCTTGGGGCTTACTGGGGAGCTGTAGGCTCGTGTGTTCGCTTGGGGCAGCCATCCCCATGGTAAGGGTCTGACCATCCCCCCGCTGGTGTCCTTGATGGTGTTCATCGCAGAATGGATTGGGTTGGAAGGGACATCTAAGATCACTCGGCTTCAAACTCCTGCCGTGGGCTGGCTGCCCCCACCAGCTCAGGCTGCCCAGGGCCCCATCCAGTCTGGCCTTGGGCACCTCCAGGGATGGGGCACCCACAGCTCTGGGCAGTCTGTGCCCCACTGTCTTCTATGTCCCTGTTCCTGCAGTCTGAGCATTCCTATGGTGATGTTCCCCTGCCATGAGACATCGTGTGTGCGTGCTAGGACTGTGCTCCATATGTCCCTGTTCCCCTGCTCTGAGCATCCCCACCTCCATGTGCACCAGCGCTGTCCCCATGTGTGGTTCTACGTGTCCCCAGCGCTGAGCCCCTCTGTCCCTGTGCCACCAGATGTCGCTGGCATCTTGCTGCTGGTGGCTGGATGCCCAGAGCGCCTTTGTGTGGCCCTCCGCCCTGTGGTGGCAGAGTGTGACTTTGGGGTGTGTGTGTGTGTGTGTGTGCTGCCCTCTGAACGCCCCGTGTTCCCCCAGGCATCGTGTTCCCCTACCAACCTCCCCGCGGGCAGTACAGCCTCAACTTCCACGAAGCCGAGAGAGTGTGCCAGGAGCAGGGTGCCCTCATTGCCACCTTCCACCAGCTGTTCCAGGCCTGGAGCGAGGGGCTGGACTGGTGCAACGCGGGCTGGCTGGCTGATGGCACCGTGCAGTACCCCATCCGCCTGCCCCGCAAACCCTGCGGTGGGGTGCACCTCGCCCCGGGCATCCGCAGCTACGGCCCCCGCCACCGGCACCTGCACCACTTCGATGTCTTCTGCTTCTCCTCCACGCTCCGAGGTGGGTACCCAAGGGGTTGTGCCACACGGTGGCATCCCTTGTCCTTGTTGTCCCGAAGGATACGGGGTGCGGTGGTGCTGCGGGTGGTGTTCATCCCCGTGAGCTCCCCTCCTGATCCCACTTTCCTTCTTAGGGGATGTTTTCTATCTGGAACACCCAACCAGAATGACTCTGGAGGAAGCCAAGCAGGCGTGCCAGGACGCTGGTGCTGAGATCGCCAAAGTGGGACACCTCTACTCCGCGTGGAAGTTCCACGGGTTGGACCGGTGCGACGCTGGCTGGCTGGCGGATGGCAGCGTCCGTTACCCCATCGCCAAGCCCCGTGCCAACTGCGGCCCCGCAGAGCCCGGCGTGCGCAGCTTCGGCTTCCCCAGCAAGGGCAGGTTTGGGGTCTTCTGCTACAAGGAGAGATAAGGAACACAGAGGGTTCCTGCCCGGCCTGAGGATGTTCCCATCCCAACGGTGCCTGGCCTTGGGTGTACCCAGGGCTGTTTTGGGAATGACTGGGTGGGGGGAAGCTTCTTTGGTTTGAGTTTTTCTTCCTTTATGTTTTACACTTTCTGAATGCAGCAGGATGCTGGGCTGGAGCATCCCTCTCTACAGCAGGGGGCTGGCCCCATACGGGCTACACACAAGGACGATGGCTCCCCTCCCCTCACCCCAGTCCCCTGTTCCTGGCTGCATGGGACCAGGGCACGGGGTAGATGTCTCCCCTCCAACCCAGCCCTGCTGCACCCCAGCCCTGCTGCAGTCTCGTCCCATCCCACTGAAGGATGCTGCTGTGCCTGTCCCCGTGGTGGTGCTCGTGCCTTATATCCATGCACCCCGCGCCCGGACCCCGTTTGAACTCTGGTGCCTTCTTTCAAGCGTTTTGTTATGAAAAGATGATGTATTTTCCTGGAGCTCTTCTGAATAAATCAGTGGAGAAAGCCCTGGAGCAATGTGGCAGCGTCCCCACCTCTGTCTCAGTGCGAGAAATGGAGAGAATTTGGGGTCCCCCAGCAAGACACTTGGGGGTGTGCATGGAACAGTGAGCAATGTGCCACGCATGTCTCATCCTCGTCTGGGCCACCTCATAATGAGCACAAATTAAACCCTGATCTAGAGGGTGGAGGGTGAAGCATCTGCTGGCAGTGGGTTTTCCTGCTGTTGGATTTTAGCTGGAGCGTGTGCCTGGGGTGGGGTTAACCCCTCTTGGGCACCTCCTGCCCCATCCCTTTCCCCTCTGCACTCAGGGTTGGGGATCCCTTCCATCCCTGCCACCCTATCCCACGCAGCCACCTCCCTCTGCCCCCATTCCCCCCAAAAACCACAACAGCCCTTTCCGATTTCGCTCTCTTTATTATTTATCACTCTTTCAAAATAGGATATGTTCAAAAAATATAAATAGGTGCAGGGAACGCTGGTGCCCCGCACGGTCCCCTGGAAAGAGCACGTCGTCCCGGGATGGGCGCAGCGCTGTGGGGCGGTGGTGGGGGGCTCTCAGCCTCCCCCCTGCTCCCCCCACCGCAGCCCCCAGCCCTCCCGGTACATTCACTGCCCCTCTCCCCACCCGCCCCGACGCGCCGCAGCAGTAGGATTCTGGAAAAAAAAAATAAAATAAAATTAACCCCAAAAAGGTGCTGTTCACCCCGGAGATTAAATAACAGAAAATAATTACACTGTTCGTGGATAAAATCAGGAAAAAAAAAAAATCATCATCTTTATTATTTAACTTAACCCCCTGCCCTCTGCGATCCCACCCCCCTCCCTGTCCCCAAAGGCACGACGATAATTGGAACCGGACCGTTAGTAAGAATGCTGACCTCTAATTTGCTTTGCTTTGGTGCTTGGAAAACATTTATATATATATATATATATATATATATATATATATATACAAAGGTGGGTTTGTCTGCAATATAATTTTTTTTTCCTTATATGAAAAAAAAAAAAAAGCAACAACAACAAGAAGAAATCGACTCTGTTAATATGAGTGTTCTGTAAAAATCTCTCTTTGCTCTCTCTGCTCACCCCTCGCCCCGCTCTAATGGGTGGGTCTGTGCACGACACTGCGTCTCGATTGGCTCCGGGGGCTCCTCTTGTATAGCCGACGCTGGTAGTTGGAGGCTGCGGGGAGAAATGGCATCGTCGGTGGGACGAGGAGAAACAGGGGAGGGAGGAAAGCGGGGAAATGAAGCACCAGCAGCTCAGCGATGTGCTCTCCTCCGTCCCTCCCCGCCTGCTTTCCCCAGCTCTGGGACTGGGCTGAGCAGAGCTGGCCAGGAGCCGGCCGACGCTTGATGGATGTGATTTGGCTGAGCTCGATGTCATTGTTGGGAAGCTCGGAGCAGGGATGGGAGCGGGGTGTAGGAAGCCTGGGGATGGGCAGGGACGCCTCGAGGCAGGCCAGGAACCCTGCCCCATCCTGAGGCCAGCCCTGTCCCCTCGGCACGGATCCCCACTCCAGTCCTCTGTTACTCACCAGCTGCAGGAGCTGCTCCTATTTCCTTCTTATCTTTAAGTAGTCTCAGTTCTTAGTAAGCTTTTTGCTCCATCCCACAGCCCTACCCCAGGAAAGCTTCCAGCAAGGCATCTCCCCGTGGCTCAGCTACACTCAATGCCACCCAATGCACTTGGTGGTGCCCAAGGCCACGCTGTGACCTGTACGGTCCCTCCCAACCCAAACCATCCTGTGATTCTACGATCCTTTGATTCTCATTTCTCCCATCTGCATGGATCCTTGAATACCCCCATCCCCAAAGCGGCGCTGGGGGGAAAAAAATTGGCCAAGGGGATCCCTCACTACCATCCCACAGACGTGCATTATGGGATGGCTGAGACGTACGGTTTAAGCAGGATATCCGCGGTTCCTCCCAGTGCCCGTTGGGCTGGCAGCGGATGGTGGGCACGTGGCGCTGGATGTAGCCGTGGTCGCACTGGTACCGCACCAGGGAGTTGATTTCATAGCGGTCCTTCTTCCGGCCAAAGGTCCGGGCGTTCTCCACTACAGGTGGGTCCCCACAGGCAACTGCGGGAGATGGGCAAAGACAGTAAGAGGTGGAGATCCTCTGCTTGCTGGGCAGGCAACTCCCGACCCGACAGCCCCATTGCTGGTTCCCATGTGCTGCCCCAAAATTCCGACAGGTTGGGTATTAGGAAAAACTTTTCAGAAAGAGCAGTGCTGCACTGGCACAGCTGCCCAGGGAGGTGGTGGGGTCACAGCCCCTGGAGGTGTCCAAGAACTGTGGGGATGTGGCACTGAGGGACGTGGTGGGGATGGGTTGACGGTTGGACTAGGTGATATCGGTGGTCTTTTCCAACCTTAATGATTCTATGGGGTCTGTGAGTGGGTGATGGGTGATCCTTCTATTGCTAAAGAAACATAAGTTCATACAAACGTCACTGGGAGGCAGGCTTACAGCATGAGCTGTATGGCTGAATACAGGGTTGGTGTTCCCAAAGAGCTCAGTGGCAGAACAAGGGCTCACTCCCCTTGTGCCCCAACCCTGCAGCCACTGATTCAATCACCCCCATCTTGCTGGTGCAGAGCAGGGGCTCACCGGTTCCCTTCTTGCATGTGAAAGGCAGGTGATAGTTGCAGGGGACATCGTTCCATTCGCCTTGCTCGTGCCAGATCATCACAACGCAGTCCTCGCCCGCAGAGAAGAAGTTGTCAGGTTGGTTGGGCCTCCAGTTCTCAAATTGCTGCAGGGAGAGGAAAACACCTGAGATCGAGTCCTCACGCTCCTCCTCTCCCTTGTGTCTCTTCCTGCCTCCACCTGCAGAGCCCATAGCTACCTGCACTGCTACTCCAGCGACATGCCCATGGCCACGCTGCCAAGAAGCACGGCTTCTGTTTCACCAGAGCTGGCTAGAATCAGGAGGAACCATTTAGATGAGGGCTGCCTTCACTCCTCACCTGACCCAAACACTCACCACGTCACTCGAGGGCTCTATCCCCAACAGCATTCCTCCCAGAAACACCAGTTCCCCTGCCCCAGGCTGAGGGCTGGGTCCTTCCCAGTTACTCACCAGTGAGTGCCCATCAGACCAGCGGAAATCATTCTCCACGGCTCTGTCACTGAGGCCGATCCACTGATAGTCCTGTGCATGGCCTGGGAAAGCAGAACAGGGAGAGAAGGGTAGGTGCTGTCTCACCACACCATGCACGGGCATCTCTTTGCCAGCTCAGTTCTTCAGGACCTGGAGCACTGGGGTCATCTAGCACTTGCTTTTTACATCATTTTGGACAAAACACTCCACCATAAGCTTGGAGTCCAATGGATGGACCCCTCCTTGTTCTTATGCCCCCCAGGCAGCCCCCAGCACTCACTGTTCACAAATTCTTGTTCCTCTGGGGTGATGATGCTGCTCAGGTGGGCTTGATGCTCTCGGCATCTGGACTCCGCATCCATCCACGTCTCCCTCTCTTCAAAGTGCCTGTAGCAGTGGCCCTGGAACTTGGTCCAGCCTTCCTCACAGTTTGCCAGGTCTGAAACACACAAAGAAGGGATGAAAAGGAGTTGGTGCAATGTCTGACAGCTTTGCAACTCACCTCGTGGCAGCTCACACACTTGTGGCACAGGTCACCTCCACTAAAAAGCAAAACCTGACAGTGCTGTCTACACGGCATCCCAGGGAAAGTAATCAGAAGGCACTCAAGGCAAATGCAGAAGAGAGGGAAGCCTATGCTGAAGATCCCGTGTTTGCCATAAAATGATGAGTGCTACTGGAAAACTCAAGTGACACAGAGTTATTGCGGAGGAATTCCATCCCTGTTTGCCTTCCTTGACTATTTTTGAACATCTGACTGAAGCAACAACCCTCTTCTTTTCTCCTGCAGAGTTCTGTCGCCTCAGAAAGCATCTTTGAAACCTGAATCCCCATGCCATTCATACATCAACAAGGAATCAAGGGGTGAGAGCCCAGAATTGGGTGGCCACATTCCTTGCTGCAGTTCTGGGTTTTGGAAGAAAAGCAACTCTACCAAGATGTGAGCAAAGAGGTGTAAGCAGGAACTTGCGGCTCTTGGGGAGGGATTCCATTAGTCCTCATGCCTCCCTCCCTTTAAGTAAGGTTTTCCGTGCTCACTTTCTTTCTTCTGTTGTTAATCTTGGAAGGTCAAAGCACTGTTGACTTCAGTAGCACAAATTCCCACTGATCCGCCCTTCTGGTCCTCTTCCAACTGAAGGCTGAGGATGGTCCATAGGTGTTGGGAAGGCTAGGTGAGGCATTTAAATGTTTTTTGAGCACTCTAAAAGATCAGATGGAATATCTGGAAGTAGTTGAAGCTCTAGGCAATCGCACTGGAAAAGATCAGTAAAACCTTGCGTCCTTGTAGGGACAATTTTGACACAACAGGAAGGACTGACTGTGTGCACAGATCGCAGAGATCACCTGCAAAGCCCTGGAGACTGAAGATTTTAGGGAAAGGAAGATCTGCCTCGTGGCAATAATAAAGATTTACATCCACCACTGAATTTGGGGCCTTTCTTTCCTCTTGTATCTCCGAGAGCATGGGATGCAGGCATTATGAACCCATACATCACAGAAAAGGGAAAATTAAGTCTTGCTTAGACTAAACAAGGTCAGGAGCAGCTGCAGGGGATGGGTCTTCTGGCAGAACAGAAGGCAGTAGGGATGGGTAGATCAGAGGCTGATGAGGTTACATTAACAAAGAGACATAAAGACAGCACCATTCCTACACAAATGGTCCAAAAATCCTGAGTCTTTTTATGGTCTACCGTTTATGCTCATATTAAAAACAGAAAGAGAGATGCAGAGGAAGATGAAGAAAAACAGAGTGCATATTAGCATCACTTGTGTCAAGGTGAGTAAGAATTGCAACTTATTCTTCTTGCCTGAGCAAGGCAGGGGACCTGCCCCTCAGTTCAGCTGACAGAAGTTTGGCCTTTCATCAGTTTAAAGAACAAAAAATCCTTTTTCTCTTTTCTCGAAGAAACAAAAAAGAAGTATTAGTGCAGGTCAAAGTGCGTCTCATTTTGAAGTAAAAATAGGTCACTTCGTGTTTTCTCTGATATACATCCCCTGCTGGTTTTGCCATGGGAAGCCACATTGAAGAGCTGACAGCAATGTCATGCTATGTCACATTGGTGGAGATTCCTGGAGTGAGCAAGGCTTCTTCACAGAGTGAAACACAATCGTTTCTACATGGCTCTGCTGAAGCATACTTCCATGAAATTCCAGTCTAGCAGAGAAAGTTTGCCTGGGGTGGAGATGTACTCAGTTGTTTCCCTACTGTCACAGATGAACAGAAAGACCCCTGACCCAAAGATGCAGTGATCAACACCATAACAGTCCTCATGGAGCTTCTCAGAGAAGCTGAACACAAACAAGAAAGCTGAAGATGCCAGAGAAGGCATTCCCATTTCTTGGGAATCTCAGAGAACACGATGCTGTGATGAAGAAATGAATCGGAATATGAAAGCGAAAGGCTCGAAGCTTTTCCCTACTGTGTTCCAAGATGCTGTTAGAGGTTAGCTAATGAGATGAGGGCAGGGCTGATGGGAGCACCTGGGCTCGGCTTTCTGGGGACAGGGCTGGAAGGAGGTAACGAGGCTGTTAGTAAGATTAGCTGAAGCCGAGTAGGCCGTACCGATCTCACACAGGTCCCCTCCGTAGCTGGGAAGGCATAAGCATTTGAAAGAGTCGATGCCATCAACGCAGGTAGCTCCATTCAGACAGGGGCTTGAGTGGCACTCATCAGTGTCTGCAAGAAATCAAGGGCTTCCATTAGGGCTCTGGGCAGAGAACTCCACCAAGAGGAGAACTTGTTTCCTTGCTTGTTTAGGAGGGAATATTGGTTGTTTTGAGAGAACTTGTTCAGGTCTTATTCGGAAACATACTGCCACTGCTGCTGCTGGAGGAATGAAGTCAAGAGACCCAACCCACCCTATGAGGAAGACATTCTTTTGATGTCTCCTGATGGTTGAATGTCACTCTGGAGATATCAGAGCAACCTCAGCAAGACATTTCCAGTACACAGCACTTGGTGGCTTTGACAGCTGTGGAAACTTCCTTGCCCACCATCTACCTGATGGGCAGAACACACCAGCTTCTGCTGGGTCACAACCAGAAGAACATTCTGAAATAGACCCCTGACACACAGCTGGCATTGCTGGAGGCAGTGTTTTCCTAATCACAATTCAGATGAAGTCCTGGGGTCATCTCAGTGAAGGTGAGTGCAGGAAAGAAAAAAAGTAGGTTCAAAGGTGGTGCAGTCTTTTCCCTTTCAGGGTCATAAGAAAGACTATGATAGCCTCTTCCTTTTGGAGAAGAACTTTGGAGCACAGGGGAGCTCTCCACACTACTTGTTTTTTTGCTTGTGATAGGACTGGAAGAAGCTCTGCATCTTTCTCAGCTATCAATTCTCTCACGGTCATAGAAACTTTTCCAACTTTCCCATCTACAGCAGCCCTTAAGATGCTTTCTGCTTTCCTAGAGGTGAAAAGAGAATTTGGTATGGGAAGAATTGGACCTCCAGTGTTTCTCAACTCACTAGTTAGCACAAGCCTGGGTACTAAATGCCATCATCTGGTAGCACTGCCATCCTCTGTTGAAGCACAGACGCAGGTCACAGGTAGGCATCTTGATCTATGTATTAGAAAATCTAGTTTATGCTGGAATTAAAGTTCTTCTAGTATATCTCGCCTTAATCCTACTTACTGAGCTTAGGAATGAGAAGGAAAACTATTGAGAGACGTTCAACTCAAGAAACAAGACTAATGAAGAAAGTGGGTGGACTCTCATGCAGGTTATGTTAAGAGATTGAACAGATCTTCATGCAAGACAATGTTTCATTTTTTTACGCTCAGAAGAAATAGAATGCTGTGAAAGTGCTGACTAACACTCCATGCTCGCCTTGTGGGTGAGAGGGGTTAGTGAGGAAACATTCAAAGATGATGAACATGCCAGCTGTGGGAATACCAGAGCAGAGTAGCAATGAGAATGTCTAGTTGTTCAGTGGCCAACATCTGATGTGTCAACTAAAAACTGACATGCTCTGCAGTGTGCCTGAATGATGCAAAGAACTCTTCCTGACCTTGGATAGCAAATTGGTTTGTGCTTTGGAGCATGAGGGTTGTCTTCTTTATTCTAGATCATATCAATATAAGCAATATATTTGTTCCTCAGATGGCTGATGAACCTCTTAATGTCAGTTTTGCAGTTAGCTCTTCACTGAGAGAAGGAATTTCTTCCTCTGGATGCCCTTCTAAATACTCATAAAGCTTCCTGGATTTCTATATTCAATGCAATGCAAATAAAATTTGAAATCTCATTTCCATGACATTCTGAAATATGCTGAGAGTTTCCAGAACGTATCAGGGGCTGTGGGCCTGGTAGGAGAGAGCAGCTGCAGTTGGTTGGCTCTTGGAGCTCTTAGGAGACAAAAAACATAGCAAAAAAAAAGAAATATCCTCAGGGATGATGGCAGCTCTAGAGGATTCCTGGGCTTCCCAACAGCAGTGGCAGCAGATGTTTGCATTGATCCCAGTGGGCTTCAGCTGAACAAGGAAGGAAAGGCTCTCCTTTGTCCATCAGGCTCCATCATAAGGAAAGCACACTGCAGAGGTGGGAACAAAGCATGTACAAAGCAGAACATTTAGTGGGGAAGAATGAGTCTTTGGTCATATTCAGCAACGTGGACTGAAGCTTTGGTGCACACAAGATCTCTTCTGAGATGCGTGGGACCTGCTGTGAGCTTCCATCCCTGGTGCTGAAGGAAGAAGGAGCAGACGCACACATGCAAATTCATTGCCACAAGTCTCCAGCTGGGAAATAACACTGGAACAGAATTTCCTATTACAGATATTTATATAATATGACTGTGCATATTATATCAGCTGTAAAAACAAAGCTCTGTGAACAATATGTGTGCTATATACATACACAGATATACTTGTACATATCACACAAAGAGGAAAAAGTGCAAACCCATCAGCAGAGCTGGAAAACAGACAGCAAATACAAATGAGACAGTATTTTTTTTTTTTTTCTAGAAGCATGCTGCAAACAGCTGGAAAGAAGACATTTTAAGCACATGATAATCATAAATACCAAACTCCCCCTTCAGCCCATGTGGTGTTGAGACAGCGACTGAATCTCCATCTGGATGCTCAATCATAGAATTGTTTGAGTTGGAAGGTCATCTGGTCCAGCTCCCTGCAATGAGCAGGGACACCTACAGCTTGATCAAGTTACCAGGCTGGTATCAGGAAACTCAAACACGTTGGCCAGCCAGGAGAAAGAGTTGCTGATTCTGGTCCTCCCAGAAAATCTGGTCTTTTAGAAAGGTAAGCTTTAAATTGGCAGCCACGCTGCCTCTGGAAACCCTGGCAAGGTAGTGTGTGGGTATTTCTAGGATAGCACATCAAAGCTGTAGGATTTATGGGAGGTGAGAACTCCAGTAAAAAAATCCCACTTATCACTCAATTGTTGGTTCTTCCTTCTTAACCTTTTACATATCATAAGTGTATCCCCTTCTGCAGGGTTTGGGTGAGGTCAGTAAACCACTGCGCTCATCCCCAGCAGGAAAGCCTGCAGCAGGGGGAGTTTGACACCCTTACACAGAAGTGAGCTATTTGTTTGCTTGGGTGAGCAGTCATTCAAAAGTCAGCTCTGCTTTGAGGTGCAGCTCAATAGCTTATCAGCTAACGAGGAGAAGAGACTACTGCTATTATTACCCAGTGCTAACAAAAGACAACTGATGTGGCACGGGACAAAGGCATCCCTGGCTTTCAAGAGCTTCAGCTCTGAAACAGAGACAGGGAAGAAAATGCTTTGCAGTGCTGAGAATAGGAAGCCCACTTCCAACTTTTTATGAACTCACCTCTTAGGGATAATGCAAAATCAGCATCAGTTTGGGAGATGATTTGCACCCAGTTAATATCAACCAGAAGTTACAAAAGATCACTCAAACCTATTGTGGCAACAGATTCTCTTTTATACTCCTAACAGGACCTAAGGGCTAACTTTTGGATAACTTTTAATTGATGAAATCAAAAATTAAAGCAAAAAACTCTAATGTAAATAGGGTCTTGCATCTGGAAGTTGTAAACTGTTGGCTGGCAGAAGCAAGGGGAGTTACAGAGTTACAGTGCAATCTTAGAATTTGCTTCACATCATTTTCTTCCTCAACTTTCTCTTACACTGCCAGATACTTGCTATATTTAGTCACTACTATTTTCTTTTGATGCAGCTGAACACAGCGTAAGTATTCACCCAGTGCCTTTGAAGACAATGTGCAGTACTAGATCATGGAAACTGAAAAGAGAAATCCTTTAGAAATGAAAAAGAAATAGATCAGTCCTGGTTTCATTCGGAAGGCAAATAGCATGCAAAAGTGAACACACAGTGAGAGAGAAGGGAAGGCTTTCAAAATCCTTCATCCCGAGCTAAGAAGACAATACAAGACAATGTAGTGCTAACGTTTCTTAAAACAATACTGTCTGTGTGCTCCTCTCAATGACAGCCTGTATCCACGACTGCAGGAGTACCCATGAAATAGTGCTTAAAACAGTTATGGAGGAGAAGCAGACTGTAATGGGCTGGGTGCTATCACCCATCTCCTGAACAAACTCTAGTTTTACTCAAGTTGTGAGGAAGCAGATCAGAAGAATGCTCTATGATTTGGATTCCTGCTTTTGTTCTGCATAGAGGAACATGTAAGGCTGAAACACGAGGCTTTTTCCAGATGTCCAACAGTCCCTGATGTGTTCCTCACCCTTTCTTTATACACGCTCCTGCAAGTGCGATTATCCAAATGGGATTCAGAGATCAGCTACATCATTATCTTCTAAAGACTGAGGTGCAATTCCAGGTACAAGTTCAATTTGCCTTTCAGAGACTCCAGGGAAGTCTGAACTGATCACTCAAATAGAGAAGAAAAACATCTGACTGACTAACTCCTACAAGGAGAGAAAAGGAGGAGCTGAGGAGAGCAATTCCAACACATTTTAAATAAAGTACCAGCACAAAAAGCCACGCAGGCAGCTAGTCACTTACGATGCAATTAAGTTACTAAAAGAATTAACTATAAAAGTTAAACCAAAGCCGCTCCTGCTAGGATCGTTCTGAACAAAAAATAACCAAATAAATAAAATGCAATCCTTTGGATTTCTGGGATGTGAAGGAGGAAATCCCATCAATACCTTTTCTCACTTGGATTCTAACTAACAGCTGCTTTGGGGTCACTGGTAGAAGACTCCACGAGTTCTTTTTGCCAGAGACAAGCAGAACTTAACACAAATTGCTGCCATTTCAGCACATTTCTATTTTTCCCTTGACTGAAATTTTTACGACATAGGCTGGTCAGACTGCTCCAAACCACAGCTTTTCACTGAAATGCCAGCATGCGTTTCTCAGATAATAATTATTTGTCTTCAAATGTTACCCGAAGCAAAAAGACCCACTGAGCTGGTAAAGCTCTGGATGGAGAAGCCAAGTCTATGGCTGTTTCTTCATGCTGTAGGCTTGTAGGCTTCCCATCGTCATGGAGGAGCCCAACTGCTGACAAGGACACGTGCAGGCAAAGCCTTCAGTTTTGTTAAAAACTAAAAAATATTTGGCATTCCAACTATTAACCTCCAGTCTTCTTGTGCTTGTGGCTTTGTCTTTGAGAGAGCAGTAGAGCCTACAGAAAAATGTAATTCTTCTGAAGTCGTCCCACTAAAAGGAATTGAGCTGGAACACTTAAATGGCAGGACAGGAGCCCAGCAGCTGCATGCCCTGCCCTGAGCTTCGAGCTCCTTCTGTGAGCTGAACCAGATTCACCCATGCCTTAATGGTGCTCAAAATGCATTGCATTTAATGAGCATCCACAACACCCCACAGCTCTGAGCACAGCACAGGGTGCACATACTAGAACCTTGTGCAAGAGCTGACGTTGAAGGTGAGGAAGGTTCAGGTGAAAAAGAAACCACAGTGCAGGAAATGGCATTTTGGGTTCCAGCCCATGGTTCTTCCCTGCAGGCTTTTTGCATTCACAGTCACTCTGAAGAGAAATCATTTCAGAAGAGGATATCTGAAGGTATTTTTCCTTCTTTACTCTTCTTCATCAGCACTTTGCTCTACTTTTCTAGAGGAATCTCACCCCTGTGCAGAGGTGTTGCACATTCACGGTCAGCAACACTTTCTTGCTGCCTGGATGAGCCTTGTTCAGCCCCCGACCTGGACTGCATTTCACCCTGAAGAAATACTACAGCAAATAAGCTTATCAACAAAACAATTCTTATACCCCGGGTTATCTTCTAGAGAAGCAACAGCCAAGCATGTGTTCTGAAGCCCATCTCTAGCGTGTAAGGAATCCACAGTTAAGCTTCGTGCAGTGATCACTCACCTCTGTCACCTGTTAAGAAATCCCATCTGCTCTAGTGCCATTCCCGTGACTCACAAATACACAACACATTCCACTTTTGGAACACGTTTCAAACTTTTTCGCACATGAGCTGCCTGACACATGGTTTTCTTTCAAAATGCTTCACAAGAATGTTGGCTAACGACTGCTGTGAAGAATCTGGCAGTAGCCTTGTGGGTAATTTATTAAAAGAATAAGGAGTGAAATAAAACAACACTTTGGGGCCAATTTTTTTTCCTTTTGCTGAGCCTTGTTGGCTGGTTCCCTTCCTTTCCCTTGTCCTTCTGACTTGTTTTTGCCTCCAAGCTAGGACGTGGCAGCAAGTGTGGCCCACGAGGGGTGCAAGAAGGGTTTTGGGGGCTTTCTGCAGAGACAGCTGGGATGGGTGGGGAGCCAGGCTGAGTTGTGGTCACCTGTTTTCTCAGAGGGAAATAATGCAGGGTGAAAAGCATTGACTTGTCCAAATAATTTTGAGGGTGAGAATGAAGCTAGAGAACAGGCTGAGCTGCACAGAGCCCTGCATCACAAGACCCAGACCAAATCCAGGCCTGTCTGTGCTGAATGGTGTGTGCTCACCAGGAAGCAGCAGTCCAGGAGGAAGCATGGGAAGGGAGTGGAGTGAATACTGCTTTTGCTCAAAGCAGATCTCTTTGAAAATGCATTTTGTGCTATATTTCTTCAACATGGCCAACGTGAACAGAACCATGACACATCTAAAAACACCAGAAGTGTTTTTATGTGACAAGATGATTGGTTTTGCAATGAGGCCTGAGCTCCAGAGCCTGCTCCTGGCTGTAGCAAAGTGAAACCAAGCTATTGTCAGAGATGATGTGGGACATCCTGCATTACTGGGCTCCTTCCTGGCCGAGAAGTGGCTGGCAAGCATGACAGTCTCCTTGCTTGCCTTCTCATTGCAGCGTCTGCATGGCACGTAAGCGCTGCTTAGCGGAGCATCGTCAGAAAGCTGGTGAAGCATTTTCACCATACAAGGTTACTCAGATTTACATGTTGCATCTGTTTCCCCTTGGCAGCAACCCGTCCTGCTAAAGCGCCAAAAAGGGGCAGGGTGAAGGGAGCGCATGTCTCAGCACAGCTGCCAGGAGCTGTGAGCATCGTCCCGTGCACTTTGCAGGTTTGTGCTGCAGGGAGCAGCGTGCTCAATGCAAATGCTGCACTCATCAGTGACAAGGAGCAGAGATCTCTGCTCCCAGCTGGCTTGTGCCTCTCAGCCCCTCGGCACTGCAAAGCAGCTAATGGACAGCTGCTATGGAGCAAGGGCTTGGAAACACCCAGGGCAGCAAGTCAGCACATCATGGAGAGAGAAACAAAACAGGGCAGAGGCTTGCAACACGTCTGATCCAACTTCCCAGCCACATCTCCCAGCCAGCATGGGAAGTCTCGGGCGGGTGGAGCTCTGCTTTTCACATGATGAGAAAAAAAAAACAAACCAAACCAAAACAAAGTTGTTTTCTTGAGATGATAGCAATGGCTAAGAGCAATTTCAGACAGGGTGTGAATGCCCTGGTGCCTTCCACTGGTGTATCACACCCAGTGGCTCACACTGGTTATTCACAAATGCATTTTTTCCAGCCCCTGCTCCAGCAGCACGAGGGGGAGAGGTCACCTATGTCCCAGCCATCACCCATATAACGCAGGAGTACAGGGGTAGAGGTGGGTGATGCCTGGTCATGCTCCTGGCAGGTGCCAACTCCACCAGGAGCAGCCAATGTCTGCTGCCATATTGCAGCAGGGGAAGGACCCTGTGCACCTCCTGATGCTTCCCCTGGGCTGGTCCTCAGCTCTGCCATGGGCAGGCAGGAGGAGATGTGTCCCCTCCCTCCTTTCCCTTCCTGAGCATGTTAGGATTTGGAGAAGGCACAGTACCTTCTGTCGTGGGTCCCAGTGCATCTATTGCTTCTTGGGAGGCTGGCTGCAGGGCAGCAGTAGCGGTGGCTGGCAGGACAACAGCTGTTTCTGTCTCCTGTCCTGACGCTGCGGGAGTGGAGGGTTCTATTTCAAGCTGAGTCTCTTCAGTGTTTCCGGGTCCCTGTGTTAGTTCAACATCTGGTGTGCTGGTACTAATTACAAGGTCTGGGACAGAGGTTTCCCCTGAAACGCCCGTGATCAAGTGTGATGTTGCATCAGGAATTTCCTTCTCAGGAGCACCAGAGGGCTCACCGCCGGCCAGAGATGTGGCAGCAGTGTCAGTGCTAGCAGCAGGCAGTCCAGGAGTTTCCCCACTGGTTCCATGGACAGTGGATGTCTCTATGCTAATCTCAGGATAGGCAGATGCTTCACCGCGGGCTTCTTCACTTGTGGATGTTTCTATTCTAATTTCAGGAAAGGCAGAAGTTTCCCCACTTACTTCTTGAGCTGTGGATGCCTCTACGGTAACCTCAGGATAGGCAGATGCTTCACCCCCAGCTTCTTGTCTTGTTGAAGTTTCTATGCTAATTTCAGGGAATGCAGACGTTTCCCCGCTGGTTTCATGGACAGTGGATGTCTCTATGCTAATTTCAGGATAGGCAGATGTTTCACCCCGGGCTTCTTGACTCGTGGATGTTTCTATTCTAATTTCAGGAAAGGCAGATGTTTCGCCACTGATTTCATGGACGGTCGAAGTTTCTATACTAATTTCAGGAAAGGCAGATGTTTCTCCACTGGTTTCTTGAATTGTGGAGGCTTCGATGGTAATCTCAGGAAACGCAGATGTTTCACCCCGGGCTTCTTGACTTGTGGATGTTTCTATTCTAATTTCAGGAAACGCAGAACTTTCCCCACTGATTTCACGGACTGTGGAAGTTTCTATGCTAATTTCAGGAAAGGCAGACATTTCTCCACTGGTTTCATGGACTGTGGATGCTTCTATGGTAATCTCAGGAAATGCAGACGTTTCACCCCTGGCCTCTTGACTTGTGGATGTTTCTATTCTGATTTCAGGAAATGCAGACGTTTCCCCACTGATTTCTTGAAAGGTGGATGTTTCTATTCTGATTTCAGGAAATGCGGATGTTTCCCCACTGATCTCTTGTATCGTGGATGTGTCTGTGCTAATTTCAGGAAAGGCAGACGTTTCCCCGCTAACTTCCTGAACTGTGGATGTCTCTATGCTAATCTCAGGGTATGCAGATGTTTCCCCACTGGTTTCTGGATGTGTTGATGTTTCTACGCTAATCTCGGGGTATGCAGATGCTTCCCCACTGATTTCTTGAATCGTGGATGTTTCTATACTGGTTTCTGGGAAGCCAGATGTCTCACCACTGATTTCATAAGCTGTCGATGTTTCTACACCACCTTCTGCAGACGTTCCCCCACTCAGGTCACCAGATGCAGAGCCCTCACCACTTGGCCCAAAGATAGAGGGAAATGTGACAGCTGTTTCCCCACCCAGCTCCTGGGAAACCGTTGGCCTTGTCACAACTTCTACTAAATCGGAAGTGACTAAAGTGACTTCTGGAAGTCCCGAGTGCTCCCCACTAAGATCAGTCACTGCTGAAGGTTGTCCACTCAGATCTGTGGCTCCAGAAATGTCTCCACTGAAATATGGGATCCCGGATGGCTCTCCGCTGAAGTCTTCTGTTCCCGAAGGAAGCCCGCTAGACTGCACAGCTCCAGACCCTTCTCCAGACAGTCCTCTGTCTCCAGAAAGAAATCCACTGATTTCTATCATCCCAGATGGTCCTTCTCCCACCTCTTGTGCAATCGATGTCTGCGTTACAACTTCTACCAACGTGGTATCCACGAGAGACACGGTGGGAAAGCCTGAGGTGAGCCCACTTTCCTCTCCAGATGTGAGGCCACTTGTGACTTCCACCCCAGAGGTTTCTCCACTGCTGTCAACTGCTCCGCTTGGAAATCCGCTCATCTCAAGCACTCCAGAGGCACTCCCACCAAAGTCTATGTGTCCAGAAGGCTGACCACTGACCTCTAAGCTCCCAGACACTGTGCCTGATGTCTCTCCTGAAGGCAGTCCGCTGATCTCTAGAATCTCTTTTGCTTCTGCTTCTGCAGCTGACGGGGTTGTCATTTCTAGCAGGTTGGTGTTTATGAAGGTAACGCCTGAGGTCTCACCACTTCCATCAACACCAGAGGTAAGGCCGCTCACATCCACCATGCCGCTCACCTCGGGTGTTCCAGATGGTTCTCCACTGATGTCCAGTCCTGAGGGATACCCGCTGAGCTCAGGCACCCCAAAAGGCTCTCCACTGAGTTCAAGCACCCCAGAATGTTCCCTGCTGAGCTCAGGCACCCCGGAATGCTCTCCACTGAGCTCGGGCACCCCAGAGAGCTCCCCACTGGTTTCAGCTCCTGAGGGCAGCCCTCTGGCCCCACTGCTGTCCCACTCTGCAGATGGAAACCCCGACAGCTCTCCTTCACCGCTGACTCCAATTGATCCTTTTCCCTCCTCTTGCTGCCCTGGTGCTGCTGTTACAACTTCCACCAAAGTGGAATCCACGAGGGAGACTGTGGGAAAACCGGAGGTGAGCCCACTTTCCTCTCCCGATGGCAGGCCGCTGATGAGCTCAGTGCCAGAGATTTCTCCGCTAAATCCAGAATGCAGACCACTGCTTTCAGCTCCAGATGGCATCCCGCTGACTTCTGGTATCCTCGAAACAGACACTGATACCTCTTCCTCTGCAGAAGGGAAGCCACTGGTATCAACAGTGACAGAAGGCAACCCACCCACGTCGCCTGAGGGAAGGCCACTTTCTCCTGGTATAAAGCCACTGCTCTGCAGGTCTACAGATGGTAATCCACTTTCTCCAATCCCAGAGTGTTCTCCACTCAGTTCAAAACCTCCAGAAGTTGGTTCTCCACTTGTGTCTGGTGCTCCAGATGCTGAAGGTTCACCACTGGCTGGGTGCTCTCCAGACTCAGGGAACTCTGCAGGCACTTCAGGGATGGAAGCATTGGTACTTGTTTCCTCTGGTATTACAGTAGCTGGAGGAAAAGCAGATGGTCTCACTGGAAAAGGAGGGAAAGAAAGAAAGGGAAATAGGACAATTAGTTAATATTAACAATTTCCTAATTTATCTCCAAACTGACATCCAGTAACATCACGTTTGGGATAAAGGGCTCTGGCAGAAATCCTATGATGCCCTCAAATTTATTAATGAGGATAATGTCTTAAATAACCATCACATACAAACTGCTGGGAAACTGACAAAATATGTCAACTTCTGGCATGGGACAATGGCAGCAGTGGCACTAAATCTCCAGGAACCAAATTAAACTACAGCTTCTTTGGATATGTTGTATGGAAAATAAGAAGTTTGTTGCTGCCCTGAACACGTCTTGGCTCTGTCCCCTGGGCATGCATGACTGGGGGTCTGTTTCCAGGCTGCCTCATGGACACACACCAATATATTTTGTGAAGTGCCCTGGTGATGTAAATGTTGGTCTGCAACAGCTATGCTGGCCAGTGCCATTCTGGTAGCACAGCTGGCCACTCAGTAAAAAGTTCTGTATACATGCATAGCTCCTCCTGTTGTACCTGTGTGCACAACTAATAAGGTGAAAAACACAAAACAAACACAAAAGTTCTCTGAGTGGGACTGCATATCAGTTCACATCCTGTTCCACAACGAAACGCAAAACCAGCAGAGCAAGAAGTCCTTCCTTCAGTTTAAATAACTCAAGTTCCTTGGTCCCACACTTGCTTTGAGACACAGCATGCCCTTCCCGTCCCATTGCCTCCACTTTAGGGTAGCCTGTGGAGGATGATGTGTCCCTAAGGAGCACTGTCTGTCTTGAGTGCTTCCATGCTTCCCAGCACTCTCCTCCAAAATGCACCTGAAGCTGTTACATAGACAGCTAACTCCAATGAAGAGAGACCTCTGAGATTTCTCCCTCCTCCTCAGTTGCATTTGGAAGGCCTTCCCTTCAGCAGGGACTCAGTCAGTTCATTTTAGGAGTGCCCTGGTTCAACAACAGTACCAATCACGACTGAAGAGACAGCCCCTGACCCACCTGAGAGCAGCGACATATCAGTTGGGAAGACCTCTGTTCCCCAGGCTGTTTGATTCTCAGGCTCAGTGGAAAGCTCTGTCTCCACAGTTGTTTCCTCCCCAGAAGGTATTCCCTCCACTCCAGGGATCACTTGGGTTACCATCACCTCTTCTTCAAAGAGTGAGGTCACCCCTTCCTCCTCCACAGATGGCAGAGCTGGAATAGAAAGACATAGGATGGAGTGTCCAAGAATTCATAGACACAGATGAAGCCGCTCCATAAGTGATCCAGATACCAAAATAATGAGCCACGCTGGAAAAGTATACTGAGCCCCTGATAGTGGGAGACAAGCTGAGCAGAGAAGTGGACACAGAAGGAACCGGGTGAGGTTTTCCCTCTGAGGCATTATCAAGGCCAGGTTGGATGGGTCCCTGGGCAGCCTGATGTAGTGCCTGAGTTGGTGGCTGGCAACCCTGCCTGTGGCAGGGCGGTTAGAAGTGGGTAATTGTTGAGGTCCCTTCCAAACCAAACTGTACTATGATTCTATCATCGAATTAATAAAGTAAATACACAGTGATGAGGATGTCCTTCTGAGGTCCCAGAAGAAGCAACGCTTTGGTGAAACCCACTTAGCCCTAAGCAGGACCCTGATGCACCCATGCTCCCCCACAAAACCACATTCCCCGAGGAGGAAGGACCTAGGAGGGGTGGGACAGTACCTCTGAAGCAGAAAGCGTGGTGCCGTGACAGAGGGTCCGGAAAGCCTGTCTGGTTGTAGTGCTGGTAGATGGTCCTCACTCCAGGTGCATCCCCACCGCAGGCAGGTCGGGGGCTCACGATGGGGTACCGCAGGCTGCCATCAGCCAGCCACCCAGGGTAGCACCTGTCTAGGCCCTGCTTCCAGGCAGCATGGAGTTGCCCAGCAGAGGCCAACGTGGCATTTTGGCTCGCACAGTATAGTTGGGCTTCTTGGAAGGTGAACTGCTCTGGCTGGGTCGCAAAAAACACCTCACCTGAGGGTCATAGAGAAAACAAGAGTGAGTCTGGACCCCACCACCCCTGGCATCCTGCGGCGTGCCTACCCAGCATTGCTGTTACCCAAACATGGAGTAATGGGGAGAACATACCCTTTAGCCTGTCGATGTAACAGTACACATCGTAGGTCTCCGAGGCCGGGCGCATGCCGTACGACCGCACACCCGGGGAACTCTCTTTGTCTCCTACACAGTTGCTGCGGGGATTCACTATGGGATACCTGGCAAAAGAAGAGAGGAGGTGACCCACAGTCAGCTTTATGTACTCTGGGCTGAAGGATCTCGGCATACTTGGGAAAAAGACATCATACCTTCTCACATTTAGAGGTGCTCGGGAGCCCCAGTATGACTTGGAAACAAATTTAATCTGCACTTACAGCTTGGGGCAGTGAATACAAACTTTCCTCTGTTTTTTTCATGCGTCAACTCACTGTGAAATTCATCACTGAAGGATGTATACTCAGATTAAGAAAGGAGTGGGACAGACTGAGAAGAATGGGTCTATTGGACACTATATGATGAGACAGCTTTAGGCTGGTACAGCTTTAGTTACAAATAGAGCAGCAGTGCAGACCAGAGGGTGGCCTCAAGTTCACAGACTTGTTTGAGTTGGAAGGGACCCTTAGAGGACATCTAGTCCCACTCCCCTACAATGGACAGGAACAACTACAACTGATCAGGTGCTCAGAGCCCCATCCAATCTGATCTTGAATGTCTCCAAGGACGGGGCATCCATCGTTCATGGCTGAATAGTCATTTCACAGAGATGTATTAATCGATATGGCTTTACCTGACTGTCTGGTCCCGTAGCCAGCCGGCATCACACTGATCAAATCCAGCCTCGTAGGCAGCCTGCAGCTGCTCGGGAGTGGCAATAACAGCATTGTTCTCCAGGCAGGCCTGCTGGGCTTGGACGAAGGACAGGGCGTATCTGCTGGTGGCAGCACGGTAGTGAAACACCACACCTGGGGGAAGAGGAGCCATGGGGAAACAGGGCATTAGGACTCCCCAGAATGAGAAGTGTCACCACACAGGATCTTCCCAGTAGCAATGGAAGGATCACTCTTGCAAACTCACTTGGATGGTGATCCCTCATTCATTGAGCTTTACTGCATTATAAGGAGATGTTCTGGGCATCTCTATAGCCCCCCCCCCCCCCCCCCCCCCCTCCCCCCCTTGACTTTCCCCTTCCCAGAGGCTCAAAAGAATGCAGAGTAACACTGCTGCAGCCCCAGGCATTGGGCATTTGATCCCCTTCCCAGTTATGATGAGGAAGCCCACAGCCCTCCTCCAAGGACCTTCTATCCCACCCATAATGGACACATTCAGCCTGCGACTCCAAGCACCCAAACAGGCTGTACATCTCTAGAGATCTGGATGCCCTCTGTACTGGCAGAAGATCAGACTATTTTCAGACAATCTTCAGGCTTCTTGGAGTGCTGCTGACTTACCAGTGGGAGAAATGGGCTGCCTGGGGAGGAGGGCAACATCAGGGGCTGCTGTCACTTGCACGAGATGATCTTCTACTGTGAATGGCGAGGCAGGCTCCAGTCCTGGCGTGGCAGTCACTCCTATGGCCTCTTCCACCGAACTCACCTCCACCACTCCACTGGTGACAGCAGTGCCTGAGACCAAGGTAGTGACCTCTTCAGGCACAGCCCATACCCCTGTGACCTCCTCTCTGGTCACGTTCTCTTCCCCTGGGGAAGCTGTCTCTACTGTGACACTGGTGGCAAAGAGGTCGGGCAGGACGGTGAAGGCCTCATACAGCTCAGTGGTGGTGGCTGTGATCTCCATGGGCTCCAAGGTAGCGATGCTGCCACGGGCCTCCTCCTCCGTGGCATTGCGTGGCAGGGGCAGCTCCACCTCGGTCTGCGTGACAGTCTGTATGGTGAAAGCACTGCCCAGCTCGCTGCCAACCTCGTCGGTGAACTGTCCTGGGATTAAAGCCTCGAAGTCATCACCTACATTGTGGGACAAAACAAGGATTGTAGGACACGGTCAGTCCAGCAAGGTGTATGCTGCTGGTGCTGTTGTGGAGGGGGAGATGGAGTTTGCTGGCTTCAATGGCACAGGGCATGGAATCACAGAACCACTACGTGGTTTGGGTTGGAAGGGACCTTAAAATATCACCTAGTTCCGAGCCTCTGCCAAGGGCATCTTCTGCTAGACGAAGCTGTCAAAGCCCCATCCAACCTGATCTTGGATATCCACGAGTAAGAGGCAGTGACTCACCCCAAGCTTCACAGCTGGAAAAGCAGAGGACTTCACCCATTCCCATAACTAGTTCCCGGCAGCACCCTGCCCATATCCGAGTCTGCACTGACCTCTAGTGCCTGCATAAAGAACTCAAGGTGGCACGGGAGCAGGGGAAATCTCTACGAGGGATCCTTATACTAACTGCATGAAGTCACACCAGGATCACTACCTCCTGTTCTGCCCAGCTGGGGACCTGGAAACTCATCACATAAAAGCATGCTACCTCCATCACCAAGGCAGCCGAGGCCACTCGGTGTAGCAAACTTAAACAAGTGCTTTACTCCCATCTTCCTCCCCTCCCCCCCCCTCCCCCCCCCAGTCACTTTTCTGCATGAGTCATGTCCCTTAGGACAATATGCTTGTTGACATCCCACTGAGCAGGTCAGCCTGCAGATGGGGACTTACAGAGCAGCACTGAACCGAGCAGGTCAGGGAGGGATGGCAATGCAGTGAGGCAGGTCTCAGCTGGGGAGGGAGAGCTAACAAGATGCCGTCAGGCTTTGCCCATAGTACTGCTGTCCTCACTCTATTTATTTCCAGTTCCATTTTCCTGCTATTTCATTTAAGCCAGTACCTCTCAGATCTTAAAGGATTCAATAAATTAGCCAGAGATGCTCAAGCAAGGACTGGCTGTACTCAGCAATTCTGAATGAATGCCCTGAGATAACCGGAAAGCTGTGTTGTTGGAACACAGATCACATAGATGGATACCAAGAAGCCTGAGAGTTTTTACAGGGACCGATGCTCAGGCCTCCTGATACACAGACCACGCACAGATCTGGGCACAATAGGTTTGAATAAAAGGGTTTTCAGAACATACTATTTCTGTAAAGACGGACTCCTACGTGAATGCTGTCCCCTCTGCCTGCCCTAAGCTGACTGCGTGCAGCTGTGCTTTGTCCCCTTCTTGCTGCAGAGAGAAGAGTGCAGGCAGGAGAAAGAGACATCACTCAGAGCACTCACCACTGTAGCAGATGGCATCGTAGCGGGAGCTGGGGTGAGGGTACCCTGTCTGGTTGGCAGGGTGCAGGTAAACGGTCCGCACTCCCACCAGGTTCCCTCCGCAATTGGGCCGTGCTCTGGAAATGGGGTAGCGAACGCTGCGGTCAGCGAGCCAGCCCGCACTGCACATGTCCATGCCATCCTTCCAGGCCAAGTACAGCTCGCCCGTGGTGGCCAGGCGGGCTCCCAAGCTGTGGCATTTGTCAAAAGCTTCCTGGAAGGTGAACTTCTCGGGGGAGGTGGCATAGAAGACTTTGCCTGCAATCACACGATCCATTAGCACAGGGGTTAGCTGTGGAGTTTAATCCCGGTTCCCATTCCATCTTCTTCCCACTCCTGAGTCTGGATAAAATGAAAAGTCCCATGCCCTGCCTACAGCTGAACTGCAGCCTCGTGTTGGTGATTGTCTCTAAGGACCAAAAGAAAAGGGGTCCTACGGAGTAAATTAGTTGGAGGAAGACACACTTAGCTATCTGGAGTCTAGGGACCGGTTTCAACTCTGACAAGCTGAAAAATTCAGTGGATCCTTGTTGTAAGCATGGGTGGTGGACTTTTCTGGAAATCACACCCTGGAACGGATGGTCAGAGATGTGTGGGATGGAACAGCTCTGTTGGAGGTTAGACCAACTGTACCCTCCATGCTACATTAGTAATTTAACTTTAAAATTGTCCGAGGTCTAACAAAAAGACTGTAGAGAACATTTGGCCTTGCTGGGGATGTGACTTCCACGTTTAAATTGTCATCTTCTAGGTCACTTGTTCCCTGTTGTCTGGACTAGGCACAATTAGAGCTTTGGCTGCTACTGCATCTAGTGAGAACCCCCCAGTCACCTTGCATTTGCTCTGCATAGCAGTAAACATCATAGGTTTCATCTGTCTCACGGACACCGTAGGTCCTCACTCCTGGAAACTCATCCTTGTCACCATAGCAGCGCTCCCGGGGCAGATGGATAGGGTACCTGGGAGACAAGGTGCATAGAAGCAGGATGGGGCAGCAGGACAGGGTTGGGGGAGCCAGTGTCCTGCTCAACCTGTGGCAGCCCTGAGAATCAGCAAAGACATCAGAGGCCAAGCTGCCCACAGATGGGGAACACAGGGTTCAGCATGCTTGAGCCACACTTGTGGGTTTTCTTAGCATTTCCCACCATCCTCTGTCAGTGGCTTTGTTACAATAGCCCTTCCCAAATAACCCTGCTGTGGTTTTATCAGCCCTTACCTGACAGTCTGGTCAGCCAGCCAGCCAGCATCACACTGCTCGTACCCATCCTCGTAGGCAGCCTGCAGCTGCTCAGGGGTGGCAATGACGGCACTGTTCTGGATACAGGCCTGCTTTGCCTTCTCAAAGTTCAATGTGTACCTTGTGGAGATTGCTCTGTAGTGGAACACGACGCCTGGAAAACACAATGGCCATGGTGGACCTGTCTGCTGGAGAGCAGACAGCCCCTTTTCCTCCAAAGGAGTCAGGGATTCAAAGAAAGGGGGGAGGAACCACGCGTTATTTATACTGGTGATCCAAGTTGGAGCATCTTAAGCTAAAGGGTGACTTGGTGGACCTTGTAGAACATGTGACATTTATACCAAGGCACACCACACAAAGTCTGTAGATTTTCTGAAGACATCTAAGTTGTATTTTTTTTTTTATAAACTGGACTCTGTACAAAGGATGGCTATCTGTACACTCTGGTCTGGCACAAGTTCAGTGCAAAATCCACCAGGAGGCAACGAGGGGGCTGTGATGTGGATACTCCAGAGTGTGAGACCAGGAGAAGCCTGCTGGCTTTTCCTGTTGTGGTGGAAGCTGTCTTCCTGGCCTGCACGGAAAGCAAAACCCTTGATAAAGGTAAGGACTGTAGGAACCTCAACTTCACTTATTTTATGCACCTATTACTTGAATGAACTTTGGGGAAAACGTTTCCAGAACAGATCCTTTCTCCAGCTGAGGGCATCCTAGGGCATCCCTTCTCCTGTAATATTTGGAAGAATTACAAGGCTTTGCACTAGCCCTGTTCCTGATTCACTCCTCTGAGCAATGGCCCAGCATATCCAGCACCACCTCCTGCCAAGGCATCATCCTGCCGTCTCTATAACTCACTTTCTGTCAGAAGAGTCAGTTTATTGGCATCATATTCTGCCATGAGTCATTCTACTGTTTTGTTTACTCTGCTGAAATAAATGCTTGGCCCATGGCTTGTGTTCACCTGCACATGGCCCTGTGTGACCTGACCAGAAAGGATGGTGCCTATGAGGAAAGAAGCACCTTCTCTCCTTTCTGCCCAAGCCATATCCTGGGGGGAAGCAGCAAGGGTAAGATCTCACCTTTCACCAGGACCTCTATTGTGTCTTGTCTGTCCTCAATCCCATACATCACTTCACAGCGGTAAATCCCAGTGTGGTTGGATCTCAGCGCCTTGATTTCCAAGGTGGCATCAGTGGGGATGGCTGGATAATTGGGCAATGAGATCACCTCTCTGTACTCTACATTGAGCCGGATCTTCCCACCTGTGGCCACTAGTAAGACAATCTCTGTTCCGTTGGAAAGCTTGCTCCATTTGATCCGTGGGGTTAGCAGAGCATTGGTGTCCTCTTCTTCTGGGATGTTGAAATAGCAGGGGATGTTCAGGGAGCTTCCCAGGACAACACGCAGGGGAGACTGCTCAGGTATCTTCACTTCCAGGCCATCACTAATGTCTGCCAGTTCCCAAACAAAGCAAGGGTTACACCAGTAATGCACTTCATCCTAAATACCCAGTGCTTCCATGTGCTACAGTGCCTCTGTCTGCTTTGAAAATCCCCTACACCGATGTATTCACGTGTACCCTTTTTGTCTAGTCTTGCAGAAATGGAGGTTACAATTACCTTTGCTCCATGGTTGCTCCTGGGATTTGGGGGTGTGGGGATGAATGGAGTGAAGGGGCCTACTGCAGTGTGGGTACCATCCAAGGCATGAGATCACAACGGATAGGGCTGAAGAAAGGGGGAATGCTGAAATTCCCTTGACTTCCCCATAAATCCACATTTGACTGAGCTATCTCCCCAGCCTCTCAAGCACAATAACAATGACAAACGGTGGCATCAGACCTATCCAGAGAAGGGTCCCGTGCATACCCAGGGCAAGTCTTGGGCACACCTAGAGATGTCCGTGTTTGGTGATGGGGTCACTGTGCTCAGTGCTGGCTCCTTGCACCCTGCAGCACGTACCTGAGAGCTCTGTGGAGGCAGCTGCGGTGATGGCTTGCAAACACACAAACACTAGTAGTAGAGTGGTCATAGTTTACCTGCCAGGAACAACACAGGGAAAAAGGATTTATAACAGCTGTATGTTTGTGTAGAGAGAGGAGTTGTGGGTGTTGCAGTGGGGCAGGGCAATGCTTTCAGCATCAGCACTGACAGCATACATAGACCTAAATGCAAATGGATCCTGTATTGATATAGGGAATCCACAGGATGCAATTCTAGGCATTATAACCCCATACAATAAATATCTTGTCTGGATCCATCAGCTATTCAGAGCAGCCTGATACCTCAGAAAGCTTATGAAAAGAAAAGAGCATCCTACTGACACTGAATGGCAGAAGCAATATAGGTTAGACCAACTAAATTAATCCTAAACGGATTATCATCCATAATAGTTCTTCTGTACCTTATCATTAGATATAAAATAGCTTCAAGTGCTCAAGTTGGTTTTAATATTTCCAATAAAAACTGTGTCCTCCAGCAACACGACATTGTTTGGCACTGCATTTCAACAGTGACTCAGAAGGAAGGACCACACCTACTGAATCACCAGAGTTTCCTTTGAGGTCACCTGTCCAAATATTGCCCGTTTCTCTTCTGTGATCCAGAAAGATCCCAGCTGGCTGCAGCTGGCAGGGAACATCCTGAGTATATAGCCTATCAATCTAGCAGAAAGGGCCACTGAATAACATCGCTGGCATAAATTGTGGCCAAAAATAAACCTCTTCCTGAACAGTCCAGCATTAGCCTTTTGCTGCTGAAAAATTGACCTCCGTGCACTCATTCATTTCGACATGATACATCACAAAATGTCATCTCTGTGAAGTCTTTAGTTAATAGAGATAGCTATATTGGTGGAAAACAGGACAGAACAGGGCTGGACCATGTTGGCAGAGAAGCTTTTGAAGGGCTGTGTAAGATCAAACCAGACATATCTGAATTAAAGAGCAGGTAACCTTAAGGAAAAACTGCAGGGTTGCATGTGTTTGTGTGTCCTTCTAGGCAGGAATGATTTATACGTGTATCATCAACTTACAAAAAACAAATCAAACCACAGGCATGGTACTGGCCATCAGTAGGGGGAAACAAAGACAGTTGTCATGCTGCTGTGACGCAGAAGAGGCCAAGGGGTTTGGCACCCAGAAGCTGGACAATAGCAGAGACAGGACATGGGATGGTCTGGGGGCAGAGAAGAGCCTTCTGCTCCTCAAAAGCAAGGATTGGAAACACCATCTGCTATGGATAAACAGAGTGAAATCAGCCATAATCAGGAGTCCTTAAAGAGCTGGCTGCATAAATTGCTGGCCTGCTGATGTTCGTTTTTAATCTGTGCTGGAGCACTGGGGCAGGTCCTAAACACTAGAGCACTGTGTCAATAGTCAGCAATGACACAGAAAGAAGAACCTCCTGGTTTGACTGACATCAGTTGCAGGCAAAACTATGGAAAATCTGATACTGCCTTCAATTCACTAAGCACTGAAGAATACATAAAAAATCTTTTAGCTGAGGAGAGTGCTTTCCAACTTTGTATTGTTGGCTGGTATAACTCTTAAGTTTGTCTGATAAATCTGCCTGCGTGGTTGTAACATAATGTAATTAGATTTTGATAAGGTTTGACTTTCACGGGGTTCTATGCTATGAGGATACGTAATATCAATAATCATAGAATCATAAAAAGACCATTAAGATCATCTCATACAAGGATCAACTCCAAAAAGGGCTTTTTAACAGAAGGGCATAACAAGAACTAATAGCTGGGAGCCATATGCCAACAAAATTCAAATGGGAAACAAAGCCCACATTTTAAACATGGGGTGATGGATCATTGCAACTGGTGCCGAGGGCAAAGATGAAGTTTCTATCCCTTGGTAGCTTCAAATCCATAGCTGGAGACCTCGGCAAGATGTGGCTTAGAAAAAGTAAGTTATTGGGTTTGATACAGAGATAGCTGGGTGAAGTTTGAAGGGTCTAGATGCACAGGAGATCAGCTCAGAACGATTCCTTCTGACATGAAAATTCATGAATACAAATGTATCAACGTTCCAATCTCTGTTTTTGTATTATTCATCTTGCCTGGCTCTCGGCAGTACAAAGAACCATGAATATCATGCAAATTTTTTAACAGCCTTGTAGAATCAAGGGCAAAATCATAGTGTAGAGTTAACTGCTTTCCCTGTTTAACCTTAGCCAGCCATCCCTGGGGTCTGCCCAGGAGAGGCATTAGGATGGAGAGAGAGATGTAGGGTGTAAGCTGCCAGTGGAGGAGATGGATAAAGGCTTAATCTGTATTTTAGAGAACATCTCCAGGTTACAGAAGAGTCACTGTTAACACACGAGGTATTGCAAAGAACTTGAACAGGATCAGCATTTTTGCAAACCTTTAAGTTTTGGGACAAGCCCATGAACTCTTGGTCTCACTCAAGCTCTATGCTGATCTTTCACAAGGAAAAATAGTCTTGTAGGATAACAGCTGGGTCCAGCAGGATCTTCACAGTTTGTCTTAGCTATAGGGAAAAAAAAAACACCCTCCTCTCATCCTATAGAGGCTCAGAGGCAAAGCCTTTTCCTTGTGAATACTGGTTAAACAGATCACAGTAATAATATTTTGGGTGTATTCTTCCAATATGTTTTCTCCCTGCCAGTAAGAAACCCAGCCTACTCCTCAGGGTGCTGTTTCCAATGCTGATCTCCATTCTGCACTCCCTATAAGCATGCCAAAGAGATCTGGCCCTGAGCCCGCACACAGCACTGGTTGGGATTTGTGGTGCTGGGAATGCCTCTGATTCTTGTCTCATTTTTATGGCAGAGGTTCCATGCTGTAAAGCTTGCATGTCTCCAGTGGGATGGCCAAGTGCATGATAATGAGCAAAGAGCTGCTTTAAGGAGCTCTTCTGGATTGTATAAATAAAGATAACAATCTGCTGAGATAACACCAATAGTGCAGGTGATGGAGATGTTGTCTGCACAGCCCCGGGAATTGGGTCACACACTTCAGCATCTAAACCAGACCATGCAATGTATGCCTCAGAGCTGATGACTGATCTCCACTGCCTATCTGGTCCTACTCGGGGTCTTCCTGATGGTGCCAGCTGTGGCTGAAGTCAATGCCTCTCCCATACGTGTCATAAATAACACAGGTTTCTGGCGATAACTTCATCTGCTCTAACAAAGTAACCTGGCTGCTAAGTCCGTAGGTGCTACCAGGTCATTGCCAATGAACTCCAACTCTGTTGCAAGTTCCTTATTTTCTAGTAGAAAACATCACTTGGAAGAAAAGTTCTGCAGACCCTTTGGTGGAGTTATCCCTAGGGTGAGCACTAAGGCAGGACTGCCCTAAGACAGAGAGAGACTTATTTTTGCAGCTCACATCCTGACACACAAGGAACTACGATCATACTATGCTTTCTACAAGGCGCATGCTACAGAGCACCTTCCAGTCCTGCAAATGACTTTCTTGCAAAGCTCTATTTGCCGAGAGAAGAGTTAAAGCAAGCAGCTTTTGTGGCAGGAGGAGAGGAGGAGGTGAGGCAAGTGGCACAGCATCACAGGTATCCCCCTGCAGGATAACCATCTCCACACAGGGCACGAAGCAGTGGAGCAAGAATCCAACCAAACTGCCACAAAAATCCCAGCTATCCTACCTGCCCTAACCAGTGACCCTCTCCAGCTTAGCCCAGGCCAGTAAGAATTTGGGAAAAGCTCTTGCCTTTCCAAAAATGACAGAGTCGGGAAATGCTGGGAGGCTCCATAGCTCTCTGCCCCAGAGAACAACTATCTCTTTTACTGAAGTTTATTGCCACTTTATTTTACGCCTTAAGGCCGTGCTTCTGTATCAGGTTGTGTGCAGACTATCCTAAATTGGCTGCATATAAATATGTTTATTTGAGAATCTAAGTGTATGTGGAGCAAAGTGTGTACATATGCGCAGACAGGTTTAATCTCTCACTCTTCCAACCCTGTCCCCAGGTTTTCAAAGCAATGAAGAATCTGGAGAGAGCAAGAAAAAGAAAAGTCACGGCAGTCGAAGTCCAACAAAGTGCCTACACAGTAAGACTGTACAGTGGAAAATAGCCAGATGGCCCATTTGCAGCAGTCTAACTTGTTTGCTTGCTGGAAAGCATTTTCTCTTCTAGTTTATTTTAATTGAGCCCCATCTGCAGTTTCTCCTGCGGCCTTTGCTTGTTCCATACCACGTTAATCACTCTTGTTGCAATTAAATTTATTTTCATCACCCTTAATCCTGCTGTTGTCTTTTTTTTTGTTTTGGATGGATCACTTCAAGCTTCCTTGTTTCTCAGTTTTGGAAGACCTTTAATACACTTACGTATTGTTTCTGGCAGCTAATAAAATGCCACTCATTAACTAGAAGATATGCCTGGGCAGAAGAGTGTTTCCAAAGACAACATTTCCTTCAAAACTGTGGATATAAAGAAGCTCCTGAACAAGAGTCAAAACCAGCACTACTTATTTAGCCTTGAGTTCTCTCTTCTCAACTGGTTTTCCATCCCCTCTGTTTATTCGGGAATAACGGTTTCCCTAGGACACCTCCATCTAGCGTGACTATTTTCAGGCGCCAGCTCTGGGGACCATGGTGAGGTTTGAGGAGGCACCGTCACACAGCAGACACCAGGAGGGCCCTCAGCTCTGCTGGGACAGCACGCCCAATGTCTATCCAAGAGTGGTTTCTCCTCTCCTACCTAAAACTACAGACAGCTCCTCTATGATCTCTGTGAACAAACACCTTATTGTCCTTTCTGCATGTTCCCAGCCTCTGTGCAGGACTGAGAGCTTTTCTGTTAAATACCTCAGCCTGGTCCAGGAAAAGGGAGGGAAGGAAGGGGAAAAAAAAAAAAAAAGTGAGGGGGGGGTGGGCAAAACTCGTTTTATTTCTTCTTCTTCTTTTTTTAAATAAGGCAAACTTTGGAACCGAAATATGGTAATAAATGCACTCCTGTGATTTTTCATGTTTTTTCAGCTGTAAAGAAAATAGGAGAAATATTCCATTTTGTCTGGCTTCCAAGCCATTTTGAGAGTAAGGTCTTTATGCACAGAGCAGTTTGGATGCTGCTCCTGCCTGCTCTGTTTCTGAAACTGTCCCTGGAACAATAAACTCCTTTTTCCCCCAGTCAAACAGACACATGGCATAACTGCTCTGATATTGTGTCATCAAGGGATGGAATCCTTCATGCCGACAGTCCTGCAGCACTGGCTGCTTGGATTGCTATGGGAAATGACAAACTGACAGCAGAGAGGTGTGCTTCGTGCACAAGGCAGGAAACAGAGATTATGGTTCTGTTATCCCTTCTCAGCATCATTATGGCCTTTCCTTCAATAAAATCTCCAGCCTGTTATAATTTGACTGTTTATTTGATTGTGTTGCACTTACACTTCAGGAAGAGCTAAAATACCCAAGAATGTGTGGACAAGCCTTCAGCAAGTAAGATGCCGAAGGGAACCTTAGTAAAACCCAAACAGTTGAATGCTAGGCCTGGTTATCTACCCAAGCTCAAACATATGGTCTGGAACTAACATTCAGCTGAATACAGAAAGCTTTATAAGCATTTCTCCCTCTCCTAGTTAACTACCACAGTATGGCTCTCATTCACCCCTGATTTGCACTGGTTTTACACTATTATCACCATTAATTTCAGCAGCATTTCTCCATCCGAAGCAAGCTGAACACATGGGTCTTCTGCTCCAGAATAGCATAAACACATGCCATTGGCCACCCAAAAAGCTAGATCTCACAGGAAACCAGGGCTGGTTGTCACTTGTAACACACACTGGCAATTTTCCTGACCCTGAAAGGGCAGAGATGTCTGTTGTGGTGAAACAACAGCTGGAGTCTGTCATACAAGGTACAGTGTCAGCACTAAGGTTGAGCTGCCATAGCTCTGTCTGCTCAATATGAAATGAGAGTTGCATTAATCAGCACCTAGAGCCTCTAAATTCAAGGGAACAATGAGCCTTTGAGGCTCACTGAAGTTCCTACTCCAAATTCTCACTAGTCCAGATGAAACAGATGTCTTGGCTGAGAACCTTCACTGTGTGGCTCAGTCATTTCAGGTAGCAGAGCCTGGAGCACCATTCCAACTTGACATCTGACTTTTAGAGAAGAGAGGATGATTATGCACTTCATAAAGCCTCCTCAGGACCTTGTTCTTGCACTGGTAATCAGGACATATCCCTTGTCATGCAAGGAAGAATTTAACCCACAAAGAAGAAATGAGACTTGGAAATCTCTTTCCTCCTAGATATGTCATCTGTGAGAATGACTGTCACCCATCACCCTTTTTTATTTGGAGGCAGGTTAACCATTATAACCCAGGGAAAGTAAGCAACAACATACAAGTGCCTTGTGGAACTGCCCTCAGCCTTGAGCCATTCTCTCTTAGACACAGGGAAGAAAACCACCAAAACACAGAAGAAGGGACTCAGGACACCATATCTTCCCCGGGTGCCACTTGTGAAGGTGGCACCTCCGACCATGTCCCGAGGAAGTTGAGATCAGGCTCTCAAAGTGACAACATTTTCTTGACATGAATGATAAACAGGCATGCAGATCTTCTGCAGCCACTGAGAGAGATAGAAAAGGAAAGGTAAAGCTCAGCTGGTGGACAGCAGCTATTTGCTCCACCTAGGGGAGGGACCATTGCTTTTCTGGGGAGCATGAATGATGAATGTGCTGTGCTGGAAACACTGATTTGTACAGAATTTGCCATTTCACTTGTGAGTAGGCTGAAACCTCACTTGTGCACGTGGGATCATGTTTCAGTACAGAAACCATAGGCACAGGGACATAAGCCTGAAGCTCTTTGCTGGCTTTGCTAGTTACTGTCCAAGTCTGATATCTGTTAATACTTCACTACCCAAAATAGCCCTGGAAATATGGTGTGAAAATTCACTCAATGAGGCACTGGGCAGGACTGGAAGAGACATCCTGAAGCTGGTCCCTGGCGTATCAGCTTCACAGAGGACAAATGCTTTTCCTTTTGGTAGAGAAAACATAAAACTAATGTGGAAAGTTGCACAACAAACCTTAGAGATTTGAGGGGAGAGCCAGATTTCATGTGGTATGTACGGCTGTAGGGCCTCTGCAATAACTGCACATTTGGGTCATGCTAATGACATGGGTGTGATCACATTTCTGGCTGGTATCATTGCAATATTGTACGTAGCCTTGGCTTGTTTTAACATCCCTTTGTTAAATATGCACCACATGTAGGTTACAAAGGCTGCCATTACCTCTTGCCTAGGATACCTTCTGATGTTCTACAGAATGTCATGAATTTTGCTGAAACCATCTGTGCTGTGAGCACACGTAGCTGGTAATACCAACCCCCCTCACATCGACACCCCACGGACATAAAGGTGATAGGTGAGCAATCACTTCCTATCTGGTCTTTGCATTACAGTATATGGCATGCTGTTGGTGTTGGACACTGGAAAAAAACAACCTCCTATCCAACCTGGAGGAAGGGCTTCTAGCTTCATGACAGGCTCAATTTTGGCCTCTTTTTGCTCCCCACTTTCTCTTTCCAAAGTTGGCACCTGAAAGTTTTCTCTGCATAAATTCCAGACATTGTGTAAACACTGTGCTTAGATTTACTTAAATGAGGCTGTTTCAGATCTAGCTTTCTTCCCAAATAGATTTCCTGTCTCATAAATTCAAGACATGCACAGTTTAGTTTTGCTAGGAAGGTGGAATCTTGACTTATTCCCCCCTTGGAGGTGATCTAGAAGACAAAAGGGCAAATGGCATGGGAGAGGGCCAGGGCCTTTCTGCTTACTGGCTGGGAAGGGGAGAGTCCTCCTCCCAGCAGTCTGAGGAAACATTACTACTTGCCACAAAGAATCTGCAAGACTTGAAATCTTAACAGTCCCTTGGCAATGTTTTTTTTCTCCAGAACTCCAGATTTTTTTGACAGAAAATATTCTCTTCCTCCTGAGTAGATATGTGTCATTTCCAGGAAAGGAGGAAGAGATTATTATTTTCTCCCTTTTCCAGTTGTTCCAACTCTTTGTGACTCCTTAGAGTATGCATTCCCTGTACAGGTAAGCAGAGAGTCTCCCAGGAGAGAAGGAGCCCTCCATCTTTTATTCACAAGCCTCTAATCACCAGCTTACACAAAGACTTTAGATACCTTTTCCAACAGCAAACATGAGCCCCTAGCCACAGTGCAACCATGGACTGTGCTGCTGCTGCTGAAGGATCTTATACACCTCTTTCAGTATGGAAGAGGCTTTACCATAATGTTGGAGTAGGTTTTCCTACTCCTTCCTCAGTTCTGGATGCATTGGACTTGCTTTGCCTTTCAGTTAACAAATTGTACTGAGATCACAGACTTAACATTCAGACTGTAAAGATGGGCTGAGACATCAGGAGGAGTTTGATGGTTCTGGCCCCTAACTACTCACACATCAATCCATGCTAGGAATGTCAGCTTTTATATCAGGTTTCTTATTCCCGTAGCACAGCAGCCATTGAAGAGGTCTTCTGATAAAAGTTGCACTGCCAAGCCAAAATACCTGCAGTGTTATATAGATTATCCCTTCAGAGCACTATAGGGGGTTTCCTGTATGTTGAAAATCTCTTCCAATCTGCTTGTCCTGTCTCTTCTTCCAGGTTTTTTTTTTTCCTTTATATTGACCCAAGATCCAGCTGACGCCATCTCACAGCACCTGGTTGCCCTCCATCCCTGTACAATTCCTTCCTTTTCTGTATGCTCAAACCTTTCACATACCAGGAGGCTGTTCTGGCATGCGGTGTCCTCTTCCCTCTCAGCCAAGACATACAGTGTGTGTTTAACTCAATTCACCTGGCTCAGTCAATAAGGGCTCTGTTTATTGCTCTATTCCTTTTGGGAATGGAGCTATATGCCCTGTCCCATCATTCCAAGGGGATTTCACCACACTGGGAACATCGAGGGATGCTCAGCTCTCTTTGCTAGGAGCAGTCCTACTGAGGACCATTCACTTGTCAAGTCACTTCATTCAAATGATAACTCCTGCCTTTGGTTCAGCTTGCTCTGTGCTTTTGAGACAGAAAGAAACTGGGGATCCAGGCAGAAAATAAATCTTCCTCTTGGTTTTTGTTTTTTTCTACGTCAGTGATGCTTTTGAACCAAGCCAAATTGTTCAGCTCAAAACAAAAGAAGAGAAAAAGGGATAACAGGAAAATAGTTCCAAGTTTAGCAGTGTTGCCTGGTCCATCTGTCAGAGACCTCAAAAGGCTTAAGTCCTTCCTTGTGAAGCTGGTGTGGAGTTAGAAGGGAAGGTGCAAGGTGATGGAAAAGATTCCTATGAAATTGTCCTGGCTCTTCAGGAAGGTGCATGTGAGTCTCTAGGTGATGCATTCATCCACCCAGCAGAGAGGGGGATCCTCAGCGAAGGGGAGGGAATAACTAGCAGTGGGCTTTGGTTCCCTGTCTGAGATTCCCATTTTGGGACAGTTCAAAACTACTCCAAGAAAGCTCTTCAAAAAGAAGATTCTGAAATTAGCAGCATATATAAAGAGATCAATTTAATGTAATCACATGAGACTTAATGTTCAGTCTAGAAACAGATCAGACTGTTTTGTTTAGTTTTTTTTTTTTTTGCTGAGAGAGATTTCACCATCTTTCAAAAACCTGGCCACAACAAATGGCCGATTCCCTTTGAACACATGGAGAAATTAGCCTGAAGAATAGAAACAGTGCCCTTCAATAACAGCCCGACTCTTTGACTTGAATGTATGTTGTGCAAAGAAAAAACTCTCTCAGCACACACACAACATATTAATGGGCAATGAAATGGTGTTACTTTGGAAGCAGCATGATGACATGACATTGAAAGAGAGAGCAAGACGGAGACAATCAGCCTCTCCAAAATTAGTTGCAGACTGGGGTCAATGAATGCATATCAATAATCTTTTCATTACAAAGCAGACCTCAGGGCTCCACTGAATTAGCCCTTCACAGACAGACAACAGATCCTGCCTAATAATCTTGCAAACTAGAAAATATGTTGCTGACCAAGTCTACAGAGCAGAAATGTGAATCTGGGGAGACCACGGGAATCCTGAATAAAAACAAGGTTCTTACGTGATAAAGAAAATCATTCTGTGAGGTGCAAGCTGCAGAAAGAAATTTAACCTTAACACAAGCCACAGACATCCGGAGAGCCAACGCTGTTAACTCCAAATCTAGTTTGTTAGGCAAAGTCCATACATCATCTCTTCAAAAAGAGAAAGTGAGGTATGGAGGAAACCAGAACAGCAATTAAATGGGAATACAAAGTTTTCTGGAGGAAAATAAATTCCTGGGTATGAGATGTGGTTGAGGGGGAGAGCCAAAACGTTGCCCACCATTTGGTCAAGCATTCTGTAAAGGCAACAGAGAATGTTGTTTTTCCAGAGGTATGTGGAACAGTTTGAAACCAACAGCACCCACATTTCGGGGGAACAGAAAGGCACCAACACAGATACTCTTGTAGGGGAAATAACTGCCTGGCAAAGTGTTTCATACCAGCAGACACGCTCAGACACAGATGGAAGAGCATGCTGCACCAGTATTTTGACTCAAACACTATGCACTAGCAAGAGAAATGTTGAAAAAGTAAAACTTGCTTTATACTATTGGTGCAAAAGACCAACTCAAAGATAAGTAATGATTATGATTTATTACAAACAACCTATCTTGCATTTTTTCCAGTAAGATGGGTAGATAAATTGTCTGGTGGATGGATTCAGTTTCCACTGGACTCAATAGAAATGTTGTCATTTACTCCTGAGGTTTGTGACATCAAACTGGAGTTCTGGTTTTAAAACCTAGTCTAGACATGTAACTGCTTGAAACAAATAGACAACAGGGAGAGCACTCGAGAGGAAATCCCAGTCCCCACAGCTTTGCACAGAGCACTCGACTTTCAGACAGAACAATTAATTCCATAGGACAACAGAGCAAGGAAAATCCTGCTTGGCTATTACACACTTACACAGCATGAGAACTGGATCTAATCATACATGACATTTGGCACTGTCACCAAACAGTCTTCAGATTGTGTAGCTGTGACAGAAAAGGCATCGTGGCATTAATGCTCATCAATCCACACTATTTGCATAAAGCAAGCAATGGAAGTAATGTTGAATAAGACTAGCTGCTGAGTTTCAGAAAATATTCTCTAGCATTTAAGATGAGCATTCTGGCAAACATGGTCCTGCTTCAACTTGTGACTCTAAAAGGAAGTGTAATGGGAAAGTGAGGGGCAATGGCTGTTGTAAGTTCTGACTCCAAAAGATCAGTCCATGCAGACCCCAGCCTTGTCCAACCAGCATCTGGGGTCTTCAGAACTCCGCATGCTGCTGCAGCATTGAAGATGTTCAAAGCCACGCTGGATCGCTCCCCTTGGGTTGGGTGCTCCATGCCTGCTCTCTCAAATCAACGTATTTCCTACCATAGAGATGTTGCAAAAGGCAGTGAAAAATAAAAGTATTCTGGAGGGCAAAAGAAACAAGCACTACTAGTCATTAACAAAATTAGCAAATAACTTCTGAACTGAGCTTTGAAAGATCTTGATTATAAGTTTTGACAAAACAGCAACAGATGAAATTCTTACAGTGTGCTCTCCAGTAGTTGCCACAAGATTTCTGGGAATGTCCAAACTGATGAGTAGAAGTCTAATTACCTGCCAAATCATCCACTGTATCTCAGAACTTAAAGATGCAAATGGATGAGTGAGGCGCTTAATGGGATTTGCAGAAGTGCTTCTCTTTGTCTTCAGGCACTTTGCTGCTTCTGCAAAATGTGGCCTCAAGTCCCTAAAGCTACTTCTGGAAAAGGACATAATTTTATAAGGGAAATAAATCCAATCAGTTTTCTGAGTGTCCAGTGACCCTATTCCCAATCAGTTTCAAAATATTATTGTTTCATTGCACTAACAGCACTGATAAGAGAGAGATCACTGAAGTATGGGGCGTCACAGATCTACAGAATCAGCTGCACTTGCACTTGCATCAGAGTTGGAGAATAGAAGAAACTGGTAACAAACTATGCCAGGACTGAAGAGGAGATGCCATCCACTGCATTTCATTGTCTTCATTATCCCCCATATGGAGGCATGAGGAATGCTTCAGCACTAGTCTGAGTCTGAAGCGTGAGAAAGCTGTTGGTATTTTGAGCACAAGCAGACCCAGACTTTCTGTCTTTGGATGTGATTCTAGAGCTACCAAACGCTCACTGTGCAACAACACACAAACAGGTAAGCAGAGGCCTGAGCACCCAAGAAAGAAAGGGCTCAGTGTTTTACCTGTGGTACATCGGTTTACTGTGTAGATGGAAATGCTGGAAGGAGGGCTTGTGTCAGCCAAAGCACCTTTGCTTACCATCTCAGTCACATGCCTTACCTTGGCTAAAGGAGAACAGTAGGAGGGACAGAAGGCTATTAATTCTTTGAAAGGGAGTCTCTATAGGAAAACAGAACTTTACTGATAGAGAATGTGGTTGACGACTGAGGGGTTACCAGCCCTTATTTCTTCAAAAAGTTTCCGCAGGTAATGCTGAGCTGGCTGCCACCTGGCTAAGCACCTTGCCTTGTCAAAGTGGTGCCTGGCATAGTCCAACTCATCCAAGAACCTATCTTACTTCTCAGGAAGGTTTTGCAGCCCACACTGAACTCAATGCTGTCTTGGTTGGAGTGGCAATGGCAAGGTAAAGTCACTTTGGGTATGACAGTGGGAAATGGAAGCACAGCACTGAAGATGAGCTGAAACGAAGGATGAGTGGTGAATGCCTCATCTTCGAAGACATTCAAGGTCAGACTGGACCAGGCTCTGAGCACCTGGCTGAGCTGTAGGTGTGCCTGTTCATTGCAGAGGAATTGGACTATGTGACATATAAGGGTCCCTTCCTACTTGAACACTTCTATGATTTACTTCCCAACCACTGAGATCTTCATGCCGAAAAATCACAAGCCTGCCTGGCTACAACAGGAGAATTGCCCCAAACAGAAAGATGTAAAGGGATGCATGCATGCCTGTCAGCACTTGATATGGGAATAATTATGGAGAAGAAATGGGTACATACTACATGCACTGTAGTCTCAGGCACTTCACCGTCCTGCTGGTGTGTTCAGCAGCATTAGCAGCCCAAGCACCCTGCTGTCTGAGGGTATCACTTACGTATCAATTACTACAAGGCAGCAAGGTATTATTTATACAATAAGTGCTATAGAAAACAGCAGGCTAATATTTAGAGGGCAAATACAATGAAGAGGAAGGCTGCAATTTGTTCAGCAGCAAAAGGATGTTCTCTGATCTCCAAAGTACCATGCACGGTGACACTTAGATGCCAAGTATTGCGGGAGGACAGGGTATTATTTAAACCCCAGATACAATAGTAGGGAGAGAGTATTATTTACTAACCAGACGGGATGCAATAGCAGCAGTAACTGCATGGTATAATTTACAACAGGGGAAAAGACATCATTTGCAGACCAGTCATTACAGAACGGGAGGGTATTCATTATGGTACAGCACTGAAGTATTACTTTGAAGCTCAGCACCATAGAGGCACAGGATATTATTTATACACCAAACACCACAGAAACTACTTTTCTGGGGTAAGTAACAGTGACTGTTAATCATTTATACAAAAGCCATCCTGTAATTTCCAATATGTGAACTACGTGATTGTTTCAACCTTGAATCCGTGGCACAGATGATGTCATGTTAATTACACTTGGGTCTATGGCTGCTGTGTCACAGCACTGCTAATCCGGAGTAGTCTTCTGAAACCAATTAGTCTATACCAGCTGGGCTGAATCTGCCCTGCCCCACGTGACTGGGGATTGGATTTCCAGGGTTGTGCTGGGGGTTTACCTCTGACCAGCAAGGATCTCAGCAGGTTTTGCTGTGCTGGGCACCGAGGTGTGAATGAGGGATGAGAGCTCCAGCTGGAAGGGACACATGCCACCATTTTCACCTGTTTACCAGCTGCTGGCCTATGCACCTTCATTGCACAACTTTTCCCCTTCAGTCCATGATCTAAGACTGAATCATGAGATGTTCCTCGGTTATTTGTTCTTAGTTTCCCCTGAAGAATACGTACCATCTTCTGGTCACATTATTCCTGTTTAAATTTCTGTTAAGTCAAACCTGTGGCCATCACACACAATTTCTTTTGTCCTTCAGTAATTGTCACTACTGCTAATCACACAGCCAAGTCCTCTGCTCAGTACAAGGGCATTTTAGAAGCCAAAGGCCCGTGGAAACTGCCAGCCCAGCTGAAACCAGCGGTGTGTCCAGGCCAGCATCCTGTCTTGGACAAGATCTGTATCACCAACTTCAGAGCAAAGTTCTCATCATCGAAAAAGAGGGAAGAAAGTGCTGAGGAGGAAGTTTCTTTTTAACACTCGGCATTTAGTGGTTGCCTTATGCCTCGAAGCATGAGTATTTACATTCCATACCCTCCCGCTAATGTAAGCAGGGTTTATTGGGCATGTCTGGCTGGACAGATCTGCTTCACTCGGGCCTAGCTCGTGAGTGTGGCCTGCTCTGCCTGCCCAGGAGCACTGACTGCTTCCCTGCAGCACGGATCCCTGTAGCACCAGGCTTAGGACAAGCAGCACAGGCCTTGCTTCCCCCAAACGTCTGGTAGCCCAAATTCCACACAACTTGTGTTTGTCACAGGCCTCCACACCAAGGTGAGGCTTCATCCCTGCTTGCACAGCAGGAACAGAGAACTTGTGGCTTTGGGACTTCACAACATGACCCAAGTCCCTGCATCTCTCCCTCTTTTTCTGGTGGTGAGAGCACATCCCCGTAACATGGCCCCATTTGAAACCACGATGTGTTTGAACTCACCCAGATGATTGGGCTGCTAAAGAAGGGGAGGGGGAAGCTGAGAAATGCAGTCTGCTTGTCTGCTGTCTGGCTGCGGAGGGTATTTCAGCAGCTAAATCATGCGGGGGCTGAAAGAGCTGGAGATGTTAAGGCTGGAAAAAATAAAGCTCTGGGGAGACCTGATAGTGGGCTCTCAGTATCTAAAGGGCCTGTAGGAAAGGGGAGGACAGACTCTTGAGCAGGCTCTCTGTTGCAGTAGAGAAATGGTTTCAAACTAAAAGAAGGGATACATAGCTTGAATATAAGGAAAAAGTTTTTTATGGTAAGGGTAGTGAGGCACTGGAACATGTTGTCCATAGAGGTGGTGAGGGCCCTGTCCATGCAGACACTCCAGGTCAGGCTGGGTGAAACTCTGAGCACCTGATCAGATGTAGGTGTCCCTGTTCAGTGCAGGGGAACCAGACCAGACGGCCTTGAAGGGTCCCTTCCAACTCAAATGATTCTATGAATATGGGGTACCCCAAACAGACCCTGGTCTTTCTCATCATTCCAACCACCTTTCTTCTGCACCCTGGTCTGCACCGAGCAAACGCCAGGAGGGGAGAATATAGTTCAAGCAAGAAGTGGAAATTTCTACTAAAAAAAGGGAAAGCCCATCGTAAAGCACTCGGAGGAAAAATCTCACTGGGAAGCATCTCAAAAAAAAAAAAAAAAAAAAAAGCAGCACGGTGAACATTACAAATCCCCCCACCTATTCATGAGGCCAACAAAAAGCTTCTTGAGCTCGGTACTGTGAGCCCATTGAGGGCATGGCACACACCCTGCCTTGTGCACACAGCAGCGCCCGCAGCCCTGCAGTGCACACAGCCCGGGCTGTTCGGCCTTCGCACAAGGAAACACTGAGTTTTTAAAAGTAAACTCTAAGGTTTCCGTTGTTGCACTGGGCTCAAGCATTTTTTTTTTTTTAATAATATATATATATAACAGCTCCCTCTCTTTGCCGTCTCTTTCACTCTTTAAACAGCCCTGAATGCAGCGGGCTGCTCCGCAGCCGTCGCGCTCTGGCTCCGTATGTGGTCCAGAGCTGGGATGAAGACGGCTTTTGTTGCTGCTGCTGGGAAGCTGCCTGCGAGCAGCACACACAGCCCGGCTTGTTCACACGTGGAGGCTCTGGGGGGAGCGGGAGGAGGAGGACTCAGCCTGGGGAAGGCTGGGCTTGCGGTGGAGCAGCCGTCCCACCGCCAGCAAGGAGAGGGGGAAGCAAGGAGATGGCAGAGGTTGGCGGTGGAAAAGATGTCTCAGGCAGCTAAGAAAGGTCCTGTTGATTTTTGAACTGGGAGCAGCTGGCCCTCCACCAGCCCACGTCCTTGCTGTGTGTAAGGCGGCATAGGGAGGCAGTGAGGTCACCGGACCTGGGCCATTTGTGAATGTGGAGAGAGTGGAGGAGAGAAAAGACCTGCAATGAAGTGTGCTTTGGAGTCCCCAGGGCTTCTGGTCACTGTACACACAGATGACACCATAGTATTGAACAACAATTTACAATCATTCATTTGTCTTTTGTGGGATGCCGTCCAACCTCTCCTTCTCTAGAACCCCTTGACATCCTCTCTGTACAGGTCATATTTTACAGTGATGAGCTGCTGTTTTCTTCACTGGTGCTAAGTCTGAAGCATTTAACACCCTCTTCTCCTTTTCCTCTGCCTCCTTCACTCTTCCTACCTTCCTATCTCCTGGGCTATCTTTGCCCACCTGTCTTCCAGCCCCCATGCTGCTGTCAGATCCCACTTTTTTCCATGCTTATAGGAAACATTAAACCAGAGTTCAAGCCGAGGAGATGGAGTCTTTCCCTAAGGACCACTGGGGCTGCTGAGAGCATGTCACGAGAATGTCCTAGGTCCAGCAAGGGCAGGAGGGGATGCCTCTCCTCCATGCTCTGACAGCACCTCCAAATGTATCTGGGAGGGGAAATATCTCCCCTCCAACTCACCATGTGAGCTGGAAAATAGGACCCCAAAGAACCAAAGCAAAGAAAAAAACAGTTCAGCTTTCAAAACTTCTAACAGCTCTTCTCAGTGAGGTCTGAAAACCCACCCAGAGCAGTCCCCAATCCCCAGCCCCATGTTTTCTTTATGAAGGTTGTAGACAAAAAGCAAACTGGTGAGGAATGCTAAGAAATTCCTCTCTCCCAAATATTTCGTCATGGGATATTCCCTTCCTTTCCACATCTGGCAAAGTTATTTTAGAAAAGTAGGAGAACTTTTCAAAAGTGCATTTTTTGGCTCAAAAGTTTTGCATTAGATGTGTGCTTTCCGCTACGTGCAGAGGGTAGGCTGCTACTGAGCACAAGGTTCGGGAGAAAAGTCTTAAGAAGTGGTGAATGACCTAAAAGGAGGTATTTCTGATGGAGATTCCAAAGAACAAAAGTTTTTGCTCTGCCTGCTCTTGCAGAAGAGCTCAGCTACGTGCAAACCACTGCTAAAAGCACAGAGGAGGAGGGCAGGTAACACCTGGTGCTGGGGTCTTGATGCCACCCAGCAGTCCCGCCAGCACCAGGCACCACTCACAGCCATCAGAGCACACGTGCCACGCTGTCAGATCTCCCTGATCCCATCCCTTCTCCTTCTCCTCCTCCCCCTGAGCTCAGCAAGCACCCTCTGTGTTCTCAGCAATGATGCAATTACAGTGATCGGAGCGATAACCAGAAGGAGCACCACAATGCTTTGGGATGTTTGCAGCAGATCAGCTCAGCAGTGGGATGAGAAATGCCACAGGCAGTGGAAACCCATCACCCCAACACGCCGAGAGCTCAGAGAGGGGTTTGGGGGACAAGAAGAGGGGCAGTCCCCTCTCTGATCTCCCCATTCGTGGGGCAGGATGCACACTCTCAAGTTGCTTGGCTTGCTTTCCCTCCCTTCCCAAAGAAAACTGAAGGCTCAGTGCATAGCCCTGGTCGACAGAGATGGGTCTGCTTCCAGCTGCCTCACAGCAGGGTTGGGGAGCACCCCACAGCACTGCTGGCAGCACAGCCCCATCACCCGGGCTGGCTCCTCTGGCAGCAGCTCTCCTTGCAGGAGCTCAGCTCTGCGGAAAACTTTCCATCAGCCGCTGCACAACTTTTTGCACATTTCTCTGCTCAGGGCAAGAACCAGAGCACTCAGAGCTTGCACCCTTAGAGCAATGAGGAAAGGAGTGGGAAAGATAAGGAAAAAAATACTGAAGAGAGAGGAAAGCGCAACACCTTACCTTTAACAGTTCAGTGCAGTGCTTGGAAAATCTAAGTCCCATACACCTGGCAGAGAAAGTAGGTGTTTTTCGGTGCTCAAGATGGAAAGAGCTTGCCACTTCTTGCTGTTGCTGTATGTCTTCTTCGCTATCTCCAGAGGAGTTTTCCTGCCTTTTTTATTTTTTTTTCCCAGTTCCCCAGAAGAAATCACAATTCCCTGTGTGGTATTTCAGGTCGTTTCAGGCAGTGGCAGCAGCAGCAGCAGCAGCAGGCTTGAAGAGTAAGTGCTGTGTGTGAATGGCAAAAAAGAGAGAGAGGGTTTCAGACCACATTAGCTGCCACTGGCTGCAAGGGAGACCATCAAACTCCTGTCAGCCTCCTTAGATACCTCTTGAAGAGCTGGCACACTAAGTGTATTGGATCCTCCTCTGGATTTTAGAGTAAAGGTAGGCAGGCATCCAGGGGGCAGGGGGAAATAGGAGGGCTTAAGGACAGAAAAGGAAGCCCAGCCTCTTGGAAAGAGGGGAAAAAAAAAGAAGAAAAAAAAAAAACCAGAAAAGAAAAGAAAAGAAAGGGAAAAAAAAAAGGCATTGCCAAAAAAAAAAAAATACTGTAAATGGAGAAAGCTGAATGGGGAGTGGGGGATTAAATTTAGCCCTCTGGTTTGGAAGCAAACTACACAGAGCACCACAAGTGGTTGAGAGAGAAGAAATAGTTTATGCAATAAAAAGAGAGCACGGTTTCTACAAACTAAAATAAGATGAATCTAATTAAGGAACCTGGGCAAATTATGCGTGTCTGCAATGCAGTCAATATCACTGCAGTCTGACTAGAAATGAGCACATGCATGGGGGAGCCCAGAGAGAGCAGGTTAGGTACCTCTCCTCTAGGCTCTGCTGGCTGTGGGGTGAAGAGGAAGGGACAGGTGGTGGAAGTGGTCCTGGTGTGGGAACAGGGAAAGGATGCTCAGTGTCATGAAATGTAGAGCACCTGGTGCGTCTTGATAACTGATAAGAGATAATGAAGGCAGAGGAAGGGGGCTAAGAGATGGGGTTGTCTGAAGGCTGTGTGGGTAGGGTTGTAGAAGGTCTGAAGAGTGGTGAAGACTGAAGCAACCATCCCAAAACCTCAAGGAGAATTCTGTACTGGACTCCTCAGCAGCTCTGGTGTTGTGGGGAGGTGTTGAAGAGGCTGTAGTATGTTCTGACTTTTCTTTTTTCCTATGGGGGAGTGCTGCTGATTTTGGGTAGGAGAAGCTGTACTGGAGAAGAATTCAGTGGGTCTGATGTTGTAGGCCTGCTCTTTGGTTTGTGAAGGGACTGGGGAGGAGCTGAGGAACAGCTGAGGCTGTACAGATGGGAAAGCCTCTTCTGATTGAGGAACTCTGTGCCTTCTCTATGAAAGCTGAGGGTGAGCAGGGGGTTGGGACTGAACCTGCATAATCCACTATCCCAGGCTGAGATTCTCAGCAGTGTGCTGCTTTTCATCCAGCCATTCATTGCACTTGGTCTGCCAAGAGATACAGCCCTTTTCCTTAATGTGAAGAAGAATACCACTGGGGTAAAGGAAAGGTGAAACTCCTGCAGTCCGAAGTGGAGGAAAACCCCCATCCTGGTCTCCCAGACACAGTATGGATGCTTCTTCCGAGTGTATTGTGCTCCAAAGCAACAAGGCTGTTTCAGTGCCCTAACCTTGCTTGGGTTTAGCAAGCTTCTGTTGATGCTGCTCCATGTACCAAGCCGTGCACCTGTCCTTTGCATTTCTCCCTTCATTTTTCTTCCAGTATTACCTTTAATACCTGCATTTCTCTCTCTTTTCCCCACACCTTAGCTTTCTGGCTTATGATATAACAGATTTCCTACCCTTTATGAATTATACTGGGGTTGTGCCCCATTTTGTTGTCCGCTTCCTTGGCTGTCTCATTCCTAAACTTGAAGTTCATGAGCCCCTTGTTGCACTTGTGTCCTCTCATGGAAACTGGGCATCCATCATCCTGACTGCTTCCAGACCGCAGTGCAGGGACACACTTCTTCCCAGGAGGACCTTAGAATCAGTAAGGTTGGAAAAGACCACTAAGGTCACAGAGTCTGACTTTATTCCACCTTAGGAATTCACTACCGGATTTTGGTTGTGAATATTCCCTTTGGACCACCCCCTTCATCAGATGTGAAAACTTACTATTAAAGCTTTCTTGATATTTCTATGGTAGGGGGCAGAAGGGCAGCAAGGGTAAATACTCTGTGGCCACTAGACAGGGCAGGGCATCTGTAGCCCCATCCAAAATTCCTATGCGTTATTTCTTCCTGCCTTGCATGCCTTCTGGTGTAGAAGAACACTGCCTATCATGATCAGACTTAATATTCCGTCCTTTAAGGTCAAGTGAGGACTTCCCACTGACTTAAAGGGCACTGGGTCTGTCTCAGGGGCTGCTGCCATCTCAAGCTGTGCTGGAGCATCGCCTGCCTGGGCAGCACAAGGACAGGCGAGGCGTGCTTCAGACAGAGCATGATGGCTTGTGCTTTAGGCAGGGCTCGGTATTTCCAACTGGGGTGAAAAAAAAAAAAAAAAGCACGTAGACAGGAGCTATAAAATGAACCCGGAGTGATTTTGTTCTGACTCATGCGTGCAAAGGACTCTGAAACATCTCGCGCCTCACTGCAGCCTTTTCTCTGAGTAACGTGAAGTCCTTTTGGGAAATGTATACATTGAGCTGTTTTGCTGGGGAGGGACTGGGAGCCCTGTGTACCCACTGTGGTTTGGCGAAGAAAACCCCATATGAACCTTCAGTGAGCTGAAGCCAGGGAACAGAGAAAATTCCCCTTCAGGGCTGACCAGATAGGAAAATGTGATGCTCCACACAAAGTGGTTCCTTAGCAACTTCGGGAAAGGGGTAGGAATGGCTCAGTACCTGCTGGCTGTCCCCGTTCTGTGTCTGCATCAGGAGCAATTGGAAAAACAGTTAGAGACGTGCAGAGAAATTGTGATTCATAACCCGCAATTGGAACTGGTGGTGTTTGTTTGTTTTTAGACTGAGCAGAGGCTGGGTCCAAACAGTCATATAAGTGGCTTTTGGATTTTGTTTAAAGCAGGGAAGAGACAATTCAGAGTTCTTTGGAATACAGGTGACAAACCAGAGAAGTGCTTACAGTGAAATAAGGCTGTTACGTGTCATTATGAAGTTCAAAGGAGACCTGTGTCTGTTCCCAGTGAGGTTCAGCCTTCAGGGAGAGCAAATATTTGATCAGAGAACAAACCCTGTGCCCAAGGAAGGGTGAATAATAGATTTGCCTCTTGGATATCCAGAGTTTGCATGGTAGAAGCAGTTGCTGGATGAAAACAGGCAGAAAAGGAAATAACACCGGACAGAAAAAGATTGAATTGGTATGGCTGATCGTTCTTTGCAGTTTTCCAAGAGCAATGAAAGGCAGGCTTGGTGGCTTTCCAGCCAAAAAATAACCCCAAAAAACAAACAAAAAAAAAAAAAAAAGAAAGAGAATTAAAAGGAGAACAAAGAATAGGACAGAGGAATAATGAATAAAATCTTCAAATGGTTTTTAAAAATGGTGAGACCTACACACTCAGTGTGATGAAGTTGCCCCTTCTTCACAACCACCAGCTCAAAGCATCTCACAGCCCTCAGTTCAAACACTTGTGTGCCTCTCAGGGTGAAAAGGAGGGCTTAGTGTCCTAGAAATGTTACCTCTAGAATTATTTAATCCTATTTAATGCTAACTAGGCACTTAAAAACTAGCAGGGGCATGAGAAAAGGGTGCAGGATCCCAACCACTCCTTGAGAAGGCGGCTGAATGGGGCAGTGCACAATTTAAACTTCTGTGCCAAGTCTTCAGGAAAAGGCACTGGAAATCCTGTCCAGGTACCTCACCATCCGTTTAGAATGTCAGATTTGGGTCCTGCACTTATCCGGAATATGGTCTTAGGCTAGGGAGAGCACAGTGTGATGTACAAGTGTCCGCAAAGCCATGTCACTGTAGCATGGAAGGAACATACGGTCTTACCTTGGGGTCCCATGACAGGATTAATAACCAGAAGGATGGAAAGGCAGAGCCAAAATCCTGCTGGGTAAAAATTAGGAGGAGCCTGAGAGTTCCCAGGAGATGCTTTGCCCTCAGAGAGCATGGGAGGGGGCTGAAAAGTCAACACTGGGGGTAAAAAGGGCACAGAAGAGCCTCCCCCAAACACAGCACCTGTCAGAGTGAATATCCTCCCTTGTCGCTGTGGGTGGAAAACTCACCCCATCTTTAAAAAGCAAACCCCACGCTCACACACTGCTTCTCCCAACCCTGTTTGCATCCCAGCTTGGGATTGCTGCCCTTCCTGCGCCTCCGGCTGCACAAGGCACCCATTCAGCAGCAGAGAGTGGGACACGCTCAATGGGCCGCCTTCTGCTGCCCCGTGCCAGCAGACGTAAACAGCCAGGCTCGCCCTGCACCCCCACCCCGATAGTGTGGTTTATACCTCACCCGACAAAAATAGCAGCCCCGGCCTGCGGGTGGGATGGGGAGCACAGAGGGGGCTCTGTTTGGCAAGGAGGTTTATTTTTTTTTTATGAAATATTTTCTTCTTTTTCGCTTCTCCTGTCCTCTTGGTGTCTTTCCGATTGCTCAATGGTGTTGCGTGGAGGGGTGAGGATATCTCTGGTCACGTATTCAGTGCTGGGATCACATGGATGGAGCGTCTTGTCTGTGTCCTTGCTCCTCATCCCTGTGCTTGGATAGATGCAATTGGGGGTGTAAGGGAGGGTGTAATGGGGGGGGAAGCTCACCAAGGGGCTGCTCAGCACCATGGAGCTGTAACCATGAGAGTGCCCTCCTACACGATGTGTTTTTAGGATACAGGATGATGGCCATCTTCCCTTCAAGAGGCAAGAGCTGCATCCCAGGACCACAACCTGATATGGGGTTGTTAAATGGGATGCTGTGGGGTTTGACTTTGTGCATAGCATCCCTGCAGGGGATTAGGAACATGGTTAGTGAGCCCAGTGGTGATGGGTTAATGGTTGGACTAAATGATCTTTTCCAAACTTGTGATTCTTTAATTCGTTGCACAAGGGACCTGTTGTCCCTCAGTCTGCTCAGATCCGTGCTCCAAGCGTGCCATACGTGTGTAGCTCTTCCTGGTCATCTCTGGATGACAATGACATTGCTCTTGTCTCAGAGGATCATTCCCTTGGCTGAGTGATGCTGTGTGCAACTCCCAGCCATGAAAGATCCTCTCCTGAGTGCACCTTTGCTTTTTTTCCCTTTTGCATATGTGTGTGCCCTCACCTCACCTTGCTAACCAGCTGCTTGGGCTGAGCCTAGCTTTGACCCCATCCCTGATGGAAATGTGGGAGTGGGCAACACGCACAATATTTATACAATGAATGAATGAAAACAGTGCTAATTTTATGTTCCTTCCAGCCTGGGATAGAGCAACACGGGAATACAGCACCTTTTGTGCAGGCAGAGGACATCTCCTCTGTTTGCTTTCCTCCCAGAATGCCTCCCCTCTCCCAGCATCATACAAACAACTCGCTGTTGACCTTGGAAGCTGGTGGAGGGATTACGTCAAGAAAAGCAGGCTTGCTAGGCTGGGTGCTTAGCTCTCCATCCCTTTGGCCTTGCCTGTGTAGGTTATGCACACAATGCACATGGGGTCAGCTGCTGGCAAAGGGGGCTAGGGTCTCCTCAGATTCCAGGGCCCTGTGCACAGAGCTTCTCCCTTTGATATCATTATGCCATTACCGGCATCTCCTCCACCAGGAGGTGTCAGTCCCATGAAAACACGGGGAAAGAGAAACAAGAGGATGTTTCTGCTTTTCTCAAGGGCCAGCCAGCACTCCAGTGAGGAGTTCTGTCACAATCCCTCTTGTGCCTTTGAGGTATCAGGGAGCTGCAGGGAAAGTGGGGGATGTGGAGCGACACTTCCTTCCCTATCCCCATTGACCTGAGATGGGTCGGTGCTGTGGAACATCTCTTGAGAAGCCTCAGGTGACCATACTGGTAAATAAGAAATAAGAAAAGCAGGCACGAAAGCAAGAGACTTAGTAAAAAGCATGTGCCAAGGGCTGCCTTCAGGCAGGGTTTCCTGCCTGCCATCCCCCTGCAGAGGATGAGGCCAAGGCACTTGTTTTCACTTTCCAGGAATTCTCCACACTAAGCATTTTCAGCCAATAAACAAAGGGATGGTGGACAGATGGCCCGCTTGGCACACAACAGCCCAGAAGTAATTTTTTTCACTAGAAAGCCCAGGAATGCTCACAGCAGGCAGTGGGCTTTTGTAGCTACAGTTACATTGGATTTTGCTCTTTCAGCCTCAGAAGCAGACACTCCTCTTTGGAGGTCAATCTTTTGTCACCCCATTAACACCAGACTCCCCTTGATCCTTTTAACCCCCTCAGACCTATCCTGGAGTACTCATTTCCCCTTCCCCATTCATATCTCAGGTTTCATCCTAGCGAACAAGAAAAAAGTGTAAAAAAAATCAACCTGAAAACCAAAATCCCACTGCAAGCCCCACAGGCCAACAGCATGGACCCACATACAGCAGATGTGAATGTAGGATCAGCTGCTAGCTGCTACCAGCCCTTCTTCTGGAGTGATCAGAACTCAGACTTGAATGGAAAACGAGATGTACGAGGGTCTTCTCCAGACCTGACACATGCAGAACTATCCATTCACAGGCTTGACAGTGAGCGTGTAGTTTGTTCCTTCCACCCCCCCTTATTCATTTATTATTAATCTTGGTTGTGAAACCTCATCCTTCGGTTTCAGTGTTTCACTCCTTGTTTTTCAGACTACAGTAAATGCATCTTTTTGTTTGATGCAGAAGAGTGATCCATTCTCTGTCTGGATTGTAGGGTGGGTGGATGGAGCTGGAGCTTTAATTCAGAAGCCCAGAAATAGCCTCTGGATTACTACAAATAGTATACATCATCTTTTTCTGCCAGTGGAAGATCTAACCTGTCTCACCTTTCAGCTCTCAGATTCCAGAGCACCAGATCAAACCTGCAATTTAAAACCCATGATCATGGAGCAGGCTGGGGCTCTCCTGTCCTTCCCCCAGCACAAGTGGACCTCAGAGGAGCACTGAAGGTTGCAGAGATACTTGTATGTTTCTCTATCTCCAAACACTCCTCTGGACATCTTCCTTTTTCACTCCTTGCAGCTGTGCCCTTGACCACACTTCCCTGCTTCTCTGTGTACAGCTGCTATAGAAGAAGAATCTACAGATCTCCTTTGCTCCATTTAGCTGAGCCCAGAGCCTGAGCTTCTAGGATGAAATTTGAGACTGAGTTGAGGTATATGGTTGGACTTAGTGTTCCTGCAGGTCTTTTCCAACTGAGGTGATTCCATGAGTCTGTGTTTCTGTTATTCTGTGATTTCAAGATTCAATGATTCTTTGATTATATGAATTCAAGACTCCATGATTACATGATGTCGTGATTTTATGGTTCTATGATTCTGATTCCATGATTCTGTGTTTGATTCAGGGATTCTAGGGTTACAAAATTTCACAGTGTGTCCATGATTCTACAATTCTTTGATTTCATGATCCTATGATTTCCGTGTTCACAGTCTGTCAGTACTGTATATACCCCTGGACTTCCTAAGGGTAGAGCTATGGGGGCTGAGAGCCATTAATATGGAGGAGATTAAACACCTCCATGTATTCTGAAAACAAATTAAACTCTCTGTTTCATCTTGGGTTCAATAAATGCATCTTGGCCTTTGTTCTGCCACTCAGCAGACAGCCTGCCCTTTGACTTGCAAACATTCAGGTGGGAAAATAGGCATTCAGGGCTTTGTGATTTGTTTTACCCTTTCCTTTGTTGGGTCCTTTTACAGGAACCCAAATGTGCTGTTGTGAGAAGACAGCAGAGACTGTGTGGACCTTGGTAACTTTTTTGAAGACCGTGAGACCTGCCAAACAGCCTGAGAGAAAGGATCTCACTGTGTTGATTTGTTTTCTTTGGTTTATGGGGGGAAAAAATATTTCACACATAATTAGAGCAGCCACAGAGAGATTGTATTAAAGGCGCTTTACTGGAAATTTCAAGGGACAGAACAAGGGAAACCTGTGTTAACACTAGCAACCAGGAGAAGGACCTTGCCTACAAAATGGTGGGGAAGGACAATGCGGAGTGTTCAAGCTGCAAGAAAGAAACTGTTCAGGAGGGCAGAATGTGCATCGGGGATGGGATTAAAGTAAGCTGCTGCGGGCCACGATGCTCCCTGCTCACCTCCCCTGAGCCCCGTGGCTGGGCAGCCTGGGTGGCCAGGTGTGGGAGTGGTACCACACTGCATCGGGAGGGAGGAGAGCTCCAAGATCCTCATTGTTTCCTACTGCTGCAGCCACCCAACTTCTGCCCTGTGACAGAGGGTACAACCAGCCCGTCCTTCTGTCCTGGAGACCTCTCTGACATGGTGAAAGAGCTCTTGCCTGCTTCTTCCATCCAATGATGCTCTTCCCATCTTTTAATGCTCAAGTTGTTCAATCTTGCCCACGTTCCAGTTCCAAGCCCATCATAGACCTATATCTCTCATGAGATATCCATGAAATGCATCACTATGGGCTCTGCAGCCTCTACGACTTGGAGTTTCCTAGTGGACCTTTCTGTACCTCTGTTTTCTTTCTTTTCCTACAGAGAGAGCTGTGCATGTGGGATGTGACCTCACTGATGTGGAATTTTCACTGTTATTGGGATTTTTGGATTACTTAGGTTGAATGAGCCTGAAAATGAAGGTCTTGGGTTCCAGTTTTACCCTAGTTTCAAGGAAATGGAAAGTACAGATGACTGATGTGCCCTTGAGACCTGTGTTGCTACTTTATTGCATGGCAACTGCTGTTGAGGGATCTGAGCTCTCTGCACACATGTGTGACATTTGCAAGTACCATCATTTCTGCTTTAAAAGTGAACAAGTGGAGCACGCCGTCTTGCCAAGAGCCATACTAAAATCTTTGATTTACGTGTATTTAACTGCCTACAAACACCATTACAGTGGCTCTGAGCACTTGTCACCAGGCAGGGCAAGCAACACCTAGACTCACTTGTAAATCCTTCTCTCTCCAATGAAAATGAAGCTCTTGCTGCCTGCTGGTTTGTCCCCTTTTTGTTGCTGCTCACTTTGTTTTCAAACCTTACATCATCCTGTGGGCAGCAATGTCCGTGTGTCTCACAAGAGCCACTCTTTCCAGGGTTACCTGAGGGCAGTGCAAGGGCTGAACAGCAGCTCTACAGACGCAGTGAATATACTGTGGCCGTTTATTTCCTCCTGTATTTAGGAGATGAGGGAAGCATATTTGTGGTAGCTGCTATTAGACATTAGGGAGGAGCATTGCCTGGTGGTTAGCATAGGGACCGACAGGCAGGAGTCCTGGGCTGTATTCACTGCAACGCCACTGACTTTGAAGGCAAGGTGACTTGACCTTGTCTCCTCATGCAACAGACACAGGTATATTTAGGATATTAGTATCAGTATGTTTAACTACTCCATGAGTGGTACAGATAATTCAGCAATTCAGCATGTGCTGCTTTCTTTATTCCTTACCTGGCTCAGCAGCTGTGGCTTGCAGCTCTGGCTATATGGTGCTTAGCTAGAGGGTATACAGAGGATCATGGAATCATTAAGGTTGGAAAAGACCACTAGATCATCTACTCCAACCATCAGTGCATCCCCACCATGCCCACTGACCTCATCCCTCAGTGCCACATCCCCACGGTTCTTGAACACCTGCAGGGATGGTGACCACCCCACCTCCCTGGACAGCTGTGCCAGTGCTCCATCACTCCTTCTGAGAAGAAATTTCTCCTAATATCCAACCTGAGTTGCATATTAGAATTACAACTGTTGAGCAATCACAGCCTGTGGGAGACTATGGAGAGAAGCAAAGCACACAAGCTCCGCGGCACTATGTTTAAGTATTTGTGTCCATCCCTTTTCTCAGGATCTGGCCTTTTCCTCTTGGACTCTGACCCTTTCTTTGCCCAATATTCCCTGCTGGAAAGTCTCTCCTGGTCTCTGCCCTTTATCCTCTCCAGAAAGCCATTTCTTGGCTCACCTCCACCTCACTGCCTAAAGCTCCATGTGACAAAGGGCAGCCAGATGTCTTCTGTGCACTATGGAAGAAACCCAGGAGGTTGTTGGAAGGCTGTGTCCCAACCAGTTGCTGGATACCAGGAAGGGAAAGGGAAGGAAAGAAAGATGAGAAGCAAAACCCATATAAAATCTAAATTGTGGCAAGGAGGAAAGCAAGTAGAAAGGTGCTTGAACTGACAAGTGAGAGGTTGCACTGGTGCCTCTGGGTGTGAACTGGAACTGAGGAGGAGGGCATGCATCTGGCTCCTGCTGGCCAAGGACACCTCAGCACTGGGGATTGAGTAGGTAGGTGAGAATTGCTGCCTGATATCGAGCTATTGCCTGAAACTGAGGATGCAGATTAATTGAAAAGCAGTACCAGGAGGCAAGGAAGGCTTTGGGACGGTGTTTACAGCTCTCGTCTTCAGTATAGGGTGAGGGTGGCCAAGAATAACCTCTACTCACACTGTCAGCAGGGTGAGTTCGTTGGATTTTTCCACTTGTCCTGTGTGTGGCTCTCATCTCTGTCCCCTGGCACATGCCAGCCTGGTTATGCCCAAACAAGCTTCTCTATTCAGCACTGCTGGGCCTGCGGGGAGGAGGATGGGGTGGAGGGAAGACTGCAGCATCCCAGGAGCTCTTGGGACACTTAGGGGTGGCCGCCTCTTCCTCACCGCTCTTCCCTCCCTTCCAGCCACACTGTTTACCTCCACGTCTGGGTGCTGAGGTAGAGGGCTGGCAGGCATGCAGAACCCCAGGGCAGCAGACAAAAGGTGAAGTGGGAAATGGGGCTGTGGACAGCTGTGGACAGCTGTGGACAGCTGGCCAGGGCTGCAGGGATGCTCCTTTGATGTACGCTTTCTTGGCTGCTGGAATTATGCTGTTCTCTTCCCAGCAAATTTTCCACATCCCTTAGTGCTGAGGCCGGTTTGTGACACTTTCTCTGCTGAGGCAGATGAGTGTGCTGCTGGCATGTCTTTGCTCTATGAATGCCAACGATGCAGCACTTTTGCCACTGCTGTGTGGCAGATGGCAAGCAAGGAGTGCATGGCAGAGCAGGTGGCACAAGTGGTGGGAAGGGGTTTAACAATGAGGTGTCTCAAACACGCTGCATCAGGGGAACCAGGATTAGGAAATCTGGGAGAGTTGTGAGATTGACAACAAATGGCCATTTCTCAACACGGCAATAATGAGATGACATGAGAGATGGGAGGGAGATTTATGAAACTGGATGAAGGGGAGAACAGCTTCTAGCTCCCCAGGCAACAGCACATTTGTCTCCCTGACCTGGATCCCACCACTGCCAAGGTCTGTACTGTGGCAAGCACCTGCTGGGATCCCTCTGGGGTGCTGGAGATGAGGAATGAGGTTTCCTTCGAGGCATGGTCATGGGCTGAGGAGGAATGAAAAGGAACTAGTTTGTGAAAGCTGAGACTTTAACAGAGCAACCTGGGGCAGGCTGACCTCACACAGCTCTGAGGAGCAGGGACGAGAATTAAAGCAGTAGGATATGCTTTGAGGGACTTGCATGAACCCAGCCAAAGCTTCAGATGCTCTTAACCAGAGTTCCTGGGACAGTTCCCTTAGTGTCTGCATGGTGGAGGTGACAAAGGAATCCAAGAAGTGACCCTAGCACAGAATTCCTGCTTAGGATTTGAAGGGACCAAAGAGAACCTAAAACCAGGTCAGTCTCAGTGGCAGCACAGATCGCATTGCAACCTTCATGTAAAAAGCAGAGCAGTGTCTTATTTAAAGTCACTCTCTACACCAGAGAGCAATTTGCACAGCTCTGTGATTTGAGGAGAGAGGAGGCAGCTCTGGTCACCTTGTCCTCGTGCCCCAGGGCTGAAGACCACAGGCGTCTGGCAAGGAGCTGGGCTCTGCAGGACTGGGAGTGCTGCTGTGTCCATGCACAGAGCGTCCTTGTTCGCAGGGCTCAGGTATGGCCCCGCACCTCGCTGCACAGCTTGGCTGGACAGCTGTTCTCTCCCTGCCACCTCCCTAAGTCAACAGGCTCCTGTGCCAGCTGATGTTGTGTTTTTCCCTGCAGGACGCAGCAGGTATCTGTTGCTGAATCCTTTATCTGGAGAAAGCAAGGAGGGGCTAGGGTGACTCCTGACCATTGCCGTTGCCCTCCTTGGGTTGGCTCTTGGTGGCTGCACCCTCTCAGCAAGAATTTCCATGCTGGAGAAGCAGAACAGCATGAGAAACTTGACTGTCACCAAATCGTCTGTCAATGGTGCTAATGTCAGAGGGCAAGTTTAATTATGGTACATGGTGCGAGATATCTACTATAGAGCTGGCCTTCTATGGGTTACCTACACCCTGGCAGGAGGAAGGATGCTCTGTTTAATACTATGACAACCTGAAACTGTTTTCTTCAGTTCCCTATCTTTCTGCTGGGGTTTCATTGTGACCTTGGGCAAGCTGTGTCCTCCCAGCAACTGGATTTCGTACCATAAAGTGCAAGTGGAAGAGCAGCAGTACCTGTACATGCTTCTACATGCTACTGTATGTGATGGCCGTGCCCTTGCAGGTTGGAGCACTCAGGTTGCCTGATGGTGGTAGCCACAGGAGTGATGTCAACTAAGGAATGAGTGAAGTTCTGACTGCCTACTACTTAGCAAAGCCAAAATATCCTCTGGTGTAACAAATTATCGCATGTGGAGCAAGGCAGCTCTTTGCCTTTCCCTCCCCTTTCCTAGAGAGAGAGACTTTGCATGGTGTCAGAGGATGGTGATGCAGAGCGTGGAAGGGATGATAATGACAACAGCTCACAGGAAAATCACAGAGGTATATGTTCCAGGCAATGCTGTTTTGGGTAGAGAACATCGGAGCTTCCACACTCCTGAATAAGGTGGTTTCTCATCCCACTTATCATGGAACTTGTGGGCTGCTCTGCACTTTGAGACAAATGGCCATAAATAATGAGCCAAGAGCTGATCTAGATCCGGAGCATTAAAACTCCTGAGAGCCCCTCTAAGGGTGTTAAAAGGCAAGGAGCTAGTGAGGATGCATTCACTCTTCTGATTACCAGCAAATGAAGGCATCAGCTCTGACTCATGTGCTTGTGGAGGAGAATTGTAAAGAGATTTGTAGTCCCAATTACTTCCTGAGCTGGTGGGCTGGAGCTGGGAGCTAATGGGCAAATCACACCAGAGGTGGGGGGAAAGCCTCTCCCTCTGCATCACTGCATGAAGCCCACAGATAAGGGATCTGAATTTTCTCATTCCTTACATAGCATCTGCTTAAGAAAATATGGGCTGATAGTCACTGGCATGTGCTGCTTGGCATGCTTGTGGCACCAGGATGAGCCTTAATGTAGGGACTGATCCATGCCACGCTGCAAACTGGGCTCAAAGCTGCTCGGCTGCTGATCTGGGGAAGCGTTTTATGAATCAAGGCAGAAGAAATCTTGTTTTACATAGCTTCCTCCAGCTCCTCTCCTGCCCGCTGACAGGGAGGAAATGCTTTCCACATGCCAGCTGGTGACACTGCTCCATTATAAATCACTCCCCTCCTGTTTTTGAGGCATGAATGTAAAAAATAGAGAGCTCTCAGAGCTCTGTCACCTCCAGGGCACCTGCTGGTGCTTGGGCATGCAGTTTGGTAAAAACTGCCAGTCACCTCAATTTCTCACCTGAACAGGCTTGGGAACCTCAGGGCTGTCCAAGCAACCCCTCCCCTTTGAGTACTGGGGTGTTGGGTCAGTGCTAAGTATAGAGACAACCTAAGACCCATTTTTCATACCATCTTCGAAAGGACGAGGCCACTCGGTCTTGTCTCCAGTTCTTTTCTACCTTGGAGCTTTGTAATGCTGCTTTAGTGTGCTCTCAGACCCAGCTGACACTGCTGTGCATTAGCAGCAGCTCCTGGTGAATGGCAGCGTCACCCCGAATTGAAGCATGCAGGAAGGAGTGTCCTGCTTAAGGCAGCCCATTGCCAAAGACCACAGCACGGTTCACATGCATGCGTGCATGCTACACACGTGTGTGCATGGTGTATGTGTGTGCATGGTGCACATGTGCACAGGAGTGCTCAGTGCCTGCAGAGCATCCCTCCTGACTGCACTCACTGGTACTTTTCCATCCTGCCCTGCAAGCTGCTCCTTGCTGAGGTGGGAGCTGCTAGTAGGGCTGAAGCCAAGAAGCGTCCATGACGTGGCCAGCCCTCCTTTGCCAGAAGCCACCTTTGCTGCTGCAGCATTTTCTCCACTCTCACAGTCATCCTTATTTTCATTTTTCTCACCCAGTGAGGCAGGGCAGGGCAAGCAGCCAGCAAGCTGGTGGGGATGGAGATGTCAACTGCATGGGGAGAGGCAGGAATTTAGCAGCCCCTGGGCAAACCCAGCACATCTGAAGGGCTGGCTGCCATTTGCACACCTTTGTGGATTCCAGGCCTGCTGCTGAAGTTTAACTCCTCTGGTGCCAAATCCTTGTTAATTGCAAAGGGCTGGACTAAGCCGTGAGTGACATGGTCTAGCAGGCATGGTGGCAACGGGCTGATGGTTGGACTGGATGATCTTACCGGACTTTTCCAGCTCTTATGATTCCATGAAAACAGTTCTATGAGGCTTAGCCCAGCTGAGCTGCAGAGCACAATGTGATCGTGGCCACTGCTTTGTGGCTTAACTCCTTTAGGTTCCCTTGCTGCGTTGCGAGGCAATGAGATATTGTCGTTGGGCAATCCCTTATGCCGAGCTCTGTAAGGGCTTTTATCACAGACATATCACAACCTCTGCATTTACATGATGAGGCGGGGAGCGAGCCAAGGCCAGGCTGCCCCAAGCAAGCCACATTTCCCGGTGAGGACCAAACAAACCCAACCACTGATGCCCCATTTACCAGTGTGCCAGTACCAGCTTATGCATGCGCTGCAAGTGGAAAGAAACAACAGTGAGTTTTGTTTGCTTGCAGGAAAAAAAATAATCCAAACTGGCTCTGGATGGAAAAGCCCACTGTGAACAACATGGTGTTGTATATTCAGCCTGGCATTCGTGCTTCCAAAAAACACTGTGTTCTTTGGAGTGGACAACAGAAACCTGTCTGAAACGAGCAGTTGGGCCAATACGGGAGAATACGGTGAATGTCTCTTCCAGCCATGACAAACTGAGTTCCTCCTTCGGGAGCTGTTGTAAGGAGAGCCCACGTCAACTCATCAGACCAGGTGTTACCTGTTTGCTGTGACCTTTCTTCACCAACTGTTTTACACTCTCGGCCATTGAATGCCAGTGTCTGGTCCCTCATTGCATGAGGTCTGTTTTCAAAAGCCAGGACAAAAACTGAGTGCTTCTGCTTATGTTTCCTTCACAGGTAGGACTTCGTGCTGCTGTGTGTACAGTCATCGTACTTGCAAATATTTTTGCAAGCTCCCAATGGCTGGAAGAGTGTCTTTGCACAACAAAAATGACCCTAAATCACAGCACATGGGGTTCAGTGCCTTTTTGGGAGAACAGTTGCCCACCACACAGTCAACGCAACTACTGAGAGAAGATGCAGTGATGATATTTCTCTGCTTTCCAATTGGTCATGTCCAAAAAATATTACGATCTGGTCCTATTTTTTGTCATGCTGAGCTGGGGAATCCCAGTTTTGCCATAGCCTGTCTGGTAGAGACAGGGCAATAGGATCAAGGTCACCCTGCAAGCTCCAGAGCTCTTCCTGAACATCTATTCAGATTTGCTTTCAGTTTCTGGCAAGGAAAAAAATATACAGGGAAGTTGTATGCCTACACTTGTGTCCATTCTGTATCAGAGAGCTGAGGAAAATGGAGCTGGCGCTGGCTTGTTTTAGGCAACCACTGAAGATGATGTCTCCATTATGATCTTAAAAGCAACTAGCATCTCCTGTGTAAATATCCATCAGGTAAAATAATGTGAGCTCTAGCATCACTTGGGAAGAAATAAAATTGTTAGAATAAATGATCAGCATGGGATTCACGCCTCTCTGAGAAAGAAAGCACACCGACTCTCCTGGGGAATTTCTTTAGCAGATGGAAATCCTTATGCTCAAAGATAAAGGGTAAATCTAAATCAGGGTAAATATGTTACTCTTCATTAAGCTTGAAGATATTATTCCTTTCCTTATGTCACCCTCTTTCCCTCTTACTGTAACCCTGGCTTAGCTGGTTGTGTTGTCTGCATAGGCAGAGGAAATAGATCTAATCAGAAAAGAAGAGGATGAGATGAAGCAGGCAGGGTGCTGGTTTTGGTTAAGGTTTGACAAGGAAACAACCAGCTCTGGGATGGCTGTGGGACAGCTGCCAGGGCTCAAGGCATCACAGTGCTGGAGCAGGCTGCAGCGTGTCCACGTTTGTTTTTTATTTTTCCTTTACTGATGATAAACCAGGTACGAAATTTGTTTCAGGAACAGAAAATGAAACAGTCTGTGTCCATGCATTGTATCAGGAGTGGGGCCATGGGAATGGAGCTCCATGCCTGTGCTGTGCAGAGCTCACGCTGCTGCTGCTGCCCCATGTGCTGCTATGGACTCCATCGCAGCAATTAGCATGACAAAGAGAAAAAGAAAAGCCTGAGGGGTGTATTCTAAGTGTAAGAAGTGTAAAGGCTAGCCAGGCCAGGAGAGATTTTCTCCTGTTGGCAGCCTGTTGTGCTTGCTCTTGTGCTGGCAGAGGGCTCGCAGGCTGGAGCCGCAGTGGGGCTGAGCGCCTGAATGGCCCTTTCATTGTGCCTGGGAGGAAAAGTGGGATGGAACACAGACCCGGGCAGAGGGATGCATAAATACAGAGTGCAAGCAGCCGTGTTTTTAACTTGGAGTCAGCCCTGTGCGTTTGAGACTCACCTTGGATAACACCAAGGTGCCGGGGGGGGGGGGGGTGGGACAAATCCTCCCATCCCCATCCAGTGCCTGAAAGTGAATTTCTGATTTTGGTTATTGGACCAGGGTGGGACCCACGTGCAGGGCAGTGCGAGCACCCAGCCAGAAGCCTGCCATGGTGCCAACCATGCTGTACTGCTGGGAGCAGCAAGGGGACAGCTTCATCAGGTGTCACATGCAGAGTGTGACTTGGACAAGCAGAGGGGACCTTCAGCCTCCACTGTGTCTCCAGCTGTTCTCAAGCCATTTCTTCCCAGAATAATTAAAGCAGAGTGCTTAATTAGAGAAGATTCCGGCTAATGTATACAAGCAGGATTTTTATACTCCAAGTGCTCTACAGAAAGTCACAGAGAAGTGTGCAGGAAACAGCACTCAGGGATGGGGAAAGCCAGCAGAGCTGGTAAGTTTACAAGAATTAGCCCTTCAAAAATTCATAGGATGATAGAATCGTTAAGGTTGGAGAAGACCTCTATGATCATCTAGTCCAACCTTCCACCTGTCAACAGTAGTGCCCACTGACCACGTCCCTCAGTGCCACATCCCCATAGTTCTGGAAAGCCTCCAGGGACTGACTCCACCACCTCCCTGGGCAGCCTTGGAGATGCCAATGCAACAGCACTCTTTTGGAGAAGTTTTTCGTAATAACCAAGCTAGGCCATTCCCTTCTTAATTAAATGAGGATCATAGGAATAATATATATATATATATATATATATTTATACATATAAAGCCCTGAAAGGCCAAGAATAGAAGAACCTTTTCAATGTAAAGTCAATATTTTGGGCTTGTTCTCCTGTGACAAACACCCAAAGCTGGTGAAGGCAAGGGAAAGATTGTGCTTGTTCCTGAATTTTGTCATGTAGAGGAAGGGCTATCTCATGGCAGGAGGGTATCTGCAGCGTGGTGGTGTCAGGGACTTGATTCCAGTTCTCTGCTCCTGTTTGTGGGATGAAATCCCTGGAGAAAGAGAAAAAAATCCCTTCCCCCACTTAGGGGGTAAAGACATGAAACAACTGCAGAGCAGGCTTGTATCATGCAATAGCAGATGGAAGGAGGAATGAACAGAAGCTGTTTGCTTCCATTTGCTGCGCAGGCAGGAAGGACGGACAGGTCTGCTTGGGAAGCCTGTGCCATGTCTTCTTCCCATCCTCCTGCACTGGACTGACACATCCTGCTGGCGATGCCGGCAGCTGAGGAACTGCACTCCTTTGGAGACACCACCTGAGAATCTCCCAGTGAGCACCCCTTGCTCAGGTGCCTTCTGTGAACCCCACATTCCATTTGCATGGGAGTCCGGGGGCTGGATGTAGGTGGGAGCAGCCAGGAGCTGGCAGCTAATGACTGGAGTGCAAACATCATGCCCCACTGGGATCCAGGGCTGTTACCCACTTAATTGCACCACGTAGGGCTAGTCAGATCACCTCAGTGTGAAAATTATTCAGGGAGGTTTACGGCATTTTTCAAATAAACATGCAAGGCAGACTATTTTCATTACTTTCCCAGCCTCCTGTAAAATTTATCAACAGAGTGCTTGGGAAACACATTAACCCCATATGCCTGGCCTGGAGAACTCTATGATGAGCTGGCTGTTGACTAATACCTCCAGATCCTTTTCTATCATGCAGCTTTCCAGCTGCTCTGCCCCAAGCCAGTAACACTGTGTGGAGTTGCACGGCCCTTAGCCCATTGATCCAGACTATCCAGACCCCTCTGCAGAGCCTTCCTACCCTCAGGCAGATCAACTCTTTCTCCTGGCTTGGTGTCATTGACAAACTTAGTCATCTCATCCAGAAGACCTTCCCCATGGAGAACAACTGTGGGATGGAAAGGAAGGTCCTTCTGGCTGTGTTTCATCTCGGTATGAGTCCCATGGAGTGCCTGGTGTATAGTGGGTGAGCTCATTGATGGGCCAGGAGGATGAATGCCCCACTGCTGGGGAGCAGCATGGGGTCAGCTGGGACCTGAAAGGGTTCAAACATCCCCAGTGCATCAGGGCAGCTCTTCTTCTCATGGGGCTGCTTAGATTATTTTACATAATGTTGAAAACACCCATTAATTAGCACTGCCTATTTCTCAGTGCCCATTCAGTGACGGAGATCTGTTCTCAAGACTCTTCCCTTTCATTTCTCCCCATTTCCTCTCCCCAGAAGCCTTTCATTTTTGACGTGCCTACACTGTTGCCAAAACCACCAACAGGGCTGAATGTGGCAAGCAAAGCTTGTGTAGTGGCTGCCATCCTTGGCATGAGGGGAGATGCTCCAGCAGCTGCTCAGATGCTGCTTGGTGAAGGAGTGGGGACCGGCCACCTTCCCACCACCCCTGGAACAGGCAGGTTGAGAGCAGAGCTGCCCTTAAGGCCTCCTGCCCAATAGATACCTTTCTCTGCTGCTCTGAGTCAGCATTTGTCCTTTTTCTTTTCCTTTACCCATCCCAGCAAGGATAACAGAAGGCCTGGAGTTCCCAAGTATTTAGTAGCTAATGTGACTAAAGAAAAACAGCGATTCATGCATGTGTTTGTGAGCTTGAGCCCTCAGTTTGAATTGCTGCTATTTACAGGTGGTGGAGTGTTGTCTGCTGGGTGAAAATATTTGCAAAACCCTGTCGTATTTAAGCCTTAGCAATCATCTGTTCACACATCTGTGCCATACAGGTGCTATTTTTTTGTTGTTACTCTTAAAGACTGATTTCCTGTTCTCCATTCAGAAAGGGAAAATATTCAACCTGAAAAAAAACCCACAAAAAAACCAAGCCCAAACCAAAATCAAAACTGTGTGCAGTTCTGAATGGCACAGCGTAGAGAACAAAATAACCATCCGATAGTTCTTATCCTAAAAAAAAAATCATTGAAGAGATGCTCATTGCTGGGTGCTGTGGAGCAGCAAATAGTCTCAAAGAAGCTGAGGTCACTCTGGTAGCAAGCTGAGAGAGCTGTGCCCTAACAAATAACTGCTCAAGGAGGAGACAGCTGCTCCTGTGGGAACTCCCAGTGTATCAGCCCCCAGTTTGTTCCCATAGCGAGATGCTCCACTAAGCAAATCTGATGTTTCTGTCATGACTGACATCTTTCCTTTCTCCACAAGCATCTAGCTTGATATAATCTAGTCACTGTACTTTTAGGATTACTTGGGTTTTAAAAAGGAAGGAATATTGAGCTGTGGCAACTTGGAATGTTTTTTTCCATTAAGGCTGCTTGGTGCGATGATTTCCCTTCTGTCTCACCCTTTGGAGCTCTGCCTCACACTCTATCCGCATTTAGGTTTAGGACGTCGAGACGTCTGGGCCCAAGTGGCTTGGGAACAAACAGGGCCGATGAAAATACCTCTGGACAATGGCTCTATATTTAAAAAGTAGCTATATTTACTATGTGTGCAGGTTATTAATGGTGTCCTTGGCCACACAAATGAACATAGTCACAGAGTTTGAGAGCACATGCTGTTATTAGTAGGTTTCTTGACATCTCTGTGACGAATCCCGCTAGGAAGGGCTGCATGGAAGCGGCAGCTTGTGTCAGAGAGCTCCGCCAGATTGACCACAACCCCTGGAATGGGTGGCGTAGGCACAGGCCTCTGAAGGAAGTGCAGGTTTGTTCTGACTTCTTCCAACGTCACCGAATTCTTCTTGTCATCAGTTGACACGGATGCTACGGTCTGGGTGGGAAAAGAAATAATCAGATTTATTGAATCCTTTTGTCTCCTCTGAGTTTACAGTTGGCCTTTTGTTCCTGTCTCTCCCATTGGTATTTCCTTGGCAGCTCATGAGGGGTTTCTTTTTCTTTTTTTTTCAAATGATTGAGTTTGTTTTGTGCCAAGGGAGAAAGGAGAGACAATCGTTCTCCAAAGCTCAGGAAATGTGACATCATCCAAAATGCAGACCCAGCTTTTTGGCGGCCAGGTGGTAAAATGAAATATTCTCAGCCGTCTCAGCATCTCCACTGCAAGGAAATTAGAAGCAGAAAGTTGGGATGACAGCCTTTGGCAGCTCTATTCAGCTTGGGGTTGGGACGCTAAAAATACCAGCTTGGCAAAGCTGCTAGAGAGGATTATAAAAAGGCCGAAATTTTGCCAGAATTGCAGATTTCTGCTCCACTGCTGAGCAGAAGCTGTGAGCAGTGACTCACACCCCGCTTGACACAGTCTGGCACTCTGGTAGCTCGTCGGCCGGGAATCACACACAGAGCTCTCATTATCCAGGCCAAATCGAGACACATCTCAGGGCTGGCAGATAACGGGAGCTTTCCTCTGCATGGAGACAGGCATCGAGCATGGGATCCCATTCTGTGATTCTGTCACAGCCTCTGGGTATTATAAGCCCATCTCGCTGGAAATGTTCGTGGGGAGATTTCAACTGCAACACCATGAAGAGCCTCCATTCCTTCGTCCCAGTCACATTATCGTGCCCCTTTCCTATAGAGTGAGGGATTCCTTCAGCTGTGAATCTGTTGCAGAAATAAGAGAGGAACGGTATGTGCCTTAAGGGGATTGGCATCCAACCTGTTCTGCAGGCTGCATGCAATGGTTTGAGGAGGAAGGGATGGGCTCTGGCTTCTGACTGCAGTACCGTAACCCACCCCATGCAGTGTGGCATAGACCTCCCATAGTACTGTGGCTGTGTGGTGGATTTATTTCTTTAATTTTTGCTAATGTAGCTGCAGTAGCACTACAGAACCAAGGCAGAATATCCAAGTGCAGGTGTGTGGCTAGAGCAAGCAGCTGCATTAGCTGCTAATGCTGAACTCTGCTCTCCAGCCGTGGCTGGACGCAAGTGGAGGCAGCATCTCGGAGCCATTCAGAGCTTGCTGTATACTAGATTTTGTCAAGCTGTGACAGTGCTGGTGTCTAGTTTATCTGCTGAAGGACCAACTCACAGGGCAAACTGCTCTTCTCCAGCTCTGTGGCTGCTTTTTTACATGGGGCTGGCTTGGATATTGCTGTGTTGAGCTCACGTATGGAAGTGCTCCTCTCCTCCAACTGAGAGCCTGGCTCAATAGTGGAGGAAAGCACTAAGAAAAAGCAAAGAGAGAGGGAAAATCAAGAGCCCATCTCCCAGCTCCCACGCACGTGAGAGGACCCAAGAACCAGGTAGAGCCTTCCCGTGCTGAGTCCTTGAAAGCTTCATTGTGGTGCCTTTGCAAGAACATATTTATTTTGTTTCCTGAGCCGTATGAGCAGGGCATTGTATCTGCTGGATTAAGGCAGCTCTGTGCTGCTCAGAGAACTATGAAATCCCTCCTCTGTCAGCCCGATGTGAAAGGATCCCATTCATCGGGGTGCTCCCGCCCGGTGGGGTCTGCTTAGCATTCATCCCCGCGTGTGACTGAGCTCCCGCTGCTGGCTCTGGCTCACGCCGCTCCTCTCCCACATCCCCCTGCCCCACATGTGCCGGCAGCCAAGGGGAAAAGAATAGGGAACCTCGCTCCTGTGCCGCTTGGTGCTCATCGACATTCAGCAGGAGCTTGCCCCAGTGCCCTACTTTGCGCCAGGAAAGGCTCTTGGCCCTGCTGCGTGCCAACGACGTGCAGAGCAGCAGATCCAAGGGCCGGTGACGAGATGTGAATCAGCATCACCCCATGGCACGGGCATGGCTGGGCCGAGCAGCGTGGGGTGAGGGGACACATGGCGAGTGTGTGCATGTGTGGAGAGAGCTGGAGGAGATGTGAAGGGATGGAAATCAGCGTGGGGCTGCACATGTGCTGGGGAGATCAAGGGCTTGGCCAGTTTCTGCTTTCTTCTCCCATGTTTGCTTTAATGGTGACCAGCTGTAGGGTTTTTTGTTCATGGTTTGGATTCCTGATACAAAGCCAGATACTATTTATTTACTCTAATTTTTCTTCTCTAACATCTGTGTAGGGGCTGAACTTTTTCTTTTCAGCTACCGGTTAGAGACAGTGTTGAGGAAAACTGACAGGACAGCTCTTGAGAATGAAGCATGGTCCAAGCCAGACACAAAGTTACTTTTCCTTCCTTGCTTAAATCCTGTCCAGATTAGACTGAATCACAGAATAGTTGAATCATTCAGGTCGGAAAGACCAATAAGATCATCTAGTCCAAGCATCAGCCCATGCCTGTGACTATAGACTGGATCTGTTCTGGAGCAGTTTTTCTCAACAAAGCTCCCGTATCACTTGTACCTTGGAGATGAAGACAGCCCTAACTCAGCACGAGTTGTGGAGGACATCATAAGGCTGAAAGAGCAGCCCTTGCTCCGGTTGGCTTCTCCAGCTGAGGATGGCCATTTCTGTCTGCACATGATTTTCCAGCTTGATGAACCGAACCTTGTCACTGAGATTTGAGGTTTCAGTCTCTGATCCTGCAGGTCAGCAGTGATGGAGGGAGGCGGAGGTCTGGATTAGGGTCAGGGCTGGCTGGGGTACAGGGCTCCTCCTGGGGGTTGTTCTGCCTGTATGTGTGGCCCCAGCAGCAGAAGGAAGCATCCAAATTCTCCTTGGGAAATGAGGAACATAGAGACAGTGGAGGAAAGCAGCCAAACCTCACAGTGTGTGGCCGCACCGAACTTCAGCTTTGCCCCTCAATAACATCATTTATTGTTTTTAGAAGGAAAAATATACCTTTGTGAAAACAGCATTTCCCAAGCTGCTTCTTCGAGGAGGGAGAGCCAGGGGTCTGTGCCTGGCTGGACGGCACCACTCTGCTGCTGGCTGGGCCCCTCCAGAAGCATCGTGTTTCAGTCAAGTTGTCATTTCTGATTACACTCCCAGCGCTTTCTGTTAATGACAGGCAAGGAACAAGCAGCCCTTTCTTTCCAGCACTCTGACAGACATGGTGCAAAGAAGGGACTATGGGCAAGAAGCATCACATTGTGCCCTCCCATAGCAATGTCCTACCAGATTGCCCATGCAGACAGCGAGTGATTGAAACCCCATCTCGATAACAGAGTGCTGACCTCACTAGAGACATGACATAACCAGCAAGACTGCGGGAGAATGCCCTGGAGTCTGCTTAGGACACTGCTTCCTTATGCCTGGAACAACACTTCCACTCTTCAGCCTCTAGAAGCTCCCGTCTGTCCCCAGCCCAGACTGCAGGATGCTGCTCAGGACTTGTTGGGGCTGCAGGGTTCAGGGAAGCAGGGCCATCCTAGCATCCATGGGAACTTCTCCCCAGTGTCATCTCCAAGAAGCAAATGGGCAGCTCAATAGTGATTTGTTTTCGGGAGGGGGGATACAGAGGAAATCTGTACATCCCAGTTTCTCCAATAAAGTACAGTTCTTCGTGAAGTAATAGGAGACACAGAAGTCTCATGGCAGCTAGTCAGAAATAGTGAGATTTAGCTAAGGTGTTAGGAGGAAATTCTTTACATAGAGGGCTGTGAGGCACTGACACAAGCTGCCCAGAGAGCTGTGGGTGTCCCATCCCTGGAGGTGCTCCAGGCCAGGTTGGATGGGGCCCTGGGCAGCCTGAGCTGGTGGGGGATACCCAGCCCACGGCAGGGGGTTGGGACTGGATGGGCTTTAAGGTTACTTCCAACACAAGCCATTCTAGGATTCTAAAATTCATTCTATGATTCTCTGGTCAGGCAGGTTCTGCTGGACTGAATATGGTTTCTGTGTCCACTAATTTATATTTTCATCACCTGTGTGCAGTCTGATGGACACTGGACCTATAAGCTAAGGCTAACAGATAAAGAGCATTCTTAGAACATAGCTCTGCTGGCCAGATCCAAGCCTATCGGTGAAGATGTTCCTCCAGATGGCTTGGGTAAGCCCCAGCAGGGAACACCATGAGGGCTTCCCCACACAGACAGCATCAGGTGCTAGGCACGCACTGGATGGCATTCCCAGGAGAAGGCACCCTCAGAGTTTCTTTAGTCACTGTATGAATCACAGTTTGGCAAGTGTGACTCCATCCTGCCTAGTGTGAGCTGGGGTGGGCTGTCGCTTCTTCTCATCACAAGAAGGCTGAGCCTGGAAACAGACCAGATCAGAAGGGGATCTAGAGACAGAAGGGCTTTGATGAGAAAAAAAAAAAAAAAAAGCATCCAAGAGGCTTTTCTCAGTAAGTTTTGCTAATTATGAAGCCATTGACTTCTATTCCCAAAGCCTCCCTGTGTGAGGGAGCTTAATCACTGATGACAATTTTTTGGCATATTCAGAGTTGTCACCAACAAGAACACACACCAACACCTCCACCCAATATCCGCCCTGACAAAGAAAAGCCTCCACACTGCTCTCAGTGCCATCACTCATCTTGTCAAACTCTGCCTTTACCCTGCCAGCCACACCAAGATGTCACTTTAAGGCAGCAAAGGATGCATCCCAACCTGTTTAACAGACAGTACAAATATCCTCTCCTTTCAAAGGACACATTGTTATCTACAATATTTACAAGAGGAATTTGTGAGAACTAATCTGTGGGCCGTGTGAGGCTCATTAGAAATAAGGATTCATAAAACCCTTGATTTTGACCAAGGATTGTCCCAAGTACAGTTGACACTGCTGGTTTGGGTGTGTAGATTTTGCACATAATATCTCAAGAAGAATCATAGAATTATTGAATATCCAGAGTTGGACAGTACCCATAAGGATCATAGAGTCAAACTCCTGGCTCCAACAGTCAAGACAGGCAGAAAACAGCATTGCCATCTGTGAAAACGAAAGAACCATTCACCACAGGACTGGGAACTTGGGGTGAGCTGTACAAAGGGCAGTGGTGCTGTGAATTACTCACAGCAGCGGATTCATTGAGTTTTGCCATTCTCAATGCATTTGTTGCATGAACTGTTAATCCTATTTTCAGCCTGATCAAGACTGTCCATGAACTCAGTTGAACTGGACCCAGCTGAACTGGAAAAGAAATTGCTTAAAAAAGAGGCTATGGACTTCTTGGGTCAAAAGATAAAGCAGAACTCTTCAGCAGGGTCTGTTGCGATAGGATGTGGGGAAATGGCTTCAAACTAAAAGAAGGGAGATGTAGACTGGATATCATGAAGAGGTTTTTGACAATAAGGGCAGTGAGGTGCTGGCACATGTTGACCAGAGAGGTGGTGGGTGCTCCATCCCTGGAGATTCCTAATGTCAGGCTGGATGGGGCACCTGATCAGCTGTAGATGTCCCTGATTAATGCAGGGGAGTTGGACCAGATGGCCTTCAAGGGTCCCTTCCAACTCAAATGACTCTATGATAAGATTTCCTGAATTAAGAAGACTCACACAAACTGCCCCTTAGTAGATCACACAACAGCCAAGAAGGCAGATGTGCAAAAACTGCCATTTACCAAGGGGCTGCTGTAACAGAAGCTATGAGACAGATCACACCTTGACGAGGGCAGGCACAACTGGAAGCTTCTCCTACGTATCTCCATCAGGTTCAGGAGCAGTCCCAGCAGCGAGGGAGGATGCTGGTTTGAACTCCTGCTTCATCCCAAGGCACTGCCTAAACCCCTTCCCTCTCCAGGCAGAACCCTAATTGCCGATGCTTGGCAGCCACTCCGTCACAAGCAATAAGGGAAATTCATATTTTGTGTCTTAAATGTGTTTATTAGCCAAGAAGTTATCACCTGAAAGTGGATGCTAGGGCATGTCCAGAAACCTCCTTCCCTAAGGCTCCCACCAACAATGCGGGCACTGTAACGTCTCATGGCCGCTCGGTACCAGCTCCACGGCTGCCGAAGCTGTGCAGAAGCCTAGCAAAATCCAAAAGGATCTTTTTAATGGCACAGTCACTTTTTGAATGGCTAACTCAGAAGGAAAGTTTTCTGAGAACCTTTACGGTCACTGGAGGAAATTTGTGAGTTGCGCTGTGTGGCTATTTGATGACGGAGAGCACATAAATGTTCCTCTTGGGACAGAGTTGGCACGCCTGCTCTCTTTATGCTCGTGACCCGATACAAATTCACGCTCTGGTCTTGCAGTGTGAATATCCCACTCATATGACTCCTCCACGCCCGCCGTTAATTACAACTCTGCGTTTCCTTAAAGAACCCCAGGTGCAAATACACAGATTAGAGGCGGTTACAGGAATAGGCTGCTTGGCTCGCGGAGCTGAGAGGTTATTGTTGCTTCCACGGAGGTTTTATACACTGTGTGTGTGTGCGCGCACATATATTTATATTTCAATTATATTTATGTTATTATTTCAATTACAACCATCCATCTCTTCATAATGCCTGATTTTATTCTGCACTGAATTAAGCCCTGGTTGAACGCCAGCTCTGAAATGGCATGAATGAGTCCTCAGAGCATGGGGAACCTTTCATCGTGAAGGTCTTGAAATAAATGTCACCACTGCTCTCATCTCTTTCTCTGAAGCACTCCTTTGCCCCATCCCTCCTTCCTGCTTGCTGAGGACACTATGGCACTGTGTTGACTTGTGAAGAAAAGTGGCTCTTCTTGAACAGTATACGTGCCCTTCTGTTGGAGGGAACCAGGAGACATGAACTGTGTGTGCTCTGCTGTCCCTTGAGATGCCGTGACAAGAAACTTGTCTTCTCTGCCAAAATGCAGGTAACTGAAACCCATTATGGTTTCTCTCCAGCTCAAATACAAAATGAAGACTTCTACTGGAAGGGAAATACACCTGAGCCAGCCCTTGACACCATTGAGATCATGTGTCCTACCTGCCTGAGGATAAAAATGTCTTTGTGTTAGAGAAGTTGATATCAGTGACCACTAGCTTCATCCTTGTCCCTTCACAACAGTCAGAGCAACATCTGGTCTTGTAGACAGAAGCAACACCATGTCTTGGAGCCATAAACACTTGATAGCCCCTTGGGAAGCTTTCAGCTGACGCAGGAGGGGCTTGCTGTGGGCAGGGCTGGAGGTGTCACAGCCTAATGCTTTGCCACCTCATCTTGAGGTATTTTGTATTCTAGAGTGATGCTTGGGAGCAAGGGACACGTAATCTCTTGAAGGCCAGGATGCACAAGATGAGGACAGTGTGAATCATCATGTGGAAAGCCACATCTGAACAACAGTCAAATTCCCGAGCGTTAATGTCTTCAGAGCTTTCAGCAGTATCTGTGACAGAAGTAGGAAGCACAGTTCAAAATGATACAATTTGAAATCTGCCTTCTAAGGTACTACGAACCATTTCACAGCTTCAGTCATTCTCACATGCTGCAGTTATTGCCTCAGCAAACAAACCGACACTGAAGCATAAACTCTTTCAACACCGAGGAAATACCCCGAGCAACAACAAATGGATGAGCTGCGGTGACTGCCGGTGGAATAAATCCCAGGCTCCTGCGGGCTCTGATGATTCAGGCTTTGCATTCTCATGGTTTATGATTCCACCAGATTTCCTTGATGCAATTATTTTCTTGCGACTCTGCAGTCTACAAATCCTAAATATAATGTTGCACATTAAATAATACCCTCATTCCTGAAACAGTCTCTTGCCCAAAGCCCTGCCAAACAGACGCTTTTTATATTACATTAGTCATGAGCTGTGGCTGACAGCAAGTTCCTCTTTGGAGACTCCTCCCAGAAATCTTGTGGAAATGTCCTTTCTTTTTTATTTAAATCATTCCAGGCTCGCTGAGCATATCAGGCAGGAAAACTTTAATATTTTCCAGAAGTGGCTGATGGCTCATGCACCCTTTAACAGTTGGTTCTTCAACAGACGTGTGGGAGGGATGTAAGTGACTGAGAGCAAGGAAGTGGTATCATTGCTCAACACCAATAAACACAAGGCCAAGCTTTGAAAATAGCTTTTATAATGTGGAAAAGATGAGAGTGAACTGAGAGACCCTCTGTGCTGGTTAGTGCTGACTATGATGTTCAGGATCCCACCTCCTTGTCCCTTATAACTTCACAGCTTTGGTGAAGGCTGTAAATCAAATAGTCCTTCTGAGCTCCTCCAGCAAGGGGTAGATGGAGCTTGCAGTGGGCGGTGGCACAGCAGGCTGTCCCTTGGTCAGAGCTGTGAATATCCACATAGACTGGGGCCAGCTTCATCTTCACCTCCTGGCTACCTCTATTCCTGGTCACTGGAGCAAGGTGGGAGCCCGAATTCCAGGCATCACAAAATCAGTAATTGAAACAGAGAATCACAGAATTGTGGAATGGCTTATGTTGGAAGGGACCTTAAAGATCACCCAGCCCCAAACCCCTGCCATAGGCTGGTTGCCCCTCACCAGCTCAGGCTGCCCAAGGCCCCATCCAACCTGGCCTTGAGCACCTTCAGGGATGGGGCACCCACAGCTTCTCTGAGCAACTCGTATCCCCAAATCAGGCAAAGAAAGCTGGCTTTGGCGATGTCCTCCCTACACAGGGAAAAGCAAGCCTTTTCTCTTTCCCCATTCCCAGACAGAGAAAATAGCAGTGGATCTTAGAACAATGTCCCTTGACATTTTACACACTATGAACACCATGCTCCCTGCTGAGCACCAATCCAATGTCTCCCAGCCACCACAGGGTCAAGAAGTGGGATTGGACCAATAGGGTATCCACTGTACAGCAGGCTGGGATCAATCTTTTTTTCAAAGGGAAAGAAGGCAGAGGAGGTTCAGGGTGTGGAGCTGCACCAGAGTTTTCCTAGTGGTCAAGTCAATTGGAGTTCACATCTTGCCAGTGTCCAGCACATCTTGCCAGTGTCCAGCTCCTCATTCCACTTAGCTGTGAGGCAGTGGGCCACCCCACTCCACTGTACCAGCTCAGGATAACTGGGTCAGGGTTCTAAAAGAGCACTCAAAAACAAACCAGAGCCTTCTTACGAACCTTGAGCACTTCACTGACCATACCTGTTGCCACCAAGCCATTCATTCCAGCTGCCTCTGCTTCATAAACCCTTTGTTGTTTTACAGGAGGAGTTTCTCAGAGCCCACCACCTGAACTAGTGGCTCATAGCTAAGCTGAGCATTTCCCACACTCTCCATCTCCCAGATGAAAATCTTTCAAGAACAGCTTGTTCCTTTTTGGCCTCAATATTAGGATTATTAAATAAAACTTGTATCCAACTCTTGAAGCTTTCTCCCAAGATGCCATTTAATTAAAGCTGTGAAAAGAAAAGACCAGTCTAAATGTTGAAACATTTTTAATTAGCGAAACCTGTATTTTATTTGCTAAAAAAACAAGATTACCTCTAAGTCCATTAAGATGAGCCCTTCATTGAAAAGCTTTGCAACGTGTGTGAAAGGGAGATTTAAAGGATGTTAATGAGGGCTTAAATATGCCAAAATAATTGAAGAATGATATTTTTGATGGAAGAACTAAAATAAACTCTCATTCTCATTACACTGAGCACATATGTTTCTGTGCTTATGCCTTTGAAATTGAACATACACCTGAATGGGCACGCACTTGCCTTTATCCAGACCCACTCGTCCATCCAACACTGCTGCCTTGAGGAACCAAAGTTCTTTCCCACTAATTCCTGAATAATGAGATGTCTCTGAAACAGTTAATATGTGCTCAATTCATAAATACTTCAGCTGCAAGACATCCTATTTACAGTCCCATGAGTCATTTATTGCAATGGAGGACTTTGTCCTACGAACATTACTTAACATTTCCGGGATCAGTTACTCTCACTTTATAGCTCTCACTCACAGATTGAAGGGTATGCAGGTCAATTCCTAAAAGTCAAAGACGGTGCAAGTTGTTTCTTCTCAGACAGACCATTGAGGGATGTCTGCTAAAGGGCCTCACTGGTTCTAACTTAGCATGTATTCTTTCTTCATTGGTAATCCTACACATGCTTGAGTGATGTCTCTAGCTCTTCTTCATAACCTTCTGGCAGAGGAACCTGCTCTGAAGGGGCAGTGTTTGTGTTCCTTCCACTTGTCTCTCTAGAATCTAAACGCATAGGTGCTACCATAGCTCTACTGTTGTGAACAGACGTATAGACATAAGCTGGCCACACAGATGCAGACCACTTGGTTCTTTTGTCCATGACCATCTGATCTACTTCTGTTTTTCCTTTGCCATGTGTTGTTATATGGCCTCTTGTTGTTGCAAATGGAAGATCCTTGAAGAGACATATGAGTTGGCCATACTTTACTGATAAAGTGCTTGAATGCTTCCGGCAGCCAGAGCAGATGTTTCATGGCAGGAATGGTTAAATGAAGAGGCTGGTATATGAAGTTCTGAAAATTTTGCCATTGTGGAAATATACCTCGTAAAAGATGATCCAATTTTAGGATTCTCGACCACATAACTCCATCGCCTGCCTTTTCTCAAAGACCACATCCACAGGCGTCTTCCCTTGGAGGTTCTTTCAGCTTCAGACCATACTTAAGCCAAAGCATCCTTCTGCTTTCCGAGGCCACTAGTATAAACCAAACCAAATCAGGGTTAATCCATCCAACCAAGAGCCTGGGTACAGGGAATTGCAATGCACCCTTCAAAAGGCCCTGGGACATATCTCCAGCATACTATAGCCCTTTCCCTGCAGTCCTCAAACCAAAAGAAAAAAACTCTTCCCCCTACCCTTCAAAAGACCTATTCCTTATGATAGTAAAGAGTACAGATTACTATTAAAAACCTAAAGCCTGCAGGAAAGCAGGGAGGGGAGTTTATGGCTATTGACCTTTTAACTCAGGTTGGTTTATAAAGAGCTGTCTTTCTGTTGCACCACTGGGATTGTACAAGTTTCTTGGCCATGAATGGGAGCTTTGTAGGATTCTACTGTGTGGTCATTCACGGGCAATCTGTTGGTCTTTTTAGAGATGTTTAATAAAAAAGGAAACCTATCTGAAATACAGGAGGAGGGTGGTGAGCTAAGTATCAGCTAGCGGCCCAATCAATGAGTGAATGTGTTCAGGTCTCCTCCCGGAAGAGAAAGCTTGTTTTAGGAATTTAGCCTGGCACTCGCAGGGCTCTGTTTGTATAGCCCTTTCATTTAAAAAAATACATGCAGTCAATTAAGTAGAGATGGCTTGGAGCAGGCACAGGGAGAAGAGACAGGGAGGAAGGGAAAAAGGGGACCAGGAGAAAAAGAACAACTGTTAGAGTGAGAAGACCACTAAGATCACCCAGTCCAAACATCAACCCACTCCAACCATGTCCACTATTCATGTCCCTCAGTGCCATATGTCCACGGTTCTTGAACACCTCCAGGGACAACAATGGCGCACCAAATTGAAACAGCACAGACTGAACCTCCAGGCCCCAAAACTCCGCAAACCAGCAGGCTTCATTAGGAAGGGCACAATTTGGAACAGTGTATCATCTGCTAGGGTGGACAAGGCCAGGCTGGATGAGGCCCTGACCTATGTCAGGAAGATTGAGAGTGAGTGATATTTACAACCTTTCCAACTCAAGCCATTCTATGATTCAATGGCAAAAGCTGCAGATCTCTGCAGGTTCCATAAGAAGCTGTCAGCACAAACCATCTCTTCCGGGAAGACCAACAAGTACACCAGAAGAGGCTGTTTCTGGCATCCTGCAGTCACCAGAAAGTCCCCCTGGCACCTGGTTCAAGGAACACATCAACTTTGCCATGCTAGACAGCCTCTAGTAAACCTGCTTCCCCAAATTAACCAGCAGCTTCACTCGAACACAGTACTTTCCCTTCTGAGTTGTTGCTATGAGACATTAAATTAGCCACCCCCATTTATCCATGGCGTCATACAGCTTGATAAATCCTGCTGAGCTTCTTGTGTGACGAAGGCAATGCAAGTGCCAGGCGCAGCCATTAACTGAGCTCATTTTCTCCTTGTGTTTGTATATGTATTTTTTATACGTGTATAACATGTATATATAAATCTTTACATAATTCATCAAAATGTTGGTCTGTGTAATTTCCACCTTGCAATGTGTGGCTTGTTAAACTCTCTGCAACACCCTGTAGTGATCAAAAGGGATCTGAGTTGTGCCCTCCTCTCTACCAATAACCCTTGCTATCTATAATCTAACTTGGCCTTTATTCCAAAAGAAAATTAGGAACTCAATCTGGGAATAGTTACTAAGAACATTAAGAATAAAATAAGTATGTAGCCTGGGGATAAGAAACATTCACTGTTCTTCGCTGAGGCTTTCAAAGAGCTTAAAGAAAATACCTCCCACCAGCTGGTCTACAAAATGTGTGACTTGTACATTAGTAAACTTGAAAAGTCAACAACCATATATGTTAGGATTTGCCAGCCAGAACCCACAAGTCATATACAGAGACCTTTGCTCTGTCCTGGCTAAGTTGAGGGCTGGATTTTAGTGGAGGAAAAAAATTGCCTCGCGGAGGAAAACTTTCCATTAGCATAAAGACAAAATCATCAGCTGGCTGGAGGTGCCTTCACTGCAGGGCACACCATGGGCAGGAGGGAAGGGGCACAAGGTGTCCCATGCCATGTGTCCCTAAATTAGACCAATCCCTGGTCAATGAGCAATGCAATGGAGGGTCTGGGCTGAAGATAAGTAGCTACAAGGTCTGTGTGCCCACAGCTTGGAGAGTGGGATATCAGCTTCAGGACAGTCACTGCTCTCTGTCTATTGGGTAGAGGACATGGAAAGCTGAGGAGGAGCAGGCAGAAGAATGAGGCCAATCCTCCTGTAGATCTTGGACATGCTCCCAGAAGAGCAGTGTTGCTCAGGTCCCAGTCCTAAGTGCTGCCCAATGCACAGGTCAGGTTGACCTTCAGGATGGAAAGTGAGGGGCTCACGCTGCATGGAGGTACACAGCTGCCTCGGGTATGGGCTATGGCTCATCCCAGCATTCAACCAGCCCTCAGTAAGCCGGAAAGAGCCCAGGGATGACAGAAGGAGCTCTCTCTCCCCATCTGACTACATCTTTTGTGAGTCAGGTCATGTTTGCATAAACTGGACCTGGTTGCTAGCAGCAGGTTTTCCTGCCCATAACCACCACGCCTTTTAAGGCTTCTCGCAGGGCCATAATGAGGATTATTATTGGCAGTTCTGACTCTGCCTTACTGCGGGCACATCCTGGATGGAGCAGCCAGTATGTGATAACACCAGGGAATAGGATTATTTGGGCAATTTTTCTTCTTTTGACAGCACTTGAACGAGAAGAGATTCCAGTAAGAGAAATTACTGGCAGAATGGACGTGGAAAGAGTGATTTTTAAGCAAATATTGGAGAGGGTGTTTGGAGTGAGAGATTCAGCCAGAAATTTGACCTGTGTCCCATCAGAGCAAACAGTGCTGCTCCGACACCACAGACATCCTCCAGTCTGACACCTAGGGAATGGAGGAGTTCAAGTAACTCATTTTAAATAAACACACTTCACAGAAGGCTCCGTTTTCTTTTCAACCAGCGGACAAGAGGCAGAAGTCTTCAGCAACCTCTTGGCCAACAGGTTTCTCCCTATCTCTACTGAGTAAAGGGATGATATCCACCAAAATACCTTGTATACAGATGAGCCAGGCTCAGCTCTGAAGTTCTGCCCTTATTTATCAACTGAATGTTCCCCAAGAGCTTGTTCAGCTCAGAAAAAGTCCTCTTCATAGCCCCCATGGCAGACCCTTGGTCATGGTATGGAGCTTGTGGAAGATAACTGACCTCATTGGGCTGCTCTGAACCAAAGCAGCACACTCCAGCTAGCAAGGGCAGGGATTACTTCCAATTTTGAAAGGCCTGATGCTCTTGTTATGGTGCTCAGATTCACCTTCCTAGGGTAAAGAAAGTGAATGCCCAGAGCCAGGCAGCACAGCTGGCATCTCAGTACTTACAGTAGGGAAGCATGGCTGCCAGGAGATTAGTGCTGAGAAAGGTGGGGCCTTGGAGAAGGGCAGAACGCTGGGCATCTGTCTGCTGGAAAAGCAGTGTCAGAGCAACAAAAGAAAATCCAGATGTTGCACTTGCATGGCAACAGGTCTGCTAACTGGAGACAGCCCCACCCCAGCAGCTTAGCATTTCTCTTGCTGTTTTCCTGTAAGCCAGCAAGTTCTGCAGCTGTCTGCTCTGGGGGAAGATTCAGCCCCTCTGATTTACAGCCGCCTGCAGCTGGCAAATCACCGCTGCAGAGCTGTGAGCACTACTGTGCTCTGAGGGCCACAGCAGTGCTGCTTGTGCTGCTGCTGCCTCTGGGGTTGTTGCACCGAGGACAGCCCCATAGAGCTGCAGCCGAGACGAACTTACTCCCACCACTGCACTCCATATATTAGCCCAGCTGGGCTGCATTACCTTGGAAAATTCATGTCGAGGAAGTTTGTGGGACAAATCCACTGGTGAAGCAGATTGAAGCATCCCCAGCAGAAGGAAGCCAAATGAATTTCGGCTATTCCTGGAATTTCTGCTATTTTGATGAGCAGTTGTGTCCTGCAGCTCAGTGCACAGGGATGGAGGGAGGCAGGCAGAGAGCCCAGAGTGGAAACAGAGAGGGAACAGCAGGGAGGAGTGACCAAGTCTGGCCTCATCCTACAGCATCCTGCACACCTAACAGTCACCTTGTCACCCTATCAGGGCTTAGAATCATAGAGCCATAGAATCGTTTGAGTTGGAAGGGATCCTCAAAGGCCACCCAGTCCAAGACCCCTGCAATAAACAGGGACATCTACAGCTGATCAGGTGCTCAGAGCCTGGACCAGGGTTTCTGCAAGGTCCCTCTAAAACACATACAGAGATCACCCCTTCCTGTTGCAAATCTTGTTCTGAGGACCCCTGGAGCTGTCCTGGTACCACAGCAGTGTGTGCGTGGCTGCCGGCACGTAAGCTTGGTGGCCCAACAGAGGAGACAGTGCTCTGCAAGGGGTGGAACAGGCAAAGAACTGATCAGTCCCCTTCCAGGTTTGCAGCGGTGTAATAAAAGTCCCTGTGTCCTGCATGCCAGGGAGGTCCAGGGGAGGGGGGAGAGGGTGAAAGTGAATTAAATGGTCCTTTCAGGAGCAGAGAGAGCACTTCATCCTCTCTCTCATCCATTTAGTGCAGACGCTGTTGAAGTCTTCCCCACCTTAACAGCCAGCGCAGCTTGGCTCACATTGTCCTTAGCAGACACCGTGCAGCCCCAGAGGAAAGCTGGCAGAGAGGAGTGGGGCAGGAGGGGAAGGGATGTGCTGTGGGTTCATAGCAGTTCACAGCAGACACACAGGATGAATTTGGGAGCACAGTGTGTCCTGCACGGAGGGACAGTGAGCACCTCACCCTGGGATGGCACACAGTGTTCAGATCAGCACTGTGTGCTTCTGCATGTGTTCCAGAACATCTGTGAGTAGGGTCAGCTCCCCTGAGCATCCTGCCGTGCCCCAGGTGCACCTCTGAGCACTGACAGCTCTTCATGCCAGCACTGTACCCATCAACACTGCCATAGCACAGCTCACAGCCACGGCTGTGCCCAAATATCTCAAGAACATCAGCATCCCTCAGCAAATATTCCCAAGTCAAGCTTTCACCTGACTCCGAGAAGGAAAAATCCTTTTCAAGAGTTTGGGTAATAAGGGAGGGAAGAGAAGTAGTTTTTATTGGGCTGCAGGTATGCGAGCAGTATCTGTGAAGTCAGAGAAAATTACAGCAAAGTACTGCAGAGGTGAGGAGTGCTGGAAACACCTTAAAAACAAACAAACAAAAAAGTCCTCTGATTATGAAGACTTAAAAGAAAGCTATTCCTTAAACAGTTGGCAACAGCAGCCCAGGGTCAGCAATGCCTCTACCTGGGGCCACGTGAACTAAGAACGTTAATTGAGCCTCCTGGGTATGTAAGCCTCTTATCTACTTACACACAGCGCTTTCTCTGAGCTGGAAAAAAATGAGATTATTAGTTATTTTTAATGAACAGCAGTAGGACGTGCGTGCTCACCTGCTTTTTGCTGTTCCATACCTCCTTCTGTCTCTCCTATCTTTAAAGCTGTGGGGATATGAACCACAATTTGAAAGGGACGTGGGTATTAGAAGGGGACAGCTCCCGTTCATCCTGTAGGGGCTGAAGGTGCTCTCAGAGCACGGTGCCTCAGATCTGCTATCTCAAAGCTGTCATGTGGGGCTCTCCTTGCATCAGAAGGGGAAGTGCATGGGCCACAGCTCCTGGAAGGGACCTGTAAAGGACATGTGTTCCAGCTGCCCTGCACTGAACAGGGGTACCTACACCTGATCCAGTGCTCAGAGTTTCCTTTTTGCTTGGAAAGGCTTCTGCCATGTAATAAAACACTGAGGGGGTTGGTGAGAGGCAAAGAAAAGCAGCGGCGAGAAGGCTCCCTTACACACGATTATTAAATCCCCACTGACCCCTTTGTGTGATCACGTTCCCCTGACTGATGAATTCCCAAATTCATGCGTTGTTAAACACCTCTTGCACTTGGGAAATGTGTCAAAACACATCAAATCCAGGTGGGTTACTTTGTAGCCCGTCAGTGAGAACTCATGGCACAAGCAGGCAGGTAGAGAGACTTGTTTTTCTGCTGCAAGTTTTCTCTCCTGAGCTACGATCCAACATGGAGAGCACATTCATGCCAAAGGCAGCGCACGCTGCAGACACAACCCTTTATCATCCTTTGCGAGAGGATGCTGTGAGGTGACACAGAGATAGATGACAGGATGGCTGGCTTCTTCCTGACACTGTAATGATGGGATTACCACAGGCTTTTATCTGCTGGGCAGAAGTCTGGGAGTGTTGGGGTCCCCAAGGGCGAGAGGCAGTAGGAAAGGATGTGCCCCTGATGTGTGACAGTGTCCTTTCAAGGCAGGGTATCATTTGACCACAGAACAGCATCCCCAATGGAATGACCTGGGGTTTTTAAGCTCCTGACTTTCCCCAAAGCCATCCCAAAGGCCCTGCCAGGGAGGGAGAGGCTGGGACATCGTCAGCCCGAGGGCACCACCTAGTGAACACCGACTCTGAGCGCACTCACAACGGGCAAAGAGGAGAAAAGCCGGGGCTGTCCTCGGGGGATCAGCCCAGAGGGCAGAAGCACGTTTTTGCTTCCCTCAATCTCCAGTCCGGTTAATGTTCAGCGATGAAGGACATGCTCGGTGGGCATGGTGGGGATGGGCTGATGGTTGGACTGGGTGATCTCAGCAGTTCTATGACTTGGTAATGCCTGCCCCCATCACACACCTACCCATCCATCACTGCAGCACACTGCTGTTAACCCGTGCCTGGAATACGAGGTCTCTCTGACCTCCAAACACTAACACTTGCTGATCTGTCCTGTGCCTGATGGCCTTGGGAAAGTGACCACATGTTGTTGTTACCTAATTTGGAGAAATAAACTAATGCATGGTTTTCATGCATGACTTGTTTTGCTAGGAGATCCCAGAGAGGAGCACTCCTGATGCCCTCTGCACTTCCCATGAGGGTGGCCCTGGCCTCCAGACAGCTCCAACCCCCAATTTTTAAATCAGAAAATTGAAAAAGCCCACCCTCAGTGCTCTAACTTCTGCACACAAGGCGAGCAGGGGTGGGAAACAGCAGGCTGGAACACCACAAGGACGGTGCAGGGTTTAAAGCTCTTACTATCGACTACCAGTGTTGAAATCACTGCGCCTCATTGCAAGCTGCACCTACTGCTGATGGGGCCTCGCTGGGAGCCCACTGCACTGCTGGAAGCCCTGACACTGGGAAGTTTTCTTCCTAGCACTGTGTGTGCTGTACCCACAGCAAGCCCACCCCATGCACCCCTCAGCTCATTGGGATCGTGGCTCTGAGATGGGGCGCAGGGAGCCGTGCCGTCTCCTTTCCAATGCAGTGAGTCGCCGAGCTGAAGTGGCTTGTTTTTCATCAGGGAACAGCTGTTGCTAGGCCACACTTGTCCCTGCATTGGCAGGGAAGGGATTTTGCAGCCAATCGGCACCCGCACACCCCTCCCGCAGCTCAGTGCTAAGCGACCCGCAGATGTGCCTATTCATTGCTGGATCACACCTATTTGCTTCTTCCGGCCAGGTAGGTTAATAGGGCTCCGGAGATGTTAATTTAGAGCAGGCAGCAAGCTTTCTGCCCTGTAATTCCCATGGCGGGTGGAGAGAAGGGTGATGCTGGGGGCCGGGGTGCAGGCAGGATGGTTCCCCCCTTTTGCAGACCAGCTTGGTTTCCAACGAACAGCCTCAGATGGGGTAAATCGTCACTCCATGTCCCCACACAAAGCAGTCCCACAAAATGCCCTTGGACAGGGGTTGTTCTTTGGTACCCACATCGCTCTGTGCACAGGACCACGCTGGGGACCACGACCACACTGGGGACTATGACTTTGCTTACAGAGCGAGAAACACATCCCCGGAGGTCTCTTGCTCAAAACCCTGTTGTGTACTGAACATCCACCCTATGGCCATCCCACGGCCATGCAGAAGGAGCAGAGCCCAAGGTGCAGTCTCCAGCATCTCTGGCCACACAGCCAGCACGGGTCAGAAGTGCCCAGCTCCAAGAACTGCAAAGCCTCCAGCCAAAAGCACCAAAACCATGCAGGAAATGGGACAACCCATGCTGGATTCAGTTTTGGAGGGTCCCTCATGAGGAGCTCCATTCAGTTGGATGGTGGGGAAGGGAGGGCTCGATAACAGCGGCTCCAATTGTTGTCTGCTGCTCGGGGAGAAGCTGTTGCTAGACAGAAGAAAAAGCTGTCGCCATCGGCTCCCATTGGCTCAGCCCCACTCCAATGACGAGCTTATCAGTTACCTGCTCTTGCAGCTGCCTGAAAGAACTCATTTGACAATGTTTTTCCTCTGATAAAAAAGCCCCGAGTTCCCATTGCTGGAATCGTGGGCCCGTGTTAATCATTATTCAGGGTCGTCGAGACAACTGACGGCTTTTCTGCCCAGCCTCGAGTTGTCACGAAACGTAACGTCAGCCAGGAGCTGGCTCCTGTGCTCTGCCCGCCCGAGGATGCTCAGCACCACCAGCAGTGGCACAGCACAGCAGCTCCCTGACATTTAGGTGAATATTCACAGACATCTGTGAAAACCCTGATTAACGTCCTGATCGGTTCACTGGGCAGAAAAAGGGGGAATATTGCCATCTGTGATACTCCGAGCAAACCTGATGACAGCAGGTCTATCCTAACATCTGTCCCAGGGTTTGCTTTCTTGTCCCCTTCCTGGAGCTTTCCCAGAAGACCTGCAGGGATGCTCCACCACCAGCACATCACTCCAGTTGTGCCTTAGGGAGTTGTAGGCTTCCCAGCAGAGCGTGGGACTTTCAGCCCTTCCAAGCTGACATAAACCCACCCCAACCCCCAGTTTGTATCCCACATTCTCCAAGAGCTGGGAATTGCAGCACAGAAGCAATGCTTGCACATGGGCTGCACTGCTGCGTTCAGATGCTGGCTGAGACTTTAGAAATGCTCTTCTGATTGTGTTTCTTTTTTTAATCGCTCCTGTCTCCTGCCTGTACCCAACTGTCATACAGCATGAGTCACAGCTGATAAACATCCAGCCTGCTACCCTGGTGCCACCAGACAGGACCTAGAGACAGCTGTGTGTTCTTGACTCCCCAGCCTTGGCTGAGCACATCTCCTGCCCCACATTGCAGGTGTCCCTGCAGGAGTCTCAGAACCAAGGGGACAATCCCACAGCCCCAGGGAACCACCCCAGCTCCAGGACTTGTTTACCCCAGCCATGATCAGGCCACCAAAGAGTCATTTTCTGATGTCGGGTGAGTTGGAAGTGCTGGAACACAGCACTTGATCACACCAGCACACACAGAAGGCTTTTGCAACAATCATTTTTAATCCAGAACTGGACAAATATGACAAAGTGCATTCTAAGCTGTCGCCCATGGGATGTAGAAACTGATTAGACCCGGACTTCCCTTCCAGGTTTTACTGTGCAAAGAATATGGGGAGGAAACTGGTGGTGTAACACCAGCCCCAGATGCTCTGCAGCAACCAGGGAGCAGCACAACCGCTCTGAACTGCTGTCACAAGGCCACAACGTACAGCATGGACCACATAACCTTCAGAGAACCCACTCGCCTCAGCTCTCCAACCATTAGCAGCAAGATGATACCAGGGAGGGCATCAGAGGAGCCCTAAGAGCCCCACTCCACCGCTGTGCTCCTCCAGGGTGGCACCACGACCCCGTGTGTCCCTCCACGCTTCAGAGGTGAAGGCACCAGGACATCCCGAACACCACGGACAGAGCACTGTCCCCGGTCACAGGGTGCCCACCATCAGGTCCTGGGGCCAGTACTGGTCATCCATGTACTGGTGGCTGTCGGTGCTGGGGTCTGTGGGGCTGGGGGGCCGGGGGGGCTGGCTTCGTGCGAGCTCCTCCTCCCATGGCACCTCCACCAGTCTGTACAGCTCCATGGCCGTCCGTGCATCCTCCACTGACGAATGCCCTTTGCAGCCCACCTGAGCAAAGGGGAGAAGCATCGTTAGGGAAAGGGGCTGGCAAAAATCACCCACAGCACTTAGAACCATAGAACAAAACATTATCATAGAGCATCTCAAGTTGGAAGGGACCGTAAGGATCATCAAGTCGTAACTCCTGGCTTGTCTTAAGAACAAGAGTTGAAGGTTTACATGCAACACTGGATGGAACTTAAAGGTGAGCACATCTCTTCACCAAGGGACGTGCGCACACAACTCTCTGCCTCCTCAAGTTGATCCAGGACCCCATAAACCCAGACTCCCACTTCCCTCCAAGATCTGCGGGGCTCACCTGGATCTTCTTCTGCAGCAGGTGTCTGGCCAGGCTCTTGAGTGAGGTGCTGGCCCCAGCAGGCAGCCCGGCCTTCTGGTTGAGCAGTGGGATGCGGCTGGTGTCCCGTGTCCGCTCCTTGGGGTGAAAGTACTTCAGGGCCTGGAAGTCGTTGTGAATGGCGTGCCCGACCACAATCTTGTCCTTCAGGATTTTCAGGATCTGGAAGCATCAGAGCGGGGTTAGATGGGCGGTGCAGCAAGAGAAGCACTTTAAGTACAGAATAAACCACTTTGCACTCAGTGTGGATTCTTCAGGCCTGTTCTTTTTCCCCGTTTCCAAGGAACGAGAAGCAACAAGTGAGCCCCATTTCTGAGCTTATGTTCTTCTCAGAAAGAGCAATGATGCGCTGGCACAGCTGCCCAGGGAGGTGGTGGAGTCACCATCCCTAGGGGTGTTCAAGAACTGTGGGGATGCGGCACTGAGGGACGTGGTCAGTGGGCATGGTGGGGTCGGGGTGGGGTCGGACTGGGTGATCTTAGTGATCATTTCTAACCTTAACGATTCTATAAAATCACACGTCAGTCTCACCGTGTACGGCCGCCACAAACCCAAACGTCAGCAGCTCCAGGACCTCACCTCCTCCTGGGCAGCCCGGAAGGGGATGGCACTCTCCATGTGCCGCCTGGTGATGCCGCTCCAGCGGGTGCGGAAATCCACGACGGGCAGCAGGGGCAGGACGTATTTGTCATAGATGACATCCCCGTCGTAGCTGACGACGGAGCAGCGTGCCAGCTCGCTCTGTCTGCCCCGCGGACCCGTGCCCACCATCTCGCAGTCAACGGCCACGTACTTGTTGGGACGTGAGAGGCACGGCTGGACCCCTGTGATGGTGTTACCCACGGACGCCGCCGAACAGCGGCCCGCGATGCCGTCCCCGAGCTTGGGGACCTTCCAGCCACGTGGTGTCACGCTGCTGAGCCCAGCCGGGGGTCCCTGGGTGCCCAAGTGGCGGCGGGGTCTCAGCAGCCCCCTCTGCTCCAGCAGCGCCCGCCGCTCCATGAAGCGCTGGTGCCTGCGGCTCCTCTTCTTGCTGCCGGGACCCTGCGGCGTCATCCTGGGGCTGGGGGACCCGGCGGGACCATGGCTGCGCTTTGGGGTGGGCGCGGAGGCTTTGGGAAGCAGCAGTGGGGTCATGTGGCCCTTTCCTGGAGACATGCCTGAGGGGGCAGGGGGGCAGAGGGGGGGCACGGGACAGTGAGTGCCCCGAATCCCCGGAACAGGGCCTCCTCCCTACATACAGTCTCTAACTGCCAATCCCATCCCCAGCCCGACTGTCCCTCCCACCCCCCGCATCACCGCACACTCCCCTAAGTCCCGTCTTGTCTACCGCCGGGCCCCTACCCGCCCCATTACACAACCCCATCCCCCCCCCCCCCCCCGCCCCGTTTCCCACCCTCAGACCTACAACCGCCCCACTGAACCCCAACACTACCCAGCCCGGCCCCCCCACCCCGCACCCACCGCAGCACGGCGCGGCTCCCACGTGCCCGGCCCGGAAGCCGCCACGTTCACATGCCCGGGCATGTTCTGACGTGGCCACGCCCCCTCTGCTTTCTTATTGGTTGAGCGGGAGGAACGATTTGCATACGAGGGGCGGGGTTGGTGCGTCAAGGTGGAGGGGCGGGACTACCTCCTCCCCGATGGTCGGGGGCTGCGGCTGTAGGGTGCTCCGGGCTATAGGGTGTCCCAGCTACAGGGTTCCTTGGTGATAGGGTGTCCCAGCTACAAGGTACCTTGGTGATAGGGTGTCCCAGCTACAGGGTTCCTTGGTGATAGGGTGTCCCAGCTACAAGGTACCTTGGTGATAGGGTGTCCCAGCTACAGGGTACCTTGGTGATAGGGTGTCCTAGCTACAGTGTATCCCAACTGTAGGATGCTCCAGCTTAAACAGAAGTGCTCGATTCTGAGGTTATTGCAGGCACTAGGACGGTTTTCCCATAGGAATGGTGAGTGCCCCGTCCTGAGAGGTGCACAAGGCCGTGCTGTGGATGGATGGCAGCCGGGACTGGTGGGTGCCAAGCAGTGCTTGGCAGGGAGTTGGAACTCGTCTTTAGGGTCCTCTCCAAGCCAACCATTCTGTGCTTGTGTTTGGCTATAGGTACCCTGACTGTAGGGCTGTAGCGTGGGGAGCTGCTGCTGGAGACAGTATCGCAGCTGAGGGGTGGTGATATGGGGTGCACATCCCCAGGGGTCAGTTCCCAGTGGTGGGGCAGCTCCAACCAGGACACAGCAGCAGCAGTGTTTCAGACCGACCTCTCATTGCTTTGCTCTGGGTTTTCACCAAAGCAATGTCCAAGGTGATCAGAAGTGGAGGAGGATCCAGGAGCAGCCCGACCACCATCTCATCCTCACTATGGGGCCGGGAGGCTCCCGCAGCGCCGGAGAGACCGTGCGCCCTAAGGCAGACTGTGACTTGTTGTGGTGGGATGAGCCATACAACAACAAAATCACTAGTCTTCCAGAGGGCACCGCGGCCGTCCTTGTCCCGTGGCCACCACGCTGATGTCACCCACCGTTGTGGGGATGTAGGGGTGCAGGATGGGTGTCCCCACCCTCTGTCCTGCTCCGTTCTGCCTGGTTGGAAAGGGAAGATTGAAAGCACGGTTTAATTTTTCCGTGTACTTTTGTGGCTTTCCTTCCAGCTAGCAAACCTCTTCCTCAAACCCATTGCCTCCTGTTTTGCCTCCCTTCCTTACGTCCCACCTGCACAGCTAATTAATTCCCCCAATGAGAGCAGCTGGACAACTTATGAGGGAGCTAGGGCAGGTGATTTTGCAGAGATTCCTGTTCATCTCTGTTATTTCAGTGCAGCTCTCAGGGCTGGCTCCTTGGAGCTTTTGGGGTTTTCTCAGCTCTGTGTCACCCCATGGGTCTGTATGCACAAGCTGCAGCCCCAGAGGCTTTGCTGCTGGATCCCTGGTTGAGACTGGAGCACCGGGAACCCCCCCCCCCCCCCAGTGCCTGTTGGTGTGGTGGCTGATGGCATCCCCTTGGGATGTTGTACGTGGGGTCACTCAGCCTTGGCTTCCCCCAGTAGCCCCATCCACCAACTGCATCCTTTGCTCAGCCAGCTCTTTCCCAGGCTCCGTGCTTTGCAGGGTGTGTGGGCTTTGCTCCAGTACCCTCGTGCTGACACAGAAACCTCGATGAGAGCATTAAGGGTATTTGGGAGGAAAAGAAAAGCATTTTTTTCTGGTTTTACAGGTCAGGTTGCAAGCAAATAGCAGCACCCTTTGTCTCCATCACAATAAAAAATAAGTCAAAACTGCTTTAAATTGGGCCACGTGAGAGCCCCTCCGATCCCACTGACCCTGGGTTAGCAGCGGGCAGTATGCACACCCCACAGCACAGAGGGAGGAAGAGTGGGGGGGGGGGGGGGGGGGAACACAACAAATCTACTGCGAGGAGCTCACACTGGGGAGAAAGGATGCAAAGGGGCAAAAATGACTGGCTGATACAAGGGAGAACATGGGAACACAGGTGGAAGGGAGATGCCAAGGTGTGCTCCCTTGGAGAAGAGTGGTGTGGGGCCCGGCTCTGCTGGCACTGTTCTAGGTGTCGCAGTGCTGCGGTGCGTACACAGCACGCCGGAGCCCAGGGACGTTTCTGCAGCGTTTGTGCCGTTGGAAATAATAACAAAATCAGTAAAACTTGGAGCGGATCACGGAGTGAGTAACAGGGTGAATGTGCGGGATGAATAATTTACGAGGTTGGCCCTGCTCCAAGCCCCGGCTCACACTGAGCACCGTAGTGGATGTGTCCCCTTGCTGCCCCTGCAAGAAGAGCTTTTGGGTCGTTCTCTGGGCAAGGTGTCTGCCCCTGGCCGTCCCTGCCCACGCCTGCAGGGCTTTCTGCAAAGATCTAGATGCTTTTTTGAGGATGTCAGAGATTTATGTCTAACACGGGGCTCTGCAGTGGGTGCCCCTGGGTGGTTGCAGGCAGACAGATGCGTTCGTCCTCTGTCCTCCCCCCGTCCCCAGCCGTGTCCCTGCCCGTGTGTGGTGGCTGCAGGCATGGGGACGGGATGTTTGGGATGGGAGCTGAGTGCACGCCAAGTCCCTGCGCTGGGAGGCGGCGGCGGTGGCTGCGGCCAATTAATGTGATCATGTTTATGAATGTGGATCAGCAATTCCAGGTGAAGTCCCTGAGCGTGGTGCTGAGATGAACAAAGCTGCTCGCCCAGCCAGGACCCCTGCCAGCACCAGCACATCCCTGCTGTGACTCGAAAATGCCTCATTTCCCAATCCCAGCCCCAACACATCTCCATTTCTCCTATTAACCACCTGCGTGCTGCTGGCTGTCCCCATCCCCTGCTTCCTCGTTGGGTTGGGGGCATCCTATGGCCATGGGGACAGCAGGTGGGGAGCTCAGGGTGATGCTGCTATGGGGCTGTCGGGCAGCAGGAAAGCAAACCCAGCTCACCCTGCTTTGCTGGCTCACCCCCAGGAGAGCAGTAAGCAATTAGGGGCTGCACGGAGGCTTCATTATAGCTCTGTCATGGCCTCGTTTGATGAGACATTTTATTGCCAAACTTATTAAAAGTGAAACGTGCTGTTTCTGCGCAGCAATTTCCTGTCCGTAGCGATAAGCCAGGCTGTGCCTGCTGTGTAATAAACTGTTATTTTTATGTATGGCCCCGGCTGGGGTGGTGGGGAGGAGACAGGGCCCGTCTAGTGTTAATTGTGATGGTTAATGAGATCTATTTTGGGACTTAGGCACAAGGTGGTGCTGCCCTCCCCTGCTACCACTCTGCCGCTGCTGTGCCTCTGGTGACTTTGTGATCTGGGTGTGGGGATAGGGTCAGCTTCCCCTTTTCTCACCCTCTTATGTCCTCCTCCTTCCGTCCCAGAAATCCTGGTCCTGACCATCTGGGCACACCCAGCCCCAAACCCTCAACTAGAAATTATAGAGTCACAGAATGGTTTAGGGCTGCCCCACCAGCTCAGGCTGCCCAGAGCCCCATCCAACCTGGCCTTGAGCACCTCCAGGGATGGGGCACCCACAGCTTCTCAGGGCAAATCACCCATCTGCTGTGAACCCCCTGTTGTGCTCTTGCATTGAGTTGTCTTACATAGGACCACGAGTTAGACTTAATGATCCCTATGGTTCCCTTCCAACTTGAGATATCCTATGATTCTATTCTATGCTTTGTGCATGGATGAGTGAGGAGGTGCTCCTAGGGGGGACGTGGCACACCGTCCCAATGTCCCCTGTGCTGCACTGCTGGTCCCACCGGAGGACCCCAGTGTCCCCATCGTGTTCCCCATCCCTCTTCTGCGGGACTGCCCTTCCTGAAATGCAGCACATGATGAATGTCATCTTGCTCTGTCAGAAACAAAATGTCCCCTTCAGGTGCGCATCTCGATTTAAATGCATCTTTTTAGTATGTTCTGAATGGAAAGTTTTCTTTAAAATGGAATGCATCAAATTGGATTTACAAAAATCCTGATTATTATTACTATTATTTTTTCATAGCTGGCCAAAGATATTCAGCGAATTCAACCTGGGGCCACTCCACTTTTCCCAGTAAACAATTTGTCAGAATAATTCCTCTAGGCTCAGGGAGCCATGCGAGTTATTTGTCAGCAGCCAAAGCCCTGTTGGGTGTTTCCCATATGACTTCTTTTCTTAACAGCAGCTTTATTGGTCTGGGAATTAACAATGGAAAATGTGATACTTGCTATTCATTGCAGCCCTCCAAAATGCCACTCATCTCATCAGGCTGCAGAAGCAAAGCAAAGCGCGCTCAAGGCTCCCGCATCTCTGTGTGCCACCGCCATGCACCAGTGTCATTCCCAGTTTGCTTCCCAAGGCTGGGAGACCACACCACGTTCCCTATTCCCATCCCTGTCCCCAGTCCCTCCCCAGCCCCTCACTGGGTGAACTCCCTCCGTCACCAGCCCTGGCCCTTGTTAATTTGTATTGCAGCGTGTGTCGCGGGCTGACGTGTAATTAGAGCTCCTGAAGCCTGTCTCATGCTGTAATTGCCATGACAGGGGCCACAGCATATCCGCTTGTTAATTAGTAAACCACAATATCCCGGGGGCTCGTTGAGAGCTGCCTTAATTGTATTTCAGCTGGAACAGAGGGATAATTACCCTTCACTAGCACTGCCACTTTTTAATACTTTAAAAATAAATAAATAAATAAATAAATAAACAGGAGGAAAAACCCAAACTGAGCTCCTCTTCCTCCTGGCAGCCTCTTCCTCACCACTCAGAGCACCCTGACCTGGTTTTGCTCCTCCAAAAGTGACAGTGCCTGAGCTTCCTCTACTGGAGCTTGGCTGTACTTGGGCTGGATGTCACCAACCAGCATTGTTTACAGTGCAAAAGCTTCAGAAGGATCCAGGCAATGGGATTCCTCAAATTAAAAAAAGCATTCCCTGTGTTTGTGTGCGCGCTGCACTGCTCAGTGTGCTGCTTCATCTCTGGATATCAGGACACGTGCACGGAATGCCGTTTGCTGGGAATTCTGTTTGCTAGGAATTTCATCTTGACTCCAAAAGCTTCTCCATCCAAGGATGTGAAGGGTGCTCTGTAGGGCACGGAGGCACAGGGGCTCAGCACCACGGTCAGCTCTTGGTTGGTCCAGGGTCTTTGGGGAAGGTGAATGTGGGGAGCGATGCTAGCACACGGCATCCATCCATTTCCTTCTGCTTCTCCCCCAGCCAACACAAAGAGCTCGGCACCAGCAGCCCTGTGAATTCCTGCTGTTCAGAATGTCGTATAATGGGTAACTGACCTCTGGGAGACGGTTTGTGAATTGGTTGAAATAACAGGCCTGGCTCTCTCCTGGGAAGCTACATGGAGGTCAGCCTTGAAGAAAAGAGCGGTACAGCAGCTCCAAGCATTAGCAAGAAGAAATAACTGAAGCAGAGAGACTTGAACGTAATTACAGCCTAAGAGCTGCGGTGGGAGCTCAGCGACCTGAGCCCATCTCCTGGACTTCAGTGCAGTCAACAGATTGACACCACCAGCTCATGGAGGCTGGCTTCTGGAAGCCGTGCAGTGGTGTCAAATGCCAGAGCAGGTGGAGAAGCAGCACAAGGTGCCTGTTCCAAAGGCTGGAGCTAGGGAAGGGTCTCAAATGCCATGGAAGAAGCAGATGGAGGCAACCACTGGAACGCTCTGCGCTTAATTGAGGGCATCTTCAGGGGTGAGCACGAGGTGGCTGCCCACCGCCAGGATGCTCTGCTGCTGCCGTGTGAGTCGCTGTCATTAGAACTGGGATGGAGTTTATAGCTGAGTAACCACAACAACTTTGCACAAATTAAACAACATACTGCAGGTTAATTAGATTTCTTACTGCTGCCTCAATTAACTTAGCCCTGTCATCTGCTGTCAGAATTGGATGGAGCCCCTTTGACTCTATTGCTGAGAGATGGGAATGGCAAAACCTCTCCCCGGGCAACCGCACCACTGAGTGGTGTGTGTTTGCTTAGATGGGTGATGCCATCTTCTGTGCATGGAAACCCCTTTGTGTGGCAAGGGAGAGCAGCAGGAGGTGCACTTGTCCACCACCAGCACAGGAACCAAGGAGAATTTTCACTCTGGTGTTTCAAACTCATCTTGTCATAAGAAAATCTTAAAAAACAAACAAACAAAAACAAACTAACAAAAAAAAATTTGGAATAAAAATCTTTTCTTTTTTTGTTATCATTTCACACAACACTGTGAATGCAAAGAAATAAAAGGGGCCCCTATGAAAACATCTGAGAATGCTGGTTTGTATTTTTAAACCAATTTCCTTCGACTGTGTCAGGGCCTGTTTTGTGTTTGCTCGACAATTATGTGGCTAATGAGGACAGCCACAGCTACATTAGGCAGGATTAGGAAGAATAAGGCTACAAATGCTTCAGTGCTTAAGACAACCACTGACTAATGGGGGGTAGGAGGGCATGCCCCAGGAGCAGGCAACTCCTCACAGGGTTTCTTGCACTGCTTGGTTATGCAGGAGGGAAGGGGAAGAGCGAGGGTGACAAGGTGGGGCTTCTTGTCCCATTTGCTGGGGGGTTGCCATGCCTGTGCGACAGGAGGATGCTCAGGGTGCAAAGCAAAACATTTTATCCTCAATGCCTTCCTCACAAAGAGAGGTGTGAACTCGGAAAAGACTGCTCATGAAGCAACCCCAAAAATGAGCAGCTGTGGTTGTACTGAGAGCCCTGCTTCTCCAACAGCATCGTGGGTTGGGTGTATTCTTCACAATAGAAGGTAATTGGAGACACTTCTCCCTGCCAGCAGTACTGGAGAGCACAGCTCTGCAGAAGGGTTGAGGTGGCATGGTCCTTGTTCTTCTTCCCTCACTTTCTGTTGCCACTGTGATACCCATTGGCAATTCTCCAGCTGCTTCTTCAGTCCCAATGCTTGGTCTTGTTGCCATGATCCCACAGTCTGTAGGGTTGTGCTAGTCCTCCAGCCAAGGAGAGTCCCTGCAGCTCACGGAGACCCCTCAGAGACCCCAATCCCTGGACCCAGGGCTGTTGTCACCAGCTGCAGACCACGGTACCCTGAGGGCCATGCGTGCCCCTACCCTGTCCCCAGTGTGGCCACAGTGCCACAGTGAACTGAGCTCCTGAAGAAGATGGCACGGGTGCTGAAGAGTCTCCCTTGAGTGCAGCAACTGAGTTGCACTCCAGCAGACTAATTTACACCCTAATTGGTGTGGAAACGAATGCCAGAAAGCACTGGAATATCGAGAAGTGAAGCTCTCCATCTTGGCTTCCTTCAGGGAAATGGTCTTAATTAAGAGCCTGTCTTGCAAAGAGAGATAATTTCCAGCTCTGTGTTGCGATAGGAGCCAGGATGAAGGTTGCAGCTGATACCATCTTCTCCTCACTGGATTCACTTAGCTGTTGCACAGTGAGGGCAAAGCTGGGTGGAGGTTCCTCAGACAACTTCATCTTGTGCCCAGCATCCTGTGCATCCCATGGGCTTGGGCCCTCACCCAGTGCTCTACAGGACATCCCTATCACTCGTACAGCTGCATTAGTTCTCCCAGAGCACTTGTTTGCCCTCTGCACTTCAGATCCCATCACCAGCAGCTCCCATCACAAGAGGCTGCACCAGCTGCACAAGACCATTGTAGCAGCCCAAGCCACACAGGCTGTGGCGTTGACTTTGTGCCTACAATCTCTACCAATATTTGCATTGCGGTTGTGCAAACTTCACGCCATTCACCGATTGCCCTCGGGCTGCAGCGGGGCTTTTCCCTGGTGTATTTGCTCTGGTTCCCTGGTTTATTTGCTCTGGATAAGCTGTGGTTTCCCTCTCCCCACAACCCCTAGCCGCCTTCCAGCCTCAGCACCGCTGGTCCCACCACCGCTGCCTGCAGAGCACGGCTGGCACGGAGACACCCCAGCCCCTTCCCCATGGCCCCGCTGTGCACAGCTGTTCCCTTAGAAATAGCTGTTGCCATGGTTTTTCCAAAGAAAACACATCTCCCCCCACACCCCCACCGCCACCGCTCCCCACCGCCTTAACCTTGTGACAGCAGCAATGACGCGGCTCCCGCAGAAAGGCCACTTGGTGTAGCCATGGTAACAATTAGCTTTCTCTTGCTTTTCCCTCGGGTGATGGGTGCGAGGCAGACCTGTGGCTGCTCTCCTGCAGTGGGAGCTGCCCCCAGCCCCACACTGGAGCATCCTAGCTGTGTCCCTCGCTTGGACACATGGACATCCATCTGTCTTGGGTGCCATAGGCACGTCCTACGCAAGTTCTAAACATCTCCATGGGGTTTCACCAAGCACTGCAGGAGCTGAATGCTAGGAGACGTGGGAGGGCACCCCCCGAATATGGGAGGAGGAAGGTGGGAGGAGGATGGAAGGGGGCACAAAGGGAAGGAGTATTGAAAGGGAAGGCTGGGATTTGGCCAGGATTTGGCCATCCATTTGGCCCAGGGTAGGATGCGTGCTCCAATTTAGTGCCTCTCGGCAGCAGTTGGGCAAACACGGTACAAAGCTGCTCCCTGCGTATAAGCAGAGTCACAGCTGCTGACTGCAGTGACTAAAATAAGCGTTTCCCTGCTTTTTATTCCTCTGAGCCCGGCAGAGCCCACTCAGCCCCAGGAGCGGAGCTGGAGTCTATTCTTAGCCCTGCGGAGCCTCACAGAGCTGGCAGGGAGAGGGAGTCTCTGCACAGAGTGGGGACCACCGCTTTAATGTCATCCTATCCCCAGAGCCCAGCTTGACCCCAGGGAGGCACTGAGGTTCCATAGAGTGGACAGGAGGATTTGGGAAGAAAGCAGAAGTGGGGATACCCCAGCACAATTCTCAACATCGCTGCAGGATTCAGCATCCCCAAGGAGTGGCTGCAATGCAGGCGGCTTTCAGAGGGTGCTCGTGCAAAGCTGCTTTTCTTCCGACTGAAATGGGCACGGAGGGAATCAGAGGAGCTTGGCTCACAGCTGCCTTTGCCTCCAGGAAGGGAGATTTAAGGGGAGTTTTGCACAGCCCTCAATGAGAATCATCCCTCTGCCCAGACACAGCCATCCCAGCCCTCACCAGTGATTTCAATGTGTGCTGCAGCCCACGGCACGTGGGGGACCACTGCCAGCATCGTGTCATCCCCCAGCATCAAACCTCCATCACCCCGGGCATCGTGCTCTGAAATATGGGGTGATGCGAGATGACTCCAATGCACACTGCCAGCCACATGTGCTCCAACCACCATCCATAGGGACAACCCTAGGGACAGGAGCAGGGATGGGGACTATAGCAGGGATGGGGACAAGGCAGGGATGGAGGCAGTGCTCGAGGAGAAGAAGCCCCAGCTCCATAGCAACAGGTACTCGCCGCGTAATGGAGTCCTTTCCGCTCGGCCTCCGCAGCCGCCAGCCTTATTCGCATGGCCATAAATAATTCAATTTTCTCATTCACACACATGAATGCTGCGGGCCGGGGCTCCGGGTGCGCTCAGCCTCCATCTGTCCGGGGGGGAAGGGGGAGGCAGGGCTCAATAATAGACTCCGACGTTTGTTTAACATGGATGAGTGTGGGCAGATGGCCTGGGGATGGGGAGGAGGTGGGGGATGCTTTGTGGCGTCCCTGAAGTCCCCAGGTTTAACCTGGTCCCTTGCGGTAGGTGAGGAGGAGAGGAGAGCAGGGACAAGCTGTGGCTCATCCAAATCAGCATCTCTATTAGAGACAAGCATATTTTGGATGGGAGGGGGCTAGATGCATTTGGAATGCCTTTGGAGCATCCCACTGGGGAAACGTCCTATGCTTCTGAACCGAAGGATCTACATCAGGGTCAGCCCTATCCCTGGTGATTGGGGTGCAGGAGCTGCTCCTGACATGAGATATTGTGGCTGGAGATGGCCATGGCCATGCCGTGGGAGATGTTCTGTGCCACAATTGCTGTTTCGCACCGTGTCCTGCTCTTTGGGTGGGCAGCCCCAACCCCAGCTTGGGCACAGAATAACAGCCCTGGAGGAGAGCAGACCAGCAATGAGCGGGCTGCACACCACCCTCTCGCAGAGGGCACGGGGAGGCCTGATGAGTGAAAACACTATAATTATAGGGGTTAATAGACTACACACATGCTGTGGGGGCTGAGAGGTGAGGGATGCTCGTCACTGCCATCGCCATCTCTGCAGGTTTGGCATCACCCGATCCAGTGTGTGCCACAAGAACGTGGGTTAAGAGATGAGACCATGCAACGACATCACTATCAGCTACCCACACTCTGGGGTCCCTCTGCGGGAGTGGTGTCTGCAGGAGGAGGTGGTGGGATGGAACTGGCTGACGCATGGATGTGCTGAGTGCTGCCACGTATTTGGGTACGGCACGTGTGTACGGATGTGTATTTGGGTGTGCTCACACACACACACACACACACACACACACAGACATACACACACACAAATTCTCTTTGGGTTGCACTTGGAATGGGCTCTTGCAGATATCAGCAACACTGGCCAGCCTGTACTCCACTGCTTTATCTGCCTGTTGTGTTACCCTGCCTGCTCCATGTATCCATCTAGACAGACTACGGTTCTTTTCAGCTCAGCTCCAGCTTCCTGCACAGTTAAGATTATGTCCACATAACATGTGCCCCATGCATGGTCCCGAGTCTCCCTTGGCACCCCAGCACCATAGGGTGACCAACCAGTCATGTCAGTGCCCCTTCATTGCTGCTTCATATACTGAGAGGACAGGCATGGGCTGCTCCATCATGCCACCCCCTTCCTCTTATGCATGGGGCTTCCAAGGGGTCTTGCCCTTCTCTGCGGGTTGTAGCTGTGCACTCCTCTGTGGGATGGCCAGATATGCAAACACCATGGTGCCATTCCTTGAGGTTCCCTCTTAGTTTCCATCTACCCAACAGTTGGTTTTGCCTCTTCCACTTCAAACCCAGGCCCAGCCCGAGCTCTCACCCTCTTCTACCATCACTTCTCTGCAACCCAGGATGCAAGGAGCCAGCTTCTCCCTGCGGCACTTATCTTTTGTTGGGCAGTGGGTTTGGCCTCATTTCTCAAGACTGGACTGCAGAATCGCATGGTTCCATCCCTACCCTGCATCGTTCCCATCCATCCCTGCCTGGATGTCTGCTGAACGTTGCAGACGCAGCCTTGTGTAGGGCTGCTCACAGCTTTTGTCCCATTGCCTCACTCCCGTTACGAGGCTGCCGGGTCTTTGGCAGTGGGGTCCAACACAGCCCCCATGGATGTGGGATGTGGGGACCCTCACAAGTCCTTGATGGGATCTGCTGAGGATCTGGGCAGTCTGCATGGTCCCCACTGGGTTACATCCCATGGGAAGGGTTGAACCCTTCCTCTCACCGGGGCTAGACGTGCCGATCTCCATGCACACGCACCTCCATTCCGAGGTGCTCCTGGACTCTTTTCCCAGCCAACTCCCTGCCTGCACATCTGAGTGACACCAAAATCCGCAGCCAGAACGATGGCACTTACCTGCTGCTCACCCTGTTGGGGCTGGGAGGACAGCAGAATAGACAGTGGGGACTGGTACTTGCCCCCCAGGTGATGGGAAATCCCTCTCCTCTGCTCCTTTACCACGCACCGTGGCTCCTGCAGCACCCACCACCACCCGCCAGCACCCTCTCCAGGTACATGGCACCATATGGGACATGCTAGGGATTAGGAGGAAGGAAGATAGGTGCCTAAATGAGGAGATGGGAGATGTCTTCAATGGTGCTTTGGGAAAGCTGTCGTGCAGGTGATGGGATTCTGTTGAGCCCGGTGCTGCCCAAAGCAGAAGCATCCTAGCGCTCAGTGTTGGCAGGGTTCTGCCCCCACAGTGGGCACCCGTTGTCCCAGGGGTTGTCCTATCTTCTGGAATAATCCCCATACCCTCCCCAGAGGCAGCAGGAGCATCCCCAGGGCTGGATCGCAGCAGGTACCCGGCGCTGGGTGTCCCCACCACCTCCCGTTGGTGGCACCGAGTGATCCCTTTGTCAGAGCCGAGGCTGCAGGGAGTGGATGCAGCGAGGCAGGAGGGACTGTGGGGCCACGAAGCGCAGCCTTACCTTGGGGGATCCACTGCGGTGGTGGGAGGTCGGCACTGGCACGGGCACGAACCGGCTCGGAGAGTCCCAGCACCGCAGGAGCTGTGCAGGATATAGGGACAGGTGGGATGCAGTGGGATGGGATGGCTGGCTGGATGGGAGGCGGTGGGATGGGATCGATGGATGGACGGAGGGATGGGTGGGTGAGAGGGTGGATGGATGGGTGGTCGGGGGGCTACAGGTTCCCCCACTCCCAGGTGCGCAGACAATAGCCAGGGCTCCTGTTGCAGCTGCAGACTGTCTCTTTAAACCCCTCACCAGCCCACAGGTGGCCCTGTCACCACCGTGGTCATCCATGACGTCATCGGGAGGGAGGGATGGAGAGGAGGAGGAAGGGGGGGAGAAGCGCGATCCCCCTCCACAGCAAAAGTCCCCGAGCGCCCATGGCAACAGATTGCAAATGTCACTGCGCATCAGCGGGAGGGGCCGTCACCCACGGTTGGCACAGCAGGGACAGGTCTGTCACCCACGGGTGGCACAGGGCGCTCCTTGCCCGAGGTCCTGCATGGACTCTGCTTTGCGTAAAGGTCGGGAGAGTTTGGGAAGGTGCTGAGGGCAGTGATAAGGCGCTGGGGGCAGGATGGGGGGACTGGTGCAAGGCGGTGGTCCCAGCAGCATCCTGCTAGCTTGGCCCCGTGTGGCTCTGGAAAGGGTTGAAACAGGAGCCAGGGGAGCTCTAATGGGGACCTCTCTGTCCCATTTGGTAAGAATGGGTGCCTCGATGCTCATGCAAGGGGATCTGAAAAATCTGTGAACGTGAATGAATTCTCTCTCCGAGATCGAGGCAGAATTAAATAGGAAGGTAGATCTTATCTTTTTCTTGGAAAAAATGAGAGAAAGTGGAGTCTGATTCCTTAGCCCAGGGCTGTCCCTTTGGCTGCATCCTCACCCCAACAATGTCCCCGACAGAAGCTTGCTGCTCCTTGGGGCACGCAGGATGCTCTGCTTGAGGGAAAGCCTCACAGACGCCTCTCCTTTCTGAGGAAAACACTGCTGGAGATTCCTCCTGGAAGAATCCCCCACATCCAATCTATGGAGAAACACCTCCAGAAGGGATTTCCCTGTGGTTCCCAAAGCACCCAGCAGCCTCTCCTACTGCATGTGGGTGCCTGCAGACGTGCACATTTGGAAAGAGCACCTTAGGAGAGGGCACAGCCTCGAGCAGAGCTACCTGCATCAACTTTGCTCTCTGCAAAGCCTAGGAAAGGTTTGTTTTTCTCTCCTCCATCAGCAGAGTGTGGATGGGGGCCATGAGAGGGGACAGTGATGCTCAGGACCTGGAGAGGGGTTTCTTTCCCTGTAAGTGTCCATGTGAGGGGATGGCTGGGGCTGTGTGGTGATGCAGTACATCCTTTCTTATCTTCTTCAGTCCTTAGCCCCACTCATGCTGCAGCACCTGGTACACAGCAGCAGAAGTGTTCTTGCTTCATTAAACCACCTAAAACATCCCAGATGAGCTCTGCTTCATTGTTTTTTTAGGCCCCCATGCAAGCTGTGGGGATGGGTGGGAAATATCTGTGCTCATCCCAAAGGAGTCGTGATGAGGACATAGATATGTTTGAGGTTTTGGGGTGGAACAGGGTGGTTTTCATAGGGGAGCTGATGCTGACAGCCATCAGACGGGACAGACAATGTGCAGCTGGGAGCAGAACTGTACTGTTTGTGCCTGAGATCCGTGGGGCTGTGCTGGGAATGGCACTATCACCTTCCCCAGCAGCAAATGGGATGGCTCAGAGCGCAGCAGCCTCGTGTAGGCTTCTGTGTGCAACACTCACCTGCTTCTCTGGGCTCTTTCCATCAGAGCCTCCCCCCAGCCTGCTGTGAAGCTGCCTGCATCTGGAAGATGGACATAACCTTTCCTAAAAGCACAGCAACCAGCCTAATTCCACCTATTTCCATCCCATCTGAACCCACTGAGCATCCCACCAAGCTCCCTACTCCAAGCCCTCCAGCCTTGCTGAGGTTTCTTAAATCCCATCAGCAAACCCCTGCAGTTGAATGAAACCAAAACCATTCCCACAAAGGTCCACCACCCCGAGCCCCCACACTGGCTGGCCGCTGCGACGGAGTTATTAGCTCAGGAGCACTGATTGCTGCTGTGTTAATGGCTCATTTGTCCGTTGAACTGCCTGTCTGTGTGTGTGCCGGGCGGTTATTTTCCTGCCAGCTGCCGTGTGGTTGGATGCTCTTCAGTATTTAGTTTTATCCTATTAAGGTGGATCCCAATTAATTACACGGGAAGAAGGGAAACAAAGAAAAGCGCTGAGGCCATTCATTTTCGGCTTGTCATCGTTCCTCCTGCTGTGAGAAACCACTGGGAAATGGCAGACCCCTGGACCCATAGAGTGGGTCCTTTCACCCTGTTCCCGTAGGGGATGCTGCTCCCCTCGTTCACAGGGTGCTTCCTTCCCACACAGATGTGTGGGGGCACAAGTTGGGTTACGTAGGGGTCCCCAGGGCTATAAAGATCCCCAGTGTGCTGGCACCCCACTGCCACCCCCACTGGAGTGACATCCCTGGAGCTTTATGGGGATTGCAATGTAATGGAGTTCTTTATGGGGCTGAGACCCTCCACCCGGGGCTGTCTGCAGGACAGTAACCATTGTGGGCAAGCATGTCCCCAGCTCTGTGGCACTAGTTCCACTGCCTGGCCATCCCTGGGCCAGAAGAGGGGCTTCTGGAGGTGGAGGAATGGTCCTGTCTGCCCCACACACCTGGTGGGATTATGAGACAGAGGCAAGCCTTGAAAATGCAGAGCATCCCTGGGGATGCTGTGCAGGGGGTGTCTGGATGAGGTGGGTACAGAGGTACAGAGGGTCCTGGAGTGGATGTAGGACCCATGCAGGCTTTCAGGGAGTGTAGGATGGCTGCGGATCTACGGGTGCAGGGTTATAAGAGCACAGGATGGACATAGGCTGGTAAGGCCATAGGGATGTAGTTCTGAAGGGGTGGAAGATGGGTGGACATATATGGGATTGCATGATGAGTTTTAGGATAGATGCAGCGATATAACGATGCTTGTTTATGGTTGTGCAGGGTTATAGAGAAGCACGCTTATGGGGCGCAGAGTTACGGGGATGCAGCATGCGTGCAGGTTTGTAGGGGCGAGGGGCTCTAGGAGCGCAGGGTTATGGGGGTTAAAGATGCAAGCACATTTACGGGGGAGTGGGTTTATAGCCATGCACGCTTACGAGCTGCAAGATTATAGGGGCTCAGGATGGGTGCAGGGTTATAGGGGCGCAGATTTACACGGGTTCAGGGTTTCGGCGTCGCAGGGTGACAGGGCGCTCTACAGCGCTCCTCCCTCCGCCAGGGGGCGCTCTCTCTCTCTCTCCCTCTGCGGACACTCTGGCGCGCCCCGCCTCGCTGCTCCTCCGAGCGGAAGCGGAAGCGGGTGGCGAGGGCGCCGCCTTCTCGCCGCCGCCGTGGCGGTGCGGTCGTTGTGTGGTGGCGGAAAGATGGCAGCGGCCATAGAGTAAGCGGCGGCGGCGGGCCCAGCGCCGGGCCCCGGTGGTGAGCGCGGCCTCCGCCCTCTCTGGGCCCCGCCACACCGTGGCCTTCACACCCGGAGGGCTCCGAGCTCCCCCCCCCCCGGCCCGTGGGCATGGTCCTGAGCCCCGCTTCCCCGTGGAACGCAGGTCCCCGCTCCGCAGCCTCCAGTCGGGCTTCTCCTTGAGGCGCGTGTGCCCTGAGGCTGCCCCGTTTCGCCCGGAATCCCTTCGTGCCCGCCTCCCCGGGCTCTCTCTGTCGCAGCTGCGGGCTGTCCCTTGGCTGTCCCCACTCCCTTTCCCGGTGCTTGAATGTCCCTTCGTTCCTGTGGCACCCGCGAGTGTGTGCTGCGTTCCCCAGCTCGCTCCTTCCCTGCGCCCCGCCCTTTCAGCAGGCAGCTCTGCAGATCCCATCGCCCTGCTGGGTTCCCTCTGGGTACCTCCCCTTGTCCGTGTTTTGTCCCGTTGAACCTTCCCAGTTTCTCACCCGAGGGCTTTTTCAGCCGGCCCCCACCCTCAGGGAGCTGTGGGCGTGCCGGCGACTCCCATCTCTGTAAGCAGGACCCTCCAGCCTTGGTGAGGTTCCCACAGTGAGTGTGTGTGCCGTCTGCAGCAGGGTGAAGATGAAGTAGCGCTCTGACCATGGACCATGATGCCCCCACAATCAAGCCCCGCCGCATCCAGAACCAGAATGTCATCCACCGCCTGGAGCGCCGTCGGATCAGCTCTGGCAAGGCCGGCACCCACTGGCACCAGGTCCGCGTCTTCCACCAGAACGTCTTCCCCAACTTCACTGTGGTTAACGTGGAGAAGCCGCCCTGCTTCTTGCGCAAGTTCTCCCCCGATGGGCGCTACTTCATCGCCTTCTCCTCCGACCAGACCTCCCTGGAGATCTATGAGTATCAGGGCTGCCAGGCGGCAGAGGACCTCCTGCAAGGCTACGAGGGGGAGATCCTGGCTAACGGCAATGACCAAAGATCTGTCAACATCCGAGGGCGGCTCTTTGAGCGCTTCTTCGTCTTGCTCCATATCACCAATGTGGCCTCGAACGGGGAGCACCTGAACCGTGAGTGCAGCTTGTTCACCGATGACTGTCGGTATGTCATCGTTGGCTCTGCTGCCTACCTGCCTGAGGAGCCACACCCGCCCTTCTTTGAGGTTTATCGCAACAGCGAGTCGGTGACCCCAAATCCTCGCTCCCCTCTGGAAGATTATTCCCTGCACATCATTGACCTCCACACGGGCAGGCTCTGCGACACGAGGACTTTCAAGTGCGACAAAGTCATCCTCTCTCACAACCAGGGGCTGTACCTCTATAAGAACATCTTGGCCATTCTCTCCGTGCAGCAGCAGACTATCCACGTCTTTCAGGTAACGCCCGAGGGGACTTTCATCGATGTGCGGACTATTGGCCGCTTCTGCTATGAGGATGATCTCCTGACGCTGTCTGCCGTGTACCCCGAGGTGCAGAGGGACACTCAGACGGGGATGGCGAACCCCTACAAAGAGCCCTTCATAAACTCTTTGAAGCACAGGCTGCTGGTGTACCTGTGGAGGAGGGCGGAGCAGGACGGCAGCGCCATAGCGAAGAGGAGGTTCTTCCAGTACTTCGATCAGCTGAGGCAGCTCCGCATGTGGAAGATGCAGCTTTTGGATGAGAACCATCTGTTTATCAAATACACTAGTGAAGACGTGGTCACGCTGCGGGTAACAGATCCTTCACAGGTACTGCCTGCCACCTGGGGCTCCTTGTTGGCTGGGAGCAAGTGCTCTCCAGCAGGTTCGGGGCTGCGAGCAGCATTTCCTAGCTGAGCCTGCGGGTGTTCTCTGGATGAGTTGTTTGGGACCTCATTACTTCATCCTTGTGTGAACGTTTGATGCCCTTGGTATTGAATAGCTTCAGTATCTTTTGCTCTCGCGATTTCACCACGTTCTTCCCAACTAAAAATGAGACAGATCTTAGGTATTATCCAGTCCCCTTTCTCCAGGGATCGTTCTCTGTGCTCACAAGCGCTTCACAGTGCTCTTTCCCTCCCAAATCCCCAGCTGATTTTTTTAGCTGCTATTTCATGTAATACACTTGCATTGTAGAGGTAGTCTCTCCTTTTCCTCCTGCATCTTCGGGCATGTTTTTCAAATATAATATCTCAATTTTTCACCAGTAGAATTACCTTTTCTATTCTGCCTACGTACATACTCTTTCAAGCTTCTGTCAGAGCTGGTATTTATGATCTCTCCAAATTGAAGTAGCTGCTCTTAAATCTAGCTAATGTTCCAATTGCTTTTCCTTTCTGTTTAGTACTAAAGAAGTCAAATTAGAGTAAATGTAGCTCAGACAGTGCTGGGTCCCTCCAGGCGCTTCACCATCCCACATGTTGATCATCTCTTTTCACCACTGTTACTATTACTCAGTTTTTAAGCTGTGTGAAGCTGAGCAAGATATTTTTCACAGTAGCCCACTTTAGTCCTTTAATCTTGGCTTTTTTTTGTTGTTGTTGTTGGTTTGTTTTGGAAGTATTTGGCAAAAATAATTAATACATCTCAAGCTGAAGTTGGTCAGATAGTTCCCTAGATGCTTGTATCCTTCCCATCCCATCCCTCCCATCTTGCTGGTTCCAGAACTTAGACCTGAAAGGAAATGGGCAGTAATTCTTTGTGACAGTGTTTTCCTTTTTTATATTTGTTTTGGGAAGATTATTTTGGGAGGGAATAAATGAGGCTAAAACTGCTTTACCCCCTGGTGTAAAATGGAGTGGCTGTCTCAGGAACATGAAAGCTTTGTGGCCATGTCTTTCAGCCTGTAGCTTGTTGCTTGTACCCAGAGTGGTGTTCCTGACCCAAGCCTCAGGCCACCCCAGTGTGAATGTTTGTGGGAGCGTCAGCTCTGCTCCCTGCTGTGGTTACCAAGTTTTTTGTGCCTGCTTTGCTGCAGCGTGTTCTTGACTTGCTTCACCTGAAGGTTACTTTTAGATGCAAATTGTGGCTTGTTTGCACCGTTCCTCGGGTGATGTATTTTCTACTGCAGGGAAAGCATCTTCTTCTTTCTTTGGGAAGATAATTCCAGATGTGGAGCAGCCTGACCTGCCTGAGCTTAGTCTTTGCGTTAGGGCTCCGTGAAGAACACTTTGGTCAGGAATACCTAAAGCTCCTATTTTATTTTATTTTTTTTCATTTAGCAGGGCAGGACATGAGTTTGGTCTGATTTCAGGATCCTCTCTTCCTTTAGGCTCCTCTTCCAAGGAGGCTGAGGAAATTGCTGTTTACTCTTGTAGGTTGTCTGTATACTGCTGTCTGTATGTAGCTAGGGGGTTGTTGTTCTTGGCTTGTGTTTCAGCCTTGCCAGCTTTGCTGTATGCTTTTTGTAGCAGCTTCTGCTGTCTGTACCGTGCTTGTGCTTTGCCTGTGTCACAACTGCTGCTGATATGTAGGGAGAAAGATTTAGCTGGTTGAGGGCATCCTATGGGTGTCTGTGTGTTATCCTGGCAAGGGAATTTCTTTATTTAAGGTTGGAGGAGATTCCCTGCAGTTTTAGAAGATGTGAACAGTTTTTACTTCTGCTGTCTCCTCTTATTTTCTCACTGCTCCAAAGGTGTGTTTCAGAAGGGCATTCCTTTCCTCAAGCAGTCGTTCAGTGAGTAACCTCCTCTAGTGTGCTTCATTGTAACGTGTGGGGGTCAGGTTGTACGATGACAATTTATTTTGGGGCTGTAAAACAAATAAACCTTGTGATATTTACAGATGGATGAGGTGGGCAGACTGCCTGCCGTCATCGCCGAGCATTGATTGGGAACGGGATGTGAAGCATTCAGAAATGGTGTTTAAGAGCAGAGGACTTACCCAGATACGTGCATGTGCCCAGTGAATTAGTTACTTTTGAAGGAGGGACAGGCTTTGTGGTGCTGGAAGTCTAGCTCTGTCCTATTTAATAACATCTCCCTTTGGTGACTGAGAGCTAAATATACCCCTTCCTGGTGGGGTGAGAATGTGCTTTCCCTTTGTTGCAGCTGTGCTGTTACAAATACAGTGTTTTTTCCCCACCTCTGGCTTGCTGATGCTGTGAAGCAGTGACACTGCTGATGTACAGTATGGTGCCTGGGCCTTCTAGTACAAAGACGTTGGTATTAAAAATGAAGTCATTAATGTCTTTCAGATGTTCATTTCTATGTCAGCAGGGTTTCAGAAGGGCACAACTTTTCGTAGGCAGTGGTGTAGTGCACAGTGCTCTGAAAAGGCTCATCTGTGTGTGGCGGAAATATTAAGAAGGGAAAGCAAATAATTTCTCTGCATAAAGGAAAAAATGATTTGTTGCCAGCTAGCACCGGGTTTAAAATCATTCTGTCAGCAGGAATGAAAATTAAATTTGGCACTTTGGAAAGCATTTTGAATTTGGTGGAGGGCAGAGAGGAAGAGAAAGCAGAAATATTGACATCCAGTTTGAGAAGAAGAATTGGAAGCCCATTCAGCTGTTTTTTTTTTTTTTTTTTTTTCCGTGTAAATAATCACATCATGGTAAACAGGTGGATAATCTGGTGCCTGCTGTGGCATTTGAATAGCAGAGTGGGATTCTCCTGCACTGCAAAGACATTTGGATAGGCTCTGTGGCCTCACGCTGGGAGGAGGAAGGGCCGGCTTCCTTGTGCGTGCTCTCTGGCTAACCTCGCCTCTGCCTCTCTCCCCAGCCTTCATTCTTCGTCGTGTACAACATGGTGACCACAGAGGTTATAGCCGTGTTTGAGAATACGTCTGATGAGCTGCTGGAGCTATTTGAGAACTTCTGTGACCTCTTCAGGAACGCCACCTTGCACAGCGAGGCGGTCCAGTTCCCCTGCTCGGCCTCCAGCAACAACTTTGCCAGGCAGATCCAGCGCCGGTGAGCCATTCGGAGCATGCTTTATACCGTATAGACACACGCTCAGCCCCGTCAGCTCCAGGCTAGTATCACATAACAACAGCAGCCCTGGGAAAAACAGGTCCTGTAGTGATGTGGGGATCTGGCTGGGACCTGCTTCATCCTGCAGCCTCGTGCACCTGGTTTTGCATTCCTGTCTTTTTGCAGGGCTGAAGAAGGCAGCGGTGCAGTTCGGTGCTTAGCAGGGAAAGGAATTTTAAGGGCAAGATGTTGCTGGCTCTCTTTGAGCAGTACTTCCTCTGGAGATCATTAAAACAGTACTGCCTAGTAGCTTTGGGCCCCGTAGATAAGATTTATCAAGATGCTACATCATCTAATTGGATGCATTTTGCCAAGTGGCCTTCTTTAAATTTAGTGTGCAGCAAGCTGTGTTCTGTAACAGCAGTAAACAGCTTGTGGTTCTCATTGAACTCTGCTTGGAGAAAGGAAGTGAATCTGCCTAGACTTGTTGTGAAAACTGAGCAAAATTTCAAAATAACCAGGGTTTCCAGAATGTTCTTTAACAGTCAAATGCAGTTTTAATGAGGCAGGGTGTGTTATCTCTCTTGGAATGTGTTTTTATGTGACTCAGGGTGTTTTGTTCTTCTGGTGACTTGTTTGACATCATCCAAAGTGCTTGGCAATCGCTTATGGGAGTGAAGCTTTGGCTGCTTTTAGTTCCACATCCCATAAGTAAGAGGAAGTTGACTGTAGCATCCTACAGCTCCCTGTCATAAAATCCCAATTGCTTAGGGGGAAGAAAGAACGAGGTAGCTCACTGTGGACACCTAAAGAACAATTTCTGCCTTGTGTTGAAATACCAAGGAGAATCTGTTCATCTTCTTGGCTGTAAGGACCTGCAACAGGAATGTTTAACTTAACAAAGTGTAATAGTGCTGTATACACAGCAAGCTGGCTTTTGGCTGAGTGTTTCTGTTCAAAGGCAAACAGTTTACAGTCTGTGGTGTATGACGTTTATGCAGCTGATCTGTCTGTCCTTTCTTGTGGAAAGCTCAAATTTTATTTGGAAAGAGAAATCCAACCTGCATTAGTCTCTTCACCAGGAGGAGCTTTGAGCTCACTGTGGTTTTGAAGAGTGTTCTGCTTCTCTTCAAGGTTCTTCCTCATCTCAGGTTTCTCCCTTTACGTGTTTAAAACACAATGGCTAGAGAGAGGGGGATTCTAGAATCAACCTTAAGGGCTCAACTGTTGCTGTGAAACACACTGGCTTTTGCTTATGCTGTTTACAGGCTTTGTGGTAAAACTTGGATTGACTGATAAGCTGCTAATCCACCTCTCCCTGTTTCTGATCCTGTTCATTTCCTGTACTGTGGAGCAGCTGAGGCCAGACCTTGTGGATAGGCACAGTCTTGTCCTTCTATCAGTTTGGACTTTCAGAGCAGAAACAGTAATGATGAGGGAGGATAAAAAGGTCACCAGAGCTGGCTGATGGTTGAATCACTGTGATACATCTTTGGAAGTGAGCTGTTCTAGTTCTTACACTGCTGCTGTTTTTCTTTATCAGTTTTCCCTCCTTTTTTTTTTTTTTTTTTTTGAAGCTGGGCCTTTCACCCGTGGCCTTTGTGAGTAAAACCTGCCTCTTGGTTTGCTTCAGGTTCAAAGACACTATTGTGAATGCCAAGTATGGAGGACACACGGAGGCCGTGCGGAGGCTGCTGGGCCAGCTCCCCATCAGTGCTCAGTCGTACAGTGGCAGCCCATACCTCGACCTCTCCCTTTTCAGCTATGATGACAAGTGGGTGTCTGTCATGGAGCGGCCCAAGACCTGCGGTGATCACCCTATAAGGTATGAAACAGGTCGAGAAAAGCTCTGTGTGAGGGTAACTAAATCACCTCTGCCACACAGCGTGAAATCTGCAGGAAGAATAGACATTGGTGCCTTTCTCTTTGGACATCCTTTGACTGGAGGGTTTTTTTCAGTAGTTGCACAAAGCTTGGCCAGTCTCCTTGCGACGAGTCTCACCTTATACGTGTGGGAGAGCCCTTCAGGTTTTGTCACTGAAATGCCTTCTGGAAGATTTGGGTCATGAAGAGTGAGCCTTTTCCGTATGAATGCTCTTGTTCCTCCTTCTGATGCAGTGCAACCTTCCTGTGTGGGCTGCAGATATGTTTCTGGGTGCTTGTTTTCCTGTGCTGGAAGGATTCTTTCTGAGCACATATGGTTAGCTGGTGAGGATCACCTGGTTTGTCCTTTGAATAAAATATTGTCTGGGTTAGGTGTTATTTATAAAGCTTCTGGTATTGATTTTGCTATTTTCAGACTTGCTTTTTTACCCTGTTTACGTTTCTCACCCTGGGAGCTGTACTTCTCTTCATGTCCCCCTTCAATCTATGATCTATAGGAAATTTGTTTCTGTAGTAGAAGTTTAGTCAGGTGTAAAAGCCATTCTGTTCCTCTTATGTCAGAGTCTTCGATGCTGGCAGCAGGAAGAGCTCCAAGCCTGAGAACAAGGAGGTTTGCAGTGCTTCTTTCAGAAACACCGTGCCTATTTATTTCTTTTTGTTGGCTGCAGCTATGGCGGCAAGCAGTAGTGGTTAAAAATTCAACATCTCCTGCCTGAAAGGCTCAAATCAAAGGGGCTGAGATCTCCAGGCAGAATAGTCTTTCCACTTATAGTGTTGCATAAGGGAAATGAACCTGTACTCGAAAAACAAAGAGAGCCTTCAATGTCTAAGTGCTTTGTTTAGCAACTGGACGCGTGCTGGGGGCTCTGACAGCCTCAGGAGTCCCTTCTGGATGGTTTCCCAAATTTATTTTCATCCCTCATTCTCAAAACCTGATTTTATGTCTCCCTTGGCCCTGACTCAGGTGCTCGGGATCTTCTGATTATTCCTGTGCTCTCAATTCCCAAATTATGTATATTTAATTGATTCATTTATTTTTTTCCCTGTCTGTATGATTTGGTTTAATCTCCAGCTCCCGCGCTATCTGCAGAGAAAAGCCTGCCCTTTCCCCCTTGTCATGCTTGACACTGGGAAAACTTGCAGGGCAGTGGTTGTCTGCCATTGCCAACCTGAGTACGGCTCCTGCAGACAAAAGGGAGCAGAACCTCAGTCATTTGCTGTGGTTACCGTCTTTGTAGTAAACAAAGCCAAGTGCCACCTTTCCTCCCTCCCTTGAGCAAAGCGGCATTTCAGAGCCAGAGCTTTTAAAGCTCAAAGCTGTGCAGTCAATTAGGACTTGAATAGGGCCTCGGGAGCAGTGGGGCTCCTGGTTTTTGGGAAGTAAGCAGAAGACCAGGCGCTAACCTTAACCATTCAGTAGCTCAAGTAGCACTGCTGCGTTTCTCACACACAAAACAAAGAGATTAATAAAATAATACTGCTGCCCGTTGTGGTTGGAGAGCTTGGAAATGAGGGGCGATGGGATTTGTAATGTAAGTCCTCTGACTGGCTGAAGTGCAGAGACCCTGAGCAGCTACGGGTGTTGTGAACTGCTTGTGGTTTCCTGGCATGACATCTGTGAGATGAAGGCCTCTTTCAGTTGCAGTGCCTCTGTGCCCGGTGCTCTTTTGACCTGTGCTGCCTTTCTGTGTTCTGTAGGTTCAGCCCTCATCTCTGGCTACTTGAGAGGCCAGTGGTGGTTTGCTTTCAGGAGGGAAGGGCTTCAGGTTCCCCATCACTGCCGTCTTCCAATATCTTTTCAGGAGGCTCGAAGAGAAATTCAGTGGGTGAAATGATGGGACTTGTGAGGAAGAGGCTCGAACACGGCTTTACCTATAGCAGGGGGTCTCTAAAATCCATCTAGATGGCTAATAAGGAGCCATTTAACCAAAAAATTGGTCTGCAGATAAATCTTCCATTTTCATATGGTTTGAAAAGGCTGGTCTTGCTGTTTCTGTTGACATACAATTTTATATTGCAGTGCCTAATTTATCCCCAGAGTGAGAGCCCATGGAAATGGCCTCTGATTGCAGAGCACTTTTAAAAATAGATTTAAAAATACCAAACTGAACACATCTTTGAGATTACAGGGAGCTTCATCTTGAGTAGTAAATTATTGTGAATTGGGGAGAGAGAGGAGCAGACCGGGGACTGTGCTTTATTTAAAGAATGACCCTCCACATACCCAGCCTTGTGTAGGAGGGAAAGGGCTTTTAAAAAGCCAAATACCAAGATTGTGACTCTCTTGCTGAGTTCTTGTGTGCAATTTTCAGGCAGAGCTGGCTGGCACTTTGATTCAGAGGAAGAGAGGGGAGAGTGGCCCTCCAGGAAGAACATGAGGATCTCAATAGGCTGTGCTGTTAAAATGTGGAGTATGTCTGCTCCTGAAACAGCATTGCCTATATCTGTCATCACCTGTTCTTTCCAGGCTGAGAGCTGAGTGCATTGTATTGCTTGCCAGGAGAAGTGGGGGGAAATGTGCTCTAGTATTAAAAGCACACTCTGTTAAAACCAGAGGAAAAATGCAAAATGCCCACATCCACAAAGTGGTGGTGGAAAAGGAAACAGCTGGAAGACAAAATGGCAATTCTGTTCCCGAAACTGAAAAAGCACAGAAAATGCTCCAAGGAGATGAGTTCTTCGGGTGAGAACTTGAGTCCTGTCAGCTGGAGCTCAGCTGCCTTGTGAAGGTACCAAATCCCCAAAACCTTCACTGTATTCTTGGGAAGAGTGGAGTCAACACAGAGAGTCCCCTGTTCCCACTGCAGTGCAGAATAACGTGTCTGTTGCAGAAAGTGAGCCTGTCCTCTTGTATGCAGAGAAGGATGGCTTCCTAGAGTTTGGCTTTTCAGTGTGTTGCCTCATCCCCTTGGCAGTGCTCATTTCTTGTAGAAGCTGTGTTCTCACCTATTTGGAGACACAAGTGTGCTTCCTCAGACTGACAGCCAGATTTATGGGGAACAGCAGAAAAAACACATCCATTTGCCTTTACCTCTGCCCTTGCTGTGATTGTCTCTTGAATGCTGTCCACCAGGCACTTCCTGCTCAAGCTGTCTTGTTGGTGATTTTTGTTGTTGGAAATCTCACAGGACTTGCAAAGCCTTTTGTAAGGTGGAATCTGGCACTCTGGAGGAGAGCTGGATCCATCTGTTCACCTTCTTCTGCTGAACAGGGGTGTAACAAAGCACAAGCACAGCAGCATACTGACAGCAGCAGGACAGAAGGAGGTTGTCCTTACAGCTGGAGTGAAGGCCGTTGCTGAGGGAGGCGAGCTCTGTTCTGTACAGTATATCTGCTGTAGGCATCAGGGGGAGCAGCTTGCATTAAGAGAGTACAGAGCGTCGGCACACGTGGGGTCTGAACTGAACTTAATTGCTATTGTAAAGTCAGCTAAATCCACCCAAAGGAAGACAGAGTTTTCTCACTGATAGGAAAAAAAAGAAAGTCTTTCTCTAGACAGTGGAAAAACTAGCTGCGCCGGGAGGGACTCTCCTGTGTTGCCAAGAGCCAGACACCCAGCTGAGGATCTCCTGCCACCGAGGGAGTACCAGAGGCTGAACAAGGCACTTGTCTCTGTTTGTGAAGAGTCCAGATGGCAAAGTCAATAGTCAGGAACAGCCATAATTGACTTTCTCTTCCTTTCAGATTTTACGCTCGTGATTCTGGCCTCCTGAAGTTTGAAATCCAGGCGGGACTCCTGGGGCGACCCATCAATCACACAGTGCGGCGCCTGGTTGCGTTCACCTTCCACCCCTTCGAGCCCTTTGCCATCTCAGTGCAGCGCACGAACGCGGAGTACGTGGTGAACTTCCACATGAGGCACAGCTGCACGTAGGGCAACGTGTGGGCAGGGCAGCTCTTCTCCTCCGGTCTGAGCCTCTGCCACACGCAGACCAAAGCCTGGCACTCACGCCTTCTAGGAAACCAAACCATCGCTCACATCAAGAGATCTCACCTGGGAGCTCCCACCTTCTGGCATCCCGCTGTGCCCTTAGCTGAGAAAAGGTGATCTGTTCAAGTCAGACCTGTGAATATTTCTTCTCACTCTTTTCGTGCCGCAGCGGTTCCTACTGCATTAAGCGCTGCTGTTGTTCCCTGTTCCTGTTGATGAACAAAGTGTAGCTGAGCTTTGTTTCTCAGTTTCCCAAAGGCACGTCTGTTTTCTCTCCTGTTGTATGTCTTAGGATGGCAGCTGTGGAGCTTTGCAGCGTATCTGTGGAGTGCTCCCTTCTGCACTGATGCTTTCCTACTTTGTCAAGACAAACAGCCTGTCCTAGAGGGAATGGATAGAAGCCACGGGGAGGGCTTAGAAATACAGCTACCTGTGTTTTGTATCTCCAGTATTACCAGGGAAATGAAATCCTGTTCTCGTCCACACAATCTACTCGCGTGGTTTTAATATGCAAGAGGTTAGGAAAAAAGCTGCAAGGAATCACTGGGACTGAGAGAGATGAGGTGCATTCCCACCTCTTATGCAAGTCACTTAATCTTTGTGCCTTAGTATCCATAAAGCCCCTAAGTGGAAGGTGGTAAGTTAACACAGAAAGCCCGTGCAGCTCATTGTGTCTCTAGCTTATGAAAAGGTGGGCAAGAAGGAAGGTGGGTGCTGGGAGGGGTGTGGGGAACAACTGCAGCTTCTTGCTCCTTTTGGAGGACTTCTTTCTACAGTGTGTGTGAATCCTTATGGGCGTCTGCAGGTTTGCTGCTCAGGAGAAGGAAGACCCAGCTGCTGGTACCCTCCTGTGTGCTGGAGAGTGACCATGGAGATCTAATAGCGTTTGGTTTTCCATGGGAAGGAGGGAGGAGACCTGAATTACTGTGCATTGCTGCAGGTTTGCAGTTAAGAGATGAGTTTGTTGACTTAGGTTGCTTACCTGTCCCTGTCTGATAACACTGTTCTCTGTGAGAACCCTTTTGGGTATTCCCAGGCTTCAAAGCACAACTGGCTGGTGTGTCGTGTTTGGCTTGGTGCTGACTGGACCACTACAGTGTCTATGCTGCCTAGAAGTTAAGCTCCTAGGTGTAATGTCTGTGCTTGTCCTGTTAGTTGATGTGGCCTGCCCTCCTCTATTAAAAATGGAATTTTTGGTTGTAGACCCACATTTGGGTTTTGCTGCACACAGGTTCAGAACTGTGTGCTGTCAAGCAATGCAGACATCCCATGTGAGGTACAGAGGGGACTTCAGAAAACCAGTGCTTGCACATGGGAGACACCTACTTTAAACGACCCTGTTGGTGTCATCTTTGGACCAAAATGAGCTGTGGGTGGTGTGTTAAGGCCACATGTCTGTGAGGAACAGTACTGAAGTCTGCATAAGAAAATAACTTTGTGTTGGTGGCTCCTGCTTAAAGCATGAATGTGGGACCTTGCAAGGAAAGGGGACCGAGGGTCCTCAAGTCAGCCTTTACTCTCTGTTCTATGGTATTCACTCTCCTGGCCTTGCTAAACTTAGTTCAAGGACAAGATACCGTATTTCACTGCTCCTTTTCTGGTTTATGCACTGTGGGTTTCTCAGGTCTGTCAGGAGTGACTTCAGGTTGGAAGACTGCTAATAGAGGGAGCATCGGGCCATGCGTGCTTCAGGTCTGGGTTTCTCTCTATCTAATAACACTATTTGTCAAGGTTTTAGGGTTTTATCCTGTGATCTGTTCCACAAATACTCAATTAAAGCTCCAAGTGGAGAATCATTTGCACATTGTAGATCATGGAATTACTTTCCTCCTGCACCACTCTCACATTTGTTCATACTTTCAGTATAAGACTATTTTTGTTTTCTTCTCCTCCAAAGCTCTCAGCAGCTCCGTCCAAGTCTGGGTTTATGCCTTGGTGTCAGCCTGGGAGGTCAGTGCTTATTAAAATAGCTGCCAGATCTCCATTTATTTATTTATTTAGTGGCAAAAATATAAACCATTTTAGCAGTAGGGGCTTTTGCCAGATTCAGGCTGTCCTGTGTGAAGCGGAGAGCGTGGCGTGGGTTATTGGGCTTGGGGCTGAGAGACCAGAGGTCTGCTCTTAGTTCTGCTATTAAATTGTTTTGTCACTGAGGGCAAATCTATTCCTGTTCCATCCGGTGTTTTCTTCTCTGTAAATGAGGCCAAAAACATATTTTCAGCTTTTGTAAAAACACTTTGAGATTCATGGATAAAAAGTGCTGGGTAAGTGCTATGTATTTTCTTATTATGTTTGCAGACAAACTGGTTGATTCATTTGAGTACTAATTGCCTTCGGGTAGCATTGCAGATCCTCTGGTCGTGGCTGCTGCATTTTATATCTACAACAGAGTTAGTTTTATTACAGAAATGTATGGGAAGGAAAAAAAAAAGTCTCTCGTGCTTGAAATTTTGATTCTTTATTTAAAAATAAATAAATAAATGTGTGCAGTGGGGTGGGTGGGAGGAAAGGGGAAATGTTTTCTACATGATATTTTTCCTAGGCTACGATGAAGATTTGTTAGCAGCGCAAGAAAGAAAAAAGAAAAAAAAAAAGGAATAAACAGAATTTGCTTTAAGAGCCTGATTTATTGCTTTTGATTTCTCAAAGCCTCAGTGGTTCCGCTGGGAATGCCATCATTAGAAAGAGGTGCTAGGGGTGTGTGCTGGACTGTGTAGGCATATGACATGCTAGTTTGTTGCCTCTTCCCGACATCTGGAGTACCAGCGTGCTTCCTACCAAGGGCATTTCTGTAGCTGCTGCAGATTTCTCATTCTTCTCTCCAGAATGCTGGGGGAGGAATACTTGGCCTTCGGTTATGTTTTCCTCTCTTGATTTTATTACTAGTCCGTCTTGTACTCAGACTCTTCCTTTAGACCATTTTATAGCACTTGCCTAACCTTGTGGCCATTTTCTGCTCTTGCTCTGTGATCAAGAGATGAAGGTTGAGCAATACACCTTGCTCGGTAGAAGTCATCACCTAGCCATTGCTTTTTAGGGCACTTGCATTTTCCAGGCGTGTGCTGCTTCAGACACGAAGCATCTTTTGCACTACATCGTGGCTGAAAATTTGCAGACATTTCTGGACTGGGACCCTCTTGTTAACTCACTGCTACTGTGTGACCACCCAGCATTGTGCCTGTATGCATTGGTTTCTATGTATACATCTGCATCTTGGCCCTCTGAGCTCCTTTGATGCCTTCCTCTGTTTTGATGCGTGCAGTTCTCTGTGGCTTTCCTTTGGAGACCTTGAGCATGTCAGAAAGCTCTTGAGCCTGCGGCTCTTCAGAGAGGTACTAAGTGACAGGAGATGCTGAGATGCTTGACTTCGAAACCATGTTTGTTAGGCAGTGGAATCCCATCTTTATTACTTCTTACACTGTCTTCACTTTTAAAAACAAACCTGTAAAATGTAATATTTCTTTTATAAACTGCGTTAGTTAGCAAGCCACAGAAATCCCAATAGAGTCCAATCTATGTCTCCATTAATGGCATGTTCCTGCTGAACACTCCTTTTGGATAAGCCCCCAGCCCAGAGTGGCTGTCCCTGATTTCTGTGTACTCACCTTTTGCTCAGGTGCTGGTGTGTCTGTTTTTCTTCCATTGCTCTCTTTTGACCCAGCTAGAAGAGCCAGATTTCTGAAGCTTTATTTCAGCTTTATGGTGCTTTCATATGTTTTCTATTGTTGTTTTTTTTTTTTCACGTTTCTGTCCTCTGTCTGATTGCTTTTCTGCCAGCTCTTCCTGCAGGATCTCTCAGGACTTTGGAGATGATGTGTGGAAGGTAATGGGACATGTGGCCCTCCAACAGCTTCCCTCCTGGTGTGAACCTTTATTAGAAAAGTCAGTCTGGTGGGCAAGCAATGGGACAGGATTTTGTGGGTTTGCTTTTGTGTTGCTTTCATAGTTGTTAACGTGCCTGAATACTTGTACTTTCCTGTCTTGTTAGTGCGGTTGTAAAAGCTTTTCTGGCCAAATACTTCCTTACGAGGAGGGAATGGTGAAAGGGCTTTTATATTTATTTATTTTTTTGTAGCTCCTGGGCTGCGGGGGCTGAGCTGTGCAGTCAGTCATTGTAGCAGTAACAACCTGGCACTGCCTGCCAACTAGGCTGACTGCTCATCAGGCAGCAGCAGCCCCTGCTAGAGCTGTGTTCTGGCTAAGGTCTGATTAGCCTGTGTTTCTTTCAGGGTAGCAACCAGGGAAGAGCTGTACTTATTGTGTAAGGAAATGAATTCTTAGAAAAATACTGATGTGGAAAAACCCTGAATTGCACATTCTTTTTTTTGATGTTATGACATAAAAATACCACATCATCTTTAGACTGGTGTTCTGGAAATGAATAACTTGTGGGTGACTGCTGCATTCCTACAGCAGAACTGAAAAGGGGAAGTTAGGGCCGGGGCACAATGCCCCCAATCCCAACCATTTGGGGCTGGGCTGCAGCGTCTGGGTAGTGTTTTGTGAAGATACCATGTGCACCTGAGTATTTGAGGGCAGTTTTAGAGGAAATGGGACTGCTTCAGAGCTGAATAGCAAGGAGATGCTCACTAGGTGCCCTCAGCAGGGAGAGGAGCGTGCTGGGGAAGCTCTCTGTAGGGAGCAGCATCATGGTGTTTGGCTGCCTTGGAAGAAAATCCTACAGGAACCGCAGCGAAGCAGTGGAAATTCAGGGTGATACTGCAAAGCTTCCTGCACTCTGCTTTGTTCAAGTACAAACCGGAGCCTTCGGAGGAGTTCACCTTCTGTAGATGACAGATTGAATTTAGCCTTTTTTAAAGCTGTCCTTAGCTTGCTTTGTTTCCATGCCTGCCAGGCATGGACCAAAACAGCCCCAGCTTTGCCCGGGGGAATTGCTGACCCCCAACTCTCAGCAGTGCTCCGTCCCTCTGTGAAAGCTGTTTGTGAGCCAGTTCTCATGTGCCATGTCCTCCATCCATCCTGGCGTGTTGCAGCACAAGGAGGCAAACAGAGAGCTACAGAGACACTCTGGGTGCCCCAGGACCCTGCCTCCATCAACTGGGCGGACATTTCTTGTGTACGGGTCTGGTAAGGATGCCCTGGTGGTGATGGCACTGAGCGCAGGGTCTATAGGAGAACCCAACCCTAGGGACAGTGGCAATATGTGCAGTGTGAGGGGAGAGCACTCCAAGGGAAGCCCGATTGGAAGCTCTGTGATGTGATTTAGGGCATTAAGAAGAGCAGTGGGCGCTTGTCTCCACCCAGAGCCTTCCCGCTGGCCATTTGATAGCTCCTCAAAGGTGCAAAATGGCGTGGGGCCGGATTAGATGTACCCTCCGCCCTCGGCCTGTGCCAGGAGATACGGCGCTCGCCCTCCGCCTCCAGCCCTCTGGCACCAGCGCCGTTGCCACGGCAACGGGGAGAAGCAGCCATCCACATGGAAACGGCCTTGCTGCGCCATGCAGCGAGTCGGGGGGGAAAACGGTTCAAGTGGCGAGTTTGGAGGGGAAAGGGACCCTGCTGTGTGCTGCTGGCCCAAATCGCAGCGCTGTGAGGCAACGGAGACCTCTCTTTAAGCTCTGGAACTGCCCCTGGCGCGTGCCCTCGCCATAAGGATGGCTTTTGTTGCTGCTGCCCTATTTTTTTTGTCTAGTCTTGAGGTCAGGGTGAGGCCCCGATGAGCTGTGCTGATAACCGCGGGCTGTGTAGCTAAGTCAGTGTTTCAGCCCTGGCTGTGAGTCCTTAATGCCAGCAAAATCCCTCTCTGTAAGCAGAAGGGGAAGCTGGCAGCCAAACAAGGTCTCCTGTAACATAGGGCAGAGCAATGTCAGGGCTGTGCAGCGCAGCTGGGCTGGCTCTGGGCAGCAAGGTCAGAGCTAATCTCTTCCCTTCCTCCCTCTCACCCTTTATCCCCCAGACAGCAGCCCTGCCCGTGCCATCTCCATCCCCAGAGGGCTGCGATAAGGGCCGGCAGAGCAGTTCTGCTGCAGGGCTGCTTGCACCCCCCTGGCTTTGTCCCAGTTTTACACCGGCCCCTGGATGAGAGCCCACCCTCTTGTAGGGATTTCCACCAAAGGAGCAGCTTTGGCCAATGTGCAGATCTACGTGCAGATCGTTTCACAGCGTCTCCCAGCGCTCAGGCAGGCTGCTTCCCTGCTGTGTGCTTCACACAGCCCCTGGGGGGCTGCCCGGCTCTCCCCGTTTGCTCATGGTGTTTGGTAGTGGTTGGCCCTGACAGCTCAGGAAATTAGAAAATTTACTTGTGCCGTGGATGCGGCAGGAGCAAAATGAAAGGCAGCAGCCAGGTATCTGCAAGGGGACGGCGTGGGGGCCATTGCTGGCAATTAGGAGAGCGAGTTGTTTGCCTGCAGGCTGCTGCACGGAGAGATGAGAGCCGTATTTCACTACCTCGGCTTGGGGGCTGCTGCTGAGAGGTGGGGGGTGAAGAAACGTCTTCATGCTGCCTGGCCTTGTGTTTTGTTACCTGTGTGTGCTGGGGTGCCCGATCTGCTCCTGCACACAGGAGCAAGCAGGGGGAACAGGGGCTGAAAGCTGGAATTGGTGGTGATGTGGACGGGAGGCATGGGGGATGTTAGTTTGGCTTTTGCAAAATGAGCCATGAAGTGGTGGTGTAGCACAGAGATTTTGGAGAGCTCTTCTCTGAGGCCCTTGGCTGAGATCTTGGGCAAGTTTTTCACGTTGCATTTTCTCTTCCTGCATTTTTGTCTCCCCATTCCTTTTTTCCTGCCCCACCTTTTTGCTGCCCACACCCTTGCTTAGCACTGGGTCCTTCACACCCAACGCTTTTTCCTTCTGCGCAGTTTCTCTATCAAACAGGTTGTGCACTGCTCCCCAAGCAGTGGCTTTTGGGGCTCCCTGGCTGAGGAGAGGCCCCGGACCCATGCATGTTGTCCTGCTCTTAGCTGTGGGACACAGGAAGCGAGTTGTGAGCTTCAAAGGTACAAAAGGACCCTGCAAAGTGGCAGCAGCAGAAGGGGAGAGCGCGGCAGAAGAGGTGAGTGGTTTCAAGAAAAGGAAATACAGTGAGGCTGCATCTCCCCAAGAGGACTCTGCAGCCCTGCTCCATCATCAGCCCGGGGACTTGGATGCTATTAGGCAGTTCATTAGTAAAACCTCTGAGCCGTTCCCACTGCTGTTGAGTACCTATTAATGCCTCTTGAGGGGAGAGGAGAACAACGCGAAAGCACAAAAACAATCTGAGGGCTCTTGATCTCTTTTTTGGGCTGAGAGGTCGGGGTTGGGGCCGAGGGGCAGCTGTGGGGAGGAGAGGCTGCGCAGGGACACGGGGCGTGAAAGCAGCAGCTTTGCACATCCCTGATTATCTCGAAAGTCTGAGTGCAAAACATAACCCGACTTGAACTGCAGCTCCTCAAAGGCTCCCGAGGGGCACGTTGGGGTTATAAACACCTAGTCAGAGCTCTGCTTCGTGCCGAGTTCGAGCCAGGTATTCCTGCACCATAGGGAAAGCAGGCAAAAACCTGCACAGATGTCCCCGACAGCTGCAGCTGGGCTGCGGTAAGCCACCCCTGCTGCGACAGTTTATTAGCACCGCGGGGTCTGTCCCCTTCTCCTTGCTTGTGTATACAGTCAGCTGTTAAAGGACACTGACATCACTTAATTAATGGTTTAATTGAATCTCACAAAGGGATCGAAATTGGCTGCCTGACTCCTGCCACTGAGATGCTCGCGTAGGAAATAGTAAATCACCAATTCAGCAAATAAAGCTGCACTCTAGGTAGAAAGTCCCTGTTGTAGGGGTGAAGGAAATCATTCCTCTTTGCAGAGTAATATGCTATTAGAGGGAAGTCTGGGGGCTATTTTTTTCAAGCCACCAGGTGTCATCCCTGGCCAAGGGAAGAGTAACTGGGTTAGACTGTCTCCCCAAGGCACTCATTAAGGGGGAAACAGACCTGAGGTAACGTTTTATCTCTGAGTCAGAATAGTGTTTTGTGTTTTACCCCCTGTGTGATGGACGAAGGTACGTGTGGTATTTTAAAATGAAGGGCAGTACCCAAGAAAGGCCGTGGTAGAACTGGGATGAAGCAAAAAGCTTTTTCTGAGTGTAGGGAATCAAAGATGAGCACGAAGAGGCAGGAGTGGAGAGAAAGATGTCCCAAAGCCACGGGAAGGCCCAAAGGGAGGGGATGTGACCCTAATAACGGTGCTTAGTGCTGTGACCATACCACTCAAGTAATTGCTGCTCAGGAGGAATGTGAGCCAGTAGAAAACTGTTTTCTACCCATACACTAAGAAAAGCAATTAAGACTGGTAAATACCAGTGGTTGACTAAAACTAGGCCTTTAATTAATAGCTTCAGAAGGGTAAGGAAATCATTAAGTGCTATTGGTGTCTATTAATTCCCTGCAAGAGGAACCACAATAGAGGGTTTTAAGAGTTCTTTTGCAGTACCGTGTGTGTGCCTGAGCCCTTACACAAGGAGGGAGAGCCTGCTTTGTGTAGCTGTGCTCTCCCATATCGCTGACAGCTGCCCCTGAAACCTGGGATTTGCTGTGAAATAAACAGCTTGGGCCAAGCATTTTAGGACACAGCTTTGGGGGTGCTCCATCAGAACAGGAGTGAAAGTGGGTGGAAATGTAACCAGTGTAAAGCTGCACACTGTGCTGGAAAGCTTAAGGAGGATGGAGGATGCGTGGAACTGGAGGTTCGGAAGCCAGATATTGCTTGCCATTGTAAGGACCTAGCCAATGAAGTGTGAAACTAACGTCAGCCTCTTCTGTTCAGGCTGGAGAGCGCTAAATAAATGTCAGGTGGAGGAAGAAGTAGCAGTAGGTACCCAAACCAGGTAGTGGATAGGGAGATACAATACCCCACCGTACTAACAGTGGCTGTGTATCAGTAGAGCTCATCAAAAAATGCTCAGAAAACAGGGATGTTATGGAGCAGCCTCTGTAAAGGGCACAGCCTTGATTCTAAGTCTGGATGAGAGAAAGATTTATTGTAGTTGCTGTTTGACTCTCGAATCACCCACCTACTCTCCCTTGAATTCCAAAAGGACCACAGATCTTTTTGTAATCTTCTTTTTCAATCCATTCCACGGTATTTATCTAACGTGGGCATTTCTGCTGCACTGCTGCAACAAGCAGCTTTGTGGTACAGAATGGTTTTCTCAGCGTGTACTGTGCAGTGCATCACTGACGAGCCTGCCAGCACCGACTGGTGCTCCTCCTTTGTCAGGGCTAGTCACAGCGCTCTGCAGAAAGCAGTCTGCTCCAAGGCACACCGCTGCTCATGGCTGCCTTTGCCAGCTAGCTGCCCAGATAGTCGGAGAGTTCATCTTTGTGGTTCATAGTATCTGCTCCTTCAAAAGAGTAATATGGAGTCACTAGAAGCTCAGCCGTGTTTCTGGAGCAACGGGGAAGCTCTTCCAGTCAGTCAAACATCTGTGAAGAACCTCTCTTCCTTGCTGTCAAAGCTGAGATAGCTCAAGGAACTTCCCTTCAAGATAACTTCTCCTCTATTCAAATTCAGACAGTTGGAGTAAGGTAAGGGATTCATCTGGATCTTATTTTATTCTCTTCTGTCAAATGCAACTCCAGGCTCTTCTAAGCAGACCGATTTCTTTCAAAACCTGCTGTATGCCATTCAGCCCCATGAAGGAGGTTCACTGCCTTGTTGCTATGGTACCCTTCCTCTGAAGAGGAAGAGAATAGTTAATTATGCAATTTAAGAAACGAAGGAGGAACGACAAAGAGAAATAATAGAAAAGAAGATTCTGGGTTTGTGATAAGACTGCTGGCTGCACCAAAATACACTGTTTACAAGTGAAACGTTTGCCCAGCGTGTGCTGCATATAGATATAGCCAAGGATTCTCTGGCAGTATGGATTTCAAGGAGCTGCCCTATGCTAGGCAATGTGCTTTTGCCATCCAGGAGATTGAGCCTGTAGTCGGTTACTGCTGTTAACTTTCCTTGGTTAACGTTCCAAAGAGACTCAGACATCTCTGTTTGGCTGCAGTTCTCTCTGGACAGAAGTAGGACAGCAATAATACAACACAGATCCACGACAAGCCCGTGATGCCTGTGGATGTACAGAAGCACAGTTCAAGATGTAAATGCTTTAAATCTTGGCAACATTTTGTTGTTCTCAGGCCTACTAACCCCTGCTCGCTTACCCCAGGAGGTCCAGCAAATCCAGTTTGTCGTGTGCAAGGCAGAACCAAAGAGACTGCAAGCAGCAAAACTGGCACAGTCCCAGCTCCTTCGAAGGACTGGCATTTTCCATCTGCCAGCAGCACTGACAGGCTCGCTACAGCGTGAGCGCAACAAAGCACCACAGCAGACCTTTGACAGTAATGGAATCTGACTGTGGTGCTCCACGCTGTGCAAACAGTGAGAGCTGCCTCACGCACACTGCAGTAAGCTCTGCAAGCCAGGTGGAAAAGAGTTACCCCATGCCTAGTTTCCAAATGTGTGCAGTGAGAGAAAGAAGGAAGGAAGATGAAGTGACCCTGTGCAGTTGTTTACTATAAAAGACTGAAAGGAGATCTGATACCTAATGTTCCTCCTTCTACCTAACAAGAACAGTAATAGCACTGAGGGCTAGACAAGAGCCACATACTGTGGAGAGAGGAATAGAGCAGTTGAGAGGCAATAATAATCCAAAATACTTCTAGAAACACAGCAGGAATGACTGTCAAAAGACCAACATTTTAATCAAGAAACTTTACACACAAGAGGCTTCCCACTAAGGCAGTACATGTATTCCTGCTTTTACCACCAGCTTCTTGGGCTTCTGAGGCCCAGGATGGTCCTTCTTAAGCATTTTCTCATCAAAAAATTCCAGGGAGGGTGGTTTTCCAGAACGGGACACACCCAGGCAGCGTCTCTTGCATTCCCTCTTCACATTCTCCTGGCTTTCCGTGGGCGGCAGCCGTTGTGTGGAACCGGGGTGTTGTCAGTGATGGAGATGACCTCCAAACCTCCCATAGTCAACCCCTTGATGGCAGCCTGGAACAGAGCAAAACAGCAGATGATACCCCGTTATCAACACGGTGCAGAGCAGAAAAGGGAAAAAGCTGAGGGCAAACGGATTGGTCCCCTGTCTGAAAATCAACTTGTTTCAACAGTTGTACTTGGGAATTATCTTAAAGTATAAATATCAGAAGGACCATTTTAAATCTCTCTCTCCAGTCCTTTGACAAGGCATCAGACTTCCCATCAGCTTTGGTGCTTAAGTGGCAAGAAAACAAATACAGCTTTATTCTTTCTCTGAAGGAAATGATTCTGGAATTTTTATTATTCCGTGTTTTCTTTGCTAGGCGTTTCACTGATGAATTCTTTGTATCACCTTCAGAAAAACAAATCAAGTCAATTGGTACAGTCGTGAGAACAGCCTCAGTTAAAAAAAAAACAAACAACAAAACAACATAGGTGATGTCTGAGAAAGAAAAAGAAAGGAAACGAACACCTACTTTGCGTCCTGGCCCCAGTCCTTTCACCATGACTCGGACATGCAGCACACCCTTTCCACGTGCTTTCTGAGAAAGGAAGAACTGGTTAGTGTTCTCTTTGACAAATCTGCTGCTGCTCTCGCCCCCCCCCCCCCCCAAGTCCTTCATTCCCTTTTGACCCACTCTTGTAGTATTCTTTAAGTCAAAATAAAGAGTAGGTGGTATGGATATGAAGGAGAAAGATGGTGAATGCTGCACAGAACCAGACAGCAGCAGAAAAGGAGCCCTGGATAAACAGTGGCAGCTCCAAAGAAACTTGTGTTGAGCTGTCAACTCTGCATACAAAGAAAGTGTTCGAGATCAAACTGTCCATGACCTAAAGACAGGACAGAAAATGACATATCCATGGCTGCCTGACTAACAAGGAGTAACTCAAAGCTGTTTTCCCTTATCTAATACAGTGACTTTTATCTTGTGATCAGTGGATTCCTACTAGAGGGTAAATGAGAAAAGCAGTCAAGCTCTATATTCACTGTGCAGGAGTCCACAGAGACAGTGTAATAATTCTAAGGGCTTGTAAATTGAAAATGAAAAACACCTGCTGTAAAGCGGAGCAGTGCTGCCACCACGTGGAGCTCCTCGGGGTCTCAGTTCTGTGTCTGGGTGCAATTAATCTACTACAAACTTTAGCAGGGAGAGGAACAAATCTGGCTACCACAGTTATGCAGCTTTTATGAGGCTCCAATGAGCAAAAACTACTAGTGAAAGTGTTCTTATATTCCCCCCGAATCAATCATAATAAGCTGCTGGCCAGCAGTGGCACGGAACACCTCTGCCATGAAAGGTTCCACGTAATTTAGGATGAGGATTTTCAACATAACCTTGCCTCATTTTGCTGTAATGAGCCTTAACACAGTCAGCCTCATTTTTTCCTGTCACCTGGACACCTGTGTAGTTTTTTTTTACATTAAACTATACGCATCTGGAGATTACATGTGTATGGACATCACCTTCTCTGACTGGAACTGCTGGCAGCAGCTCATTTCTCCTGTGGCAGAGAACAAATATAAAACATCCAGCCAGTAATTACAGCCACTTCTCAATCCCCTACAGTGCAAAATTAAACTGCTGCTGATTCAGGGGCTTATATTTCCAAAATGGCTGAGCTACATTCCCTTTCAACAATGGAGCTCGGAGACGATAGGCTACACGTTGCAGGCACAGCTAAGCTCACTTTCTCAGCATTTTTAACTGATGTTTCAGACATCGGTTTGAAGATGCTCACTGTCAGCACATGGAAGCGTGCTGCTTCAGTGCTAATGAGCTGAAGTCTGGAGTGCTGCTCACGAGCAAGGGACAGCAATGTGAACAAGGAGCAAAACTTGCCCTGTTCTGTTCTCCTGAAGATAAATGAAGCTACTGCACCTGTCCCCCATGGACCCAGGTAGCAGGGGGATGCAGGAGAGTGACAATAGCCGGTGCCGACTCACCACTGCTGCTGCTATGCCAGCTGTCTGTGCTGCAATGGCCGTTCCCTTTTTGGCATTCTGGAAGCCTTCAGTGCCGCAGGATGTACGGGCAAACGGCCTGTTGTCAAAGCTGACCACCTGGATGTGGGTACTACAGCAACAGGGAATCAAAAGAAAGAAATAAGCTCGAAGAGGGGTTTACTCTCGTAACACATGGCTCCGCCACATAACTCAGCTCCCTTCTCAAAGCATGTGAAATGTTTCAAGGCACGTCGGTTCTACTCACGTGGACCTCCCAGCAGCAAACTTCTGGGTTACGGTGGAGAATCTGAGATGGTAGAAGCTTTGCGGACGACCTGTTCCTACTCACTGTCCCAGAAATACAGCTAACCCTTTCACACTCACTTCTCACTGTGAGCACTTTAACTCTTCTATTTCACAGAATCATAGAATGGCTTGGGTTGGAAGGGACCTAAAAGCCGACCCAGTCCCAACCCCCTGTGATGGGCTGGGTGCCTCCCCCAGCTCAGGCTGCCCATGGTCCCACCCAGCATGGCCCTGAGCACCTCCAGGGATGGGACGGGGCACCCACAGCTCTCTGGGCGGCTGAGGTTTGCATTCTGTGTCATGAACTTCCCTGCGGGTTTTCCATTTGAAACGCGAACCTCACGGTGCATTGCAAGCCCCCATTGCACAGAACAGGACAAGCTGTTTGCTCACTTGTTATACGTGGCTTTGACGTGCGCTATCGGGATCTCTTCATAGGTCTTTCCATCCCACCTCATGGAGTTCCTCTGCAGGATTAAGGGGCTGAGGGAGCGAGACAACACTCATCAGCCACCAGCTCTTTCAAGGCGGGGAAGCAAACAACGGACACAGCGATGTCTCCTCGGGTCGCTCACCTCAGGTCGGTGCCGCTCAGGCTCTCCGCCCCTTTCTCGTCCCGCAACTCCTGCAGCCTCCGCGCGCCTGCGTGCACACCGCGGCCTAGGCCAGCACTGCGGGAACAACGGCAAGAGAGGGTTTGAGCACCTCTCGGAGCACCCACCGGGCACCGCGGAGCCCCGGACATCCCACCCGGCCCTCCTCTCACCCGCAGGCCGCGCCGCGCAGCCGTTGCCAGGCGACCGCCAGCGCCGCGTGCATGGCGGCCCCGTCCCGACAGCGACGTCCCGCAGCGCGCCCCCCGCGCCGCCGCGCCAGGCACGACGGGAGCTTGGAGGAAAGATGGCGGCGCTGGGAGGAAAGATGGTGGCGCCGAGCGTGTGGCTGAGCACCGCTCCTCCCGTCCCTGCTCCGCGGCCGTGGAAGCTTTTCGGGGCTCTGTGCTTGCTGAGGCTGCCCCGCATCACGCAGCCCCTCCGGAAGGAGGAGGAGGAGATGGCGGCCCTCATGGAGCAGGTAGCGGGCTGCTGCTGCCCGGGGGAAAATGGCGGCCGCGGGATTGGGGGGGGGGGGGAGGACGTGTGGTGGGTGAGGGCAGGCCGAGCTCGAGTCTTGCGTTCGGTTTTGGGCAGTGAGGCAGCGGCGCTGGAGGTGTTCAGGCACCGTGGAGCTGTGGCATTAGGGGACGCGGTCAGCGGGCGCCTTGGGGTGGGCTGTTGTTGGGCTGGGTGGTCTCGGAGGTCTTTTCCAACCGGTGTGGTTCTCTGATCGCGTTGGTGGCTGAGTGGTCTTTGCGATGCTCTTGCAGATAGAGCTGGAGAAAAGCCACTATTCTGACCACGAAATCCGCAAGCTGGAGGAGGAGGAGCGGCTCAGAAGGAGGAAGGAAAGCTTGCATGATGATGATGATGATGATGAAGGGCTGGGCGAAACGGTTGTCATGGCTCAGGACCTGGAGGAGAAGTGGGAACAGAAGCTGCTGCAGTTCAGCCCGGCCCCGCGGGTTACAGGTACTTGGGAAAACGTTGTGCCCTGGTGGGGAACGCCCCAGTCCTCTGCTGGATGCAGCTGAGGGCTGTTTGATGGAGGAAGGCATTTTCTGAGTTGTTTGAAACTTTTTGTTGTGGCGGCGTGGTTATAGCACACGCAAAATTAATGATCCGAGAATGGAATCAGTGTTGTGAGGATGGACGTGCTTGTACAACCTTGTGAGAGCAAAGTGGGTAAAATAGCGTCTGCTTCTGCATAGGAGAAACCTTGGTTCCTATGCTTGTCCATTGCTCTTACCGATTTTTTTTTCAAGCTTCTTGCCTCAGATTGCCTTTATTGGCCTGCAGAGTGTCCAGGAACACTTCTGGCTAGATTCCTGTCTTGTTTCAGATATCTGTGCTTGTATTGTTGGAAGGGTGTGAGATAAAGAGAGATGATGAATCACAGTGATTCCAGCGCGGCCAGGAGACTTTGTTTCCAGCATGTGTTGGTTTTCGGCAGATGCTGATAAAAAAAACGATCGAACATCATTGAACAGGAAGCTGGACAGTAACCTGATGTTGCTGGTCAAACAGAAAATTGGTAACCAAGAGCTGTGGCTCCTGCCTCAAGTGGAATGGCAGCCTGGAGAGACTCTGCGAAGCACGGCTGAGCGAGCCATGGCTACGTTTTTAGGTATGTAGTCTGCTGTGTGCCTGTCTCTCGCTCCCCTTTGTCCCACTTGTATTTTTTTCCCTTGCCCTACCTGAGGGATATTCACCATCTGTGGCAAAACCGCCTCCCATCTGCTGGGAAGAGATACTTTGTGGCATAGAGTTGTACCCAATATGATGGGGTTTCTGGCAAGAGCGGTCATCCTGTGCTCAGCTGCACTGTAGTGTGAGGGGCTGACAGAGCCAGCAGGCTGAGGGCTGGGATTTCAGGCTGCCAGCAGCTGCAGTGCCAGGCTCTTGCAGTCTGATGCTTGAGCATCACTAGGTGTCCTCTGAGTGGTCGATCCGAGTGTACAGCCTCTCTTTCACTCTTGTTGCCCTTTATCAGGTTTTGTGCCAGATGGGTGATAGCAAACCCTCACCTCCTTGATTTTTGATGTGTGTTGGCAGAGTGTGATGCTCTCTCCCTTCTTTTGCAAGGACTCGCTGAGCTTCAGACAAGTCATTTCTTCATGAGAAAAGGCTTTAAAATTGGCAGTATTTCTGCCAGGAAGGAAGAACAGCCTGAAACAGATATAAAGTCAGATGCTGTCTGTCTGTTACTAAGAAAGTGCAGTTACTATTGCTCTGTGTTCTTATGTTTTGCTTTCTGTTTTCTTTTGTGCTGCTGGGGTCTTGCAGGAGATCACATTCAAGCCAAAATCCTGGGGAATGCACCGTATGGGATTTACAAGTATAAATTCCCCAGGGCCATCAGGACTGAGGATAACGTGGGAGCCAAAGTATTCTTCTACAAAGCCTTCCTCCAGAGCAGTGATTTGTCCCAGGCAGAGCTGAAGAAAGATTATCTGTGGGTTACAAAGGATGAGCTGGGAGATTACTTGAAGTCGGAATACCTGAAAAAAGTCAATCAATTCCTTCTGGACTTATAAGTGATAGGCTGTGCTCCGGCAGATGGGGAAGATGTGGAATGTGACTCTGGGGAGGAGCACAGCTGCTGTTTTGCGTGGTCTGTGTGAATGGGATGTTAAGCAGGACTCTGGAGGATAAATTGCCTTTGCTTTATTTCCCAGTTCTCTTCACCAGGCCTGTATTAAATAAATATTAAAACTTTATACTCCCAAGTGAAGCTCTCCTCAGGGAGTTCTTTGCTCTTGTTGAATCCTCCTCCACCTTTTCTGGAAATGTGTGTTGTGATCTGTTCCTCTCCCAGGCATGTGGTTCCCTGGGACTATGGTACCCAGGAGGTTTGCTCTCCTCACCAGACTCGTGTCATGGTCTGGAGTTCAAATGGTTTCATTGAAGGATGACTAATGCTTGTCTCTGACAACTGCTCTTTACTAAGAGCAGTACTGGAGAGTTACGTTTGTTTCCAGCTGGAAGAAGATGTTCTTAGGTGTAAGTGGGGGATTAGCCAGCTAGATAATGGCATACCTGACAGGGGAGTGATTTTCTTCAGCAATGTTCCAGCCTCTAAAACTGTAGTTCTCCTTAGGGTTGTTATGTTGCCCTGGGGAGGGTACGCACGTTGCTTTGTGCAGCAGAGCAGCAGTTAGTTGCTTATCCAAAGATTAGCTTTTGCAGTCCTGAGGCAGCTCCACCAGTGTTTCCAGTAACACATCAATCTCTCTGGACCTGTGTGATATTGTGGAACTCTCCAGCTTCTCCAGGGGTAAGCAGTTCATTGTCCCCACTCACTGAGAGGGAGGTCAGCTTTCCATACATTGTCACTCATGGGTGTAAGTTCCTCTAGCCAGAAACAAGAAGGCTGGTACTGCAGAGTGGGAATTCTGCATGCATCATAGGCAGCAAGTAAGAACTCAGAAGGCTGGGCAAGGTACGTTTCTGGAGAGCTGGAAGCTGCACTGTTCAAAGTTTTGTTACATTTAATCCATTTTGGAGCTGTGTCTGGAGAGGCCTTGAGGGGAAAGATGTATGAGAAATAGGCAGTAGATCTTTGGGTGACTTGATACTTTCCCATCTCTGCTACTGTCCCCTTGGGTCTGAAGCTCTGGTTTCAGTTAAGGGGAGAACCATTTGATCAGCAGCTCTTTCTGGGCTGAAAGACTAACTTTTGCTTGCACAGGGAAGGCAGCTCTAATGTTCCAGCTTCCTGCAAGCAGCCTCAAAGGTGGCTTTGATTCTCAGCTCCTGTTCCAGCACTGCTAATCCAGCCCAGCTGTGTCTGTCTCAGGTAGCCTGATCCTATTCCTCCAATTTCTTTATTAGAAGGGCTATCCTATATTTATATGGCGCAGTCTCATCTCTCTGGGTTTGGTTCTGTTTCTTGAAGTGCTTTTTCTGATTGTAAATGTAACCGCTAGTGTAGTGGAACCAGCTTGAACCAGTGATTGAACACCTGTTGGGAAGGCAGGGCCAACCCAGGGGAGCTCAGCTGTATGCAATGCACCTGAGTGATTAGAAGGGGTGGAGCCAGGATCCACCCCTTCCCAGACCTCATTTAAGGGTTGGCAGTGGAGGCAAGGGGATTCTGCTGGAGATCTCGGTGTACCTGAGGCCTTCCAAATGTAAGCAGATTTTTTTTCCTTTATTTCTGCATCCATGGTTGCTCCATTTCAGCTTGTTCTCACTTGCTGCAGCCTAAACTTTGTTACTCTGCTGTGATTGCTGCATTTTCCATCGCATTACTGTTAGTCAGAATGTGAACCATTGCAGGGAACCTGCCTTCTTTGGTGGCAGGGAGAGACAGAAAATGGGTGTTGTTAATCATCAGTAAAGTGTTTGGCTTCCAGAGGCAGAGCTGGAGGTCGCTGTATATATTTCATCAATCCTTTGAGAGCTGCAGATCTCAAATTAAAGCTGTTCTTAATCATTCCACAAGGCACTGGGACTGGGAGTAGCTCAGTAGCCTTGTTTTCTAATGCAGAGCAGCTGAGAGTTGCAGGCTTGTCGTAAACTATAAACAAAACTTGGTTTCTTGAAACAGCCTTACAGACCTGGCAAAGGAGGCTGTTTGTAGCAGAAAGCATTTACAAAGAGGAGACAAATGTGGAGTAAAATACATGCCTGCAACTGCAGATTTGTTGGCTTCTGTCTGGAGGTCAGCACTGCTGATGGAGAGACTCTTACCTTCTCTTAAATCTCCTGTGGAGGGGTGAGGTGAGTCCTTCCCCTCAGGACCTCAGGCTGCCTGGGGCAAGGGATGCAGGCTCTGCAGGTTCTGCTTTTCTCTGCCCTTGTTTCAAGCTATTAGCTCTGTAGCATAGAGTGCAGTTTCTGAGCAGAGCTTTGTGGGTGCAGGCTCAGGTTGAGCTTCTTGCCAAGTTCTCTACCCCATTTCTCATGCCAAAGGCAGGTTCTGTGGTGTGGCATGAGAGTTTCAAAGTATTTAAGATGATATTTAATCAGTACTTTTTGTTCTCAAAGCTGGGTGCACAAAAGAGAGAAAAAAAGGTGCATGGAGATCTTGAACCCTGAGCAATTCTTATTCTCTGGCTTGCTCAAGCAGTGAGGCTGTGCTGAGAGGTGTAGCTCCCTCAAGCAATGGAGAGATGATAATCTACAACTTTATTGTTTAATTTATTTCTTCCTTAGGATCTGGTCTTCTAGGCAACAGGTATGTAGGAAACCAGGTCTCCTCTGGAAGCTGAAATTGTTTTAGGTGCTGAGAAAGCAACAAGAATTCCAGTTCTTAATCTACGTAGAAACATAGCCATTTATTTATTTTCCCCTGCAGTTTATTCTGTTTGAAACCCTCAGTCAGTTGCTGCGACAATCCCAGATCCCCTTGTTTGGGTGTTTTTGCTTGCTCCTTGTTCTGCGTGTTCCCCTTCCTGCTGACCTCTGTGATGGGGGAGGCAGCATACCATGGAGATTTCCTAGGGGAGAGGATGTTTTTTGCATATTGTTTCTACTCCCAAAGGTCCTGTAGCAGATCACAGCAGTAGTTACTTAACTTTCTGAAACCTGTGGCTAAAGGTCGTCTTTTCACTCAGTGCAAACTATGCTCGCATTCCTTGTGGAACTGCAGAAATCTGGTCAGGTAGCTGGTATATTTTACCATATTGAAAGGCCAGCACAGCACCCTGGGACCTTTTCTGAGAGAGCTCCTTTCTGCTGGAGCAGAAGAAACCTCAAGTCGTGGCTAGAAGAGAGCTGCCTTGAATGCAGCCCAGCACAACGTGCAGAGGGAGGTATATGAGGTACGCTGAACAAAAACCACGAAGCTCACCTTGCAAACGTGAGAGCAAACTTTGCAAGTATTTGCCTGCTTGTTTGGGAAGTTCAGAGCTTGTTTTCACCTGGAGCCTGAAAGATTTTTTTCACTTTGGCTTTGCCTTCTTGTGAGATATCTCCATCAGAATGTGAAGCAGCGGCAGTGGATAGCTGGAAAGACACCAGGTTTGCTTTAGCTCTCTACTGTGAGGCACAGTCAGATCAGTTGAAGAGCTCTCCTGTGAAGTGTGTGTCAGAGAGCTGTGTTTTGGAAAGGGCCTGTGACTCCTCGTTTTGAGAGCAGCAGCACGGAGTTCAGCTGAGTGAATCCAACGTGAGATTGGTACTGCAGCTGCCAAGGCCATTGTTTGAGCGTTATCTTCCTCAGACTGCACGACCTGGGGAGGAAGCTGCAGTGAGTGCTGACAGACTGTGGAGAGTTTCTGCTCTTTGAAGCCATTTTCTGCACAGGAAAATGTTTGTGAGGGTGGTATGCAAAAGTCAGATCGTTCTGCCCTCTAAGAGGAAAGATGCATAGCTATCTGGAGGACCTTTCCCTGGTGCAGTGTAGTGGCTGTAGCAAAAACCTCTGGAAGCAGAAATAAATGTAAGTATCAATTGCAGTCTAAAACTCCTGCATCTGACTTCATGCTTCAGTCGCCATGTTAGAAGAGAGAGATGAAGGTTTTCTTTGTGACAGATTGGATGCTGGCTCTCCCCTCCAGCAACGGAGAGATAACAAGTCCTAATAAAACCACTTCTCAACTTCACAGGAACAGCTTTCTGCTGCTTCCCTTACAAAATACATTCCTTAGCTGATATCCTGCCCTGTCAGTAGGAGTTTTGGGAATTGGTGGCCTCTAAGCAGAACCACCTTTGCATGTTTTGTGATATAGTAACACCAAACTGTTCAGAACTGCATGCTTTCTCATGTAACAGGAAACTTTTTTTTTTTTCTCCTCCTGTCTGGCTCCAAGCAACCAAAATACTTCAATATTTGGAAGATAAATGCATTCAGAGCTGGGAGAGGCCGACAGAGCCACAGGCTACACTGCTTCCTGTTCTCTGAAAACCTGAATGAGGAGAGATGCTATTGCTCCAAAATATAATTTAGATCTTGTCAGAACAGGGAAAGCTGCCCTGTGTGGCCCTTCCTGTAGGGGTGAGGGGTAGGTTGGCTTAGGTAAGTGAGGCTGTACCGGCTTCTGGGCTCACCCCAACTCCTGTCCCATAGTCTGAGGGATTTTCTGTGGCTCCAGCAGCATCAGTCACCTGTTCTTGCTCTAAGCTCCTGTGTGTGTTAGAAGGGGCAGCCAGGAGGCCCAGCAGAAAAAGGCATGGGAGGTCTGGTTGAGGTAGCTCACCAGTGATGCGATTGGGTTACGTCTCATCTTTGTTTTGACAATGCCTTTTCCCTCCCATTTCTGGATGAACACCGAGTGGCACAGGCAGAGTGCTGCACTCAAATGGATCTTCGTAAAGGTAAGGACTGGTATAGAAGGAGGAGGGCTACTGGAAAACAGGGAGTTGGGAAAATAGCTCCGGAAGCTTGGCTGTTAATACCCCGACCTGAACACCAATCCCACAAAAAGCAAACCTCGGCATTTGTGAGGTAAGCACAAAATGGTGACAGCAGGAAGCCCTTCAGGTTGTCCTGGATGCAGCTTTGCTTTAGAGGCTACGTTCCCCTGACTGATTGCAAGGGTTATACAATCCTTTGGCAGAACTTCATAGACAGTGCTTGGAGACGCAAGGGCATTTCTTGATTGAAATACGAAGGGACTTTCAGCAACGTTGACATTAAACTTCTTTGGAACCCAGTCAAGGGTTTTTGCAGTGGCCTCATCAAGGGCCCCTCCACAAGCAAGAAGGATGCTTGAAGAAACCAGCCACTTCCACAGCTTCTGTGGTCATTCCATCTCATAATTAAAGGAGACAAAACTCGCAAGATCGCACAGGTAAAAGTTTGCTGCCTGGGGCAGGCTGCTGCCTCCTCATGCTGCGTGCCAGCTTTCTGCACTCTCTCATCTATCAAAGTAGTTATGCCCATTAAGTTTCTCCTTTCAGGTTTTACCCTCCCAAACGTTATTCCTCTGCATTAAACCTGTGGGGGAAGTGAATTATTGGGGAAAGTAACCAGGTTTAATCCAGGTTTAATAGGCACACAGAATAAGCACGCTGGGCTGGGAGGGTGGTCCAGCCAGCATCCTGCTTCTGCAGGCAAATAGAAATTTGTCTTGATGTGTGTGTATATATCCAGCTTTGTGATCTGTGAGCTCTTAATAATTGGTTTGGTGACCTGCCGCCAGCGTTCTCTCTCTGTAGAGCTTTCTCCAGTCCCTGGTTAATACAACGGGTCACAAATCCCATTTGCTTTTGAATTCTGAGTAATCCTTTCGTTAATGTTGCCTAGTGCTTTTTTGGAAGCATTGAAAGAAATTGGAGCCCTGTGCTAATCAGTAACTGTGGCTCTGCATGTTTGTGAGCTGCTGCCCTGGCTGGCTTTTCCAAATGACCGGTGCAGCCTGTTTATGTCAAACATCAATGTGTGCCTCTACAAAGCAGCAATTGCCTCTGAGCTGTGGTATTACCCAGGGCACGGGCTGGGAATGTTGGCTGAGCTTTAGGAGAGCAGTGAGGTGTGATGGGGTGACTGCTGGTGCCACGTTCCTGCTGCGGTGGTTGCCCATGGATTGAACTGGATGGCAAATTTCAGTGGTGTCTGTCTTCAACACCTACAGCATCCGAGTTACGGTTGGTGTGTCTTGATCTTGTTTTTTAATTTTTGTTTCCTGATATGTTTTATTTGTTCTGTAGCTTGTCAATCTCCACGTTGCTGACAGCATCACCCTTTGCCCCTTTCCTTCATGCTCCCTATTTTTAGCCTGTCTGTGGCATTCCTCACACAATGCATGCGTGCACCGTTTTGTTTGGAGCTGCTGACAACGGCACGATGACCTTGAGGATAGCACAGTCATGCTCCAGTTCAGAGAAAAATTCCCCCTAAGGATGGGGTTGGGTGCTGCTCGCTGCCTGTGGAACAGCTGCGTGCTGGGCACTAGGTGGCAGGCAGTGACTGGGAAATCCTACTGTAAAGCTTCCTATCTTTTCCCCCTTAAAATCACCTGCCTCTGAACGGGGAGCCTAAACCTAAGGCTGCGGTTTGATGAGAGAGGATGCTTAGAGCTGCTGAGCTCCCACGTGGCATGAGGGGGGCAGGAGTGGAAAAAATCCCTCCTTACCCTCCCTTAGCTCCTGGTGGTTTTGGCTCTGCCGACTGCTGCCCCTGACCCTACAGAGCTAAGGGTGAGACAGCCCCTGCGGTGCCAGCAGCTGCTTGTCCCCCCAGGCATGGAGCTGTGCCTCCACAGCCCCGTGCTGGGTGTTGTAGGTCCCCCTAAGCACCTTCCAACAAAAAGGGGATTATCTATAGCTTGTTAGAGTCCTTGCAGGGAAGGAGAATAAGGCTCTTTGCTCTGAAATGTTCTCTTCCCTGGGATTACAAGATAATGCATATGAAACGACATTAGCTCAGCCAGGTTTATGGATTATTTGAAAATCAAATTCTTTTAATCTCATCCACCATCTGGCACTGGCGTAGCAGCCAGCTTGCTGCCACTTCCACCCTGTCTGTGTCAGAGCAAGGGGACACGGCATCCCTGGTCACCGCCGTGCACCCTGGCACTGGTGCCAGCCTTGTCCCTATTTTGCTGACAGCATGGAGGTGACAAATCCCAGGAGTCGCATCTAGAGAGGGGGTGAGGCTGTGTGATGGCACAGCCAGCCCTCACTGCTGTTTGGTTGCTTCTTGATGTTTTTTTTTTTTTTTTTTTGGGGGGTGGTGGATGGGGGTTGACATGTAGCCAAGCACACTGCAGTGCTGCTCAGCTCTCATGTTTGTGTCATGAGTTGCTTTGCCCTCTTTGCTGAGCTTCAATAGGACCATCCGTCTTCCCTGTCTGCTCCAGAACACTGCTGCACCTACTACCAAGGAGCGTTATAATCTCAGTACCCATTTAACATGAATAAAAAGCCTTCTGGGACAATAGGTCACGGTTATACAATTTAGCTTGAGTAGAGGAAAGGCCTTTACAGCCATGAATATATGAATACTTAAAATATATATATATAACATTGTTTAACATCGGGACATATAAGCATAATATATATATAGTACTGGGCTAACAGTTTGCTCCTTGGCTCCCTTTTCAGAAGGCTGTGGCTGTTCTGCCTGTCAGCTCCATCCCAGCAGCTCTTCGTGGCTGGAGTCCCAATTCTGCACTGGTACAGGAAGCATTCATCGTGGGCAGAGGGATTCTGAGCTCCTCGCTGGGGATTGGGATGATGATCAGTGTGGATGCAATGCCTCTTGCAAGTAAGGGTTGGCATGTGGAATCAGCAGTAGTTTGCTGCCTTGGTTTGTGTGCCCTGAGGACAGTCACATGCAATAAAAAGGGGAAAAACAAACAGCAAGAAGAAAAACTAGTGGTTTTAGAAGCAAGGAAACATTGTTTCTCTAGGTGATTACTAATTACACAATTACAATGTTGTCTGTATCGTTAGGATTATTTGTATTTTTAGTACGTTGTAGTTTTAATTAAACAAAGCCTTAGATTGTTTTTTACCCTCCTTTGTAATGGAAATTATTATTTTTTTATTAGTGTCAAAGAATAAATTAATTGTGTAATTAGTGACTATTACTTTGTCACTTCTGGAAGGGCTCTTTCCAGTTTGTGTGCATGTGGCATCTGCAAAATGGTTATAAAAAGCTGTTTGGTACTGGGACTCCCTGGAAGTAGCTGTCTGTGGCTGGGGTTGCTGCTGGAGGTGTGGATTTGGCAGTGAGAGGAATGTGGAAAACCTCTGCCAGGGTTGGCAGGGGGAGGCTGTCAGACCTAGACCCTTGCTTACTGCCTGCAAATAAATGTTTCACTCTGATGCAGAAATGCCCTCCAGAAGGCATCCTCAGGCTCTCCATAAACAAGAGCTGGTGAAGCTGTGACTGCTTCCACATGCTTCTGCTGGTGGTGCAGGTGAAGCTGTAGGGTAGGATTCCATTTTTGCTGCTGGTGGCATGTTGCCCCATGCCCTGCCATGCATAGGGTACGTATCAGATTCCAGGCAGGAAGAAAAGAATTTAGCATGCAGGGAGTGATAGGGTCTTAATAGATCTGCGCTTATTATTTAGGGGAAAAAAGATTCAGGATTACAGGCTTATGAGGGATTAGCGAGCATGAATGCCTATTTCTGCATGTACTGCTCCTTTGTAAATCCATTGTGCCACTACACAGATACAGTTATACCATTAGGAGCATGATATCAGTGTATCAGATAGCCTTGATTAGGAGATTCAGCAGCTGTGCTAAGAGAAACAGCCCTGCAGAGCTTTCCCACTGGTGCACTGATTGTATCCTACTTAGGGCCACAAAAATGACTGGAGGGATGGAACAGTTCCCCTATGAGGACAGGCTGAGAGCTGGGGCTGTGTGGCTTGGAGGAGAGAAGGCTCCAAGGATACCTGAGAGCAACCTGACAGTATCTAAAGGGGCTGTAAGAAAGAGGGGGACACTTTATTGAAACCTGTTGTGATAGGATAAGAGGAAATGGTTTCAGATGAAAAGAGGGGGAGATTTATATTAAATGTAGGGAAGAGGTTTTTTACAATCAGGGTGGTGAGGCACTGCACAGGTTGCCCAGAGAGGCTGTGGTTGCCCCATCCCTGGTATGGCTAAAATATGAAAAGATCCTCATAACTGTGGTGTGTCTGTTGGCTTCAAATGCTGCATGCCCTCAAGAGCATCACAGCTCTTGGAACCACCTGGAAAGGATAAAAAAAATAAATCAGTGCAGACCTGGGCAGCTTCACCAGCCTGTAGCTGCTGCCCCTGTGTCAGTGTGGACAGCCCAACCTCTGCCTGTGGGCTTACCTGGAGATGGTCTTGTAAGTAGGGATGTGCTGAGCAGGGAACGGAGTATTTATGCCATGTCAAGTACTCCATGTGCAAATGGATGTTTTGATTTTCACTAAATCTTTTTCTCCCTAATTCAAATGTAATATTTTTTCCAGGAAAATGTAATAATATGAGGCTGTGTGTTTCTAACTAAATAGCAGCCTGTGCTCGGTAGACAACCCAGAGTCTGGTTTGAATCGGGTTTCTGCTTTGTTGACTCCGGGTGTCACTCGCCAATAAAGTCGGGGCCCCTTGCTGCTGGAGCCAAGGGCAGCACGAGCCCCTGGAGCTGCCAGCAGCAGGAGGTCTCCGAGCTCTCAGACCTGGCTCTGGTCCCCGTTCTCTGCTGCAAAACCATCATTGTACAGGGCAGTGTCCCAGGAGTGACCCCAGCACTGGGGACAGCTGCCCTTATCCACAGAGTCTCCTTAGTGCTACTGCTCTTTGTGATTTCAGCGAGGAAACTTAGATCAACTCATTCAGACTTGAGTGCTCTGGGATTCTATTTACCCTGTGTATTGTGCCAGCTTCCTGCCACTTCCAGTGCTTAGATCAGTGTTGAATGTGAGATTCCAACATCACTTAGAGTACTTGGGTAAGTGGTGTCCTATTTTCCTCCCCCTAGGAACATATATCTGTGGGCTAGTTTGTTGTTTGTTTGGTTTTTTTTTTTCCCTAACCATGCTTAAAATTTCTTCTGGCCGTAGTCTCTTTTTGTGATGTAAGTGTTCTGACAAATCTGACCCTATGTTGCACAGCAGTTCTGCATGAATGAACCAGGTAGGTCAAGCAATCTTTCTCTCTGCTTCCTTCCCCTAAGTTTAAAAAATAAAGAAAGAAAATGACCCCAGAATAACAAACCTGGTGTGCGGGGACCCAGTTTGTGCTGGAGACCCTACAATAATAAACCTGTATGCACAGCCCAGTGCTGATGAGCACTGACAGAGGAACGTGGCCACATTTGAAGCTGCTGATGTGTCCCTTCTGAGGCCATCAGCATCAGCAATCCTTTTAGCTGTGAAGCAGGGAGGATGACTCATGAACCGTCCTGACACAAACAGTGTCAGTACCTTGATGGGCCGTCAGGTTTCCAACCTGCGTGAGCAAAACCGGAGGTGAAGAGGGAAATAAGGGTGACAAGGCAACCTGAGTTTGAGGGGAAGAGGGCAAGTGCCATGGAAAATAAAATTCCTACTGAGTTCCCATTCCTCACCAACCCCATCCTGCAGGGAGAGCCAGCTCTCAGACCTTCAGGCACAGAACGTTCCTGTCATTTGCAGACATTGCGAATGTTGACTCTTGACGTATTCTCCATGGACTCCAAATTCTTCCTCTGCCAACAGCCTGCGAGCATCTTCCCTGCCTCTCTGAAGAGGATTCTGGGGGCACTGTGGGACATGTGTCCTCTGGGTGTTTCCTGGTGACTATGGGCCAGCTCTCTCTGCAAATTCCTCTCTGGAGTCCCATCCAGCCTCCAGTGCCACCTCTTTCCCCTTGCAGTCCCTCCTTGGGGACCTGTTAGGATGGCCCTGCCCCAGCAGATGTGGTGAGGCTCTTTTTGGGGAGAGCACAGGTACATGGGAAAGTTTAATTTGAAGTGAAATGTGGGCTGCTGGTGCAAGAAACCCTCCTTTCATCAAGGACAGAAGCAGACCAGAAGTGGTGAATATGAGAAGGCTAAGAGCAAACTTCAGATGATGTGAGTGCACTTGCAATAATTAGTGGCTCTTTTTATCTGAAGATGCTTAAAGGCTGATGTATTCTGGAGCCATGAGAGCGAGCTCTTTGGGATAAACAAGGAAGAGAGTTTCTATTTTTTTTAAAGATGTTTCAACTGATGCAAGCATTGAACATATTCCTGTGTGTCTCTCCTTGCTTGGAACCCTTAAGAGAAGAAAAACTGGTGAGAGACAAAGAGCTTGGTTGCTTCAGGGAGCAACCATGTCCTTCATTACTGCCCCACTCTGGTGGGATGCACTTCCCCCCAGGTGCTTCATGATCAACAGTGTTACACCAGAAGCAAACCTGCTAGAGCTACAGGGAGGACAGGTGAGTGCTGAACTGCAGCTGGGCTGTAATGATTTAAAAAAGAAAATTAAAACTGGCTTTGGCTGCCCCAGCTGGATCTTAAAAAGGGTTTCGCTGTACCTTAAGCAGAAATGTAAGAGAATGCTCTGCATCTGTTTACCATGCAGAAGGGTCAAAAATGGTTCTTTTCCCCCCCGGAGTCCCTACAGTTTCTCTAGCAGAATTAAAAGGCGCCCACAGAGCTGCAGCAGCAGGGTGAGGAGGAGTGCAGAGCAGAGGGAACAGAAGCACCAGGCCTTCGTTCCATCCCACCTGCGCTGCAGTGGTGACTTGCCCCAAAGAGTCGCAGGAAAATCCTATGTAAATGGAACATAAATGTTTTATGAATTCAGCCCTGGCGGAGTAAATTAAAGGGTCATTAATGGCCTCATTAAAGAGCTTTGCACTTTGTTCTGAATTATGAAAGCTATCATGCAACGTTAAACTAAATGGAGTTTTCGTCGAGATTTTGAAACTCTTTAACTAGTTCTCTCTCCCCCTCCGTCTCTCTATTCATTTCTTCCCTTTCTTTTTTTTTTTTTTTTGGTTGATGAGAAATGTCTTTGGAGGGAGCTGCCTGTAGTGCTACAAACTAGATTTCAATTATAAATCTTCTTATGCTCCACTAATTGCCCAGAATTTTTCTTGAGAGCTGCCTGAGGTTAACGTTGATGAAGAAAGAGCCCTTTTGTCTTTCCTTGAACTGGGGCCTCCCTCTCCGCCTCTGGCGAGACGTCAAGCTGGGAATTACCTCCAGTGACACCCAGATGGGACATGGAAGGGACAACAGATGAGTTGGTCACGGCTTTCTTTTGGCTCGCTGCAGCCTGGCGAGAAGCCTTCACATTCTCCAGGGTTGCCAGCTCACCCTGGCCCTGAAAATTGTTGGAGTTCATCTCCTTCATCTCATTTTTCCACTCTGAAGGAGTGGTGATGCACTGGCACAGGCTGCGTGGGGAGGTCACCATCCCTGCAGGTGCTCCAGAAGTGTGGGGATGTGGCACTGAGGGACGTGGTCAGCAGGTGGAGGTGGCTCAGCAGTTGGACTAAATGATCTTAGGGATCTTTTCCAACAAGCCCTCCCTGCCCAACTAATGCTCATTTCTTTGACTTGTTGACTTGCCCTCTGCAAATTCCTCACACAGTGACGCAACAAATTAAACCCCTTATTAACTAATTAAGCTATTTCTCCAACTAGACAGGAAGGTGAGAGGAGGTTGTTATTCTTTCTATTTTTAAATACCTGCAAGAGAAACACGTGTCTGACATGCATGGTGGATGGCTTGGGCTGAGCTGCCCCACTGCAGCCTGGCACCTGTTTAACAAAACCCATCAGACTGGAACTTGCTTGTTTTTCTGTTTCGTTTTCCCACCTGGGGGCAATTTTGGTATCCTGAAGGGCTCCCAGTACTTCCAGGTGTTCAAGAACTGTGGAGATGTGGCACTGAGGAATGTGGTTAGTAGGAATTGTGGGGATGGGTTAACAGTTGGACTAGATGACCTTAGATGTGTTTTCTGACCTTAATGATTGTAGGTTTCTATGATTCCTTAAGGGACCTTAAAGCTGAGAGCAGGCACAGAGCTCAGTGATGCAGTCTACAAGCACACGTTTGCTTCAGAGTTGATGAAGTTTTCTGACATTAGAACAAAATCAGAGCTGAGCAGCCCTGCACCAGGAATGTCCTCTTCTGGCCTCCCTGCATCCCCGTTGTCCCTCTTGCTTCTGAGCGTGGCACCATGCACAGACCCTAATGCAGGGAGGTGTCCCCCTCCCTGGGTGTGTGGGCTGGAGGGGGCTCAGGGCTGTGATGGTCCAGACTCGGTGAGGGTTTGGGGTGAGTGATGTGGTGGGAGTGCCTGCAGAGTGTGCTGTGGTTTCAGGGATGCTGCAAGGCCAGGAGCTGGGATGGAGGGGTTTGTGGTTTTCCCATGGGAAGTCCTTAGCTGATAGCACAGTGGGTGGGTTCTGAGAACATGGCACAGCACAGCTGGTGCAGCACTGGGTGTAGAGAGCATCACGTGCTGGTTCTGGTCTGCACAGGTGGGAGATGAGGGGGCAAAGGGAGCCTGGAGACTCCTGGGCAGAGAGATGGCTGCAGGCAGACCTGGAGAACCCCAGAAATGCTCTGCTGTGATGTTTCTAGTGAAGTGACTGTTGGGGATTGAGAGAGGAGGATGGATGTGGGTGGGGAGCAGGTTTAGGAAATGATTTCATCATCGATTAAATTTTCTGTGTGCTGGGATTGGAGATGTCCTTGCTCCTCTTTCCCCAAAAGATCCTGCTGCCAGCTGTGGCTGAAGGGAGAAGGGACAGAGCTTGTGAGGTCACTGGCTGTGCAGAGCCACACCAGGAGAACATGGGGCAGGGACAGCAAATCCCACCTCGCCCGTGCCTGAAAATCTCTTTCCCCTGTCTAATGCATTACCACATGCTTATTCCTATAACAAATAACTGAGTCAGCGGGAGAAAACCAAATTCAATTTATGTCTCAATCCAAGCAAATAGCAAAGGCTGCCAAATCCGACTATAAAAAAAAAAAACCCACAGTGATCTCAGATGTTTCTCTCCTCTATATTAAGAGGGAACAGCACAGGGTTTGGCCGAGGTGCTGATGTGGGGGGGGATCTGAGCATCCAGGGGACAAACTGGGCAGCACTTAGTGCAGGGTGTGTTGGTGAACAGAGGGCTGGGAAAAGACCGCTTCAGCTCTGTGCTGCTCCCAGCTCAGCAGCAGGTGCACGATGGCACCACAAGGTGTTTTGCTGTACGGAGGTGATGTCCCCACCGTGTGCCTGTCCTAACACAGGTGATGCTGAGCTTCTATGGGTTTCCAGCAGTTGCAGCAGATGGCCCAGGGGGATTAAAGGAGAGGTGAACGTAGGCACTTTGATTAACTGCTTTCCTAGAAGGCATTTAGCAAGCGCAACTGAGCTATAAATACCTTATAATGTTGCTTTAATACATGAAGAAAAACAGTTGACGTTGAGCTGGAATGAAGTTTTATTGTTTTCTCTGCTCATCACTGCGCTGTGAAGTTCCCTGTTTGTAGGGTGTGCATTTGGTGTGTGCTGGGTCCATGCTGAGAGCAGGGGGATAAGTTGCCCATGGCCAGCTCTCCTTTAGACACGTGCTTCGTTCCCTCATTTGCTTTTTGCTCATACAAACCACAGAAAGGCAAAAAGGAGAAGGAGGAAATGTTATTCCCAGTCTGTGCTAGGAACAATTTGGTCTCATTATAATCTGCTTTCACCTGCTACTAATTTTCCTGTGGTGACGGCTTGGAATTGTTTGTTTGTTTGGTGAATGAGGAAGAGCTGTTGCATGTTGCTCAGTGTGAGGCAGTGATGGTGAGGGCACTCCAGGTGATAGAGTGGTGCTGCAGATGGGAGAAAGCTCTGACCCTGTGCCATGTGTTGTGGGGCCCAGAATGGGGCGTGGGGCGCAGGGCATCCCCATTGCCTCCCCTCCCTGCAGTGTGAGTGTGGTCCCTTTATGGAATTGTGGGGAAATGGGGAAGCACAGGTGTACGGGGAATTCCCAACACGATGCCAAGTCCCCACCCTACAGATCAGCTTGCATCCCCCCGCTGCCATCCTTCTTAGCGTAGTCCTGTTGCTGTGATGAATAACAAGGGTGATGTGAGCTGCTAAAAAGAAATGTCTTTATTAGGCGAAAGCAGCCTGTGAACCTCCTGGAACAAGCAGACTGTTTAAGTGACTCCAGATTGCACGGGAAGGCGGCTGCTCCCCTAAATCCCACAGCGTGCCTCAGCTGGGTTGCAGTGTCGTGTGGCACAGAGCATCGCCCTCCATGGCACAGCTCCTGCCTGAGGATGGAGCGAGTGTGAATAAATCCTCAGCGCCAGAGCTGCTTTAGCATGCCTCTAATTGGAGCCATAAAGTTAAACCTGGCCACTTAGGGTTCTGCTGGGAGCTGGGGCTTCCATTTGCAGGCTCCCCCGTGCAGCTAAAGGGCACCACACTTGCTAATAGGTGTTAAATTGGAGCATCACTTTTTAATAAGCCTCCTAATGGCATGATGCAGCTCCTTGGCAGCTCTGGGATGTCTCCATTACAGTACCCACATGCTGGGGTGAGTGATGGAAGGAGGAGGTGGTGCCAGGTACCAGAAGATTGGAGATGCAGGAGTGATGCAGGGCCAAAGAATGTACCCAGTTCCTGTGTTCCCCTCTTTGGGATCATCTCCTTCATCATCAGGGCCGTCCTTACCATCAGACCAACCTCATCATTGGGACCATCCTCTTTGTGATGGTGCTGCTGAGGTGTCACAGCAAGGGTGATGCTCCTCGTGCGTGCATCACCATCCCTGCTCTGGGGCTGTCAGAGCGGCTCCAGGTTTTGCCTTTCTCCTGTTTGAGACTGAGCAGGATTTGAAGTGGTGCCCAGCTGAGTTCAGCCCTGTCCCTGGCTGAGGGTTGGGGATGCCTTAGGGATGATGTTGCTGAGCCCCGTGGGACAGGGGATGGGTCCAAGTGCCCGCCTGACTGCTACTATTTCTGCACGATGTTTTTGTTTTGCTGTGAAAGCTGCATCTGGGATGGTTCAGTCTGGAAGAGAGTAGGCTAGTGGGAGACATTGTCACTCTATACAACACCCTGAAAGGAGGTGGTGGTGAGGTGAGGCTCCTCTTCTCCCAGGTAGCAGTGGTAGGATGGGAAGGAATGGTACCAAGTTGCATTAGGGGAGGTTCAGATTCAATATGAGGAAGAAATCCTTCTCAGAACGAGTGGTGAGGCATTGGCACATGCTGCCCAGGGGGGTGGAGGAGTCATTGTCCCTGGAGGTGTTCAAGGAAAGAAGAGATGCGATACTTAGGGACGTAGTTTAGTGAGCAGTGTTGACAGTAGGTGGGCGGCTGGATTAGATAATCTTAGAGATCATTTCCAACCTTAACGATTGAATGATTAACAAAACGTGAAGCCTGTCTGTCCCTATATTCCAAAGGGGTTCCTCTGATCCTGGCTGCTGACCTGCAAGTGCCAGTGGGGATGTGACTGAGAAGTGTCCTGGCAAACCCAGCTGGCTGGGACCGGGATGGAAGCTTCTGGGCTGCTTTTGCTTGGGTAATGCCCACAGAAAGGGCTGGGCTCCCAAGGATCAGGCTTTATTTTTGTATAATCCCTCTGCTTTGGGGAGCTGGAGTGGGTTGTTAGTAATTCAGAGGAGGGTGCCGTGCTGCCCTACAGATGAGCGCACCCTCAGTTTTAACAAGCAACACCCACAGGCAGAGAGCATTTCAATCTCTGCTTCCCTTCCTGGGGGCAGGATGGGACGGGATGGGGCAGGGCTCAGGCGGATGGGATTTGTCACCTCCAGAGCAGCAAATCAGAGGCCAAAGCAGTGGAAGAGAATGGATGCAATTTTTGTCAGCTCCATCCGCGCCGGCGAATGCAGATCATGAATTACACACCCGCCAGATGACAGGCTGACATTTTAGCTCCAAACATTCTTCTATAATTAGAGAATCTAATGCAATACAGGGAATGGCTCCATTTTACACACACATTATCGTAATGCCTTTAAATAAGATAATTGATTATGCCTCTGCATAAGAAAGTAAAATATTCGGTGTAATTAAAACCGACATTCAGATTTTGGCATGCTGACAGGTGAGGCCGTGTGTCATTTTATAAATCCTTAAAGTGATATTCACACCCACATTCGTGTTCCTGAAGTTTGGGGAGAAGAAGAAAAGAAAGCCTCAGCACGGAGTTTTGGTTGTTTTTTTTTCTTTATTGTGACTTCAAATGTGTTTTGAAGAGAGGGATTTTTTTTTTCTTCTGCTCTCATTTGTCTTCATTTCAGCCTCATAACATCGGCTGACGCCCTGCAGTCATGCTGCTGTGAGCAGGGATGCCCAATCCTCTGAGGAGCTGCAGGCTTCAGCACAAAACCTCTGCCTGGTCCTGATGGGCTCTCTTTGAGCACGGAGTTTTGTGTTGGAGGTGGGAAATCACCTCGTGGTGCAGCAGCTGCCAAAAGCCCCGATGTCTCGGTGAGAGATGGATGAGAAACCCCATCCTCGTGCCATGGGGTGAAGGCGTGAGCAAGCTGAGGTGGGGTGATGTGGAGGCAGGACCCTCTGGACTGCTGACACTTGGGTTGAGATGCTCCTGTTCCTCCTTTATAGAGCTTTTACGCCAAGGAGTGAGGAGGACTTGTTGCTTTTCTGTCTGTTTCTGTGACTGGAGGTGCCTTGTGAACCGTACTTCTGAGACAAACGGGTGCCCAGAACTGCTCAGGACTGCCTGTGAAACCTACTGCTGGGACTCCATCCTGCTGCTAATGGAGAAGGTTTGTAAGGCAGCTCCCCACCACAGTGGAGCTGCATTTCCTGCAGTCACCGGGTTGGTAGTGGGGCTGGAGATTGGGATTCTCAGTTGTGAGAAATCCTCAAAGTCAAGGCTGGTGCCAAACTGCTGCTTCAATATTTGCCAACTGCTGCATCTTGAAACTTTGCAAACAGAGCCTTGAATGCTTTCAGCATATTTAAACCTATCCTTATTGTCCCACAGCATGTTTCTGGTGAGATTTGGACAGGATCTGGGCAAAGAATCTCTGCCCTCTGCTTCCATCCCTGTCCCCTTTGAAGGTGATGCACTGCTGATAAAAGGGAAGACCAAGGCTGTGAATATTGAAACTGGCAGCTCCCACCCTCAGAGCTGGCTGTAGAAGCTGAGTCCTGCTTCCTCCATACCACTGGCTTGGTTGGACAGGGTGAGTGCAGGGATTGCCCCTAATCACCACACTGGAGAGCTTCCCATGGAAGGATGTGAGGTGAGAGAGGGGCTTCCTCATCTCCATCCTCATTCGTACTACCATTCCCATTCTACTTCCCCATCCTGATTCCCATTGATAACCCTGTTCCCTTCCCCATCCATAGCCTTATCTCCCTCCCCAACCTCAGCTTCATTCTCATCCATAACTCCATTCTCACCCATAACCCCATTCCTGTCCCCAACCCCATTTCTACCTATATCCCCATCCCACCCAATCCTCACCCCATCCCTTTTCAGTCTCCTCAGTGCAGAACTCTGAGGGAGGCAGGAGGAGAGGCCGAGGCAGCAGGCAGGCAGCTGCCTGCTCCACTCCCATTAGCAATGCTCTCTTTCTCCCCCCATTTAGGCCATTACTCTGGGCTCGGGGCTGCGGTTGGCAGTGTGGGCGCCGGGCCCCGCAGGGATGCTGGCCCAGCAGCCAACCCTCGTGCCTTCCTCCACTCTTAAGTGGGCTGGTAAAGGAAACCACCCCCCTGTGCCTGGAGAGCAGAGGCGTGTTAAGCCGGCTTGTTTAAAAGCACTGCAGTTTCCCTTTGGCACTGTGACAAGGAGATGGCAAAGGGTCTCATTTCATGCTGCCCCATCACTCCTTATCGTGTGATGCCAGCAGGGCAGCGCATCAGTCCTGCCCAGTGCACCCAGCTCCTCCAGGTCAATCATATGCACAAGGCCCTGGTGATGACATCCCGCTACTGAGTGCCACCTCTCCACATCCCCAGCTCAGCTGCTGTCCCTTGGTGCTGTCTCACGTTTGGCACCTGTGCTCCCTGCTTCCTCCACCCACGCCTGCTCCTCACCCTCGTACACCCCCATGGGATGATGCACTGTGTGGAGGAGCAGCATTAGTCACCGTTCCTGTAGGAGGAAGGCTGTGAGCAGAGGAGGAGGAGGAGCGCAGACGCGGTGCGGAGCTGACGGCTGTCCCTCTGCATGTGGTAGGGGCTGAAATGATGGCAATGGGCTCAGGCAGCATCCTGGGGCTGGGCAGGTTGGAAAAATCCAGCTAGGAGAACCTGGAGAGGGGGAAGTGGCATGGGAGGACAGGAAGCAGAGCTGCTGAAGTGTTTCCCTTGGGATGGAGCTGTGGACTTTCTGAGTAGGAGGAAGAGCCCAGTGGGGAGAGTGAGGCTGGAGAAGATGGGCTGCCTGTGGGGAAGTGAGATGCCTCGGGGGAGCTGCGGAGAGGTCTCCCCAGAGGATGTCCCCAGAGCCATTCTCTGCCTGGCCCAGTGCCACTGCACGTTCTTGGCTGAGAAACACAAAGCTCAGCCTTGAGATGAGCTCTGTTCAACAACCACTTCCCTCTTTGCAGCTTTGAAGTCCTGCAGAGTGTTTGGGCAGCAGATTGAAGGAGAGAGCAACCACAGAAGCACCATCACCTTCCTTGCAAATAAGCTTCAGCCCAGCCAGCAACAAAGCAGCAGCTGCCCTATTTCCAGGGCAGGTTGGAGTGCAAAGTCCTCTCCTCCCTCTAATGCTGACAGCTGCAGGTTTTGCTGTGGCCTGGTAGCCTCCAACCCCAGGTAAGTCAGGACTGCGCTGAGACCCAGGGAGCATCCCTGCACCGTGAGCTGCTGCCAGGACCTGCTCTGTGTTCTCATGTCACACATGTCCATGCATCTGAGCCTGTTCCTGACTCTCCCAATACACACAGGGGTGCTGTGCGTGCTCCATGCCAGTATGTATGTTACCTTTTTATGGTATCCAGACCCTCTTCCACACCACACATCATCAGGTTGCTGTGATTGCTTTCCCCACAGTGGGCTGGACCATGAAGACCGTCGAGCTGCCGATGTACCTGTGGAGCCCGGGACAACAACGAATTGGTAGAGAGCTAATGAGTCACATCATCATTTCTGCACTACTTTGAAATGCAGAGTGGTCCCTTGATATTTCAGCATTTTCCACCGGGTCCAAAGCAGAACCGAACAGGCACAGAACGGTGGGGAGCTGCGCAAAGTAACGCTTCCACCTTGTGTCTGCAACGATGATTGCATCAGCATTCATTACAATGGAACTTGCTGCCCTTTAAAGCAGTTCGGCACATGCTGTATCCTCAGCTTTCCTGCTTCCGACCAGCTCTGCGCTGAAACGCTTCCTTGCATGCATTCAAAACAGTTTGCAATTAACAATCACATTGTTTTCCTTGGGGTGTCAACGGCGATACAGAAAACAGAGATTGAGAGCTGAGATGTTGATGTGACTGGGTATTATTTTCCTTTCATGAAATGACTTTTCCTATTTTGCTGTGAATTCGGTGCAGATGAAAAGCTGGGGCAATGTGCAAGCAGACGGGAGGCTTTGCTCACCAGCTCATGGATAAGACTCTCCCATCTCTATGGGGAAGCAGGAAATTTGGGCTTGGATTCCCTGTTACCTTTGCCTGCTCAAAACAGATTCTGGACACCGTTGCTGCACTCGTAAAATAGCGCTCAATGGAAAAATCTGCAGGGAAGGATGAGGAAAACCAAGAGTATGCAGGCTCCTGAGCTACCCAGCGTGTCAGAGCAGAGGGGCTGCGTTTGAAGCCTTGGCTCTGTGAACAAGAAGCAGATTACAAACTTCTTCAGTTCTGGTGCAGAGCTTGGATGGGAGGATTGCTCCCTCCATCTGTTCTTCGCATAGGCAATCTGCCTTCGAAAGCCATTACTGCTTAAGTATGGAGGAAGCATAAATGCAGGAGCACCTGAATGCTGTTTAACAGATGGGAACACATTTCCTTTTTTTTCAGGCAGAGATTTCCTTTTCATTGCCCCACTTATTTTAGAGGTGTTTTTCAGGACCATCCTTCCAGTGCCTGGGATTAAGATCCCAGCCTGCAGCTTGGGGTGACAGCAGTTAATTTCCAGCAGCTAACTTTGCTGTGAACGCTCTTGTGACATTTGTGAGATTTGCTTTCATCTCCTTCCCTTCCCACTGAACTCACATATTTCATCAAAGCCTTCCAGGAGGATCACACTCCATGCGCTCCACCTGGGAATAAAGTGGCTGGAGTTCATCCGTGCCGTTTCAAAACTCATTCTGAAATGCTCAAGCAAACCCCATGAAGCACACAGCCAGGCTGCAGCCCATGAACGCCTCTGTCCATGTGCACATCTTCCCTCCCTGCAGGAACTGCCCTTCTGTTGACAATGCTTGCTTGTTCTCTCCCCTTTTACATTAATACGTACACCACAGTGGCTTTCAGCTTTGTCAACCCAAGGTCTGCTACAAATCTTCCAATGGGAGCACCGGCTGTGGAGTGCTGAATGGCAGAAAGGAAATTGCTTTTCTTTGCAATTTTTTGATGACTCTGTGCAAACAGATGGTGGACCTCATGCCTCAGGGACTGCACGCTGAAGATACCACCTCACCGTGTTGGTGAAACCGACAGAAGTGTGTCATATGGACCCCTGCAAAGCCCATCTACTCAGAAAAGTCACAGCTGGAGAGGAGGAGGAAGAAAGAAGTGACAATCTAGGTGCAGAGGATGGACCTCAAATTTCTCAGTTTTCATCTCGCTTCCCCTTTCCTTTCTTTAGTCATCGCATTCTTTCTGGGAGAAAGTGGCTGTTGGAAAACAGAGAGAGAAGACGACAAACACTGCTGTGGAATTATTTAACGAGCCAGAATGAATTGCATTTGAAATCATTTAAATGGGATCTGGGAGTATTTAACTGCAGCACAGGAACTTAACAAGAGTGGGAAAGGATTTTGTGCTAATTGCTGGCAATGATATACCTACGGAGAGAGAACATGCAGCAATTAGTAAGCAAGGCTGTAATTTCAGCCTAGGGTCCTTGCCTGCCTTGGAATATGGCATGGATTATCTGCTGGAAGACAGGGGCCTTGGTCTGGAGATGACCAGAGGGCAGCAGACGAAGTTATCATTAAGAAGTCATTAGCTAAGATTGTCACACAGGAGGTAGGTCTGCTCAGACCCCACTGCACCTTTCTCAACCTGACTTGGCTTCAATTGAACAAAAACCAGCAAAGGAAACCCAAAATCCCATCCCAACGTGTGTTGTGCTGCTTTGTCCCTTCCTGCCTGCAGGGACTGATCCTGCCACCAGCCCCTCCTCCAAGCTGTGAGTCTACATAGAGTTCAGTGTGTTGAGGACCAACTTGGCCATTGCTTGCTGTGCAAAGAAGCCAGGGCATATTTGGTGCTTCTGGGTTTGGGAAGCAGGATGAGCAGGAAGCTGAGCTGGAGAACAAGGACCTGCCCTTCTTATGGGAATGCATATACAATCCAGTCTGTATGATGCCACTGTTCCAAACATGCAGACATGGGGCACAACTGATGCCCATCAATGTGCCCTCAACCCCAGGCCCAGAAGAGCCATCCAACGCAGCTCCAGGTGGGACTGAGTATTCTCACTATGGGGTGAGGCAGAAAGCCACCCTGCCTGGCTGAGCCTCTGCCACCTGACTGTGGCACGCAGCCTCTGCTCATTGTTTTCCACCTCTATTCTCTCCTTACGATGTCTCTGTCTTTGGTTTTTGTCTTTCAATCAGTTTTCATCTCGGTAATTCCCATTCACTGGTTAGTCTCTGATCTTTCTAATTGAGATCAGAGCTTCATGTGATAGGGAGGGGGAGAGGGACTATTTTTAATTTGCTACGTTCCCATTAATAACAAGTTCTAATTAAAAAACCTCCATCTTCCATCCTCCCAAGTTCAGAGGAAAACTCTCTGCTACTTCTGTTGGAATCTTCTCCTGATAAATTGGTACCACGGCCTCCTAGAACAGCTGGTCCTCTTTAGCAGGCATCGTAATTAATGGGAATAATAAATGCATTCAAAGCAGGTTCGTAACCTTCCTTTCTGTGCACTCAGGCTTCTCTTTGCAGTGCAAGAGACACACATCAGCATCTCGACTTCACAAATAGGCCCGGCAGAGCTGCATGGCTCTAAGAAGCCCAGGTGCCAGTGGAAGCCACTGGGCCATCACAGCCCTTGTGATACCCTTTGTGCAAGGCTCTGTTTACACCAGCTGCTGGCTGGGGCTGCCTTGGAGTGCAGATCAGCTGTGCTAGTGATGGACAGACTCTTGCTCTCCCTCTTTGCTTTTGTTCATTGCTACTGAGTTAATGGATTCGTCTCAGGAGCGGCCAACCCGGGAGCCATCAGCACAGATATCCCCAAGATGAGCAATCTGTCCTGAGCAGTGATTTCAATTAAAGGGTCATTAGTGTGAAATCTTATCCCACCCAGCTCCCATTTGCCAGCAGGAGGTCTTTCTCCCCATCCCAAGCCTGCTCTGCGGTTAGAGCACGCTGCTCCTGCTGGAGCCCTCCCGTTTTGCTAAAACACAGCAGCTGCTGCTAATAAACAAACATATTGATCATAGAGATATGGGCTGTCAGGGACTTAATTCATGAATGAAATGTACTGGGGTGTGCCCAGTAGGAGAGGGCTGTGCTTAGAGAGCTCGAGGACGAGATGGTGCCTGGAGGTGGGGGTGGAGGTTGCTTGGCACTGGGGATGGTGTTAGTGGTCTAGGGACTGAATTTGTTCATGGGACAGAAAGGAGCAGGGCAAATTTCTCCTCTGTCATTATGGGCTGTTGCTGACAGGGAGGGATGTGTTTTGATGAAGGGCTCTAGTTCCTTCCTACTGAAGCATTTGGGTCAACCCAACCATTTGGGGCTAATTTAAGAAGGCTATCAAATGTCCTTCAAAAGCCAACCATCAAGTCCTACAAGGATCTGAGGCTTGGAGAGAAATAGGGGCAGCCTGCCTGCTGAAATTTATGATGCTGGAATGGTGGAGCATTGCTTCAGGAACTCCATCAGTGCAGAGGAGGCAAGAGGAGAAGAGCTGCAAATTTCCAACTTTCCAACCCTCCTGACAGCAGTTTTTCTTGATTTGGGGTCAAATTTTCCCTTCACATATAGACAGTAAAACTCTTCTTGTGTGTGAGATCAGGGCTGTGTGTACCACTGAGCTACTAATGCCTGTCATTGTTTCTAAAGTGTTGTCATTGTGTAGCATCATACCAAAACAAGGTACAATCAGCTCACAGGTGGATCCCACGCAGCCAGGGGCCGTCATCACAATATTTGAATATAGCCTTTACAGGTGCAATAAATTACACTGAAACAGCCAAGGATGGAGGTTGAACTGTAACAGGCTGCCATACTTTTGGTATTAGCCACGCCAAAAGCTGTCGTTAAAATAGGCCTCAGTATTTATGGTCCTGAGTAGTGGAGGCCTTGCTAAGATTCTGATGAATGAACTTCCAAGGACGGGAATAGCTGTCAGTCTGAAATATTTATCAGTCTGAACTCTCTCTGCAATTCATGCCGTGCTTTTGCTACCTCCATTTTTCTTCCCATGTGGTTGCTTTGAAGCTCAGGTTCCCTGGGCACCAGGTATTCAGTGCTGCTGTGTTGTGTGTCACCTCCTGCCCCTGGGGCCATGTTTCGGGGCTCACCAAAGGAATTCCTGCTCCCTACACTGCAGGAGATGGAGGCCATGTCCGGATGACTTCATGCCTCCCCCAGCATGTGTCCGGATGCTGATGCTGCAATGCCTTTGCTGTGGGATTCCGACATCCCTCTGGCTAAGGAGAGGTCAAAAGAGCTTCAGGAGATGCAGATACAATGGGCACTGCAGCCTTGGTAGTAGATCCATGCATGAGGGAAAGAAGCTTTACTGAACAGGAGAAATGCGTGGTTTCCTAGGGCTCTTCTGCTTCAGGAAAGCCTGAGAACCAAGATTTCAGGCATCTTTGCACAACCTGATCTCACCAACTGGGAGTTTCCGTGCTCCTCAGGTCTCCAAGGCACCCAGAGCTTGCAAGTTAATAAAAGTCTGAACATTATCTGCTGAAAGAGGGGGATGAAAACTCCCAGTGAATCACCTACAGCAAATGCCAGCAAAGCATGTTTCCTTGGGGTTTCTTGAAGCTACCTCTGAAAGGTCAGATCTCTCAGTGAGACAAAAAGCTCTCTTCTCCCTCCTAGCTGTTCCATCAATACTTGTTTTTTCTCTCCATTTATTTTTACCTTCCTGTTCAGGAAAAAAAAAAAAACATACATAAAGAAGAAAAAAATGCTGCTTCCCATGACAGCAGCTAAGTCCGAAGCTCAATCTTGGACTAAGAGCTCAGCCCAAAGATCCCAATAGACTTCAGGAGCAATAGAGGAGGTGAGGAGACCATAGTGATGAGCAGGGCAATGCAAAGTCAGCTGTGGAGTTAGGTTGCAAGAGGGGGCAGATGATATTCTCCAGTCAGAAGCAAATCATGGGGCTTGTCCCTGACATGTTCCCTTCATCCAGGCTGGCCCCAGGACCCCTCCCAGTGCCTAGGGCAGAAGAGAGTGCATATGCTGGACACGGGGAGTAGGAAAGGTGGAAGCAGAGAGAAGGGTATGATTGTAACCTCACTGTAAGGGAAGCAAGTGGCCTTAAGGTGGGCTGTAAGAAAGAAGGGGAGAAAACCTTTAGCAGGGTCTGTTGTGAAGGGACAAGGGGCTGTCCCTTCCAACTCAAACAATTGTGTGATTCCGTGAATCTTTCTCTCTCTCAGTCGTTATGGCCTTTGTCCAACAAAGCACTTAAACAGGTGTTCCCCTGAGCAAGTAACCCAGCCTTCAACGTGTGGTGAATCCGGAAACCCACGCAGGAGGCATCTGGCCACCTCTGCCCTCTGCACACCTGGGGTTTTTTGGTGTAGAAAAGCACAGGGCCCATGGGCAGAGCAGATGGGAAACCCGTGTCTGATCTCCTCACTGCACTCTGCAATCCTGACGTCTGCTTGTGTGTGACCAGGGGAATAAATCACTGAGGATTTCCTGCCCGGACCTGGGGAACACGGACATTGCTGAGGGCTGAGTCCTTTGGTTTGCTCAGCCCAGAGAAGAGGAGGCTGAGGGGAGGCTTCATGGCAGCCTACTGTCCCCTCATGGCCTACAGCTTCTTCACGGCCTACATCCCCCTGATGGCTGCATACAGCTTCCCCACAGGGGAACACAGGGGCAAGCAACACTCTCAGCCATATGGCCTGATTTCTGGGACTTGATTCTCTGCATTTCACCCCAAAAGCACCAGAGTCAAGGTTAGCTCCTCGCACCAGCGCAGTATCTCTCTGCTGCTCAGCTCGGTATCGCGCCTCAGATAAGATAGCGGGGCTTACATTTCAGGGCTTAAATATTCAATTAATCAATGGAATATTCCATTAGTGTAATAATCACTTGGCATCGGCTGATCTATAGGTACATCTCAGTTGGGCCTCACAAATTGATTTCTGATGGAGTTCTAATTGACTGCACAGGCAGAAGAGGACCTGTCTGAGCATACTGAAGCGGGGTCTGCAGAGGATCTGGCAGTACCACCTCCCCACAAGGAAGGAGAAGGAGAGGGGGAAGGTGTGATTTATGCCCCATTTATCACAGCAGCCTCTGCCCTATCCTGTTTTATTGGTCCCAAGTGAAGCATGAGAGCTTACAGCTTTAATGTGGAAATTTGCAGGCAGCAGGAGACCCCCGTGAGCTGCTGACAGCTGCTTGTCACTTGTGCAGTGGGTGCCAGGGGGACCGTAAATCCTGAACCCCTCAACATGGGATGCAGCCGTGGATCAGGCCTCATTCGAAGGGCAAAGGTTGCTCCCAGAGCTCCCCAGTCTCCTTAGAGCCATGCCAGCAAAGCCATGGGAGTTTCTTCCCTGCTGATGTGGTTCAGGTCCTCTGGGAACTGGGGTACATGGAGGGGGACAGCAAGTCCTCCTCAGCTGTCCTGGAGCCCTGAACCCTGCTTGCTGCCCTCCCTGAGCCTGGTGATGGCATGCCTCCATTGCAAAGGTGTGGGTTTTGTCATGCAAATTTGTGGGCACCTTGGGTTGTAACTTCAAAATGTCTCCAAAGTCTCTGGTGTAAGGGCTTAGGCAAACTGGCTTAGCCTGGCTGTGCACTTCTAGGTTAGATGCACCTGTAGGTACAGGCACACAGAATATCCTAGAATATTCCAAGTTGTAATGGGCCCTTAAGAATCATCAAGACCCCAATTCCCACCCCAGTAGGACGAGGCTGCCTGGAGTTGTGTGTTACACCACAGTATGCTTCTCCAGTGGAGGTCCATGCAGCCCAACTGGCAGCTTGATTTTGCTGCTGAGACCATCACCTGTGACCTGCTGGCTCCTTCTGAGCTCTCCTGGTGGGAAAAGGACATGATGCCAGGTCTCTGAAGCACTCCTGGCTCTGCTTCTCCTGCAGCATGCATGGGGACCTGATGGTTGAGCTGGGGAGGAGGAAAGTGATGGAGAGTGATTTCATGAAAACTGAAATCAACAGCATCAACAAAACCAACCAGTGTATGTGTGGTTGGCTGCTGAATTTTAAGAGAAACAGCTGCGTTTTTCAAACACACAGAAGTGACTGTAACTTCCTCTCCATCCTCTACCTACATTAACTTAAGAGACAGCCAGGTGCTTAAAGGTTACCTTGTAGGCAATGACTGTTCTGTAAAGGGCTACTCATCTCTAACAGAGATAGCTTTTCTTTTATTGAACATCATTCAGAGTGGCTGAAACCTGATAAAAAAAATCTAGAGTGATAGCTTTCTTTTTTTTTTTTTTTTTTTCTATTTTTTTCCTTTCCTATTTCCAAGGAGGAATAATAACCAGCAAAATAAAAAGGCAATTGTCTCACGGTATGCACTGCTTTAAGCAAAGGCTCAGTGTGGCAGGGAATGCAGCTCAGGTAAATACCCAATTAGAAAGATTTTGAAGGAAGACCTTTGAATCAACATGTCTGGACATGTCCCCCCCCCCCCACACACCATTTCCATTTGCAGTATTTCTACAGGTGGAAAGTGACATCATTTAGGGAAATGGCTTAGTGGACAATATTGGTGGTAGGTGGACACTTAGACTTGCTGATTTCAGAGGTCTTTTCCAATCTTAGTTATGCTTTGATTCTGTGATTTTATGATTCTACGAATGTGGGTTTGTGTGGTGGTCTCTGGGACATGCAGATGTGTGAGACACCTTAGGTTGATCCCCCTTCCTTGCAGCAAGGAAAATATGCTGAGATTTATGCAAAAGGAGTTTGTGGCTCCAAAAATAAATGGAAATAAATTCTATGTGGGGATGATGATTCCTCTTTGCCTCAAACTTAGGGTGACAAGCTGGGAATCAAAGTCTTTCTGTGGTTGTAACTGTGGGTTGCTTCAGAGCAGACTTGAGGTTTGACTGATTCCTAGTTTGTTTGTTTTTGTTGTATTCCAAATGAGTGTTTTTAATTACTCAGTGAGCAGAGCCAGAAATACAACCCGGGATAGAAATGCATCCAAGAGGGGCTGCAAATTGGGTAGGTGAAGCCCACACTTACGGCATGTGGGGACATTTCTGCACCTCCACCTGCACAGGAGACCCATTTCTTGCCATCTCTTGGGCACCATGAAATGTAGAGATGCAGTGCAAACTGAGAGGAGTCCTCTCCAACCCTCAGGAAATTAACCAGAATAGGATTTGGCCATACTCACGAGCATGTGGCGCATATATCTGCTATGGAAAGAGTAGACCCTGATCTTCAAAGCTGTCAGCCCTATTTTTACCCACAGCATGAAGTTCAATTAAAAATTACATTATATCTCTCCCAGATATATCTTCCTCTCACTTGTCTCTCTCCTTTTTTTGCAAGCTGCGCGACATATGGGGCAACCACACTGCGTGTGCTCAGAAAGCATGTCCAGTCCTCAGCATGTCATAGATTCCCACACAAATATGGAGGCTACTAAGTAGAAGTTATTAAGTGTCATTGCTAATATGCAGGAATATGACAAGGAAGGGTTTATTTTTATGCTGGTGCCTCGGCCATCAGAGCGGTGGCGGCTGTGCAGTCTTTCTCTTCCGCTGTTGGAGCTCATCAGTGCGGTTTCATTGACCTTTGCCACCCATTTGGTCCCTGCTTGGGATGTTCTTGGGCTGGAACTAATGCTACGGCGTGGTTTAAACTTGGAAAAAGTGATGTCGGGCATTTGAGAACATCTAAACCCATACGGAGAAGCAGATGTGGCCCAAGAAGTGGCCCCTCATCCTGAAATGAAAGAGGCCACAGGCCCACCTGAATTACGGACCAAATTGTGGAACCTCTTCTGATAAACTTCTCAATTTCCATTTCAGAGGTGGGCAATGGAAGCACCTGGTTTGTGTAAGCACTGCAGGTCGTTTAATCCTTTCATCCCCAACCCACCTCTGGCTGAAGACCATGCCTGGAGTCGACTTTTCTCATCAGAGGCTGAACTCTGATCTTTCTAATAGCAACACTCCTCTTTTCCATGTTCTGCACTGTTTTCTGGGTGACGAGATGCAGTTCCTCTCCTAAATGAAGCTATAGGCAGTTTATTAGCCTGCCTAATTAACCCATAATCAGCGTTTCGTTCTCCTTTAATCACAGGCTGCTCACACCCTCGGTTCACAGAGTGCAGCCACGCTACAGCACATGTATTTATAAAGGGAAAAAAAAAAGCATGAAGTGTGCCACATGCTGTGACCTCTATTTGCAGGGATAATGCCAGTGTGTTCAGGAACACAGTGTGGCTGGGGATAGAGTGCTGGGATGGCTGCAGGGGTGACTAGGTGCATCCAGGTCGTGGATGGCTGGCTGTCATTGATAGTTAGTGGTGGTTTGGGAGCTGAGGATGGGGCAGTGCCTACTATCTCCATCCCTGCACTGCAGGACTGTCTCCCAGTGGTCTAGTTTTCTAACAGTGATCCTTCCACAAATCTACACCACGTCTGCTGAAAAAAAAAAAAAAAATTCTGAGACAACACCTGTGGCTTTTCATTTGTTAATTCTTCCTCTTTGTACACCCTGTGCCACCTCCCCCAGCACCGCCTCCCGCCCTTCCCGATCCTCATGGGTGGATGTTCAGTCCTCTGCTCTAGCCAAACAAAATAGATTCAGCTTTCTTAACATTCCCTTGTAAATCAGGTTTCTGATTATTGCTGCTGCCCCCTGAACTCCCTCCAATTTGTCACTCTATTCCTGATGCTGCGGTGTGCCGACCATGAAGAGACAATGTTTGAAAACATCCTCAACCCGGGCGGCGATCTAACAAGACAGTGCATAAAAATATCGTTACATGGTGAGCTGAAGGCATTGTGCAGCTCTGTAATCATTTTCAAGATGGTAAAATCATTCTGCAAGGACAGCCTGTCTCCACTCTGATAAAATCAGGGCCAGAAAAGCAGTCCAGCTTGGAGGAACAAATTGCAAACTTGTTTTATTATTATTTTTTTTTTGGCGAGGATTTATTTTTAAATAAGGGAGCTGTCATAAAATGGGACAGCTGTTGAGAAGATCAGGTATGAATAAAAACCATTCCTTCCAGTCTGCTCGCCCTCTCCATATCCACAAGATCTGTTTTGTGCAGAAGGAGATGGAGAAAATGCATCATGCCAAGAAGATGGCCAGCAGCTGGGTGATAACTTGGCATTTAGGCCTGGGGTGTTGCTGGAAATGATAGGACCATAGAATAGTTTGAGTGGAAGGGACCTTTCAAGGCCATCTGGTACAACTGCCCTCCACTGAGCAGGGGCACCTACAGCTGATCAGGTGCTCAGAGCCCTGTCCAGCCTGACCTGGAGTGTCTGCAGGAATGGGGCACCCACCACCTCCCTGGGCAACCTGTGCCAGTGCCTCACCACCCTCCATTGTAAAAACCTTTTCCTTACATCCAATATAAATCTGCCCTCTTTTAGTTTGAAACCATTTCCCCTTGTCCTATCAAGAGGAGTCCAGCTTGACATCCTTCACTTTGCCCATCTCTGAGGTGCACAGGTGTTAAAGGCTTCACAAAACAGCCCTAGCATCCTCCCACCCTGCATCCTCCCAGATTCTCCCAACTCACGAGCACTGTGTGCTTTGCTTCTCTTCCTCTGCATTATTTACCTTTCTTTCATCATTCCTGCCTCATATGCTGGGAAAAGGTGAATTTAATTCTAGGCTAATGAAATGCGTAATGTATTTCTTGAAGAATTGCAGCCTGAGTTAAGGAGGGTGTACTACTTTTTTTGCTGAACCTCTTGTGGTGATTTTTTTTAAATTATTTTTTATTTTTTTCTCTCTCAGTCTTTCCCATTGTCTTTGTAAACACATATTGTGCATCTACAGAATGCTCAGAACATTGTCCTCAATGGCCATTGTTTGGGTTAATTTATGCCGTATTGGGCATCGCCGTTGGAAGAGATCCAAAGTCCTGGTGATGTAAATCTTCTTGATTTACATCTCTTCCCTAAAAAAAAAAAAAAAGAGAAAGAAAGAGAAGAAATTAAATAAATAAATAAATAAATAGAAAACAATGTGACGAATCCCAAAGAGAGAAGATTTCAGGACAATTTGCACCCATTGCTTGCTCCTGGCAAGGAAAGCTGGGATGATGTGGGCTTGGTTAGCATGGACCTTTCATCTGTTTGCAGAGAGAAGGAAAATTAAATCTCATGGCCTGTTTGTGAGAGGAAATTGCCCAGAATAGCTCTGACAGAATAAGCTATTCCACAATAGCTCCCCATGTGGACACTTGAGCCACTTTGTTCCAGGCTAATTAGTGTGCTTCCAAGCGGAGTAATTACTTTGGAAGGGAAATCTCTCTTCTTCCACAAAGAGTGTCTACACAGAGGTTGTAGCTATTTGGGAATGGCACGAATGGGCCATTGCTGCTCTGCTGACTGGCATTGCCTTGTTGACACATGCTGAGCTTGGAGAGGTCCCTCCAGTGAGTGGAGGTACTCTGGGGGATGTTTGGGGAAGGGCTGGGGGAAGGAGATAGCACTATGGTGTACCTACCTAGTTGTCTAGGTGAGGTGGTGAGGTGGGTTCACATGGAGTCCTCCAATGCTTTCTTATGCATCCCAGAACAGGAGATGATTCAGAAATTAGAAAAAAATACTGCCAATCCTGTTATTTCATGTCCTTATTTATTTGTTTGTTTGTTTGTTTGTTTGTTTATTATCAAGCTTTATGGCTGTTATTAAATGTCCGCCCTAAGGGCTTATTTTTTCTCTCAGAGAGTTTCACTTTTTTTTCTAAAAGCATCTTTTTTTCCCCTCACCTACTTTGCTACTGACTCACTGGAGAGACTAGATTTAGTCTAAACGTTTCTCAAGGGACTGCCTGGTGTCTCACATGGCTCGTTCCTCGTAATTCGTGGGGAAGTTCTGTTTATGAATTATGAAGAGTAAGATGTGACCACGTAGCCAGCTTTGGTGTCAAAGCCCTTGACAGGTTTTGGTTTCCTGGAGATGGATGCTGACCTCCTTGCTACTCCCACCAGGTTTGGTGGAGGTTGACTCAGGCAATGCCACAGGGGTCCCAGGAACAAGCCTCCCAATGACAACCTGTGCAAAAAACACCTTCCCCACCATTGTCCTGGAGCAGGCATAAGTTTGTACTTGCCTTGTTTTTGAGATGGGCCCAGCAAAACATGGATGCTATGGAGAATAGAGAATAACAGAAGAGATCTGGTTTACAGACATGGTTTAGCAGGCATGGTGCTGTTGGGCTGATGGTTGGACTAGATGATCTCAGTGGTCTTTACCAGCCTTAATTACTCTATGTTTCTATGATCTTAGAGTCCATCCCCAGCCACTCCAGGGCCCTGCTTAAGTTCAACATTTTTTAGCTATCACTCAGACCAAAGCAAACTCTCAGTTACACCTTTCTCTTACAAGGAGCTGCTGAGTGTTTCAGCCCCAAACTCTCGCTCCTTGCACATTATTTTAGAGGATGGCAAAGTTCTACTCTGCTTTTCTGCAGTGTGTGGCCCCTTTCTGCTTAGTTATCCTTCCTCCAGGGCTTAACCCAGAGAATATGGTGCCCTGGTATTTGGAAAGGGTGAAAAGGGGCACCAGGAGGGCTGGATGATCCATGCCACATCCCTCCCCCCCCGGAAAATGTTCAAAACAACTTCATAAGCATTTTAGTGTCAGTTGGAGAGATTCTTCATGGCCATAAACCCCAGCACGGTCTGTAATTACACGTGACCTGCCCACTCTGGAAAATTGATACTTACATGGTCCACTGAGCCCTGTGTCCCTGAATTGCTGTCAAAATGCAGATCAGCTATTCCCAAGGGAACGCTGAACCTTCCTTCCAGAGAAGAACTAAAAGAAAATGTCTGGGAACCTTTTTTTTTTTTTCCCCCTTTAATGAGAACATCTCCTTAAGCTCAGATTCCATGGGGTCCACGGGAGACTGTGTGCTGGAAAATAAAGAGGATTCCCTGTGTACCTGGCTGCAAGAAGTTCCCTGCTATTAGGAAGCCTGTTGCTCCACCCACCCCATCATGCCCCCAGCCATGTCTCTCAGCACTACATCCCCATGGTTCTTGAATACCTCCGGGGGCAGTGACTCCAGAACCTCCACAGGCGTTAACACCCTTTCTGAGAAGAAATTTGTCATAATATCGGACCTGAACCTTCCCTGGCACAATTTAAGTCCTCTTGTCCTATCACTCCTATTCTGCATGCCATGATATTGTCTGGATAGAAGTTATTTGTACTTGAAAATGATTGTGTTTAGGAGACACGTGTTAACTTACAGTGCTGCCATAAGGATAAAACACTTTCTGGAAGCCAAGTTGAAGATGGTCTTTACTCAAAAACCTCTATGGGTGGGAACAGGGTGCCTAAAACATTGTCTGCACTATTACTTTCATAGCCTGAGGGACCCAGCAGAGATCCAAGAGCTCACCCCTACGTGTGTCCCTTCCCCAAATGAGGCCAAGCCACAAGCTCATGGGCCTTCCTCTCCACCCTCCTAAGCCTCAGAAGGGACTGAATATGTGCTGAATGATGGAGCTGACCACGAGCCTGGCGTGGAGCAGAGGACACTGCTGCAGCCTTGCTGGAGCCTCCAGCCCTCCTCCTTGGAGCTGGTGATGCCAGGAGGGATGTCTGCCTGCAAGCCAAGCTGAACATTACACAGCAGACTCTAATGAAAACTAATTTTCACCAAACCTCCCCATTTTGTCTTCACAGCAGGAACACAAACCGGGCAGTAGAGAAAAGAATGCCATATCAGAACATGTTTGGCTTGGCTCCCACCATCAATTAGCTTCCCTCCTTCAACAACCAACCAGGACAGGAGTGTCTGCATCTCTCAGCAGTGCTCATCAGCATTATCTATGTACCTCAACACAGAAGGCAACAAATTTTGCCTCCAAAACTGTTATCAATATATAAATCTTAGCCAGATAGCTAAACAAAACCCTTCTAACCTTATTTTGTGTAGAGTTTCATCAAACCCTTGGCATGCTCAGAGGATCCTAAGCTTACCTGGAGATGATTGCGATGCTCAGGGAAGTCTCTGAAGAAGATGAGCAGAGGGTGGGAACATCTTAGGTGGAATCTCTTTGAACAGTGTTGAGACATTGGCACAGGCTGCCCAGGGAGGTGTTGTGTCACCATCCCTGGAAGAGTTCAAGGCAAGGATAGATGTGGGCGCTGACAGGTATGGTTGACCATGGTGGGATGGGTTGACAGTTGGACTAGATAATCACAGGAGGTTCTTTGGTTTTTTTTTTCAGCCTCAGTGATTCTATGATTCTATTCTATTTCTGCTCTTGGAGAAATCAGCCCTTGTCAAATCAGGAGTCCTCTTCATTGCTGCTGGGCAGGGATCGGAGAGGCATGGGACATACTCGGTGCACAGACACTAACAGCCTTGTCCATGCTTCTTCTTTCTTACTGCTGACAGCTTGACAACCTAACAGGAAAAATGAAGTCAGTGAAGGGAGAAATGCTATCAGGAGCCCTGTGCTAAGAGGGCAGACAGGCCAGATTGGAGGAAAATGAGAAGCTGTCCGGACTAATGCAATCATTTATCACATAATCTTGCTCAGCAGTTGGGCGGGGAGCCTGGCAGTGCCTGGCACTCGGAGAAGGCTCTCTTGGCCCCTGGTACCCTGCTCCAGTTGGTGAGGGATGCTCTTCCTGGATTCTCCAAGGCTTGAGGTTTTCCTTTTGCATCTTGTACTTGTTAGCCCCTCCTCCTTTTGCTTCCCATTGTCCATTGTCCAGAGCCAGAGTTTGTCTATCCCTGCTATGGGCTTGCACTGGTTCACACTGGACTTGGTTTTTCCAGAAAAGATGGCATCCCATCAGGTCATTGCTTGTGCTGAGGCATTTCATCACCAGGCGATTTTGGCTCCGCTCTGTGTTAGCACAAGCCTGGAACTGGGATTTACTGCTTCCTCATATCCAGCCATAAAAAGAGGCACTGCTGAAACACCGCTGCAAAAAGGGGTCAGCACTAAAGTGTTACCAAAAGGAAGCAGCAAGGGAATTTCGCTCCCTGATCATGTTGCATCTTCGAGTTTGCTCTGCGTTTGGGCCATATGTGATCCATGCCCCAGGGGAATGGGCAGATATCAAAGGGCGATTTCTGGTGAGGATGAGCTCATTTGCCCCTGCTCAACCTTTGCTGCAAGGCAGGAGGTGGGAGCTCCACATCCAAGTGGCTGCAATGTCCAGATCATGGCTGGTGGGGTACAGAAGGGATCCCCACAAACTCTGTGCGATTGCTGGAGATGGCCATGGGATGAGAAATCTGACTTGATCACTACTCCCAGCTTTTGATGTTTGTTTGCTCTTTCTCCCAAGACCTGGCAATTCCAGGAAGAGCACAGCACTCCTACGGCAAAGGACAGATGTGGGTCACGATGGATTCTCTCAGGGCTTTCCAGCCCTGGTCGTCTGCTGAAGCAATATTGGTCCAGGTCCAAGGCAAGGGGGGGGATTTTGCACCCCATGCTGAGGTCCCACCAGGCATATAACAACAGCCACCTGTTTCCAGGCTTTGCAGCAGAGAAATAGAATTTCTCAGACTGTTGCCTCCTCCAGGAATAGGGAATGTTAATTATTATTAATGGCTCCCCGTGTCTTTTGCTATTACCAATACTAATTAATTGGATTATTACTATCTCTTGGAGATGTTTAGGGGTGGCACATGCAGATAACAGACATTACTTTCAGTTCGGAAAAGGAGCAAGTGGGAACTCAGTGCTATTTGAATAGCACAAAGCAGCAGGGATGGGCAGAGATCTGGGAAAAGCGTTCAGGAGGGGACAGAGTATGAGATCAGCAGTGCCAGCCCCAAACACTTCTTGCTTTGATTTGATGCTTCTTTTTCTATTTTCCTGCTATAAATGTAGTCCTCAGTCCTTAGTCCAGAGTCACCTTAGCTTGTACACCCGGTGTCTGAACCAGTGATTAGTGTTTCCAAATAGAATCATCTTCCTAATTGGAAGGGACCCATAAGGATCAGATCCAGCTCCATTGTCCACACGGGATCACCCAAAAATCAGACTATATGGGTGAGAGCATTGTCCAGATGCTCCTTGAACTCTGTCAGCTCAGTGCTGTGACCACTGCCCTGGGGAGCCTGGTTCCATGCCCACTGCACTCTGGCAAAGAACCTTTTCCTGATATTTGACCCAAACCTCCCTGGCTGGCCAGGATAACCACACAAAATCAAAGGCTGGCAGTACGTCATGAGTGTGCCTTTGTCCCCAGGTCTTAGTCTCACTACACTCCATGGAGAAGCCCATCAGTGGCTTTCCTGTGCCCTGGACTCAGAATGAGCCAGCCTGCTTTGCGGTGAGAACCTTTCTTTAAACGTATGGCACAGCACCAATTTAACAAAAATATCTCTGAAGAATGAAAAAGAGGAGAGGAGTGTGTGCAGTCATGCGTGCCTGTGTATGTGTCCACAAACCCATTTGCTGTTTAGGTGTCAGAAATAAATTTTACCACTGGAGTCTGCAGCATCTGATTAGTGAATTATTCAGTTTGGAGATTGCCTTCGCTGTGACCTCATTAGTAACCCCGAGGTGAGCGGGACGCATTAGACTAACCACTGGGCTGTCACTGAGGAGCAGAACTGGGGCATTAAAATGGATTAAAGTGCTTTACCAAGAAGTGCAGCACAACTCGTAATAAAAAAAAAAAAAGAAGAAGAAGATGAAAAAGACAAAAGAGAACGCAATAGGAAGAAGAGAAAGGCAGACCAATAAGGTAAGTAAACCAACCTGTTAAACAAGCATAGGGGCAGAAAGTCCCAGACTGCTGGCAAAGCGTGAATCTTTGCTCTGAAGCTGAGGCAAGGGTTTGGTTGGAAAGAGACATTTACATGGTGCAACCAGCCCTTAGGATCCCAGCCAAATCTCCCTGGATGCCCAGGAGAAGCTCCTCTGTGTGACCCCCACTGTGCTGACACCCAGCTCTGGAACTGCTCCCCACTGGGGCAGGTTCTGCAGAAGGGTTTGTGGACTGTTATGGTGGGGTGTGGGGATGCGGTTGGGGCATCAATGCTTGGGTGGGAGCAGGGATGGGGAAGGACTCCCACCAGGCAGGGAACAGTGGGGAACTGGTTTCTGAGTCCTTGTTCCAGGTGGATGGGGCTTCTGTCGCCATGTGTGACACTGGGATAAGAACAGGGTGTCCTGGGCATGCACCCAGTTGGTACATCCAACAGAAGAAGGCTGGGAGGGAAACAGCCCATCTGCTTCATGTGGCTCTTTGGTGTATATTTTTCATTATACAGCACGTTTCACCCTTTTACACTTCTGTGGAAAGGGTTGGTCCTTTTTCATCTTCTCAGTCCTCGTGACTGATTTCCAGTGCTTTCACATGGATCTGGTCTGTAAGCGTTGGTACCCATGGTGGGGGCTCCAGTTCTTCCACACAGGCTGTTCCTAGCTTCAGACAGGAGCATAGTGGGGGATGTGCACATCTCTCAAACCTACCTTGTAAGTGGGAGTCGCTCTGCTGACATGAGGAAGATGTGGACCATGGTGACGCCCTGAATGGGACTTGACAGAGGGAGGGAGTTTTGTCCCTTCTTAACAAACCTTTGGAAGGCAAGGGGGGATGGGTTTATATCACATTCTCTCGGCGTCAGTTATTCTCCTTACCTCGGGGGGAGGCATGGCTTATACGAACTGCTCTCATCAGGGGATGGACCCAGTGACTGATGTGGTCTCATTTGTCTGCTCAGCAACAGTTGCAAATAATGGATGCTAAAAGGCTTTGTGGTTCACTGATGGCCATGCTCATAACCACATGTCCTTCATGCAGTGCTGGGGTAGAACTGCAGAACACTCCTTACAACATCCCAGGTCCTAAGCCCTGCCTTAAGCGTGATGTATAGCCTGGGTGCCTCCACTGTGTGCGCAGGAGACCCTGTTTGAAAGAGCTGGTTCTTGGTGGTGTATGGACCCTGGGAGATGATCATGGTTTATTCTTCCTGCTTCTTCATCTAGAACCTGTCCTTAACCAGGGAGTCCCTATTTAATACTGTCTGCATGTTTCCTATTAACGGTCCTCTAAGTGTCCCAACCCACTCATCTTTGGCCATCTCTGTACCTGGGCTGATCTCCAAGTCACTGCAGGAATGGTAGCTTGTTGTCTACTTATCCTTTGTAGGTTCTGGACATCTGGGATTATTAAGATTGGAAAGTCATGGCTGATCCCTCACACTGAATTCTTCAGGCACGCCCTGGCCTCTCATATGATTTTGTGTAAGAAACAAGAGGGAACAAGGAGGGTCAAACATGGCTACTTGAGTTTTATTAGGTCTAATTGTCCCTATTTTATTATACCTGAATGCACTAGGAATCTTAATTGAATCAATTTCAAACAGTCAGGGCAAACAAGCCACTCAATAGAGACTGAGAAGGGAGCAATTCAAGCTGTCAGTTCCCTGGGTCTTTCCTGAATCCTCCAGCCCTCACCCACCAGGCTAGTATGGGAAAATCATTCATTTATTGCTGTTTAATAATATATACTTCTGCACTGTCTATCTCAAGCTCTTTGCATTGTCAAGTCATGTGCATTGATGTGGAAGCTTTGCTTTCCCTTGTGTTGCTGCTTGTGTCATCTTCGAGCCCTTGCCTAATGATGATTTGACAAAGTGAAGGGGAAGATGTAGCAGAAATGAAAAATGGCTGCAGGAGTCAGAGGAGGGATCACTGACACTGTCCCGGGAATTGCTGCACTGTGTTAACTGAGCACCTGGCAGATAGAAGCATCGCCATTTGTATTAGCGACATTGGCTTTGTTTTGACATAGGGGACTTTGCCCAGTGCTACCATTGGTTCCACATCTGTCTGTGGGTCTTGGTGTTGCTTGACATCTTGCAGAGTTTGGAGACCAGGCTTGTAGGGTGGTTCTGAAGGACAGATGGCAATGAGAGAAGCCTTCTCCCTTCTATTAGGCATGAGTTTCTTTCTTCACTCATGTTTTTCCTGTGGGAGCTGCTTGAAACCCACATCTTCAGTGACGAACAGATCTGCACGTCACATCTCCTCACAAGGCTTCTCCCAGATCCTGTTGCTTGCTTAATTGTTTGGAGCAATCCTTCCACTGCTGCAGGTTGGACAGCTGTAGCAGGCAGCCTGCCCAACATTGCTCCCAGCTGTGTGCCTGCTTGTGGGACTCCACTCAATCTCACAGCTGGGCAAATGCAGATGTGAGAGCATCCCTTGTGCTGGCCAGATGCACCCTCTCCCCTCTGCTTGTCACTAAATTAGTGGTAATGAATGCTAGTCATCAGCACAGATGGATTATCCACTGAGCTAAGGCCAGAGCTTTGTTAACTACTCATTAGAGATGAGAATGTAGCAGAGGACCAGTGCTAAGATCAGTGTGAGACGAGTGCACAACCCCACATACGTGCATCCCTGCATCCTCCCTGCAGTGGGAGACCCTCAGTCAGCAATTGGGACCCTGTCCATCCCCTGCTTGCTCAACTGCCAACAGGAGAAAGTGGCAGAAATCCCTGCCTGTTTTGTAAAGCAAAGCTGGGGTTTTCTGTTGGCCATTTGCTGAACAGCTGGAATGCTTCCTGTATCCAAGGAAACCTGCCTGAACCTGCTGCTGATAGGGAGCCTTCAATTTGGCAAGTTCCTTGGCTGTTCCCAGTGAGTCCAACAGGAAGGTGTCCCCTCCTGGACTACCCAAGCTCTGCTGCCATCCACCTGAGTCTTCCTTTCTCCTGTGCTGCTCTGCAGAGGCAAGGCCTGGGAGCTACTTTTCTGCTTCTATTTTTTCTCCCCTTTCTTTTTCCCTACTTCTAACATCTTCAGTGGGTGAAGCACAGTGTAACCGCCCACTGCAGAGATGCTCTGTGCTGCATCTCTGGCTGGGGTCATGTGCGGGAGCTGTGCAGCAGCGGGAGATGAGGGCTCAGAGGAGTTGGAAAGGATTCAAACCCAGGAGTGCTGATGAGGATGGGAGTTACTTGTGGGTTGGACAGGGGTTGTGGCTGCAGCACGGCCCTTATACTTCTCCACAGAAGCAGAAAAGCATCAGGGAAGCAGAGAGAAGGAAAACACCATCAGGTTTCTATAAGGGCTATCAGGTTTCTCTAAGGGGCTTTCTACTGCTGATCCACATTCACTCTCTGGATGGGGCTTTCAACACCTCTGTCCCCAGAAAAGCTGCTGCTGCTGCCCTGACCCTTCCCAAGTGCTGGATCCAGACAGAGCCTATCCCTTTGCCTTGCAGCACTTGAGCTCCCCATCCCATCTGTCCATCCAGTGTATCCCTCCATCCATCCCTCCATCCATCCCTCCATCCATCCCTCCATCCATCCCTCCATCCATCCATCCATCCATCCATCCATCCATCCATCCATCCATCCATCCATCCATCCATCCATCCATCCATCCATCCATCCATCCATCCATCCATCCCTCCATGCCTCCATCCATCCATCCATCCATCCATCCATCCATCCATCCATCCATCCATCCATCCATCCATCCATCCATCCATCCATCCATCCATCCATCCATCCCATCCACCCCATCCCATCCACCCCATCCCATCCCATCCCATCCCATCCCATCCCATCCCATCCCATCCCATCCCATCCCATCCCATCCCATCCCATCCCATCCCATCCAGCACTGCCAGTATCCCTCAGCACAGAATCACAGAACCATAGAATCAGTAAGGTTTGTAAAAATCCTCTAAGATTATCTAGTACAACTGTCAAACCCATCATCATGGTGCCCACTAAACCATGTCCCTCAGTGCCACATCCTTGCATATGTGCTGTCTCAGCATTCTCTCCCAGCACCATCGATCCCATTTTTCCTTCCAGGAATATAATTTTCAACAAACAAACAAACAAAGAAACAAACAAACCAACAAACAGCCCAACCCCTTTTCCTTTCCCATTTCCACTCGTTGGAACTGGGAGCAGGCAGGAGTGTGGGGGAGTAACAGAGCTCTATGGGGTGGACCCAAGAAGCTGTGTTGGGGGCTGCAGGGTGGGCTGAAGGTGGGAAAGGGTGGAGAAAACCCAGGGAATGAGCCTGGGGAAGGCAGTTTGAGCAGAGAGGGGCTGGAGACCATGCCAGGTGTCCCCATGAGTGAACAAGGAGAAAATTGCATCTGTCCTGTCCTTGTCTCCATCCAGCTTGGTCAGCCCACAGCTGTTTTTTTCCCCATTGTTCTGGAGCTGGTCACCTTGGCTGTGCCACCAGTTTGGACCCAGCACCGTTTCTTTCCCTGCTGAGCCTGCCAGAGCATCCTACAGCATCTCTGTGAGGATCAGTGGTGAGGTAGGCTGCCTCTTTGCTCCAGCAAACACATAACATGTGGCGGTGGTGGTTGCTCTAAAAGCTTCTGCCTGCTTGTGCTGGAGCATGGCTGGGAGCTTTCCCACAGCTGGTTTTACGCAGCAGCAGCTGCAGGGCGCAGCCATAAGTGGGGTTAACACACTCGCCCTCCCGAGCATCTCTCGCTGCATGGAGGTTAAACTCCTGCCTCGGCCTTGCAGGAGCTGGTTTTCAATACCAAACGCTTTGCGAGAGCAACCAGCACGCTTAATCTAGGGGTTTAGCATTTCTTTTGCTATCCCTAAGGTGGCAGTACGAATCCCCTTGCAGCGGCATCCTCTCTCGCAGTCAGGTTTTAAGCTCCACGATGTCCCTCTGCCTCCTAAAAAGCTTGGTGTTAATTTTGGGGCTCACTCCCCATCTGTGCCATCCTGCAGCCCTCAGCACCTGCTCAGCTTTTGGGGGACTAGGGATGCTTCAGTGGTGTGTATAATGGGATGTGAAGGTGCCACTCCAGGTCTGGCAGACAGAAATGCTTGGGGAATGGCAGGGTTTGGAAGCTCAGGGTCTGGTCAATAGGGCAGGAGATGATAGAGAGGCAGAACGAGCTGTAAAAAATCCCAGTTTTCTACCGATGAAGAGAGAAATGAAAATGTTATTGCTTTGTATTGGTGTGGGAAGATTTGAAGGGTGATAAGAGGGTGTCAGAAAGCCTTGAAGGCAACAAGAGGACGTCTTGCAAGCCAGCCTAGCATTTTCTCTCCTGGTTTCAGGTTTACTGGATCTGCCCCCCTGGCATCGCCTGTACAGTGCAGCAGTGGCTTAGCCAGGGAATGGCATTTTGCAAGGGGCAAAAGCTGTCCATGGCATCACCCTGTGCCCTGGGATTTGGAGAGTTCCTGTGGGGTCTCCTCCTCCTCCGTGAAGGACCATCCTCTCCCAAAAGTGGTGGGCTGCCTTTGGGGTGGGCAGGTCCTGCAGTGGTCCTCCAGCCTTCAGGGCACTGTGACCAAAGGAGGTTAAAAATGATCTGGTTGGCAAAAATATTCTGCAATTTCCTCTCTCTCTGATCACAAAGTGCCCCCCTAGGAGTGCCAGACAGCCCTGGGCAGCAGGCACAGATTTGGATTTACTTCTGTTGTTCCGACCAAACAGCTGCTAAGGGCGTCAGTTATAGAGACATGATGATGTTGTCACTTTATGTATCATTTTTATTTCATTGCTCTCCAACGTTTGTAATACCCCGGAGCTCAGAAGCTTAAATAACAGCTCTCTCCATATTGATTTTATCCGTCACCATTTGGCACTTGTTCGTTCCTTTCCCTTGGAGTTCCTAATATCCACGAGCTGCATCCCCTTGCCTCTTTGTGCCCGTTCCTTCCCCAGTCCACTAAACCATGTTACCAAAAGCCACATCCCCATGGTTCTTAAACATCTCCAGGGACTCCACCACCTCCCTGGGCACCCTGTGCCAGTGCTTCACCACTCTCTGGGATGAAATTCGTCCCAGTATCCGATCTGAACCTCCCATGGCACAACTCAAAGCCATCACCTCTTGTCATATCACCGTTGCCATCGTGCCATTTTATGCCCATTTCAGCTCTAGGGACCATCTCCAGATTTCAGCTGGGTGCAGTCTTCTGTGTATTTGCAAAAATAAAGTGATCCTTTAATAATTAATCAGAGTCATTAGTTACTTTTATTTATTTTATTCAGCTGAACTGCATCACAAGTGCTCCACTGACACCTCCTCGTAACGGAAACTCTTTGCTGGAGGAAAATTCAGCTGTTTGAGTTCTTAGACTGGCTGGAGCACGAGAAGTGCCGCAGTGGACGGCAGAGGGTTGTCTCCATACCTCCCCAGGGCTTCCCAAATCTTCCCAGCACTGGGGGAAGAGCAGGGCTGGCAGTGCTCTGCCTGATGCTGCTGATGGGTTTGGCTGCGGCAGCCTGCAGCCCTGCCTGGCAGTGGGAGCGGGTGCTGAGCCAGTGGAGGGGGGAATGGGAAGATGGGCTCCTGGGACTGTCCCGGCTGAGGGGTGGGTTGTGTTTTACATTAGCTGACGCTCCTGTATGGCTTCCAGCACCAGCCCTGGCGCAGAGGCGTGCGGCAAACCAGCTCGGATATGCGATAGGCATAAATCAGGATAGCCAGACCTTTTTCGGTAAGGATGGGGAGAACCTCCCTGATGGTGGGAAGTGCTCAGTGCTGGGAACTGCTCCACAATGGGCTAAAAGATATGGGGGACTTCGTCCTTCCAGTAAAACAAAGATTAATTGGATCTCAGAGGTCTTGAGCTTTGTCTCCTCCATGCAGGTATTACAACAGCAGGGCAGGGATGATCCAGGCAACAATGTGGAGAGTGAAACGGCACTGCACTTTCATGGCTTGCTGTTGTCTTCTGCCTTACAGTCTTGGGAGTGTGTCCCACAGCCCTGCAGTGCCTTGTCCCAGGTGGGCACCAGATCTGGGAGCACTGGTGTGTGTCACTGTGACCTGAGAGATCGTGACATTGCTCTCTTAGGCTGTAGGAATGGAACTGAACAGGAGGTTGGAATGTTGTTTTGGTAACATGAGCATTGGAAAGGGAAGGGTGAGGTTAGTAGGATAGCTTTCAGGAGGGAAATGATCTTTAATAAGGGACACAACAGGAGAAGGAACCAGGCAGCAAATGAGTGAGCAAGGCTGTAAAATGGCCATGGAGAAGAAAATCTCCCCACTGTTTTCAGTGAAGGCAAACAAGGCCCTTTGCTCACCTCTAACAGTAGATCTGTGAATCATTAAAGGCCACGATTGCACCATCATGCACGACAGGCCCATGAGACACCATCTCACTGGTGGCACTGGGGCTGAGGCTGAGATGAATGCTTCTCCCACTCCACTCCATTCTCCTGCAGACCCAGACCAGTTGCGGCCCCTCACATGGTTTCCTAAAGGTTTAAGTTAAAGTCTACCTGGAGTGTGTTCAAGGGCTAATGTACATCCTCCCTTAATTATTGATTTGTTGTTGCAGACACTTTGGCAGGACAAAGGCCACAGCTCACACGCCAGGTTCCTGCCTTCGATTCCCCAACAGCTCAAGGGGACCAAGGGCTGAGTCTTCATCACCATCTGCCCATCCTTGAAGGCAGCATCTCTCCAGCCCCATCAGCCCACCTGTGCATCCCAGGAGCTCACAGGTTAATCCCGTTAGCCCAGTAAAGTGGGGATGAACAAGATGCCACAGAGCCCAAACCCATCCTGAACCTGTGGGTGATAGCTTCCAGCAGCCTGGCCCCCTGCAAGGTGCCATCAGCTCCCAGCATGTGCCGAGGAAGTCTGGCGTGAGGGATCAAAACACAATTATGCCATTGAGCCTCAGCTGCTGTCATCCCCATGTGGGGAGAGATTAGATGCTACACATTAGCGTGATTGTTAATGACTCTGGAAAACCGATGTTGAGAAACAAGTGTGGCAGCACCCGGAGAGGACGGCCCAGCTATTAGTCTGTCACCTCACGCTCCAAGAGCTCTGGCTTTCGTGATGTTGAAGAGCATCAACACAAGAAAACACCAACCCCAGCAGCTGGCGTGGGAGAGCATTTGCTTGCTTTTCTCTGGAAAAGTGTTTAGGGGTCCTGCTTGCTACACACATATATTTTGAGTGGGCATAGTCAGTTCTTCCTCCGTGAGGATGCAGTGGGAGGAGAGAGGCTGTCTCACCTGCACCAATCAAAGGATGAGGAGATGTGGGCTGCCCAGAGAGCTGCCTCCCATTCCTGGAGGTCCTCAAGGCCAGGTTGGGTGGGGCCCTGGGCAGCGTGGTCTGGTGGGGGCACCCAGCCCATGGGAGGGGGGTGGAGCTGGGTGATCTTAAAGATCTCCAACCAAAACCATGCTCTGATTCTGTAATTCTGTGCCTTAGGTAATTCAGGCTTTCATGTTTCCCCCGGTGAACCAGGAAGCAGACAACTGCTCAACCCATGCTTGGGGTGAGAGAGGTAACAGAGATATCTGAAATGATGCTCTTCTGGAGCTGCAGCCCTTTCCCTTGTAGATCTGCAGTCCCCCACCCACCTGGGAAGCAAGCTGGAGGTATGGGGTGCTTGGATGGGGCTGTACATCCTTCCAACACCAAGATCTGGTCTGGCTCTGAGTAGAAAGGCACCCAGGAGACACGCTGATGGCAGGCCATTAGCAGAACAATGCCAGGCCATAATTCTCCTTATCTGTTTGCAGCACACCTGCAGCCCCTGTCTGCCTGCTGGCACGTGGCTGCGGTGGGGAGCTTTGGTGGTGCTGGAAAAGTGCCTCCGTGCTGTGAGAGCTCACAGGAGTCTTGGTGATGGGGTTTCTAAGACCTTTATTTCTGTCTTTGTTGTTTTCTTCCTCCTTGACCATTGCAGCGATGCTCCCAGGATGTTGCACCTATGACTACATCTTTCTCCTGGCTGTTAATTCAAGACCTGCCCAGGTGAAAAACTGGTTTAGGTCATAGCCATCAATGCAAGCACAGCAATATTCATTAACTTTGTGACAGCACTGTCTCTTTAGTCCTCACCTGAAAATGCTTTCTCCTGAAACGTTTGATTATTCTGCTCAAATAAAGTTTGCTAGGTCCTTCTAGTTCTTTGTTAGGCACTAGAATTCAAGGCCGGGTAGCAGCATTTACCTGGGTGGATCCTTGGCAGGTTGTCCCCAAGGGAAAGGCAGCCTGGAAGCGTGGTGCTAAAGGAAGCTGGGAAGCACAGAAGTGCAGGTAAAGGAGCTGCTCTGGAGAGCAGAGCGATCTCCTGGAGGCCCCCAAGCCCAGGGAAAAGGAGCTGCAGCCAGTTTCTGTTGGGGAGAGCTCTCGCAGGAGGAGCTGATTTCATCCTTCATGGAGATGCTTCTTGAAAGAGCAATTTGCCAGCATCCCTCAGAGCAATAACGGCGAGGCCTCTGCTCGAGATACCATCTCTGCTCGCTGACAGCCCCATCACTCACGCCCAGCTCCAGCCTCCCTCTTCCAACGGGAGCAGGAGTGAAGGATGGAGGCAGGAATGACACAGTCCCACTGCCAACGATCCCGTCTCCTTTGGGACCTGAAGCAGTGGTGGCCTCACTGAGCATCTCCTTCCACCTGGGAGAGGACATGGATACTCGGCCTGGCAGATGTGGTGAACCCTGAATGGGTTTCACGTGTATGGAGGTGTGATGCCAAGTGCCATGAGGCTGTGACCTCCACGATGATAAAGGGAGCCCCGCTCCCAACCAGGTGCTTGGTTCTGCAGACTGTGGGGTGTCCCTGCCTCCTGTGCTGCGCAGTGCTTGGATAGGGTGTTGGTTTTTGAGTGTTAACGAGGAGGGAGGGTAGAGGGGAGGAAGAAGATCTGTATACTGGGAGATGTATGAGGGAATGGAAAGGCAGTGCCCCGCTGCAGTGACCCATAATGTGGTACAGGATGGCATCACTCTGTCACAGGTGGGGAAACTGAGGCAGGGAGCAAAAAAAACAACCAGGCAATTCCTCCTCCGGTGCTGTTAACCCCCGTTAGCACCCCACCCTGTGCTGCCGTGCTCAACAGGGATCCAGGTGTTCTCCTTCAGATATGGGGCTGCAGGAGGAGCCTGCCCTCCAACCTGGGTCTTTATTCACTGTGTGCTTTGATTTCTTGAGGGGAATCTTGTAAAGCTGTCTCCTTCCCCCAGAAGCATCCATGGGAGCAAGACTGAACTTCAGAAGGAGATGCTTCACTCTGGCACCTCCAGACCTGCAGTGTGGGTGCATGCAGCTGGTGAGGAGTTACAGGTGTGCGAGCCGTGCTGGGACCAGCTCCCATAATCCAGGCTACAGGTGGGCACACTGCACTTTCAGATCCCTGGAGGTGTCCGTTCAGCCCCTGCTGAGATTTCCCCCCAGTGTAAAACCCAGCAGAAGCAGACCCTTGAAATATTCAGAGCCCTACACCTGTAATTTCTCCCTTCTCCCGTGTGCCTGCCCACAGCATCATCCCCTTAGTGCCGTGTGTCTCCGTGTGGAGGAGCAGAGACATGAAACTACGGGGGGGGGAGGGGGGGGGGGAGGGAGGAAAAAAAAAAAAAAGAAAAAAAGGCATGCAGAAAAGCACTGTAGAAAAGCCGAGCAAATTAAGCAGCGCTGTGATCTGCTTGGGTTTGTGCTTGCCAAAAATGCACCATGCATCTTAATTCGCTCTGCTGTTCAGCTCGTGCTCACTGCTCTCCTGATGCCATTTCGGCGCTCTGAGCTCAGCCTTTTCAACACTTCGGTCTTCCTCTTTCAGGAATGTTTTTTTTTTTTTTTTTTCTTTTGCATGTCTGATTGCAGAATCTGCTGCAGGAGAAAGGGAGGAAGCGTGGGGAGGGGTACAGAGAGCTGACCCCCCACCTCCCGCAGCCCACAGTCCCCTCTACTCCTCTGAGGGGTGTGTGTGTGTATATATGTGTGTGTGCATCTGTGTCTTTCTAGAAAGTCCTTCCTGGGTGCTCTCCAGGCGCAAAAAAAGCCGTCTGATCTAAAGAAAATAGAACGTACGTGTATATATACATATATATATATATATATATAAATCGCTGTAATCCACACCGCCTTTTATTCTCTTTCAGTCCCGTCCAATCTTTCTTTCCTCTCCACCCTTCTGTCCGGATTGCAGTGGTGGGGAAGGGGGGGGGGTGGTGGGGTGGTGGGAAACACCCAAGCAAAAAGCAGCATCGTCCTCCTCCAAAGAGCCGGAGAGAGCCGGAGCTGTCTCCCCCCCAGCACAAATTTAACCCCCGCTGCAACTTTTTCCTCCGCTGGCTCCAGCGTTGCTGGGGTGGGTTTTTCCCCCTTCCCCCCCACCTCCTCCTCCTTCTTCTTCTTTCCCTCGGATTGATTTTGGCGGAGAGGGAGGGGGTGGGGAATCCTTTTTATTGCGGAGAGCAGCGAGCACAGAGCCCGGCTCGCTCCGCCGAGCCTTCCTCCTCCTCTTCCTCCTCCTTTTTGTGCCCTGCAGCAGGGCTGCCCAGCCCGGGGGAGGGAAAGCGATGGGAAGGGGGAGCTCGCCCCCTCCTCTCCCCGTTTCCCTCGCTGTGTTTTTTTTGCAGGTGTGTCAATTTTAATTCTGCCCAGTAGGTGGGACTTGGTGACTTTCGCACCGGTTTTCCTTATTTATTTATTTCCCCGTCGCGATCCTCCGGAGCGGCTGCGGGGAGCGGCGGGCGGCCGGGCCAGCATGCATCCCCGCCCGCTGCCGCTGCCCTAGCGGGATTACCGAGCCAGCTGCCAGCATGATTTCATCTGCTGGAGGATTTTTGCATCTGATCGCTTGAAGGTTTTGTTGTGTGTGGTTTTTTTTTTTTTTTCCCTCCTTTTTTTTTTTTTTTTCCTCCCTCTCTCTTTGTTTCCTTCCCCCCTTTCCCCCCCTTCCCCTCCCTCCGTCCCCCCTTTCCTCCTCCTCCTCTTTTTTAGAAGCAGCAATCGGAGATGGATGTCTCTCTTTGCCCTACCAAGTGCACTTTCTGGAGGGTATTTTTGCTCTGGAGCATTTGGGGAGACTATCTGCTTTCGGTGCTGGCTTGCCCTGCTAATTGTCTTTGCAGCAAGACAGACATCAATTGCAAGAAGCTGGATGATGGGAACCTCTTCCCTCTCTTGGAAGGGCAGGATTCAGGCAGCAGCAATGGCAACACAAGCATCAATATCACGGACATCTCAAGGAACATCACTTCCATGTAAGTGGGCTGCTCTCCCGTGTGCCGGGCTCCGGTGCCCTCTGCGCTGTGCCATCGCTCGCCCCGTGCCAGCCCCGCTCTCCCTGCGGAGGACAACGATCGGGCTTTTCCCTCATCCCACCGGGCTAAGAAAAAAAAAGAAAAAAAAAATCCCACAAAAAAAAAAAAAAATCCCACCAAAAAAAAAAAAACCCAACCCCAAGCCCAGCAACAGTTTGGCCAAGGCTTAAAAGGAATGAAGTAAATGGGATTTGATTCCTTAGCAGGAAAGAACAGCAGGCGAAGATGCTAAAGCTGCTGCTTCCTTTAACTGTTTGCTTCTGCGGAGTGGGGGGGGGGGGGGGAGCGGCACAGCAGAGCCACACACCGCCACACATACCCAAATCGGGCAAGGAAAGCGCGTTCGGAGCCGTTTGCTCTTTTTGCAGACTTTGGATCTAATTAGCGCGTCATTTCTTCACCCACCGCCGCGGCAGCGCTGCCTTCCGCTACCCAGGGCTGTGGGATCTGCGCTCGGAAAGTAGGGGGGCTGGGGGGGGGGGGGGGGGGATATTGAAAAGCAGAACGGTGCACAGCATCCCTGGGTACCTCACCTAAGTCCCGCCGCTGTCAGCCTGCAGCACAGCGAGGGGATTCGTGCGGGAGGGGGCAGAGCCCCGCGAGCAGCTCTGGGGCACTTGGCGTTTGTTTGCGTGCTTGTTTATCTGGAAAATCAACTCCCAAGTAGCAAAAGCCCACGTTATTCCCGTCTGAAAGGAACACATCTCCTCCCGAATCCATCCGTGCGCGTGGAAAAGCAAAATCCACACCGCTTCCAATCTGGGCTCTTTTTCTTTTCTATTCTTTTTTTTTTTTTTTGCAGTGCTTTTTTTTTTTTGGGGGGGGGGGGGTGGGGGATGAGCTCCGAGCCGTTTCATCATTCTTATGCTAATTGAAATGTGAGCATTTAGGGAAATGCAGCCCCCGGAGCAAGTTGCTCAGTGGGAGCTGAGCGGAGAAGAGGTGGAATCCTTGATGCTGGCAGTTAAATGCAGCAAGGTTTGGCATGAGTAATGGAGGCTTATTTATTTATTATTTTGCGTGGAGGGAGGGTGCTTTGCTGGGTCTGTTGCGTTTGGTCGCCGTGCGGTTGCAGCAGAGCCGTGGAGTAATTGCGGTGCTTCCTTCCCTTGTCACCTTTGCTGGGTTAAAAGATGACCGGAGCAGTTTTCCTGCTCGCTTGCAGCGTCCAAGCAGATTTCCAGCACCGATCCTATCCCCCAGCCGTGCCACTGCCTTCCCGACAAGCCCACCCCGCAGAAATGGGGCGAAACTAGCGCAGTGCTCCCTTCCCAGTGCCCCATACCCGTCCTGCGCCGTGGGGCTGGGGTGTTTTCTCCGAGTGGGTGATGCTGGGGAAGTCGGAGGAACTCGTGTTTTTTCCCTGCGCTTGCTGTTTGTTGTGGTTTGGTTTTAACCCGTTGTTGGGCTGACGGCGCTGGGAAGGTTGGGAAGGCGTCGGTGTGGGTTGTCAGAGACACGCAGGCATCTGAACCGCTGTTACTGCGTGGGTCCTTTGTGCCCAGAAAATGTCTTTGCTGCTTCGAAATTGAAAAACGCTGATAAGCAGCCTGCGAAAAGGAGAAGGAGGGAAGAAGAAAAAGACTAAAGTCCGCAACTGGAGATGCTGGCTGTTTTGTTTTTGTTTTTTTGTTTTTTTTTTTTTTGGAGAGGAGCTTCTCTGTGTTGGAGATGAGGAGGAGGTGCCAGGTTTGGCTGGATGCAGCCCTGCGCTGCTGCCAGCCCCAGGCCCTCCTCCCTGGGTTGAGAGCAGGTGGGTGTTGGACTGGTGCGATCCCCAAAACGCTGCCAGAGGCTGAGACAGAACAGGAGTGCAAACTTTACCCAGGAGGTCTGTACTTCCAAGGGAGATGGTTTGAGTCTGGTGCCTATGGGAGCAGAGGGATGGGTTGGGTGATGGGGCTGCTCCTCAGTAAAGGAGGAGCCACTTAGAACAGGTTTGAACCCAGGTTCATGCTCTTGCATGAGTGACATGATGTCCAGCATCCGCCGTGCTCAGGGAGTGGTGGTTTCTGCTCCATCCTCTTCTGATGAGCGTGGAGATGGAACATGGGGTGGTGAAATCACCCTGGGCCAAGTGAGGCCTTAGTGATGTCCAGATGACAGCCTCAGCTTAGTAAGGGGCTGTGGCCTCAAGAGAAAACACTGAGCCGCCTCAGCACAGGCCTCCATCTCTGCCCAGGTGCAGGATGAGACCCCTCATGTTAACTCATGCCACCCAGGCAGGTCCTAGATAGCTTTGGATCATTTTGCATCTCCGTGCTGCGTGACAGGAGGGTGCCACCAAAGCAAGGAGGATGGAGGCACCCAGCCCACGGAATCCCACAGCATGGTACCCCACGTTGGATGCTTTGCTTTGCTGCTTCTGTTTTCCCACCCATCCTCCCTTTGAGGAGAGCACAGCAGTCCTGGGGCTGGGTGGGTTTGTTTTTGGGGGAGCAGAGTAAGGGCCTCCCCCCATGTCTAGCAGACAGTCTCAAGGCTTTGGGCTCCACAGGGGTGGCACACAGCCTTCAAGCAGATCCAGGCAGGGACAGGTTAACAGCGAAGCACAAGATGAAGATGGAGGAGGCTGGTTGGCTGCTGTCCCCTGCCCTTTCCCAGCGAGCCCAGGAATGTCTGATTTTTTGGATTACATCCCTAGTGATGTGGCTCTGGATGCAGAGGATCCCACCCAGCCGAGAGCTTGACATATGCCCCAGCAGCAGACCTCCCATCTGGCCTCACGCTGCTGCCTGCCAGCCTGCAGATCCAGGCACAGCATGACCCACGGAGCCGTGCTCACAACACGCAGTGTGCAGCCGGGGTGCTTTCCCCCATTGGCTCCCCATCCACAGGGACATGGGGGTGGCTGGGCTCGCCTGTGCCGCCACGTGCCAGGAGTTACCCTGCTGGCAGTGTGGGCAGTGCCTGCACGCTCCGGCATGGTGCGTGGGGAAGGGTGGATGGAGGAGTTTGCCATCTGGGCCTCCCTACTCCTCAGCTGTTGCTATGGCACTGTGGAGATGCTGCCAGGAAGGTGGCGGTGGTGGCCTGCATTTGTCACCCCTGGCTCCTTTTTAGGCAGGGAGATGTCCCCAGGTCTGGCTGCATCGCTCCCTGATGCAACCTCTCTGGGGAGCATGGGGTTTTTAGGGTAAAATATCCCACGTGGGTGGCTTTTTAGGGTGTATCTGTGCATCCAAGAGGAGATGGGTCATCACAGAGTGGGGTTTGGGGGTCCATTTGCTTGTGCACCCAAAGATGAGTGTCTCATTTTGGGTTCTCCCTCTGGGGACAAGAAGAGCAGCCCATGACAGCATCCTCTGTGTCCCATGGGCACGACTGGGAGTGGGTGAACTGTGCCAGAGCTGGATGTGGGACGAGAGCTGGGAGCCAACACCAGTGGTACCCCCGTACTTGTGCGTCCTCCTGGGAGCAGCAGAACTTGCTTTGGTGACCCAAACAGCTGTGAGCAGGGCTCGTGTTGGGAATTGCTCTGCTTCGGTCTCGCTGTGCTCCATGTGATGCTGCTCTCTGGAGACAAAAGGCTCTATGTCCCCAAAGCATCCTGTCCCATTGTTCTTCCCACCTCCTGGTCCCTGAGGTTTTGGCTGCTGCGGGATCTATTCAAAAGGGCCCTAATTCAGCCCAGCTTTGTTTTGCACAGCCCTTGTTTATGCAGAGTGGCTGTCCCAAAGCGAAGTCCCTGAGGGGGAGGGAGGCACAGCATGGAGCTGGGAGGGTGGAAGGAAGTTCTGAGATGCTTGGGAAGAAGAGGAGGGCTGGGATGGTCCCGTTGTCCTGGAGGTGCCTTAAGCTGGGAGCACTAATCCTGACTGCCACGGTGCTGTGGGATCAGGTCTGTGGCAGGTGTTGGCCAGTTTTTTTTTTTTTTTGAAGTATTTAAACTTGCACCAATGCTTGGGCCTGTTGGGTCCGTGCCCTGCCCTGATGACCTTTCTTCTGGAACAAGCTTGGATGAATACATTTCCCTGGCACAGACAACGTCTGGGACCTACTGTACTTTTGCAGCCTGCCAGGCTCTGTGCAGGCGCAGAGCGGAAGGATTTGGGACAGATGTGGTGTTGGGAGAAGTCAGCCATCAGCACCGGTACTCAGCTTGCCTTTCTCAGCCACGGCCAAGCTAAGTTGGAGCAGAGGACATCGGGCACCGAGAGTTACACCCCTGGTCTGACTGCGGTGTGGGATTTCTGCTGGGCTCAATTCCTGCCGGAGTCTGCAGCTCTCTGCCCTGCATGCCCCACCTGAGGGTTTCTCCAGGGAGGAGGCAGTTTTGTGCTGCTGGGACACTCCAGGATTTTTTGCTGTGCTCAACGTGGGGCCTGGTCTCCAGGTGACAGAGCTTGGTTTCAGGGTGCATGTGACATCTTCCCTACCCTAATCTCCTGTGAGGATTGGGGAGCTCTGTGCCAGCTCTGCTTGCTGGCTCCTCTCCCTGTAATGGGAGGATGCTCCAGGGCTAGGACAGGCATTTCACTGGGGAAAACGCAGGGACTGGGGGAAAGAGGCTGAGGTCTGACTTGCTTGCTGTTCCTTGGGGCTCAGAGGCATTTTAAATCTGGCTTTCTCTGCGAACCCCTCCGCAGCAGACCATTCCTGGGGTGTCCTTGGGGATTCCCTTCTGCAACTGCTGCTAGAGGGTGCCTGCCAATTTATTCTGGTTGGATTTGGTGCATCCCGTCAAGTGGGGAGTGAACCAACTCCTGATCCTGCCAGGCTTTCAACAGTGAGTGTTAAAAACGCTTGCAGCTCACCTGTTCAGCTTGTTATTTATGGGGCACGGTGAAATAGCAGTAATTTTGAGCTTTGGGCTTCCCGTGGAGGGGGCTTCAGCGGGTTGCATGGATGCTTTAGAAGCAGCTGTTTGGCAGCAGCGTGTGAGCTCTGCTCTTCCCCAAATTCTCTCCTGCATCAAGGGGTGCACAACCGAATCCTTTGCACGTCCAAGGAGAGCAGAGGTGGACCTTGCTGTGGGTCGTGCGTGTTGCACGGGCACCCACCAAGCCCAGACGGGTTTCTGCCCCGTGCTCCCTCTTTCTGCTCTAATCAGCCTTTCCCCTCCCACTTTCCGAAGGCGGCTGAGCCGCTAGAGGGCAAGCGGCTGCGTGAGACGGCTCGGGTGAGGCTGCAGCATCACCGCATCCCTACAGCCCTGCATTCCTCCGGGCAGGTCTCGGCTCCGCTCTCCTCCGGGGTCCGACGCTGGGTGCAGCGAGGGGATGCAGCAGAGCATCCTCCCACGGAGCGGTGCAGCAGAGCCGGGAATGGAGGAGATCTGCAGCTTTTTGGAAGGTGTCGACCCGCGTGGAGGTGATCTGTTTGAAATGCAGGGTGAGATATGGTTGATAAGGGACGGCGTGCAGCAGTTGGCACAGATTCTGGCTGGGAGCGAGCCACAAAACGCCGCTTGTTTGCATCTCTCTGTCACTGATGGGGAAACTGAGGCGTGGAGCAGTGCTCTGAGCAGGATGCTGATGACACAGACCCTTCATCTGATCCCTGGATATGGCATAGGGAGATGCCAGGCACAGAGGGAATAAAGCTGCCAGTTCTGTGACATCGAGCAGCCGTGAGAGGTGTCCTCAGGGAAAGCCTGGATGTGGAGGCAAGAGGGCACAGCTGAGAGCTGTCTCTGGCTGCCTGCAGGCTGAGTGCAGTGTGCTTTGCTCTTTCAGTTAACTCTTTGCTGCAGAAGTTAGAAGCCTGGAGAGGCTGTGTATCCTTCCCTATGGAAGAAGGCTGAGGATACCCTGGTGTGAGAAAGAGTGAGCAGAGGGTGGGAAACTACTCACAACCCCACAGCATCTTCCATTTGTAGCTCCCAAGAGTGATACACTCCACTCTGGCATGGTGGCCAAAGATGAAACCGGTGCTTCCCTACTGGCACTGGGCACATCCTGCCAACATGGTGGAGGGGCTGTGACACCCAGAGGTCCCAAAATGCAACAGCAAAAAGGTCCCCAGCATCAGAATGGGGATGATGATTTGTGGGTCTGGAAGGATGCTGTGATAGGAAGGGTATGGTAGGCACTGTTTTGAGCTGTGATTGTGTTCTGAGCTTCACTTCATTTTGGGGAAGAGGGATTAAACTCCCTTTGGAAGGCTGCACAGCAGTCAGTGATCTGCTCTTGACCCCCAGTATGGGGTCTGGGTGAAAGGGAGGCCAGGGATGGTGCAGATTATATTTACGTATTTGTCCTTTTCCATTCTCACCATGTCACTCTATCCTCTGTCCCATCTCTGTGAAGCTGGGGACCCTGCCCTGTCCCCTCTGTGTGACACCCACCAGGTGCTCTGGACCTTGCTTGCTTGGATGTACTGCATTTTTAGCTTGTTATCACGTGATGTAGCCTTTGGGAATCCAAAGCAGAGGCCAGCACCATTAATGCAGCAGGCTTTCCTCCAGCTGCCACGCAGTGCTCTGCTGTAGCAGACAGCTGAGTGTTAGGGACCATCGTTGCCATCTCCTCCACTCTCTCCTTCTCCCAGCTTCAGTCTGCCTGCACAGTGAGGAAAAAATCTCATTTAACCAAAGCTGTAGGTTTGGTACAGCCTGCCCGAGTTCCTCCTATGTGCCGTTCCCAGTCCTATCTCAGCTCCTTGTCTCTCCTGCCTTCCACACTTCCCAAGATGACACATCCCAGCCTATTGTGCTTCACTGCTGCAAGAAATGTGTTTTCATCAGCCTCATCCTTGTCCTCTGTGAGGATCCTGGCTGTCCCTGGGGAGCTGAGTAGAATGACAGCCCTGTCCTGTGTTGTGCGGGGCTGTTCCTTAAGAGTCCCTCTTGAAGTTATGCCCATATGAATCCTGCTATTAAATAACTTGAGAATGCTCAAGCAGATGCAGGTGTTATGTACAAACTAGCAGATTTCAACAAGATATGGGGTCAGAGATGCTGTGTGTTCCTGGCTCCCCAGCATCCCTCCCCTGGAACTTCCACTGTGCCAGCATAGGGTGGTTCAGTGGCACTGGGGATGTGTTTCCAGCATGAGCCTCATGTGAGCTGTGGACACTTCTGTATCCCCAGTGGCTATCCCAGGATAGGCTGTGTAGCAAGGAGAGCAGAGCAGCACAGAGCCAGGTCAGTGTGCACATAGCAGCCTGATGATCTCTTGGGAAGGACCATGCAGCTTGCTTTAAGTTGTGGTAGGTGCTAGAGGGTGTCCTTGGAAGCAAAACCTGAGCTTGGGAAGTGTGTGTAGGGCTTTTATGGGGTGCAGGTGTGCTGACTGGGCAGGGAGGGACCTGTCCAAGAGGGAACTCCAGGGGGCTGGCTCATGTGGGGTTAATGGCACCATGCAGGGCACAGCTGGGGCTGATTTGGAGGGGGCAGAGCCTAAGGAGGCTAAAGAGGGATCAGCTGGGGAGGCTGGGGCAGGTGTTGGTGATAGCAGTGCTTTTGGAAGGAGGCTGTGGAGCAGTTTCTGGAAGATTTGTTGGAGATTTCAGGTACAAAACTGTGCTGTTTTCTGGTCCGTGGGTTGGGCAGCAGTTGTGTTAGGAGTTGTGTGCTCAGTGGAGCCTGTGTATTTGTTGTTATTATCTTTCTTTGTGTTTTCCTGTTGTTTGGGTTCCATGGGTTCAGTATGACTCCTGAAGCTCCAGCCCTTAGTTCCTGCAGTGATTCTGAGCTTTGCTGCTTTAGAAACCCTGGTCCTTGTGCTCCCCTCTAGGTACAAATGAGCTGTGCCCCCTCATGTTCCCAGCCTGAGCTGAGCTTGGTGCTGCTGCTGCTGCTTCATGCTGCACGTGGACCCCGTAATCCAAGAGGAGCCCCTGGGTGGGCTGTGCTTGTCCCACTGTGCTTTGAGCTGCCCTAGCCCCATGGGAGGACTCTAAGAGGCACTGGGAGCAGAGATTTATTTATTCAGAGACTTAATTAGCATCTTTAAATATTAAATAGTAAACAAGCCATGTCTAGCGGGATCAACGTTTACAAACAGGGATTTTATTTATTTCTTTTTCATCCCTCTCCGGGACATGCACTTGTGTTGTAAGGAGGAGTAGCTGTGTGTGTGAGCTGTGGCCAGCAAGGGATGAGCCTAAAGCCCTACTGGGGTGTGGGGGTGGGGAGAGAAGGGGTCCAAGCAGCCAGAAGGACTGGGAAAAAGGAGGCAGGGATGCAAAAGAGCTGGGATGAATGCTTGGAGTGTTGGGGCATTGCAAGGCAGGGTTTTGGATGTTCTCTTCAAGGCTGTGCAGGAGGTGTGCTAGGAGTCAGCGGCTCCTTGGATGTAGCAAATTGCAACCCAAAGGTGGTGGTCCCTGCAAGGGGAGGTGTTTTGCTGCTGATCTGTATGCCGTTATCTCTGCAAATGGAGGCCTGCCTGTAGCAGATTACACTGGGGGTTATTTATTGGCAAAGCGCTGTACAGTTTTAATTTTTCCTTTTTGCTTATTCAGGCTTTAGCTCCAGAGGAAAATAGCCTGGGGTGGCTATGAAATGGATTCTCTCTGCCCCATTAACTTATTCAGTGCGTTTAATGGGCCTTTTTTCTCTGAGCCTTGAAGCCATCATTAAAAGGCAGAGATTTATAAAAGCAAAGATACTCCTGAGCGTTAGTCAAACTTTGGGGCAGAGGGGTGGGGGCTGCAGTGGGTGTGGGACGCTGTGTGCCTGCTGGGGACAGGGCTGTGGCACCATCTGGGCAAGGCTCAGTGCTCCCCTTTGTCCTGAGCTCTCCTCCCTCCTGCTGCTAGAGGAACCTGTGCTGAGCAAGTCAGTGCTGCAACCAAAGTGTGAACTGTTGAAAAGTTACACTTGTAGTCTGGTGGCTGCATCTGTGAATCTGGAGGGTGGCTGGAAAAGGAGCCTGAGGTGCAGTGCCTGAGTGAATCCCTTCTTTGTGTCACAATGTGTTTCAAGTGCACCTTTTGCAGAGGTTGCCTCCGGCATGTATGACTGATGGGGAGAGGAGCAGGAGGGGGCTGGGAGCAGAGCAGGTTGGCCTGGATTGCTCCTGAACTTTAAGTCAAACCTGTACAGGAAATCTTGTCCTGGAGTTTCCTGGCCTGTTGCACGTCCTCAGGTGCCCCAGCAGTGTGTGCTGAAGGGAGGATGCTACAATGGGGTAGAGCAGGGAAAACTTTCCCTGTATACTTCTGTGTGTTTTTAATGCTACGTGCATCCCCCTGCTCGGATGGAATCCATGCATCTCTGCACTCATCCTGCTTCCAGATCAGTAGGGCTGAGCAGCAGCAGCACCACCACTGCATTGAGACTAAACTCTGAGCCCCTCAGTGTCCCTGAGGGTGCTGTGGGCAAGCCATGGTACTCTGGGATGGGAGGATCCCTGGTGCTGGCCTGCCTGTAACCTCTAGAGCAAGAGGAAGGTTCATGGCAAATCCAGCTGCTCCCATGTGCCTTGCTGGGTCACGATAATTAGGGGAAGGAGGTGCTCATTTCCCAATAAACAGCAATAAAAAGGAATTCTCCCCTGCCCCTGTAAATCCTTGCCTCCTTGGTGCTGTTACCTGCTGTGTAAATTGCTGCTGGCCCCGTAAATCAGCTGTGCTTTGCTCCAAGTCCCCTGCAAGTGCCCCTTCTCTGTAAATCCTCTGTCCCCATCAGCTGTAAATCCTGAGCCTCTGTACAGCTCCCTGACCCTGGGGGGGCTGCAGGGATGGGCTCCTGGAGAGCACTGCTCCTCCAGGACTGCTTTGTTTTTTGAGATGTAAAAATAGCCAGAGTGAAAAGAAAATCTCCATTTATCCCTCAAGTGTTCAGGGTCATTTCGTGACCCGGCTTTGCCATGCCTGTGTTGTTTTCTGTTTCCAGTGAGCACTGAAGGAGTTGCAATCAGCAGAGTTCCCTTATGGTAACAGCCATCTGCTGGGGTGCTGCTGCTACCCCATTGCTGAGCTTTGGCACCCTACAAACTGCAGGAATTGCTGTGCTTTGTTTTTTTTTTTTTTTTTTTTTTTTTCCCTTATGAAGAACTGAGGCAGGGGATGAGGCACATCCCTGATTCCAGAGATGGGCAAGAACCTGGTGTGGTGACATCAGCTCAGCGCTGTGTTCTGCATTGTTCACATCATTGCAAAGGGCTGTAGTTGGGGCTGGTGGCAGAGAGGGGTCTTTGGGGTAGGCAGGAGCTCTGCTGGGTGCACACCATTGGTGCTGAGCTGCGAGGTTGGGGTGCTGGAGAGTGGAGATCAGGAGCTGGTTGCTTGCAAGTAGAGCTGCCTTTTCCCTAATGAGCAGGAGTAGTAATCTCCTCGCTGTCAGAGTTATCAGATCTCTTCCCCAGCTTCTCGAGGCTGGTGCAGCAGCAGGATGAGGCCACTGGGGGATCTGGGATGGTGCCCTTGGCAAGGCACTGCCTCCATGCAGGGTTTGGAGGCTTCCCCTTGGCTCCCCACTGAGCAGAGCAGCGTGGGAGAGCTGATTGCCCTCTGCTTTCTGTAGTTGTCCTTCTGGGGATGTATCCACCGGTGTCATCCATGGCTGAATTCTACCTGATCCTCAATAAAAGGTGATGCTGTGGAGGTGAAGCAGGAAGGTGCTGCTTTGGGCACTAATAAATTGTTCAACCCCTTGGGCACATGCTGTGCTGAACCTGGGCTTGTCCCAGCTCTCTGTATCCTTCAGACATTCCTCCTGCTGTCAATTTTGCTTTTTATTTTTTGCATTTTGTTGTTGTTCCTCAGCATCTTATGTCTGAGGCTGGCTGTTGTGTGTTAACACTGGCACGTGCTACCTTGCAGGAGGCTGGAGAAGGTGCATGGCAGCAGCATGGGGATGCTGAGAGAGGTGGGGAAGGCAGGGGGCAGCGAGGAGAGCTGAGGCAGATTTTAGAAATCCATAGAAATAGCAAAAATAAATTTCCAGCAAACACTTCCAGTCCTGCAGTATTAAGAAACTGAAGCACCAGAGGATAAGGCGAGCATGAGCAATAACAGTGGGGATTTAGGAAGAATAAATCTTGCCAGACAAACCTGATTGCTTTTTCTTTTTGATGGAATCGCAAAATTAGTGGCTGAGCAAGAACGTGGAAATCCTGATATATTTGGATTTAGTAAAGCATTTGATATAGTGTCTTGCCAAATCTTACTCTTAAAATTAGTTTGGTTTGCCTTGGATACAATGCTGCCAAAAGGAGGGAAAATGGACTGTAGGGTTCTGTGCAAATAGTGGTGGAAAGAGAAGGGAAAGGGGGAAAAAGCCATGTGGGTGGGGTCAGATTATTGTGGGAGGTTGCTGGGTATGAGTGGTTGTTGGCTGGGGGTGTCCCCAGGCTGTGACGTGGACCTGGCACCTTGTCGCCTTCACCCCTGTGCAGTGTGGAATTGCCAAGCTGCCCATTTCACGGCTTGTTTTTCCAGATATTACTGAAGATGTGGAGAAAATATTCAGTGTGACTGTCGGAAAGAACATCCCTGACCCGTGGAGTCAGGCATGTTTCCTCAGGGAAACCTTCTGTTTTGGAGTGAGCCTCGCTGGAGCAGCTGGAGAAGGCCCTGGGGGGATTAGGGCCATCTGATGGGGAGGGGACCTCCTGCCTGGGGTTGCCTGCAAGACATCGAGGTGCTGTTTTTTCTTTAGCTATCTGCAAATGTAAAGATACTGTAGAGATGCAGCATGCTGGAACATGTTTTAGTGGACGTGTAGGTGACTGTTGGTCTAAGATCAGCAACTTAGAGGTCTTTACCAGCCTTAATGATTCCACGTTTGCAGCTTGCTGGGGGGGTTGTTGTATTACACAGGGATTTGTGGAGCTGGAAACATCTTCTGGAAGGTGATGGGACTTCATTTTGGTGCTACAGCATCTCTTGGGGGTAACACAGGGTTTGTTCATCTCTTGCATTGCTCCCCACCACCCAAGCCCGTAGCTGAGACCACTCATGGGATGTGGATGTTTTAAAGCCAGGCAAGGTTCAGGAGGTATTTTTAGCTGTTCTAATTGTGGCAAATAAATGCCATTTTTACTTGTTGGGATTGAGCTACGGATAAATCACAACTAGTTCTAATGATGATAATTACCGGATTTCAATATTTATAGAAACGGGCGCTTCCTTCGTATCGGCGGCTGCTGCTGTGCTCTCACCTTCACAGATCGAAACCTTGGCTCATTATCGCTGCAGCTATTTATTTACTTGCACATTTTTAACCCATGGATGGCAAGGCAGGGGGGATGTGGAATGATACGGGCTTACTGTGGTCGTCGTATCTTTGGGCTGAGGATGGAAGTTGTCTCCTGTGGGGCTACTGGCTGCGTGCTTTCTTTGTGGGTACCCTTGGAAGATGATCTTGAGTGTTTGAGCTCACCTGTGCCTCACAGAGCTGTAACCCCCGAAGGGTGGAGGTGGCTGTGCATATTTTTGCATATGTTCATTCTAAGAGTTCAAAATATGTAGGTAAATAAATGTGTGTATATGTCCCATCCCCTCACCTGAGCTGGGATAGGCATGCAGCTGCCTCAAGCTGTTCCCATCCCACTCATCCTCATGGGCAGTTCAGACCCTTGCACCCAGTGGGTCAGAAGCCCCCACTCCCTACAAGGTGTAGAAAAGATTCACTTACTCAATTTGCTATCTCTCCAGTGCCACATAAGCTGTATTGATAAATTAATCTTATACTGTTGTGACTAAACAGCCCTGCAATTTTTTACACTGTGCGGTCTAATCTGTCTTGACAGCTGTATCATTAGTTTATATTTGTTGTAATCTTATTTGCCGTATCAGCTGGGGGGGAGTCTGGGGTTGAGGCAGCACTGTGCTGCCGTGCAGGTTCTGGGTGCTGCTGGTGCCTCAGGGTGCAGCTGGGATGGGCAAAATGGGGACGCTGGGTGCCCAGAAAACCAGCCCTGATTTACTGCTCTTCCAATGAGTAGATAATATCCTCTTTGTGGCTGACCCAACCTTGCCAAAGCAGATGCTGGTGAGGTCCTTGTGGGACAGGATAAGGGTGCTGAAAAGGTGAGCACTGGGAGATTGATGTCTTAAGATGGGCTGTTGGGTGATGGGTAAGTTGTTTGCTCTGTCTGCTTCAGCCTTTTGAATGATGGCGGTGCATTCTCTGCCTCGGAGGTGAGGACTTTGGGGTGGGAGAGGGGCTGTGGGAGCAGGATCAGTGTGGTCACCTGCACCTTTGGGGGTATGGGGCCGTGTGCTGGGATGAGGACAGGGATGAGATGTAGCATCATGAGATCACACAGCTGCAGTGACGTGATGCAATAGGAGGATTGCAACTGCTCCTGGTCCATGCATGGCCAGGCTTCAGGATGGATATCAGGAAAAAAAAAAATCTCTTCTTGAAAAGAGCAGTGCTGCACTGGCACAGGCTGCCCAGGGAGGTGGTGGGGTCACAGTCCCCGAAGGTACTCAGGAACCATAGAGATATGTCACTGAGGGTCATGGTCAGTGGGTTGGGGTTGGATTGGCTGATCTCTTTTCCAACCTTCATGATTTGTGGATGGCTTCCTAGCTTTGCAGGCGGGTTTGCATGGCACTTCTTGCCAAAACTGTGAAGCAAAATGTTCTGGGCTGATGCACTGACATTTCTGGGAGCAGGGAGCAAAGATGTTGTGGTAAGCACCAAGATGATCAGAGTGGGAAGCTCTTTGTCTGCTGCTTTGTGCTTTAGGTCTTGAACCTGTTTAAATCCAGGCCAGAAATGGCAGCAAGTGTCACTGGAGCACCAGCTCCTGTTTGCAGCATCTCTGACCAAAGTGAGGGGCTCAGTGACTGCTCAGCCCTTCCTTCTCTCCTTCATGCAGCGTGTCATCTAGGAGAATGCTTAGGGTCTGGCAAGGCTGAGGATGTATATAGCTCCCAATGTTGATGTGCCCCTTGAAGTTTGATGATGCAAATGTTTTTTTTTTAGGACTACAATCAGGACTTGTGCCCAAAGGACAAGCAGGATTTGGCAGCTCTGTGCTAAAGTCAGACCCAGCCCAGCACCCCATTGATGTGCCATAGTGCATCTCAGTGCTATGATGGCACTGCCTGTGTGCTGCAGGACCAAGGCAGAGAGGGGACATGCTGTGTGATGGACCCTGAGGCTGCTGGTAGGGTGGAGATGATGTGAGATGGGTGCAGCGTTGATGTGAATGTAGGAAAAACCCTTCTCTGTGAGATGGATGCTTGGGGAAACACCCAGCTCGACATCTGCAGCCTGCTCATTGCCAAGTGTGCAGAGATGCTGTGAAATGAGCTCTGTGCATGGTTTTTGAGGCAGGGACATGGGAGCACAAGGCAGGCAGCAGAAACATCTCTAGAGGGATGTGCAGCACCCGAGGCAAAGCTTTCCTCTGCTTCTGCTGCCCTGTCTGTGCCCATCTCTCTGCCTACAGCAAGGCACTGCTAGGGAGGCTGCACCTTGCTGCTGTTTATAACCCTTAGCCAGTGTGAGGGTGTCTTGATTTATTACTGCTTTTTATCCTGGCTTATCCCTGGGTGAATTGCAGGTCCCTGCCCTGGTTTCCAGATGAGTCTCAATCAACCTTCAGTGCCAATCACGGCTTTTAGGTCAGGGCATTCCCTGTGCAGCTTGGGGTAACCTCCAGCACAACCAGTTCCTGGGCACTGGTATCAACTGGGAACCACAGGGAGTTCTGGCTGGCACTGCTACGTTCCACCCATACTGATGAGACCATTTCCATAGCAACTACAGAATTTTTCGAAGGGGAGATAGGGAAAAGATGTATAAAAAAACAAAAGCTACCCAGCTGCAAACTGCTTTGGGCAGAAGGTGTTGGTCAGCAGGTGTGATGCTGAGGGTTCAGGAGACTGTGGGTTGCCCCTCACCTGGGATGGCTTCCTTGGCTCAGTGTTGAGTCCTTGTGACTAGGAATCCATGATGTCCAAAGTATGGAAACCAGAGGTGATGATTGTATTGGATTGCTAGGCAGGGCTGTGGTGTGCTGCTGGGATAGGGATGCTGGGAGATGTCCTGCCCTCACCTATCACTGTCCTTCAGAGATGGATCATGGGAGCTCTGATTCCTGGTTGAACTCAGGTATGTTTCCCTGTAGAAAACTTGAAGAATGAATTACTGTTATGTAGTACAGCTGCTTTCTTCCACTGGGCAAACCTTATGCTGGTGTCTAGTGGGTTGCAACCCTGTTTGCAGCATGGGAGCTGAAACTAGATGATCTTTGAGGTCCTTTCCAACCCAAGCTGTTCTCAGACGATTCCTGATAGTACTGTGCAACCCACCCTTGTTCCTCCTGCACATCAGACTCTCTCCATGCCATTGAGGTACCCGCAAAGGGAGGAGTGATGCAGGAAGGCTGTCCCACACCAGCTGCAGTCCCCAGTGAGCCCCAGCCTGGCATGCAGTGCAGGCTCTCAGGCCCCAGCTGCTGCAGGCTGTGAGTGAGCCAGCAGCACACAATGTCCGTATTCTTTGTGCGGAGTGATCTTCTCTTTGCTGCTGACTCTCTGGGCTCGTGTGCTTTGCTCCAAGGTCGGGATGGGACCTCCAGGTCCTGCAGAGGAGCAGAAGTAAAGTTTGAGTGATTGTGTGCTAGCAAAACTAAGAGTTGAATCTACACAAGGTTCAAGGATCTGGGGGAAATTGCTCTGTGACCCTCAGCAGCACCAAGAAGTAATGCGTCCCACTAAATATATCATCAGAATCAGTGGTGAAAGGTCGTGTTTGGGTAGCAGGAACCCGTGTGCTTCCCCTTGGGGAAGTTGCGCCTATATCTGTGCCTTTAACTGGAGATCTGAGATGGGAATGTTCTCCATATTCCATGCTTCCATGGCTGGGTCAGCTCAAACACAGCAGCCCTGTTAGCAGCATCTATAGCTGTCAGTGCCTTCTCGTGTAATATGTTTGCAAAGCCCTTTTTTTTTTTCCACGTTTCTGTGAACAAAGTGGAGCACTGGGAGAAGAGCTTTTAAAGTGTCTGTTCCTGCCCTGCCTCCTCCTGCCTGTGTCATGTTTACAGGCACGCTGGCTTACGTCTCCTTCTAAGAGCCGGTTGTCTCCCCATTACATACCTGCTATTTCCATGACCTTCCACCTTATTGTAATGTGTGCATCCCCCTCCTCTCGAGTGATGTTTCTGTTCTTCCACCTCTGTGATAAGCAGAAAAATGCAAGTGGAGGAGAGAGGAAAAAAAAACAAAGAAGGGATACTTTATTTTCTCTGCCTGGGCTGATTGCACACTGCGGGAATCCAAATGTTATCCTGATGCAAGTCTGCTGCCAGCCTGTGGGGTTGGAGGCTCAGCATCCAGAAGGGTCTGGGAGCTGCTGTGCCTGTCCCAAAGCGGCTGGGAGCCTGGCCCCCCTCCAGCCCAGCTGGGCATTGCTTCGTAAACATCGGGGCAGCCAAACTGCTGGGGAAGCAGAGTTCAGGCTCCTTGGGAAAACGAGTGCTTCGTGAGAGCAGGACGTGAGCCCAGGACAGATTGGCTTTGCCCATGCTGCACGGGGTCAGCAGGTTTCCTGGTACTAGGGCTACATAAGGCTGGGAGATTGAGAAGAAGGATGGGATGGAGGATGCTGGGTTCAGCCACTGAGCGGCTGCAGTCATGGCAGAAGTGCAGAGATCTTTGGATGCCTGTGGTTCACAGCTCTGAGCTTTGAATTTTGCACTTTGGGATGCAAACAGAGGAGAAGTGTCCGCTGCATGGCCCCAGAGCTTGCAGTTAAATTTAAACAGGGTTTGGGATGAAGCTGATGTGGATGGAAAAGCTGCCAAATTTAGACTCCTGTGGAGCTTGCACTTTTGGAAAGCGTGCCTGTGGGTTCATGGGGGTGTGCAGCATCAAGCAGAGCTGGGAACAACAGTGGTCTGAATGGAAGGGGACAACCACAGGGCTCAGGACAGAATACTTGGTGGCACTGCTTGTGCCAAGGGTTACTCCTGTCAGGTTGAACCTGGTGATCCCACACACTGGCTCCATGCCTTCAATTGCTGATGTGTGCGGGCACCATATTCTCCAGGAGAGGCACGAAGCTGGAGCAGAGATTGGCAACTCTGTCTGCATGACTTTATATATCTTTTATTTCTGGACAGCCACAGACCTGTTCAGAGGTGGGAGCGCAAGGGAATCTTGCCTCTGGTTTGAAGTTGCAGGGAGGGTTTAATAAGGCAGAATATCATTACCGGAGCTGATTTTGACCAGGGTGCTGCTTCCTCTATAAAATGCTGTTTGATCTTTAAAGACCACAAAATGCTCCATGCTGCCAGCTCTCACTGCATGTGAGATCCCATGGGTAAAAGCAACATTTCCCTTTGACCTGGAGGGTGCATTGGGAACCAGCTGCTGCCCAAAGGGGAGCCTGCTTCATCTCCTACACCCTATAAAGCAAGGGTGTTCTCTCATCCCAAGGTCTGTGCTCATTGTAAGATATCTGGAGGAATGGTCTCTCTCCCCCTGGATTGCATTCTTGTCCTGGATGACTGTGGTGCATATGAACACACTGGTTTCTGATTGAGTCATTACAGGGGGTTAATGAGATTTTATCAGCACAATGGGGTTCTGGGACATCTCTGGTCTTGAGCACTAGCTGAGATGTAACAGTGATGAGAAATTAAGGAGGATGTTGGAAGGCAATTGCCCTGCTGCCCACAGCATTCCTTCATCTCCACTGTCCCACTTGCATCTATTTCTTCATTTCTGAAAGCAAGTGCCTGGGCATAACTCTTCCTGCACTGAAAAGCCTTGGATGTAGTGTGAGAATATTCCCATATTCTGCAGCAGTCTGTTCGTTCTGGGTCTGGGCAGCCTGCTGTCCTTTGGTGATGCTGACACATTGTCCTTGTGAGGGATTCTCTCTGCTCCTTAAGTCACCAGCCAGAGCTGGGCAGAAGCTCCCCTGGGTTCACAGAATATCCTGAGTTAGAAGGGACCCATAAGGATCTCTGAGTCCAACTTGGGGTGGGAATGGAGGGCTTTTTCTCTTGCCCAGCCTTTCTGGATGAGCCCAGTTTGGGTTGTTGAGTTGGATGTCCAAGCTGATGGTGGTTGGACCCACGGGAGCGTGACTGGGAGCATCCTCCCCAGCACTGTGTATTCTATGTGGCCTTGACAAGAGGAGCAGATCTGTTAACACTCAGGGAGCTGTGTCACAGTGGTGTGTTTTACGATCGTTACCTTGACGAATTGCAATTACACTGTGGGGTTACACTAATAATTAATTCTGCAAAGCTGGATTTGCTTGCATCCCCACCCTTTCTCTCACTGACCTCAAATTATCCTTAATGATGTAAAGTTATCTGCTGCTGGGTGACTTTTCCATGTGCACTTGGGAAGGGGAAGCCCACACTTTAAATAGGGAAAATATTGCCCTCATAAGTCTTCATTCAGCTGCACTTGCCTTTAATGCTCAGTTACCAATTCAATTTTATAACTTCCATATTGAGGGAATCAAGTCCTTCATGCCTCTGGTTATTAAATGTATGTGATAAGTGCCTTATAATACTGTGAAAGATGGCTGATTTCTTTACAGCTTCCCCAGCCCTGTGGATAAAAGGGGCTGTCAGCCCCAGCTTGTCTGTGCTGTGCCCCAGAGCACAGGGTTTGCCCCAGTGGGATGATATTGGTAACAGTGCTTTCCCAGCTTCCAGGGCTTGCTGTCCACTTCTGCAGCACCTCTGCCTGGAGGAGGCAGGGCTCAGTAGTCAATAGATAACTTCTGTCTGTTCTTCCCACCATCACATTCATATTTTCATGGTCTAGTGCTGGCGTGCCAAGTGGTTTGTTTATAATGCTAAACATATCAGGTAATTGAAAGCTAATGCTTCTATCTGCATTGCGAGGTGTAATGTGCCTGGATGACAAATCAATTTTCCTGTTGCCCTGTGAGAGAAAGGAGTCCAGTACTCTGCTTGCCTTTCCAATGTGTGTGTATCCTGAATTAGAAGGGGCCCACAGGGATCATTGAGCCCAGCTACTGGCTCCATGCAGGACCACCAAGAATGCAAACCGTATTTCTGAGGGTGTTGTCCAAACCTTTTTTTTTTTTTTTTCAATGGCCACATCCCTAGGAGCCCAACATAGTGCTTGTGCAATGTGACTCTGAGGAAGGTGTGCCATCTGCTCTGTCAGATTGGAGCTGATGGCATCCCGATGGAAAGTCATCCTCCTTCAGTCTGGGCTGGATGTAGATTTGGGTAGCATATGTGTACACGTGCTACGTAATACTTGGTGCTCATCAAGTGCTTTTTTTTAGCTATTTACCACAGCATTTGAAAAGCTGAGAGAGATTAGATAAATATTATCCTTGTCATATAAGGAAGGTGAAGGAAGGTCAGAGACATTAAGTAGCCTCAAGCTAATCACTCGGTAAATTGGCATAAGCTGCTGCATTTCACCCTTGGCTCATTCACATGGGATAAAACGAGCCTGGTTGTGTTTAAATGTTTGTGGATGTTTTCATCTCCCTTGCTGTGTTGGTCCTGGGCTGGAACAGGAGCACATGGGGCTGTGCAGGCTTGTTGCGTGGTCTCAAGAAGGTGACCCCAGCTCGTGTTGTCAAACATCTCTGGCAAAGTGATGGGGAATTCCCATGGGACGGTGGCAACTGGTCTGCTTCCAGTGAATGGGGTTGGCTCTTGGCATGTCTGGAGGTCAGCCAACAGTTAAACCCTGCCACTGGGTGACCATATGGCCAACGAGATCTCTGAACTGTCAACAAAGCAGGGAGAAAGCCACTGGCTTCACATTGTGCCTGGGAGCTCTGTGGGACCGGAAGAGAAGGCTTTGTAAGTGGAGGCTGAGATACAATGCAGGGCTGACCTCCTAAGGATAACTTTTGTCAAGATAACTTTTGTCTGGATAACTCTATATCTGGTAACTAATTTCCTAAGCAGAGAGACTGCTTCATGGTGAGAGGTTAATATGATGGTGTTACGCTGGGAATAGCACAGCGTTGGAGGTGAAGGGGTGGATAAAGGAGAAAAGGTGGTGAGACACATTGAAAGTGGTTGCTTGGAGGTGGAGTTGGCTCCTACCTTCGTGAAGGCATTGGCACAAAAGGCTTGAGCTGGCTCGTGGGCTTTGCTGCTGGCTCAGTGCTGGGGCTGTGGAGGCACAGAGGACTTAGCACAGATGAGGGCAAGAGGGGAAGCAAAACCAAGGAAGTCTATAGCCCATGTGTAGGAGTCAGATGGGCTTTTACTGTCAGCTGGGAAGTCATATCTGTTGGATAAGTACTTGGTGCAGTGCTGGATTACAGATGTGCATGCACCACTGTGCTGTTGGAGTTGTGTTAAGGATACTATGATCTTGGGCTGAAAGCCAAGGCATTGTGAGTGCAAGCAGGGAACTGCCCGTATAAAACTGAGTCCTCCTGGAGACTGCTTTGTGCTTCTGGTCACTCTTATTGAAGATAAGAGTACTTAAATAGACTGATGAAGTAAATGGAGCAGTCTTCTATTACAGCGGTGCTTATTGTGAAGGTCACCAAAGCTCTAGCTGTGTGCTGGGTCTGAAGCCAGAAGTGAAACAACCTCACCAGCAAGGCTCTGTCTGAGCAGTGTTATCTGCATTGCTTCTGGGTCTTCAGTTAGTATCTCTTCAAGGCATTTGAGACAATTTGCCTTGCAATTCACTGCTTGGTACAGACGTGCTGCTTTAAGCGATCTGACCTTGTGTAATTTGTAAATGATTGCTGGACGGGTTTGACTTCCTTGTAAAGGAAGGAGGAGTAAAATAACAGGAAAGGAAAAAAGCTGCTTAAGCAAGGATAATTTTGACGCGAGACAAAATAAATATGAAGTGCTTGTGGTGTATGTTGCTGTAAGAAATGAGAAGAGCAGGGTTCCAGCGCGGCATTTCAGTACAAATCTGGAAGGTAAAGCCCCAGCTACTCCTAAACGGTATGGTTTGGTCTGTAAATGGCAGCTTTGCAGTGCAGGAGACCTCAACTTGACTGGGACCTGCCAAACAGTCACGAGGTAGAGAAGGAAGGGAGTATTAAAAACAAACAACCCTTCTTCCCTTTGCATCCCCCTCTAAAAAGCGAGCACTGCCATTTTGTTAGCGATTCATCTCATATGGTCTCGATATTAAAGCTGGAAATGAATCTAGGTGGATATGTGTATGGTACACAGCTCAGGATTTGTGGAGTATGGTATTATTCTTGAAGCTATTGCATCTTGCAGAAGAGCGGCTTACCTTAGTAATAACTGAGGAATGCCTCAGGAATATATGCTTAGAGGAGTTTGCAGAGGGGAGGAGGGAGAAACCCATGGGCTGTAACTCATACCTAAAAGTTTGATTGCAGAGAACTGGGCAGGGCTGGGAGTTGTCACATCTGTTTTTGTGTGAGCCCTGCGCATGTGGTCCTGCCAGGTTAATGATCTGAGACAGAGGAGAAGGGAAAGGTTCCATTTTGGGTAGAAATGGGGAAGATGTAATCTTTCAAGGAAAAGCAAAGCCATGGAAAGCAAAGAGGAGGAACTAGCTGAGAGATGGAAGGACGTGAAGAGGGACTTCAGTTTTAGGAATGAAGTTTCTTTGGTTGGTTTGCTTTCCTGTGTGACTGCTGCCAGTTTTGCAATCACAGCTTGACTCTTTGAACTTTTGGAGTAAGATGCATTTCTGTTTATTTTGCGCTGGCTGGGTTCTCCTGAATCCGCTTCTTAAAGGTGACGCTACTCTTCGTAAAGCTGTAGAGAGCAAAAGAAAATGGATTTCTGGGTGTATTTTTTGGGGTGCCTGTCAACAAAGTGTGACTTTGCACTTTGAGGAGCTATGGTGTGACTCCTGCGAGGTTGAAAATAATAAGATATATATATAAAAGAAAAACAGCTTTCTGGGGCCCCTTGTGAAGGGAAGCATCTGTGTAGCTACAAGGGCTCAAAGTCGCTTGCTGAACTGTGCACCTAATTCAAGATGATGCTATCACCCTCAGTTGCACTCTATGTAAAACAGCTGCTGTGTCGTGGGATTATTCTATACGTAAGTGTGTGTGTATTTATTTCCACTTCCCTTGTCACTCCCTATATGGGTGTTGCGTGTGTATGTTAAATAACAAACCAAAGCTTATCTGGCTCAGGGAAATCCTGGGCTGCCTTTGTGAGGCTGGAGCATGGATTCTGGAGGTTTGTTTAAAACTTGGTGCACTGTCAATTCTGGAGGGATTGAACTGCTGAGAGGGCAATGGCTATTCTGCCCAATGGGGGTCCGCACTGTTATTATGGCTTTCGAGTCCAGAGAAAGCCAAGATGTTTGTAGTTCTGTCAGATTTGCAGCTCTCACCAAGACCTCCACTCACCAGCAAGCCTATGAGTGTAGCTGGGAACAAGCTCAGGTCTCTTCCTACCTCTTATAATATGCTGCATGTGGCTTTGAGTGTCAGGTCAAAAATAACCTTGACTATTTTATTTTAGCAACCACAATCAATAAAACAAGAGCCAATCTGGCTGCCATCTCCTTCCCAGCTGTGGTTGCTCCATAGCTCCTGGCTCAGGGTTGCTCCATCTCTGCCCTTTATCAGTGCTGCAGCTCCAGCATGCCCTAGTGGTAAACCCATGTCTTCTCCTTCCCGCCTCTTCTTTTCCTGAAGGAGCCTCTCCTTTGGGTTGCTTTTTTGTAGCTTTGCAAGAGGCAAGTCCTCAGAAATTCAGTCCTGCAGCCTCATGCCCCAGGACATGAAATTTTAGTGCTGTCCTTTGGAATAGAATGGCTTGGGATAGAAGGGATGTTAATGATCCTCGAGCTCCAACCCCCTGCTGGGTGCCCCCATCAGCTCAGGCTGCCTGGGGCCCCATCCAACCTGGCTTTGAGCACCTCCAGGGATGGGGCACCCACAGAGGTGACTCTTGTGGATCTCTGCTTTTCTTGGGTCTGGATGGTGATAGCAGAGAAACATGTTCAGGGTTTAGGTTTAATCTGAATTTTGGATTTGTGCTTTCTTTTTTCTTTATCTGGATGGTATTTGGGATGTAGTTTAAGTCAGTCCAGATTCTGTTGTGCTTGTGCAAACACTTCTCCAGCACTTGCTTTCTCAAGAAGGAATGTATGACCTCTGTGACTGTTCCAGGAATGGCAGAAGGTCCCCATCCCTCTTTATTCACCCTCTTTTCCACCATGAGAGGTTCTGTAACCAGAGGTGATGGTCATTAGTGTTGGCCCATCACCCCAACTTTCCATCACGTTGAAATGTTTCTTCTCCCAGGGCTGAGCACAAAGCAGTGATGGCATTGGGGGACTACCTGGCTGGTGAAGACCAAGCCTCCTTCCAACTGCACAGTACTGCAGCTTGTTAGGGGACCTGTGGCCATGCTGCTGCCAGCATTGCTCCTGTGCTGCAGATAATAGGGGACCCTGTCCTCTGGGGCTGTCGATCTGTCACCTTCCCCCAGCTCTAATAGTTACTGAGTAACGATCCCATGGTGACAGATCTATTTCTGTTTTCGTTCTCCATAACATACCTGCTAGAGTGCCCCAGGCGACAGAGGAATTTATAATAAAGGCATGGTTTCCAAACTGAGTTTGGCACTCTGCTGCCAGCAGCACTTCCAACTAGCAAAGACCAGCACCCTGTTTGTCCACTGTAGTGAGAGAATGGATAAATGTATGACCATTTTCCCTCCCCCTTTTAGGCCCTGTATTTGTGTTGAGAGGTTTTATTTACTTTTACTCCTTTTGAGTGGCCTTGTTTCACTGACATGCATGGAGAGGAAGCAATGACTTTACCAATGGTGTATGATGGGTCAGTTGCATTTCCTACACTGAAAATTCTGGGTAAAACCATGTAGTTGGTGGAGTTTTTTCCCCACAGAGTGCTGGGAGCACGGAATAAAAAACAGCATGAGAAACTGCTTATTTTGGCAGCATGATGCATACCACGTATATCTGGGGTTATGCATGCTGAAGCCAGAGTACATCTAATCCCCAGACCTTCTGTGAGTTGAAGGTTTGGGCTCTAGCAAAGGTGGACACAGTGCTGTGTGCTGTCCTCTGAATGGGCAGAGCCATCTGGATGTGCCGTGACTGAACCTTTATTTCTCTTTTACAGACACCTAGAGAACTGGAAGAACTTGCAGACGCTGAATGCTGTAGACATGGAGCTGTACACGGGACTCCAGAGGCTGTGAGTATGTCTTGCATGTCGGGGAGGAGAAGTGCACTGGGCAGTCGCTTGCTTCCTAAGCAAATGGTTCCCCCCTGTCTCTGTGCTGTGGCATTCAGAGCCTACTTAAGCTGCTGGCTCTGCAGTGTTTTGTTACGAGACTTCACAAAATGGAGATGAAGTGCTTTCTGGTCTTTGCTGGATCTGGGAGAAGGAAGATTGCTAGCTGCTGACAGCTCTGTCAACACACATCAGCCCTGACCTCTCCTCTCCCCCGCTGTTCTGGTGCTGGGCTTGTGCATTGTTCTGACTCATTTCAGTCCCACAATGTGAATTTCCAGCTGTCTCTGCCAATCCTTCAATGCTGGGCTGTTGGTTCTCATTTAGTATGGTTGTTGTCGTGGTAGTGCTGCACAATAAGGAAATGGCATCTCCCTGTGCAACCCTCCTGGTTTCAGAAGAGCTTGACCTTGTGTATCACAGAGAAACTGAGCCCCTTGGACCTGACATGGTTTGCTTAGTGCTTGGGAAGAGTGGGTACCATCCCAGTATCAGAACCCCAACAACTGCATGTTAAAAAACTTGCATGCAGACTGATGTGGTTCTCATCTTGTCAAAGCAAAAAGCAAAGGGGCATACTGATGTTTCCAGCCCAGCAGCTGCTCCATGCTGAGCCTGTGCTGCCATGTATCAACATGATTTCATGAGCTGAAAAGACCAATTTTCCCTGCACTTGAGGAGGGTGTCTTGGGTGAGATGCCCTTCCCTAGGGACTGGAGGGCTCCCAGCATACTTGCTATGGCACTGCCACTCCCAGTATTGGGCACTCTGTCTGGTGCTCAGCAGAGGGCTTTGGGGCAGTTTTCAACATTGACTTCACTGCTGCCCCTTCAATCTCTTTCCAGGACAATCAGGAACTCAGGACTACGAAATATCCAGCCACGAGCCTTTGCGAAGAACCCTCACCTGCGCTACATGTGAGTGCAGCCGCCTCTTCCCCATGTCCCCTCTGCTTCCTCTGCAAGGCTTTGGTTGTAGGGCATGGCAGGAGGGAGGGATGATGCTGAAGGGGAGTGAGCTGAGAGGTGGCCATCTCGTTATGCAAATCCTGAGGCACATGGCTGTCAGCTCTGCTAAGGTCTGGCTTTGTGAACTGGCCTCTTCAGTGGGCAGGGGGTAGGGCTGGAGTAGTGGTATTGTGTGCCTGGGCCATCGTTAACCATTGGGTATAATGACCCTAGGAGTTTCCCTATGCTTGAGGCCAGTGGAACTGATTTATTTACTGGTTATCCACTTTCCCAAGGGGTTGAACAAACGCTAGAGTATGGAAGATGTTCACAGGCTTGAAATGTCATGTCAAAGCAACTGTGTCCAAGATAAACTCTTCTTGGCTCTGGCACAGATTAAAAGGAAAAAAAAGTTGGTGAGAATCACCCAGCTTTGGGTGTGAGCTGACGGGCTGGATGGAGAGCAATCCCTTCATTTTAGAAACTGAAGCCAGTAGCTTTTTCCATAGGAAAATGGCTGTAGAGCTAAGCCATTTGACTCCGGGTGCATGTGGCCATTAGTACGGAATGTTACTGGTGGAGAGAGAGATATACAACCTGCAGAGAGGGATATATTTGTCTTTTGATGTGTGCTCAGAGATTATTTGAACTGAAAACCCCAAAAGCTTCCTTTTTGGAAAACCAGTTACAGTTGCTAAGTGACGGTAAAGTACTTGCTAAATAGGAGATGTGCAGTACCAAAGGGCATGAATAGTTAAGGGCATTATGAACAAACACCAGGCCTTTCTGAGTTTTAAAAGTGCATATCTTGTTATAACAAAACCTCCTTAACACCGACCGAAGGGATTTCCCTGATTTTCACGCTTTATTATTTTGATTTGTAGCATTTGTTTTGTGTTTTCTGCAGTTGTTTGTTACTGGGAAATACTCTTTCTGAAGTATCTCTCCCAGCTGATCTTTTTTTTGGAAGGTAGTTTGTCAATTGTGTTGTTGCAGTTTATGTATGTAACAGATAAAAATGAATAACATTTGATTCCTGATGAAATCAGTTTGGTTGTCATAGGAGTTTAGAAGGAAATACGCTCGTTTTGAATCTGAATGTATCATTAACGTGTACACATGCAATTGTTACTGCTTTCTTAGAAAACTTTTTTTTTGTCTTCTGAGATTACTTTGGAGATGGAGGGGAGGGGGGGGGGTGCTTGAAAAAAAACCATCTTATCCATCTTGTGTCAAAAGCTGAGGTTGGTGTGTTGTGATGAAATATGTGTTTGTTTACTGCTCGGGCTGTGTAAGATTGATCATGTTCTTAACATCTTTCCTTGCCGTTGGAAGCTCGAGGCAAGTAGGTGCATTATTTGGTCAGTGTTTGCTGGTAGGATTTGATGCTGTTGTGCACACCCAGCAATGTGTCCCTGGTGTATGAATGCTTGCAAGGTGGCCACTCCTTGTTGTAGATTTTTCATCCCCAGGGATGCAGACCTGGATCTTGCAGGCACATAGGTTTCATTGAACTTTTAGATCATGGTGCTGGCTTCTTTATCCTGGGACTATCCAACTCTGGCATAGGAGCATGGATGCTGTCCAGGCTTTTTGCAGCCTTACAGGCACCTGGTGCCAACTGGCATCCACTATGTGCTCATGGGACTATGTCAGCACATCAGGGTATCTCCACAGAATCACAGATTTGTGGGGTTTGAAAGGGACCTCTAGAGATGTAGCTGATGCAGCTCCCTAGACCAGGTTGCACAGATAGGTGTCTGGGTGGGTCTAGTTCCCACGTACCTTTGTCCAGAACTTCCTATGCTTCAGTTTGTGGCCATTTCCCCTTGTCCTATCACCACACACTGTTGAGAAGAGTCCAGCTTTGTCCCTTTGCCTCCTGCACCTTAGAGGGGATCTGATCCATATATATAAATATCTGAGTCTTCTTTTCTCAAGGCTGAACAGACCCAGCTCTCTCAGCCTTATTATTTTTGTGGTCTTCCACTGGACTCTTTCCAGGAGATTCCTGTCTTTTTTTTGTACTGGGGAGCCCAGAACTAGACACAGTACTCCAGATGAGGCCTCACCAGGGCAGAGTAGAGGGGGAGTATCACCTCCCTCGACCTGCTGGTCACGCTCTTTTTAATGCACCCCAGGATGCCATTGGCCTTCTTGGCCACCAGGGCACACTGCTGGCTCATGGCCAACCTGTTGTTCTCCAGAACACCCAGGTCCCTCTCTGCAGAGCTCCTCTTCAACAGATTATCACCCAACCTGTACTGGTGCATGTGGTTATTCCTCCCTAGGTTCAAGTCTCTACACTTACTCTTGTTAAACCTTATCTGGCTCCTCTCTGCCCAGCTCTTGAGTCCAGGACTTGTTGAATGGCAGTACAGCCTTTCAGAGTGTCAGCCATTCCTCCCAGCTTTGTATCATCAGCTGAGGGTGGACACTATTTCCTCATCAAGATCACTGATTAAAATATTGAACAAGACCAGACCCAGTACTGACCCCTGAGGAACACTGTTAAATACAGGTCTCCAACTCTGCACCACTGATCACAACCCTCTGAGCTCTGCCAGTCAGCCAGTTCTCAGACCACCTTGCTGTCCACTCATCTATTCTACAATTCCTCAGTTTCTTTATAAGGATGTTGTGGGAGTCAGTGTCAATTACTTGCTGAAATCAAGGTAGACTACATCCACGGCTCTCCCCCCATCCACCCAGCCAGTAATGACGTCGTAGATGGATATCAGGTTGGTTGAGCATGACTTCATTCTGGTGAACCCATGCTGACTGCTCCTGATGACCTTCTTCTCTTCCAGTTGCCTGGAGATTGCATCCAGAACAAACTGTTCCATCATCTTTCCAGGAACAGAGGTGGGGCTGACTGACCTGTAGTTTCTTCTCGGCTGCTGCTTCCTAAGGAACTCATCTTGCTGAGGACTTAATGTTTTCTGAAGCCATTATGCATAGGTGCCAGGGATAAAAGGATTAATGGAAATATCACTCTGCTGTGAGTCTTGGACTGCTTCAAGTGGGTACAGTGGCTGACAAGAGCAAGAGATACAGTTCCAATCCTGTTGTGACAGAGTTGGCAGCAGCTGAATATGTTGCAGGACAGTGAACTTAAGGCTCATGGAGTCACTGCTGTGTGGTTTTGCCCCTCCTTTGCCAGGTGTTTGGATAGTTGCAGGTGGAGTTGAGCCTATAGACTACACATGTCTAACAAACAACATAGAGGCTTCACAGCCTGAGTGAGCCTGGGGTGCTGCAAGCTGGTTCTGAAAAGCAGCAGGCATTTTTCCACATGAAGCTTGTATATAAATGACAGGGACTCAATTGCTTTTTTTCCCTGTTCCTCCCTATTCTGAATTGAATCCCAGCCTCCCGCTGAAGTGCCTTTTTCTCCAATGTCTTTCATCAAGGTTTCCTCATCTCAGATGGACCAGATAGCTCTGCCTTCTCCCAGCAGCTTCTATTTCTGGCCCTTCCTTGGTGCACATACTTGTCTTCAGACCCCAGCTGTGCAATCATATTCAGATCACTTAGCTCTAATTGCAGGAGCTCAGGTTTGTAGGGGTTTAAAATAATGCTTCTGGATGAGGTTTGGTGTGTTCATTTAAATTCCACCCCCTTCCCCATTGTGGATCTTGGGCCATTGATTTCTTCTAAAAGTAGTGCTGACTGGGTGTTGAAGAGGATGGATGTAAGTGTGATCTAAACTGAATGTCATCCAGAGTCTTTCTGCACACTTACTCTGGAAGTCTTTTTTATTTCTGTGCAGAATTGCATCGGCAGGTTCCTGCTCCCACTTCTGTGTGGCTTTGACTTGTCAAGTAGAGAAACGGTTATGGAGAGCACTAAGCATTGGATGTGAGGAGGTATAGGTTGTGGAAAAACTCAGTCCTGACTGCACAGATCTGGGCCAATTGAGGTAGTAGACTGTGAAAATGTTTAGTGATGACAAAACCTCAGTCTTTGACTTGACATACACAAGAATGCTTTAGCAAGCCTAAATTTGTGACACATGAACCATCTGAATCCATATTTACTACGTCACTGTGTGTAGAAAAGCTCATTGAGGAGGAAGTCTTGCATGCTCTTAGCCTACCTGCCGTTCTCTCAGTAATATTGGAATGCTCTGGCCAATTTAATTCAACGTGATAGAAAAAATACAAGTCACAAGGATCTTTTTCATATCTCTGTCATGAAAATAGGCAGAGAAACAGTGCAGAGAGGTTGTTGCAGTGCCCTGTAGGAAGAAATGCAACATGATCGCAATCCTTAGATATTGTGATGTCACCAGGAGCTTAGGGAATCAGTGCTCAGGAGAGGATGAGACCTGGTTGCTTCCAGGCAATGTGTCCAGCCCTCTCTGCTCAGAGCTGGGGTGATAGGGCTGTGCATGAGGGAGAGGAGAATTCCAGCGGATTGTGCCTAGGGCTAGACAAATTGACTTTTGCGGTGTCTGAGTCTCCCTGTACTGGGAAACAGGTACTTAAGAGACTGTAATTCCCTCTAAATGTTTTCCTGAGCAGCTGCATACTGGGCCAGCCAGTCAGGAGGCACTGTGTTTGCAGAGGGTAATTGTGCGCACCTTATTTATTGTGGAGGAAAGAAAACAAATTAAGGCTGTGTAATTATAGAGACAGGCACACTTTTAAATAAGGCTTAAGTAGTCAGATTTCTATTTAGAAAATTAATAATTGCCATTTCTGCCTGCGTGTAGAGGCTCGTCTTAAAGTGTCTTCTGGAGGTTTATACATGCTCTAAATGGGTTTGTGGGCTGGCCAAGACACAGCTCCTGTCAAAGAGCTCTCTCTCAGCACTGCGTGCCAGAGCAGGGATGGGGTTGAGGATGAAGCTTTTTCCCGTATTTTTCACTCGAGCATCTTAAAGATGGAGTTTTTGGGGAAAGCTGGAGCGGGCTTCATGAGTATTCTGTACTGACTGCAACTGGTTTTTGAGTATTGTATGGGCAGGTCACTCTCCGTTCTTTAGGATTTTGTCTGTGAGATCCTATCAGTGTTTCTGCTACAAAATTGAGGCTTGAGGATAGACTGGAAGGTGCTGATAGGAACATGCATGGACCTCCTTTAACTGATGAAGACTGAGCTGGCTGATGTATGGGACTGTTCCTGTAGGTTAACCACATTGTGGATTTACCTGGATTACTCTAGGAGCTGTGCTGTTGGTTGTACAGCCTGGAGGGTGGAGCTGGCTTGGTATCCTGTTGGGCTCCTGGCAGTTGTGTGCTGTCCCTGTTCATTGCAGGGCAGTTGGACTAGATGGCCTTTAAAGGTCCCTTGGAACTCCAGTGATTCTATGGTGTCATGTGAACTGGTACTCTGGAGTTGGAAGTAGTCAGCAATTTTGACATGGGAGTTCCCAGAGGCACCTTGGGGCTTTAGCTTTGGAGAGGGAAGAAACCGGGCTGTTTTCCCCTGAAAACTGAGGCAGCTCAGAGTTGGTGAGTTTGTGTCCTCTGCAGTGCTGTTTTGGGACAGCACTTGAAGCTCTCTGGCAGCTGAAGCCTGTGTGATTACAAGGGCTGCAGGCAACAGATTTGCAAGGCTGGCAAGGCTTACCACCTTTGCTCTGCACACCTGGGAGATTGATCAAAATCTTATAATAAATAAACAAACAAAATATTGGACTTTGAATTATTGCAAGTACAGCATCGTTCTCTCAGTCACGGCTTGAGGGTCGTTTTTCTGTCCTTTGTGTTTAATGATCTATTGCCTTGCTCTAAAAGAGCCGCTTGTGTGTATAAGGCAGAGTCAAATTTTTGCTCTCCTCCTGTAAACAACTCCACACCCTGTGACTGCCTGCAGTCCCTTGCTTGATACTGAGTGTGCTATTACCCTTTCTCTCTCTTCCCGATGATTTCTCCTCACTTTGTCCTTTCATCACTGCACTGCTCTCATATCCATCTTGGCAGCCTCCTCCTAATCCAAACTGTCATGTGTTAATTGCTTATGTTTTCCTTTCTGTACTCCTGAGGTAGTGCAGTCTGACAAGACCCGTGTGTAAGCTGGGGCACAGTAGATGAGAGCTCTTAGCTCACTGAAAGTAAGAAGCAATGTGCTTAACTAAGTCATCTCCTTGATAATTTAATGTGTTTTATTTTGCATTTGCAAAGGACTAAATGGGAATTGAATTTTTGCATGACTATGGAGAAAAAAAAAATGAGAGAAATTAAATAGTCTTTCACTTTCATTAGGTGAATGTTCCTTCATTATTCGTAATCAAGCAGGCAGTTTGGGTACAGTTTAGAGTAAAAATGTGAATCAAACAAGTTGCCACCCCACCACCTTCTAACAGTGTGCCTCTGTGCTGTGATTTACTTAGGAAACATTTTCCCCTGTGTCTCTCTAGTTGTTCTGTAAAATGATGGGCACACTTATGGCACAGTCACTAAAATAAACAGCAGCAATGTCTCCTCTTCCATAAACTTTCCTGCTCTGACTTTCTATCTGCTCTGTTCCTTGGTTGCCAGTGCAGAGCGGGTCTTTGCTGATATGCTAACTGACAGCAGTGGTTTGGTGGGATGTTTATTCCCAGTCCTTACTGCAGGTGACAGACAAGCAGCTAACTGCAGCTGTTTGTTTTCTTGCAGCAGCAAAGGTAGGATCTTTGTTTTACCAGCCCCTGTGAGCAAGGCTAGAGGAGTTTCTAGTTCCCTCCAGGACTGTGGTTTTCCTTTAGGCTGGGTTGAAATCATTTGACTTGTACGTAGAGGGCTGGGTATAGGATTCCTGACTGCAGGCTGCTTCACTCAGCTTGGGAGAAGGTTTTTTGTACCTTGGAGCAAGACCTGTTCTGCCTTGATCCCCCACCTGAAAACCTGGAACAACAGCACTTGTTTTCTCTCCTTTTATTTGATCTATTTGCAGTATAACTCCTGGTATGGTTTCTTGTGATATCTGGCATTGAGTTGTTGGATATGTTTGCAATGTAAGACAAGCTATAATAATACTATCACAAATATTTGTTGCCTGCTGAGATTCTTATGTCATACCTATCGCTCCAGTACCTGGGCTCTCAGGGTTTCAGCATGGCTTTCTCTCTCCTTCCTTCCTTTGAAATGTTGAGATATTTCCACATGCCTTGTGTGACTATGGGGATTTATTTTGCTTTCTGAAGATTGATCAATGGTGGGTTTTTTTGTTTTTTGTTTTTGTTTTGGAATATCTGTGGAAGAGACAACTGCTTTTGTTTTCCAGATCAGCAGCAGCCTTTCTGGTCCTGTTTTTCTCTTCTCTTAAAAAACAGTAAAAAAAAAAAAAAAAAAAAAAACATTGCTGCAAGTTACAATAGGGATGATTTGAATGAGGCTGGTAGTCTTCCTAGATGGAAATTTTCTTGGGGGTTGGTCTTGGGGTTGTTCGTCCTCTGTAATAAGTAGTCCTCGAGCAACAATGACCTGATAGATTCTTGTTGGGAGCTGCCCTTCAAAGAGAGGCCAGACATCAGGTGCAGCCCTGAAGAGAACATGTAGTTGGTTAAACCTCACTATGCCTTTCAGCTTCTCAGAAGAAAACAGCAGCACAGAATGAACTGATTCCAGCAGACAGGGACTGTTACCAGATTTTGTTTCTAGGCTCTTGGGATCACTTCATATTGGCAGTACAGCCAGAGGGTATTTCTGGAGTTCCTTTTAGTTGCTCCCCAAAACCTATGGCTCAGTTAATAAGTTGTATAAAGTGTGTTTTTCTATCAGTACCAGTGCAAGAGCTATTGCACAGGGAGAAGGAACTTCACAGAGAGGACCTTAGCGTAGACGCCTCATGGAAAGCTGCTGGGAGAGAGAGCAATCATGGTGGGATGAGTGAAAGTTAAGTGACAGTGCAAACTGTCTCACCTGAGATCTTTCTTTTTCATGATACTGGTTTACTGCATTTCCAGGGCTTATTTTCCCTTCTTTTTAATGTACAGACAGTAAGCACCAGAGCAGAAAAATAGAAACATTCAAATCATGCATTATTTGAGTAATGATACGTCAGGGCATGAATGATGGGATATTAATCCACAATAGTGTATGGCCAGGTGATAATTTAAATGTCACGAGTTAAGCAGTTGTGTGTTTTATTGGAATTATAAAATTTTATTAGGGGAAAAAAAAAGGTAGGGGAGGAGGGGAAAGTTTCTCACCAAACCTCTCCTCTTAGGGAGGGGATTCATCCCCTTATTAGGGATGAATTTTGAATTTTCAGATGCAAGGCACTGGGAGGGTTGTAAGGTTGCGAATGGGAGCACGAGGTCTTTCTTCCCCTGGTGCTGTGGGTAATTGGAGGGGACAGATCCGATCATCGGGTTGAATCAGGAGGGCATGGTGTCCCCTTTTTCCAGCCGTGCTGGGAGTGGTGTGCCGCCGTTCAGCACCACGGACAGGGGCCGTCCAGCCCCAGCTTCCCATCAGGGCCCTCCTGCCACTGCCTGTGCTCCCGGTTCCCATCCTCCAGCCCATGCCTGGCCTTCATCCCACTGACCAGCCTTCTCAGTGTCCCAACCTCCAGGCTTTCAGCCTCCCTGCCTCCAACCCTCCTGTTCTCTCTGCCTGCAGCTGGGCTTTCCAGCTTCCAAGTAGCCCCAGCCACCCTGACTGCAGTGCAGGTCTTCTCTGCTCGCAGCCATGCTTGTGCTGAAGCCTCCTTTTCTCCTTGTCTCTTTCTCATTCCCAGCCTGCAGCATTCTCTCCTTCCTCTTAGAACCAATTCCTTTCTTCCAGCCCCAGCTAAGCTCCCCTAAAGTGATGAGTGGAGCAGCACCTGCACACGCCTGGCTGCAGGTGCAAGCTGTGTTGAGCCATTAGGTGTGAGTTCACCTGAGGAACGACCTGCCTGGTTTCACTGCCAGAAGCACTTTCAGTCTTCCATCTTTTCCTCTGTATGAAGCAAGTCTTCTGAGATGTCTGTTTGACAGATGCAATATAAACTTTCTGAACTGCAGTGGCTCCTGGCACTGGCTTTGTTCTGCAGCAGGAATGGAGTCATCCTGCAGCACTACTACCCGGCACTGCCTGTGGGTTTCTCACATGAGAAGTTTACTAGGAGAACTGCCCTCTGACCTCACTGTAACCACAGCTCGTGGTTAAATGTTTGTTGAATCCAGTTGTGCTTGCTGATAATTGTGAGTAATTTGCAATCCTGGAACAATGAAGGAATGCTTGCTGCAGTTTGAAGTACTCTGAGCTTTCTGGTGATTATGCTTTTCATTTGAAAATATTACTCATGGTGACCAAGATTTCTAGATGAAGTTTATTTCCTCTACCCTTTTCTTTTTTCTGTGCAACGTGTTTTGAGAAGAACAGGAAATATACAGCCCCTTTGTTCAGATGTTCCTGTGAATTATTTTGACAGAACTAATTGCTAAGGACAAAACATGTTTCTGCTTTCAGTGTGGTTATGAGCGAGGGTTGCAACAAGCAGGATTTGCTGGACCCTGGCTGTCTTTAGTAGCTGTAGGCAACTCTCTGCTCAGAACAGTACTCCCCTGCGTGTGCTCAACTGCTGCAAACAGGCACATTTCTGCTCCAAACTTCATGCTCACGTGTGCTCCTGGGTGCTGCTGCCTTCCTGCTCCCCATCCCCATGGGTCCCTGGAGAGAGCTGTGAGCCGGCTCTCTGCTTGATGTTGTCTGTCTCCCAGGTAGAGTGTTTATCTTGCTGTTTGATGAGGCATAGCTGGAGCATATCAGCATCACCTCCTGCTGAGGCCAGGAGCCTCTGTGATGCACAGGAGGTGGCAGCTGCCAGCTCTGCTGGCTGACAGTGCGGTCCCTTTGGTGGAGCGTGGTCCCTCTGGAGATGCATGATCCTACAGCTCTGCCTTCTTTCCCCCATGTGTGCCCTGAAGATCTGGTCCCTTGGGGTATCATAGGATCATAAAATAGCTTGGGTTGGGAGGGACCTTAGAAGGTCATCTATGTGTCCAGCTGTTTGATCTCAAGATCTGCTGTGCTCAGCGGGGATGCGGGCTGGGTGCTGTGGGCTAATGGCAGGTTCTCTTTTCATTAGCTGGTGTAAACACAACTCTTTGGCAGCAGCCTCCTTTTCCGAGCCTGGGAAGACTGTATTTCCTTTTATCTATAATTTAGTGAAGTGTCAAGCCACAGAAGTTGTAACAGTAATAAGTTTCCTCTGCAGCTTATTTATTTGCTGAAAAGGTAGGTTTCATTCCAGGGCTGTGGTTTTTTCACACATTTCTTCTGCAAGGGATGATGGCTGCTTATGCAGCCTCCCTTGCAGTGTATTCATGCACAGCCTTCCTAGGGAAGCTCACATAAACTATCCACGTGGCCAGGCAAACTGGGTTGAACTGTGGAAAATGTCATGGGTCTGGAGAGGGGAAGGAGGATTGACTGGGCAGGGAAAGAAGCAAGAATGTCTGCAAGTTCTATGGGAAGTAAGTGAAGAGGAAAACTGGGTTTGCTAGAAAATACTTGGTAACAGTGCTTCTATATTAACCAGAACCTTCCTCTCCTCCTTCAACATGGCTTTGGAGGCAATATTAGAGTCTTCCTAATTATTTTTCTTGGACGAGTTTTGCGATCCTGATGATATTAATTATTCTTAAAGGTCAACAGCACTCACTTGAATCCCCTTCTGTTCTATCATGTAATCAGTTAATTAATTGGAAACCATTTAGCAGTGTCTGCTGAGAGCTTAGCCTGCCTAATGCCCTGTTGTTTGGCTGTTGCTGGGAGATATAGGAGTCTGTGTGTGTGTGTATATATGTATATTCATCTTTGTATCTTCAGAGCCTCTGCTTGCAGATTCCTCGTCACTGTCCCAGACTTTCTCTGCCTCTGGCAGCTCCCCAAGGCAGACAAATCAGTGCTCAGGCATAGCTGTTACTGTTCCCTTTACTAACCCCTGCAAGAGCAGTGTATGAGATTATTCAGGGCTCATTGATTTCTGGGCATTCAATTAAGAGCATGTGTGGGAGAACTACTTTTAATATAAATTTAATGCAAGAGCCCTGCAATAGCAGAGAGTACAGCCCCCACTGGGGAGGGGGAAGGAGGACAAGATCCCGTCCTAGGGCTCTGTCCTTAATGTGATGAAGTTGGGGCTCTTGTGTGCACCTTGCCCTGCTCCCGTGTCCATGGAGTGCCCTCCTTGGAGTGGTGCACTCATCCTGAATGTTTTAGCGTACTGATGGGAGATGCAGTGGGAAACACATGGGATTCTGGGAGTGCATATATCTGCAGTCTGGTGTCCCTGTGCGTATGGAGATGTTAGGAAATGCCCCTTAAGGTACTTTCCATCCCATGCTGTCTCCTCCTGCTATGTCTCAGTACAGCAGGGGTGATTTTTATCATGCAGCCGTCTGGTTTGCTTGGGCCTGCTGGAAACCTGTGAGTGGGAGGCATTCCCCAGCTGTTTTCTGTTCCTATCTGGAAGAAACATGCAATTTGAAACAAACAGGCAGGGTAAAGCCAGCCCCTTGCCGGAGCTGTCAGCTGGCAACCCTTGTTCTCAATCAGCACAACTCTCAGATATTGTAGCTGAGTATCGAAGCAGGAGAAAAGCCCAGTGTACAGTTATTCCAGATGTAATGGACCTAAAATGACCCCAGGTGGGGAGAGAAGAGGAAGGATTGGTGCAAAGCATCTCTGAGGATACCTCAGCTGTGAGAAGGCAGCCATAGGGAAGGGCTCTTGCCTGTTGCAGATTGTCTTTTCCTTGAGTGGGAGATTGGCATGTTTTGCAGATGCTGCTGAACTCTGCCCTGCGGGGAAGCTGGCAGGCAAAAGGAAAGCAACTGCAGGGCTGACCTCACTTTTAACCTTTCCTCGAGTCCTCTGGGAGCCCAGATGTCTTCAGAAAAGAGCAGTGTAAACAGCATATAACAACAACAGGAGGGCCAGATCCCTGACTTTCGTCCATCTTGAAGCATACGGGATGATGTTACCCACATTTGCTGTCCACTTCCCATCTGTACCATGCGCTGAACACAGAACTGTGAGCAATGATGAGCTCTGAGGCATGGTGCATCTCCAAAAAAGAGCTTAGTGCAGTTGGGAGGTGCCACGGATGAGCTGGAGGGCGTGAAGGGATCGTGGGGCTGGAGATGGCCTTTGAGGGATTTGGGCTGGGCCACGGGCTGTTGGCAGAGGCAGTGGGAGGAGAGGAGTGGAGCAGATGTGCTGGGAGCTGCTGGAGCTGTGGTGCCACACGCCCCAGCCCTCCTATGCTCTGAAGCTTCTGTGTTCCTATGCTGTTATTTAAAGAACAGTGTGGAGGAGTCGCCCCTCTCCACCCCCTTCCATCCTGTTTCAGTGGCATTTGGGATTTACAAATTATGATATTGGAAGTAGGAGGCACAAAGGGATGCTGGACTGTTCCTCTCTGGTGTCACATCTTTTGGGCATAGTGGGTGAGTGTTTAGGATAGTGGAGTCCCCACTGGTGATGCTCTCCTTTAATGCAGGAGGCCTTGGGTTTGGGAGATTATCATAAGTTCTGGCTGTTAGAACAAGAAATAATTTGGAAGGAATTATATGAAAATGGGATGAGATTTGTGAGTTCAGATGCCTTGTAAATCATGGTATGATAATATGGATGCAATTAGGAGCGAGGTGAGAAGAGTTACGGTGTCCAAACTCACACAGGAAGTTTGAACCTTGATGGCTGTGTTATTCTGCTGTGTTTGGGGCCAGTGAGGACCTGGGTACTACTGACTTACCTAATCATATTTTCCATGTGTGAGGTTTGCATATACTGGGCACTCTATGATGCTTTGCAGGTGTTCAGGTGTGTCCTGCTGGGACTTTGTGCTGCGCTATGGGAGATTTCAGCTGAGTCCAGCTCTCGCAGAGGCTTTGTGGTGAGGTCTGTATGTATTTCTGCAGCTTCTGGGACTGGCTGGGGATAAATCTAACACATTAAGGAAATACATTCAGTTCTGAGGAAGGCATCTGGGGAGGTATGATGTATGCATCATCTCTGATTTGTGCCACGCATTTGCATGAGTTCTTCCAACCTTGGCTGCTGTGATCCATGAATCCCACGATCAGGACTTCTAGGGTGGCACCGTGTTATTAAAATGTGTGGAAAACGTCCCCTGTGCAGAACAGGTTGCTTCACATTGGAAATGAGGGTGAGTGGAGGAGGGACAGGCAAGCAGAGTCCCTCCCCAGCAGAGCTTCTGACATCATGTCAGACTGAACCGCATAATATAGCTTACAGTTTAATTACAGGGGCTCTAGCTTGTTGGTGTCATTAATGAGGCATCCAGCTTAATTTAGCTGAATAAAAATGGCTTTAATAGTGGGAATTCTTTTGGCAGCAGGGTAATTGAGGGAGAAGAAGAACACACAGTTTCCTCTTTTGTGAAAGACCATTTGCTCTGGGCTCCTCTCCTGATCAGGATGGTGAAGCACTGGCATGGGTTGCCCAGGGAGGTGGGTTGTGCCACGTCCCTGGATACACTCCAGGTCAGGCTGGATGGGGCTCTGAGCACCTGATCAGATGTAGGTGTCCCTGTTCAGTGCAGTGGAGTTAGACCAGATGGCTTTGAAGGGTATCTTTAAACTCAAACATTTCTCTTATTCTAAGCACAGGAGTGAGGGTCCTGTGCAGAAGGTGATGCACTCCTAATCTCCACACATCCCTTGTGCACAGGGTCCAAAAGGAGTGGTTCTCTTTCCTCTCCCCTCATTCTTCAGCCAGACTGCCACAGCTATGTCGTGAGACAGGTTCCCATTTGCCCGTGTCAAATACACAGAGGTGTTTTGCTTCTGTCCCAGGTGTCTCCCCCTGCATGAGATGTGCCATATTTTATTACAGGTAGAGCTGATGCTCAGGCTATCATAAAGGTTGTCTGGCATGCTCTGCTGTGGGATTGTTTCCTCTTTCCTATAACTCTGCCAAATTTTAATTGCTCAGGCTGAAGTTTTCTGTGTTGGGTGTTTGCTCCTGGCTCAATCCAATTTTTTTCTGATGATTTGTGTGGTTTCAAACAAAACCTGTTCAGATGGCTGACGCAGTGGATAGAAGGAAAATGGGCTGTTGGGCTTAAGCCAGAAAACACTGGTATGATGCTTCCATCCCAGGGTACCCACACCCTCCTTTTGTGGAGGGAGGAAATCTGCTTGTCAAAGAGCAGGTTGTGCAGAAAAGGCTTAATTTTGCTTTTTCCATGCAAGAGTGTCAGTATTCAAATTAATGAAAAAATTCTCTGCTATTCCTTAGTGACTTCTGTGCTGTTCCCAGGCAAATAGTCTGGGTGTTTTGGGAAATACGTGAGCTTTCCAGTTTTGTGGCACCCAGCTTTATTTCTCCAGGACTTTATAGAGGCAGAGCAGATCTTGATCCAGTCGGAGGGAGTTTTGCAGAGGATATCTGGGAGCAGGTAGGGGAGACAAGGGGCAGCAGCTCTTGTTGGGACACAGAACAGAAGGATTCAAGGGCTTGGATGGTCACAGGATGTGGATAAAGAGATCATAGAATTGTATCCAGTCAAACCATCAGCCCACAAGGAGTGTTTGGGAGTGGTTTGGAGAGTAGTAGGTACAAGCAGTGGGCATCTGGAAGCAAAAAGGGACTTTTGGCCTGGGAAACTCACTTTGCACTGCTGCAAAACAGAGGGAACCTTACAAGCACTGAATTGGTTATAAAATGCCATTGCTCCATTCACCCGTGGAGCCATAATTTAATCTCCTCGTGTGCATGTACTGTGATACTATCTCTAATTACATAATCACATGCTATTTTCCCTAGGAAGCCTGCCCCATCCAGCACAGGGGATGGATCTATTCTGTCGAGAGACTGGGGCTGTGTTGGGAGGTTTTCCTGTAGCAGCTCTGTATCTTCTGCCACAGAAGTTGGCAGATGGACCCCATGTGTGCTTAAAAGAACAGGACTGGGTTTTAGGTGTTAGGCTTTCTGACCTGAATGATGTACTTTTATGTTGTACTCGTGGGTGCAGCCCATTTCTGTCTCCACGCTGATATCAAGGCCTTGTACAAGGACCTTACTGACACTGTGCATGTCTGACATGACTGGGGCAAGGTCAGATGTGTGCGAGTGGAAGCACACATTGCTCAGCGTGGGTTGTGGCTTTCTGGGGTGGGATGTGGGTGGTAGGATTTGGTTTCCAAGGACTGAAAGAGAAAAGCAGAGCACATCTGCATGGCGAAGATCCTTGTGTTAGTGAGGACGTTTCCTTCCTCCATCTCCCTGTGCCCTAAATTGTAATAACATGATCATGCTATTTTTGATTCCCTTATTTGCGTGGAAAGCCTGTTGTTTTTTCTCTTCTCTTTCAGAATCCAATTTTCTCTTGACATTTCTGCCTAATGTAGCAAAACATGACCTTTGAGAAAGGACATTCTAGCAAGACTCACTCCCTCCTCTGCATCTCTGCCTCTCTCCCACATTTTGCTGTCTCTCATGCATCCCGTTACGCTTCCCTCTCTTCTCTGTGTAGGGGGAGGGAGTGTACTGTCTCACTTCTCTCTAGCAGTGATCTGCTCCTTCTTCTCCTCCTACTTTTCATCTGTCTTTGCAAACTTCCCAGGTGCTGAGTGCTCTGGGATGGATAAAGGGGTTTTGCAATTTCTTTTTTATTTTATTATTATTATGTTTTGTTTTGTTTTTTTTTTTACTTTTCCCCTGCTTAACATCACCTGCTATTTTTCTACCTCCCTAAACTTTGTTGGAGGCTGGAAGCAATTTGTCTACAGCCTTGGGAATGGGGGGGATCTTAATCATCTGAAATGAGGTGCCTGTGGTTCACGCAGCAGGGCAGTCTGAGGGGCACGGCCAGAATGTAACAATGCAGCACTGTGCTGTTGGGATGTTTGGGACTGTGAGTCTGCCATGCTCGTGGAGTGCCGTTGGGTTGCTGGTTTGGTGTCAGAGCTACAGTGACTTCCCTGTTCCTAACTGTAGAATTTCAGAGTAGGGCTTTGTGAAGGAGCCCAGTAACGGGTGGGATGGATCCAGAGCTCCCAACAGGATGGGAACTGGTAGCAGTGGAACCACGCTCAGTGGGAGATGTAAGAAGTCGCCTGCTGTGTTTCTTGGGGCTCAGATATGGGCAAATCTGGGATTCTGCCAACACCCCTCTGCTCACCCCGGGCATCCCCAGGAAGGCTGCCTGCTACAGGCAGTAATTTCCTTATCTTGTTGTGCTGCCGGAAATCTGAGGCTTCTCTCCTTGTGTGGCTGCCTCCTCCCTGCCTAGCCTGCCCCCAGAACATCGTTTCTCTTTTGCTTTTAGTAATTCTTAGTTTGATTTTGCGCTCTTTTATCCCCCTGGCTTCCAGCCGAAGAGGTGATATCTGCTGGGTTGCAAGGCTCTCCCAGGTAGATGAGATTTATGTTTCTGCAAGTTTGGGCAGATGGAGAGAGGGATAGGGAGCTGTTAGCTGCCGTGGTGGTGATACCCCTGGGTGCAAGCAGCAAACAACCATAACGGGATACTTCTAATGCACGGCTACTAGGTACCATATGATAATACCTTGGGTAATCATCGTTCTGTTGTTACAGCTCGGGTGTTAATACTTTTAACGTGACAGTTTTACTTAATTTTTGTTCAGCTCACAAAATTAGCTTCATTCTTTCTGCTTATGGTTGGTTGAGCTCCAGATTCACAGGCAAGAATAAGGCAAATCTTGCTGTTTGAATTATTACTATTTTTTTCTTCTAACATTACTGCGGGATATAGACAACAGTGAGGGGGGAAATAAAATGAGGAACCTCCGTTCAGGTTCATCTTCATTAAAATCTCTCATTAGGAAAGCTGAAATTGGGTCCTAAACTGTTTGACAGCTCTGTAGTGGATAGTGGGCCCTGTGGTGACAGTAGGGCCACGCTCAGGAGGAATTATTTACCGTGACTCCTTTTTTTTTCTTGTTAATTTTCAGAGACCTCTCTGGTAACCGGCTCACCACCCTGTCATGGCAACTCTTCCAGACGCTGCGGCTCTTTGACCTGTAAGTTCCATCCTGGAGGTTCCTCCTGGAAGAGAAGGGGAGGCTGAGAGGAGGATCTTTAAATAGAGCTATTTTGAAACGTGTGAATAATTATCTAAAGCTCTGTTGGGAATCACCTTCTTTGAGAGGGTTTCCTGGCTACTGGAGCACCAGAGCAGAACTGCTGCTCTTTTAGTGTTGCAGCGGCTGGCTAATTAATGTCAGGATGATGAACAAGTCATTCTTGGGGGTGTAAATGGTTGACTAATGTTGGGAACACATAAGAAATACTCACTGGGCAAGATTTGGAGTGGATCTTCTCAGAGACTTGGTCCTCACAGTTGGCCTTACCCTTCAACTAATATTTTAGCTCCTGGCCAGGCTTTAGAAACAGACCAGATTTGGGGTGGATGACTCCCTTGATTTGTAGCAATTGAGGTACCTGCCAGCTCCCATGTGCATGATGAGATAGTGTCCCTCCTGGGGCACCAGTGTCCTTCAGCCTGCTGAATTATTGATGGAGCATTCAGTGCTGTGCTTGAAGAATAAATGGACATGAAATCAATGGAGTGTTGCCCTGATGACCTGTTTTGTTGGGTTTTAGGAGCAGTTCTTTGGTAGGTATAAATATATATATATATATGTAGGATTTCTCCCAGAGGATCCTGGGAAGCTCCATTCATCCTCACTGATGATCAATAGAGCTGTAAGCTGGAAGTGACTTATGAAAGAATAAAGACAGTCTTTCAAGTGGGAGTAAGTGTGTTATCACCAGTGTTGCTGCAGTGTATTTTATTTCTGTCAAATTGTTAAATGAAAAATACTAATAGTGATATTAGAAATAGAGGAACACCCTTCTGATGGGAAATCTGGTTTGCAAACGTAAAATGCTGAACTTGGAATTTGGCCCCTCGCTGATTGCTCTAAACATTTTTAAAACCTGGCTCAGGTTTCAAGTTTAATAGCATGAGTCATTTGTATTCTTAGGCCTTTACTTATTATCATTGCGCTGTTTGGCAAAATTCAGGTTGATGGTTGCTACCCCAGGGAGACCCAAGTGCAGGGGTGCAAAAGGGGCTGCAGTCCTGGGCGAGAGGCATCAGCAGAGACTGGGATTGCAGTGATCCTGTAGATTAATGGCAGTGCTTTCAACATGGCTCATTTCTGTTGTTTCATTTCATTTGTATGTATATATATATATATATTTAATTTGGGTCTTCTCTAGGTCTGCCCAAACAAATCTGGCTCAAAAGACCAATGCCAAAGAGGCAATTGAGATACTAGTGTTGGGGCACTGAAGGATGCGTATCCCACCAGATGCTGAATACATCCATAGTGAACAGTGGATGCTGGCAGGGAAACTGGTGTGCTGGACGTGGCTCCAGTCTGTGTCAGCAGAGTCACTTAGGGCCAGGGCTCTGCAGTCTGGCAAAAGGAAATGAAGTGAATGGTTTGGCTCCTGTTGGAAATGTTCTCAGAGCTGCGCTCAGAGATAACGAGCCCTGATTGATGAAAGAAGTAATGTGGATAGGCACATGGGAAATCATGGGGCTGGGTAATAAGGAGGAGATGGGAGATGGGACAGCCGTTCTGCCATGAATTGTGCTGTCAGCATTTTCATTGGAGATTCTTGGCAATGCCCAGCTTGGCTGGTCATCTCTGCCACTGTGCTCTGAAAGGCTTCTTGGCATCACCATGTGGCATGAACTCAAGCGATCAAACAGAACCCTGTCTGAGGGCTGAGCTGGAATGAGAGCCTGGTCAAGTTTATTTTCTTCTGGAGAATTGCTTTGTCACTGATATTTCTTGTTATATCCCCCCTCTGGGTTTCTCATCACTATGGAGCCCTTTCCATGTCAGCACAGGTAGGATGTACGAGAATAATAAGATGCTACTGCTTCCCAAATAATGAAGGAAGAGGAATGTTTAAGCTGATACCCACCGGGAAGCTGGTGTTGATGTGCTTTCAGTGTCCTTCCTGTGGCCAGGAAACTGTTGAATTTTGGATGTGTTTGAGAGAGTAGATCACATGGGATTGTAGCCTAAGCTACAGACTCTGAATAATAATTCGCATGAAGAAGTTGGAAATTAGGGTACAGAAATACTTCTCATGTGCAATGGTTGTGGTCCTGAGCACTATGGCTTTTAAAGAAAAGTAAGTTTCCAGGCAGTAGAAATTAGGAAAGAATGTGCAAAAGTGGAATTTTTATTTGTAATTTTTTTTTAGAAATGCAGAGGATGGGTGAGTAGAAGACAGTTTTTTGGCATGCTGAGCACCAAGCAGGCTCCCAGAATCTGGAAGGGAGTTGGAATATATGGCCTACGTAAAGTGAGTGTGAAGCACTGGTGAAAACTAGAAAGGGAGTTACATGAAGGATTTACACGAAGCCCTCTGGAGAGGAAGAAGGTGGCAAGGAGCTGAGCCCTGTGCAGAGGCAGAAGCCCAAGAGTGAAGAGTATGGGTGGACTGTCTCTGGCAAAGTGTTGGGATGCGAGAAACTGCAACTGTGTGAGTTGGAGACCTCCATATGGGAACACACGACCTGACAAAGCCATGGTGAACACTGAGGAGATGAGCAGAATGCTAATGTAGAGATCATGTCACACTATGAGAGCAGGCAGGTGAATGAGAACCTGGGGTTTGAAAAAGCTGCCAGTCTGCATTCAAGGTGTCTCAAACTAGGAATATTACTTTAAAGCAGAACTGTTGAACAGAATGGAGCTTTTCCACTGATGACTCACTGAAGAAAGGATGGCAAAAATGAGGCATGCTTCCAAAGAATATTATCTCTTTCTCCTTCTGGCCAGAAAAAGACTTGGAATGGTTTCCAGTAACTCCAGCCCTAATTCCCACGGTAGAAGCTGACCTTGACCGACAGGGCTGGAGCTGATGTGTGCACAGCTCTCCAAAGCCTGAAGCAAGCTGAACGTGCACAAGGAAGCATCTGACACTTGCAACAGCTCATAAACATTGGGCTTAAAGCCTTTCTTATCCAGAAGTCACAGCTGGTTTCCTCTGTCATGTCCTTGGCTTCCTTTGTCACATCCTCAGAGAGCTTAGGGCTGACATTTCAAGAAATTCCTTCCCGGAAAGGCCTAAGACTCTGGATCCAATTACCTCCTTGGTTGGATGAAATGCTGTAGTCCTGAACATCTTGCTTCTCTGCCTGGATTGTCAGCATTTCTAATACCAGCAGTCCCTGCCAGCTCAGTCTGCTGTAAATTTCTACAGTGCTACAGCAAGAGGCTTTGGGAACAGGGCATAGCAACCTCGCTGGTGTTATGAACCCAGCTTAATGTATGTGCCCCTAGTTTAAAATCTCACTCCCACTAACAGTTGCACTAATACAGCTATAGCTGGATGATGGGACTTGCCTGCTCCATGCGTTAGCTAATTTGGATGTTGCACACCATGCATTGTTTCCTATCAGAGTTCTCCTCTTTGTGTCCCATCTGTTTCTGGCAGGGGGTGGAAACAACACCTGCACCCCCAGGAGGAGCATTAGTGCTGGGAAATAAACAAGAACTGAGAATGAAAATAGGTTTAGTTCTCCACCCTCTGGGTACACACTGGTTTCTGAGCTTAGGGAAGCAGGCTGTGTCCTGAGGTAAGACAGTGTTTTAATTGCAAGCGTACCAAACCTCAACGGCAGCTTCATATGAATGAAAGCAGACAGCAGAAGTGTGGTAACGATCTCAGCTGCCCTCTGAGAGGCTGTAGCTGAAGACAGCTTTGTTTTTGATGATGAGACCTAGGATAGGGTGTGTGCCTTGGTTAGCTGTCTAGCCCCCAAAAAATCACTGCTTTGGGTGTGAAGTCCTTCTACTTCGAATACTGGTGCTGGGCATGATTGTTCCCATATCCTTCTGTCCCAAACTTGAACACAGTGTTGGTGCCCTCTGTGTCCAGATCCAGCTCTAGAGCTACAGCTGATCGATGCTGCTGGCTTGTGTATGGATTTTGTCCCTTTACAGGCCAGTTCCTGAGATGCAGAAAGCAGCTCTGCTCCTGCAGGGAGACCAGTGTGCCTGCAGCCGTGATGCTCACTGCTTCTCACAGGCATTTTCTGTGTTAATGAGACCATCAGGAAGATGTGGGGGTGTGCAAAGCTCCTGAGTGCCTGTAACCAAGAGATGGTTTGGCAGCATTTCCAGGCTAAGGCTACGTGAGAGAAATACCCTTATCCTCTCAGCAATGGGCTGTGCTGAATGTATGTGGAAAGGAGCCCGTTGCTTTGTATGTCTCTGAGATGCTGATACACCCAGTAAGCACATAGAATCATAGTTGGAAGGAACCCACGAGGATCATTGAGTTCCAACTCCTGGTTCCACACCATGCAAAAATCAGACCATGCAGTAGAGGAAGTCTCTTGGTTGCTGCTCCATGACTTACAGTGATGTATCTCCAGCATGGGGGGCTGCCTTCCAACCAACCACTGGGGTTTTGCTCCTTGAGGTGCTTCTAGTGCCTAGTGATCCATGCTAGCCACAAAGCTAGGACAGTGATGAGATCTGAGAAGAAAGATGGGGGGTTGTTTTTTGGGGCAGGTGTAGGACAAAGTAAGCGTTGAAATCTCTGCAAGCTTCACTGGTTCACTGGAGATCTTGCCTTTATGGCATGGAAGGCTCCAAGCAAAGAAGAGAATCATCTCCCATGTGCTGAGTGTGCTTTTGCAGTCATGTGCAAGGAAAATTGATGCATGCATCTGTATACACTTCTAGAGACCCACAGTACATTCACATTGTGGCAGTGGCACTTGGCATGTCTGGTCAGTGATGGGAGTTAATATGTGCAAAAGCCCCTGTGGGGGTCTTGATTAGGACGAGTTACATCACTGATGCTGGGGCAGGTTGTGGGTAAGTTCTGCCCTGACGCATGCTGCTCCTGTATTATTCATGACCCTTCATGAATTAGCAATGGGCTGGGAAGGCTGCCTTCTATTACTTACAGAGTTGCCTGTAAGCACTGTGACAGAGGCTCTGCCCAGCAGCCTCGTTCCATGAGGATATTTGCAAGAGAGCAGGATTTCCTCTCCCTGCACTGCCTCTGAGTCCACGCTGCTCCCAAGGCACAGCGCTAGTATTGCTCTGCACCCAGCCCTGCTGGTGGCAGTGATGCTGGGTCTCCAGAAGAGTATGGACTCTGGATCATGGCCACAATGAAGGGGATGCAAAGCCTGTGCAGAGAATGCCTTGTTGAATCCCACCAAAACACTGTGCTAATCTGCTCTGGCCTTCTAAATTCAGTGCTTCAGGTCTCTTGTCTGAGCCATGTACCTGTCTTAACAAAGGTTTGAGTGCTTGTGAAGGGAGAGGAACACAATAATGAAAAGTCACAGAGTGAAGTTTAACTCTGTGTTTGTTCTGCGCAAAAAAATAAAAGAGTAAGATGTCATTTTGTGTCTCCTTAAAGAGCAAGATGCCATCATTAATGTTCAGGTGTAACAATACCAAGTGCTAGCAGGAGCTGCCCTCTCTTCCTGCTTTCCCAGCACTGCTGTGGACAAACAGCAGCTGCACGTTTGGAACTTGTTTCCAAATCCTGTTAGTCAGTAGAATTAATTTTGTAAAAGGAAGCATGAATTTTGCAGTGTTGAGTGGAATAGAGCAGAGAAGCAGCTTCCTCCTGTCTGAGGCAGGGACCTGGATGCTGCAAGAAGCAGCAGTTTGACCTTTGGAGATGCCCTTCTGCTTTGGGGTGACTGAGCTCACCTTTTGCTGTACTGACTGCTCTGTTCCCTGCTTTTTTTTTTTTTCTGCTTCATGAAGACTGGTTCTGTTTGTTCACGCTCACTCCTCTTGCTCAAGTTATTGGTCCAGCACATTCTGGTAGTAAGTCTCTCTGTGCAGGCTGAGCATTAGGGTCTCCTCCCTGGTGAGATCTGTCCTCATGTAGGTAGCTGTAGGGCTTTAAAAATGTAAATGAAATGGTTAATAGGTTGGAAAATCAATAATAATAAACATCCATTGTATATAAAATGTGTAACCGTGCCTTAAACGAAGTACATTAAAGGCAGCACTTCTTTCCCTATTTCCTGGCCAGGTCAGCAGGGTCTCAGCACAGTGCTGTTTGATTTGATTAAAATGCATGATATCCTGCACATTAGCTTGTGTCCTGGAGCACCAGGAGGTTGTGTTCATATAAGGTACTCAGCAGAACTGCCAGCTTTACTGTGTGCTGGCAGAGTTGGAGGTGTGCTTTACCAGCAGGCTCTTGGACCCTCATAGGTGTGGGATGCTGGAAGTGAAATGGTTTGTTGGGGTAGTGCAAAGCTGCCTGCTCCTTTCTGAGGGGTAAATGTCTGAGCTGTTGGGATGGCATGACATGGAAGATAGAAAACCTTGTTTGCATGCATTCCTTCACAAACACATGGATGTGAAATCTGCTTCTTTAGGGTAGTTAGAGATGCAAACTGTGCATTCTGGATGATTCTGCAGAGGAGCTTCTCCCTGGTTATCCTTCCCCACCCCACTGTCGTTTCTTTCTCTCTGCCCATAGGAGATTAGAGAGGAACCTTTTTAACTGCAGCTGTGACATCCGCTGGATCCAGCTCTGGCAGGAGAAGGGTGAGGCCAACCTGCAGTCCCAGAACCTGTACTGCATGAACTTGGACACAGCCATCATCCCTTTGAAGGATATGAACATCACCCAGTGCGGTAAGGTGCAGCCCATTCAGGGTTTCTGGGAGGGTGCTGGCAGGATGCCTGTATTGCTCTTTCTGGCACATCCTGCCAGCTCATTTGGTTGGGAGCCTGGTGCTGCAGTACCTTGCCATGTGGTTAAGGATAATGGGATCGAAGATAATTGGAGTGTTCTGTGGATTAAAAATAGAGTATCTGGGTATCCGTGGCTGCTGTTTTGGTGTGACAAGGGTGCTGTGGAATTTGGGAGACTTTCTTCACTGTAGTGTTGTTGCTTGAATCATAAATCATAGAATCATTAAGATTGGGAAGGATCTCTAAGATCGCTTAGCCTGACTGTTGACCACCTCCACTACGCCCACTAACTGCATCCCTTAGTGCTGCACCTTGCCTGCTCTTGAACATCTCTGGAGACGGTGACTCCACCACCTCCTTGGGCAGCCTGTCCCAATACACTGCGCTCTCTGAGAAGAAATTTTTCCTAATATCTGACCTGAACCTCACCTTGCACAACTTAAGGCTGTTATGTCTTGTCCTAAATCTGTGATCAACCCACGCAATAGCCTGAGAAGCTCCGTATAGCTCTTCTTCTGTCTACCTTCTAGAAATGGTATATTGATAAGAGAAAAATGCTCTTAGGAAATATATGTCTCTATCTATTTTCTTTGCTTTAATTTTTCAATTGGAAGCCTGCCTCTGTAGGCAAGAGGCTGGAGTGACTGTATCTCTCTCTGCTTTGTGCTCACGTTTAACAGAGTCCAGTGGCCCCAGGAGCAAGATGAGGCACGTTCATTAGTTACCCTTTTTCTTTCACCTTGTTCACATGTCAGCTGCCTGTCTGGTATCCATTTTTTGTACTGCTATTGCTGTTACTGGAAAGCATTTCTTGTAGTATAAGGGGAAGGACGTGTACCTTCAACGGAACAATTAAACTGTCTGTACACGAGCAGCTGTCAAACTCAGAGGATGAAAAAAGAGGGAAAACAGAGGTTTTCTTTCTTTGATAATCGACCTCTGTTCTAGGAATTTGAGTTTGCTTCTTGTAGCAGTAGAACACGGGCAGCATACATTTTCATTTGTGTGAATTTTTTGTTTCCAAGTTCACGATGCCCCTTTATTAATCCCTGGAAACTGGCCAGAGTGTGCCTGCATGTGGATGAAGTAAAAAGATTTGAAAGAGCACTGCAATTTCCTCCTCAAATGGGAAGAATAATCTGTTAGGATTAGAGAGGGGGAAAAAATCTGTAAGAATCAGGGATGGGAGGAGAGGTGACTCTGTCAGTGGTGGTATTAGACTCAAGGGGGTGCCAAGGTGATGATTAGGGAGTGCAGATGTCCTGGCTGTGGGTCAGTATGGGGGGCACTGCCCTCCCATGATGGGAGGGGACCTCTGTTCTCCCCTACCTAGAAGAGCCCAGAAGGCTCTTTGCCCTTCTAATTGCAGCCAGACTGTCTTGTTTTGTGTTGCAAGGATATTTGATGCCTATGGCACCAAGAAAGAAAGGGATGTGAGTCAGAACAACAGTAAATCAGTGAATCTCTCTGCTACCACCGAGGCAGAACAAGGGCACCTTTTGTTAGGAGAGTGGGGGTGGATATGAGGATATGTTCTTGGTCATCTGCTATTGACTGTTATAAATTAGAGGGACACTGTCCTTCCATGGAGTGTTGGGCACTCTCTGCCATATCCCTAGAGGTGTGGACACCTTGGATATTCTCTCAGTGCATCAGCTTTTCTGTCACTGGTGACTGCTTTCAAAAGCAGCATCTGTGGGGCTAAAAGAGATTGGGATTCTGCTGTGTGAGGGGGAGAACAGCCAGAACAGAGCACAACTTTGGGATTAGACACTGGGAGGATCTTGTCAGCTGGCATACTTTAGTGCCCATGCTATTGGACATGGAGCATGCCTCCGTGCCCCCTCCTTTCCTTGGTAGGACATATTATGCCATTACCTCCTGCTATATGTTGCAGGGTGCTGGAGGCTGATTTGACAAACAGCTTGGCGGGATTTATAGCCATGAATGTGTAGCAAATGCTGCCCCACACCTAAGCACCTCTGTGTCTGCCCTCCCAGACCTCCCCGAGATCAGTGTGAGCCATGTGAACCTGACAGTGAGGGAAGGGGAGAATGCTGTCATCACCTGCAATGGCTCAGGATCGCCGCTGCCTGACGTTGACTGGACGGTGGCGGATCTGCACTCCATCAACACGCATCAGGTAGGGCCCAGGTGGTGCGGTGCTGCTGGGTGCTGGCATGGCAGGGGCCTTGGGTTCCCCACATCTACGAAGAGTGGGGGAAGGGGGTGGTCAGTAGGTGTTGTGGAGTGCAGTGAGAAATGTGAAATAACTGTAAGGAAAATAGAGGTTGTATCTTATCCGTATGAGAACCCTGAAGGACGTTGCAGGCAGCAAAACCTTCCCTCTGTGTGACAGGAAAGTGAAGATGAGATAGCTTCATATCTCAGTGCTCCCTAATTGAATCTTAACTCATGTCTCCTCTAATGAAACTACCTGTTTACAGAGGTGTCTGCAATAGCTGTAGCTGAAACAGGCAGCTAAGCAAGCTTGTCTAGAGATGAGCTATGTTTACCAATGCCACAACACTTGCTGCTCTCCACCTTCCAATAGTCCCTCATAGATTCATAGATCTGTTTGAGTTGGAAGGGACCCTTCAAGGCCATCTGGTCCAAGTCCCTGCACTGAACAGGGACACGTACAGCTGATCAGATGCTCAGAGCCCGGTCCAGCCCGACCCGGAGTGTCTGCGGGGATGGGACATAAGATACCCTCCCCAGGTCCTATTTGTCCTTGAATTTTAAAGCCTTTCTTGCCTCTCATGCAGAAACTGTGATACTCTTCTGAGGGCAGTAGCAGGAAGGAGAGAAGCCAGTGGATGCTGATTTCTGTCTGTATTTCTCTGTGATGTACAGACCAACCTCAACTGGACCAATGTTCATGCCATCAACCTGACCTTGGTGAACGTCACCAGCGAGGACAATGGGTTCCTGCTTACCTGTATTGCTGAGAATGTGGTGGGGATGAGCAATGCCAGCGTTCTGCTCACTGTCTACTGTAAGTAGCAGTGGGGAGACTTTGGTGGTACAGGGACTGAAGGGAGGGCTGTGATTTGTATGAATGCACAGCAGATTGCTGCCTGTGATGCACTGATTATTATTATTATTATTATTATTATTTAGATGAGAATTAGGAGCTGAACACGGGGTGGGTCCTTGTTCAGCTCTCTTAAGGTCAATACCGAGCAGAATTTCTTGCACAGGAGCAGTCAAAAGCCACAGGAACACTCCGATGGTGGATGTCTCTTTGCTCATCTTTTGGAAGATGCAGTAGAGAAAGGAGAAGTCACAGAGGGACTAAACTCTCTTTATGAACAAAGAGTTGCTCACCTTGATATGAGAGAGGTTAAATGTCGCCCTTGCTAAAGCCAGTGTAAACTTTGCCTCTGATTTCAGGGTACTTTCCCCCAGATCTGTTCCTACAAAGTTAAACAGCACACACAGTGTTTCAACCATTCACTTTTAGCTCCAAGTAGCTAAACTTTGTGTGCTTTCCAATATATCTTAACACAAACCTGACCTTAAAAAGGAGTTTACCTAGCTCTGTACTCTCGAGTAGCTGAGATTTACTGCACGTTGCTGTGCCTGTAACATTTGCAATTCGTAGTTTGAAAATGTGACCTACCCCCTCCTCAAAACCCTGCCAGGCACTGTGGGGACCAGGTGTGATTCTGGTTAGTCTTGGTGAACCTACATGTGCCACAAGCCTAGCACAGCGCAGGAGCCATGGGGTCCTATAAAGACAATGCAGTCACAGGGGATTGGAAAGAAGAGAACAGATGCTTTCTTCTTTCATCTTCCTCCCGGTAAGTACTATTGATGGATTGAAGAATTGGAGGTATTTAAAGTTCTTATCATCTCAGAGGTGATCAGTCAGCAGGTGGGTGTTTTTTTTCTTTTGCACTGCATTTTAGCATGTCTTTCCTCCACACCTTAAACAGCTGCGTGCCAATGCCTGTTTTCAGCCACGTAATCCTGTAAGCTGCTGAGAGTTTCTGCTACCCCTGCTCTCATTGCCCAGACCCATCACTCAGGCTGCAATTTCACACACACACACCACACACACAAAATCTGGGTTTCTCTGTGTAGGTGGCTGCCTGATTTGAAGCATCCTCTCCAAGAAGATGTGAATAAGCCACATGTAGATCTAGACTTGCCAGTGAAACGAGGTGGCTGGAACACAGTTATGTGGTTCAGGGTGGCTGAGTACCATATTTTTGCTAAGAGATGCGTCAAAGTTTGTGATTTATTTATTTATTTTTAATTATTTTTATTATTTTTCCTTGTGGATCCTCTTTGCAGCTGGATACTATCTGGAAAATGAGAACCTCAGAGAAATAACTACACCTTTTTGTGTCCTTTGTACTTGGACAAAATTGTTCTACTGGTCCACACCTTGCCAGTCTCAGGGTTTAAGACTCCATATGTAGATGTTGTATTTGGGGTTTTAGAATTGTTGGCAGCACAACATCTGAATTTCTGGGGTTTCCCAAAGGCATGAAGGTACATATGCAAGAAATTGCAGGTCATCTCTCTGTTTTTCTTTTCTCTGTCCTACTCTATTCCCTTAAGTTAAAACTCCCCTGGAGGGTGCTTGATGAAGAAACTCCTTTGGGATATTCAAGCAATCAAAATTCCCAAGGACCTGCAGCCACGGGAGGATACTTGCTCCCACAACTTATGAAATCTGAAACTCCTCCTGTGACTGGAGATTCCCCTAAGGGCACCTCACACATGGGTACTGTGGACAGTGCTGTGTCCTGGTATCCTTTATGGGAACAGACTGCTTCCTCGTGATCTCTGGAGGGAAGGAGCACAACCATCCTGTGTGGACTGGGTAACTCCCATCTTAATAATTTCTTGGCTGGTGAAAGAACCAACCTTGGGGTTAATTTATAACCCTGTTAACAAGCCCAGCATTATGGTTCAGATACCTCCTTCTGGGGAGTGTGGAGTGGTTCTCATGACTTTAGCACTCCTTTTTTGCAGGCATCCATGGGAACAATAAAAGGAACAAGGGATTTTGGAGGCTGTGCTTTCAATAATCTTAATTTCCCTAGTGGACAAGGCATGATGCAGCTATTGGGTTGCTGTGAGCCTACTGTGTTTCTCTCTGCTAGATCCCCCTCGTATCCTAACTCTGGAGGAGCCGGTGCTGCACCTGGAGCACTGCATTGCCTTTGCAGTGCATGGGAATCCAGCTCCCACCCTTCACTGGCTGCACAATGGCCAGGTCCTCCGGGAGACAGAGATTATCCACATGGAGTTCTACCAGCAAGGGGAAGTGTCTGAGGGTTGCCTTCTCTTCAACAAACCCACTCACTACAACAATGGCAACTACACCATTGTGGCCACCAACCAGCTGGGGTCAGCCAACCAGACCATCAAGGGACATTTCCTTGAGAAGCCCTTTCCAGGTAGGATGTTCAGTTTATCTCATTAGGGTTGTCTGCAATCTAAAGGTTTTAATGTGGTAACACCAGTAGTCCTGGTACTTAGAGATGGTGTTGTCAGCCTAATCTGAACCCTCTTTTGAGAAGAGGGTTGGAAAAGGGGACAGCAAAGGACACCTGAGGTCACAACTATCTAATTCAGTGACCAACAAGACACAAAATTTATGAAGGTTAGTGAAGAGGAATCAAGTGGCATTGAATTAGATGATCTTTGAGGTCCTTTTCAACCCAATCCACTCTGTGATTTACAAAATCTCTGAGGTGAAGTTATCTAAGGTGCTATCTGACTTGAAGATGAGAACTTGCATATATAGCAACAAGGGAGGCACTGTGGTGAATCTAGCAATGTGAAGTTTTAAGCAGCTCTGTAAGATGGCGACCCCAAGTACATAGTTCACCTGTTAACGTGATGTTGTGTTGGGACTGCTGGTTCTCACCAGCCACGTATCAGTGAAGCCTGATGTGAATCGGCATAGAAAGGAAATGCACAAAGCAGTTTAATGGCAGGAAATCCCTCCTTCCTTGTTCGTATTGAGAGGAAGAATTTGATCTTGAACTTTCGTGGAAGTCGGTCTAAATTGTGCGGAGAAAGACTAAATGGTTTAGATGTTTGAGTTTGTAATATATTCTGCAATACACAGATAGCATTCTTCTATGTAGTTGTTACTTATAAGATAAATAAAGGAAATCCTTTTAAAGTGAGGCAGCTCTGCCTTTTATTCTTCTCTCGTTTTTCTTCTTCCAACTTGCAGTTGAGAGATGATTGCAACTGGATGAAGCAACGTCAAGATTGTTTTCTTTCTAAACATGACATGTGCAATTCCAGGATGACAGGTCTGCAAAAAAAGGCGACAGCTCAATTAGTTGCTTTGCATCAGTTTGCTAGGATTTCTTAACTGGTTGTTTGGAATTTCCTGGTGTACTCCCTAGCGATTTTTGGCTTAACTGAAAAAAAACAAAAAGCAAAACAAAACCCAACAATGTTTGAAGACATGAAGATGCAGCTCTGGGGAGTACAACAGAGACCTTTGGTGGTGGTCTTCCTATTCTGTTGGAATGTGGAGGGCTTTGGTCTTCTCTCTGGTACTGCAACATCACACTGACCATCATGGAGTTAAGGTCTGTGTGTGCTGCTGCCTTCAGGAATGATGCCATCAGAAAGTGGCAGCTCTAAATTGGCCCCTGCAGCCCAAGAAAATCCAGCAAAATAGGGCATTTGCTAAATATAGAAAAATAGCAATGGTACTCTCATTTATTATTTATATCACACCATATATGTACACAGAGTTTTCCCGCAGGTCAAATATCGTAAATGCAAACCCAAATCTCTGCCTTGAAGATCTGACAATTGAACAAATGAGCTGATATGGATGGGAATGGAAAATTTATATTCAGGCCTCAAGGATGATGCTCTGTTTGGCTATCCAACCTATTTATGCTTCCTGCTGCCGGGGATGAAGAGCAGCTTACAAAATGTAGGTGGGTGAGGTGAGGCACAGGTTTGCAGCATCAGCTCTGTCAGGTCCCACCTTTGTGATCCCATTTCCCCATATGTGAAATGAGGACACTTCTAAGTAGGTGCTGGACCTCCAGAAAAATGGGCAGGTCTGCTCTTTTGAAGAGCTGATTTTGAAAATGTATCTAAGACATGATGTTATGTGGGATGGCACATCAGTGTTTGAAGCACCTGCTCTTTCAGAGGCTCTGGGAATATCTGTTTGTGTGAAATATACGTAGAATATTGCCCTTGCTGGTGCATCTTCACCGATGCCTTATGTGTTATTGCTGTGGAGTGCTTACATACCCTGAACAAACTTCCAGCAAGTAATGACCCATTTCTCTTACTCCTTTTGATCTAAAGCCCCAAGCTGTTCCTCACCCTTGCAGACCCTGTCAGCACAATCCAAGCTGTAATTTATTTTCCCTCAAGTTCGTTGCTCTGTCCACTGCCAAAGCTGACATTAACACTCAGTGCAAGTGATGTCTATAATTTCCCATTTGAAGGTAGATTCCTCCAGGAAAACACCACAAATTGAAGCTTTCCTATGGTGGTTCATTTGGGAAGCTTATTGCCTATAGCTATTCACATGTGCAAAGGTATTGCTGTAACTACCTACAGTGGGATTATTAGTCTTAATAAAAGTCTTGATCTGGAAGAAATTCTTTCAGCATGGAAAAGGTCCCTGTGACCATGCTTTTTTAGGAACCTTTGGTGTGTGTAACCATTCATTGGTATGATGCCAGATTGTACTACCCAGCTTGGAGGAGAAATGTGCTGTTAGTAGCTGGATGGGAGCTGGGAGCTGCATGCCATACCAAAACATCTTTGTGCCATTTTGTGGCTCTAGGAACCAGCAGAGTGGCTCCCAGGGCAAATTTATCTCTCCTCCCAGTGATGATGTCATTGCATGTTGCCACTGACATCTCTGCCATAGGATACTATTTCCTTAACTAATCTGACAAGCTGATTTACCAAACTCCCCCTGGATGAGATTAAGTTCTTTGGGAACTTCTCACAGAAATCAAGCTGGCTAAGGTTTCTTGGTTATGTTTTACCCTTCAAAAAATAGGTACATCTATCAGGAAAAACTTCTGGTGGGTTTCTGTTGAGTTTTAGTCCAGCAAAGAAAAATGGAAAGAGGAAAATGAAGAAGCAGAGAACAACTTATGACTAGAGTCTGTCTGTGTTAATAGATGAAGAAGTAAAACTCCACAGAAAATATTTCTTCCTCATTTTTCTTTCTCTTGCTAGAAAAAGCCAAGGGAAGTTGGTTCTGCTTAACTTGAAACAAAAATATTTTTTCCGAGTATTTTTTCCTCTGGTCTGGAAAGCTGTGTTTGTCACTTGGGGATTGTTTTACACTTCCCTTGCAAACCTCACCCGTACTTCAGCATGAACGTTTCCGCGTCCTTCCAGGAGCCCTCTGCCAACAAAGCTGTGTAAACTCCAGTTAATATCAGGCTCAGTTTCTTACATGGGCGAGTGAATTGAAAGCTGATGGTGTTCTTATGCTATGTAAACTGAGTGTCATGGAGAGCTTTAAAAACCTCATTGTTAGAGCCCTCAGAAGTCTTCAAAGCTGAAGGGGCCTTGCTGAATAGATCGGAGCAATCAAGGGGCTGCCATGTGGCTCTTGTGGGGAGGAGGCAGCTCTAGGTCAGCCACGACCTTGTGTCCAGTGCTGACACTGTTACCATTCATAAGTGGGCTTGGCAAGCTTTTGAGGGAGCCCAGAAGAGGCTTCCTCTGACCCCCTGCCCCAAGCTGGTCTTTGCTCCTCTTGATCTGGTGGTCCCTGTAGGCCTTTGTTGCTGGGTGAAGGCTGCCAAACAAGGCAAAACCTGCCTTTCTATCACCATCCTGCTGAACACCTGGGTCTGCTGAGCTTTGCTCATTTGCTAAAAGCAGTCATTTAACAGCAAGTTAAAAAGGCCCATAATTTCCATTCTAATTTGCAGTTGCATCCTTCCAGTCCCACTTCAGATCAAGGCCCCTGTGCATTCATTCCTGACCTCCAGCATGTCCTACTGGCATGTGTGTCACGATCTCCAGTTGCAGATGCCCAAAAGGATAAAACATTCAATGTTTTGGTTTCTCGGGCTTTTGAGGTGGTAGAGTGTGCCTCAGGTGGGCTGGGAGTGAGACTACTGTCCCTTTGCTGTGTTGCTAATTGTGCTGCTTCTCTCTTTGTCTTTTCCACAGAGAGTACGGACAACTTTGTCTCAAGTAAGTGTCTCCTTTGCTTATCGTGGGAGTTGTCTCTGGCTTCTCTATGCATGATCAAGATGGATGGGGAGGTGCTGACCAGCTCTGGGGTTTCTCCAGAGTCCTGGAGTTGTTTACTTCCCTTAAGTGAGATCCTGAAAAAGGACCTGATGTACAGTGATCCATTTACGACATGCTGTGTGATGTGTAGTGAAATAGTCATTGGACTGAACTTCCACAGCATTTTCTCAACAAGATATACTTCTTCCCTTCTTATTTCTCCTCCCTCCAAAACCTATCCAAATAACTGATTCTTTGGATCAAATTGCAGAAATTAATCTCATATTTTATTCCTGCAGTAGATGTCAGAAATTTCTAAGAGACAGCTGAGGGGTGGAGCTCACCCACCCTAGCAGAGTAGGAACTGGAATGTTTCTCATTTGTAAGACTGAAGTGGCATTAGCATTGTTTTGGTCTGTTTTCTCTATGGATGTGTACATCCCTCTTTGATGGTTGATTTTGGTGTCATCTGAAATAAATACATGCAGCCTTGGTTTGGGGTGAGCTGGATCTTAAGTCAGCAACTGCCGTTGAAGCTGTGCTGGTGTTTTGGGAGCTCCATCAGAGCCACACTGAATCTTCTTTATTGTTTTGGTTTCAGTCGGTGATTATGAAGTGAGTCCCACCCCACCAATCACTGTGACCCACAAACCAGAGGAGGACACTTTTGGGGTGAGTCTTACCTTCTCAACAGAACAGTTCTGCATGTATTCCTTATTATTAATGGCTCACTGTTTACAGTCCAGTGCTTTTTTGAGATGCTTGCAAGGGAAAGTCTCTTCCTTTGTGGTTCAAGACAGCCAACAGTAAGAAGTATTTTATGGTTTGCGTTGGGGAAGCAAAGTACTGACATGAACCATGTGAGCCTCTTGGGTCTGCAACATGGAACCAGGGAGCTCTTTGAAAATAAGATATCCTGTGAAGTTGTTGCTGGCAGGTCAGAAATTCTCACTCTGAAAAAGTAGCACCCAGAGAACAAACAAACATTCGATTGTGTGTTTCGTACTATTATTGAACTGTTAAGTTTAGCCCTGTTAGAGACTTGGATTTAGCTTGGTTCAATTTTGTCAATTCCAGTTTGCCCTCTCTCCTACCCTGCAGGGCATGCTAGAAATAAAAAAATGAGAGAAAGCCTATGGCTTATCAGATCTCACTGTTGTCTTTATTTAGCAGAATCCAGGCAGGAAAAAAAAAAAATATATAATGTGTATGAGTATTGGGAAAAACTAACATGTTATACAAGTGCTCTAATTCTGTGGAAAAAATGTAAGATCTTGAAACCTGCTAAGTATTAACTGAAAGAAGAAAAAACAATTCCCCTTGGTTTCAGCTCTCATCCAACTGAAACTCTTCTATAGCTGAAGTGAAAGCTTTAAACAGTGAGAACATGGTAATAATGTGAAATGATTATTAAATACAAAGCATAGAAAACAAGCTGGGGAATGAAAATAGTATGTGGTAGAACATAAAAAAAAAAAATTAAATATCATAGCTAATGTGTCAAGGGCAGGGAAAATGTTGCAAAAGAAAATCATTGTTTTTGGTTAATGATATATTTTCTATTTACATCACACAGATTTGTAAAAATCAAGTGAAATTTAAATGCAACATGACCCACTACAGTAGACTGGGCAAATGCCAAAGAAATTGCAGTTTACATCAATGAAATAATAGTATCTCAAGCAAAGACCTGAAGTAATAAATATTCATACTTGTTAAGATGCACCTGGGATGGTGTAAAGTCAGTGAGATTTTCTTTCCTCTGCTTGTACATTGACACAGATACCACAGTTCCAGTGAAGGACTTTGAATGCTTCTCTGGTATAAATATTTACTACTAAAAAAATAGAATAAATAGGGAACTATTGGAGGCATTAGGAAACTGAATGTTTTAGGGAAAAAGGGTTCTACCTGGTTTCTTCTGTTTTCTTTCTGTGCTTATGTTCTTCTCCCCATTCTTTGTCCTGAGAGATGGTTAAATTGAGAGAGCTACTCTTTCTAAAGAATATTCTGCTGCTCCTGCATATTCCCATCTCAGGTTGGTAGAGCTTTAGTGTTGTGACATCAAGGCACAGTAGTGACATTGCAAACAGAGACTCGTGATGTATCCATTGGAGCACAGATCCTCCTTTCCAGCTGATACATGGTTTGAGAGCCCTGGGAAAGCTGGTGCTGGACCTGCACTGCTGTCAAGGAGATCTCAAACCTTCAGCACTGAGAACAACTTGTGATACTTCCAGTCTGTACCAGACCTCTCTGTTTTTGCTTGTATTTACCTTCACAGCTGATATTGATGGGGTTACAGCAGGTGATATGAACCTACAGAAAGGATAACTTGGCAAAGAAATGCCTTTATTTCCAACCCAGACTCCCAAATTCCACTGCCTTGACTGTAAGTTTTTTTCTTTCAGGTTTCCATAGCGGTTGGGCTAGCAGCTTTTGCTTGTGTCCTCTTGGTGGTCCTCTTTATTATGATCAACAAGTATGGTCGACGGTCCAAGTTTGGGATGAAAGGTAGGTGCAGCCTCCTTCCTCTGGCAGGATGCACCTTCCAGGATTGCCAGGTCCTCATAGCGCATGTGGAAAGGTGTTGTGGATTTGTTCATATGCTGTCAGTACTGGTGCAAAACCTTCTGAGGAGAATGTTATCCATCCCTCTGCTGGAATGTGAAATTGTTTTGGTTTCTGTTGGAAAAGCAGGTGCATCACTTCTCTGCCTGTTTGATGTGCTGTAAGTTTGTAAGGTGTGTGCCAGGAAAGCAAATGCTGATCGGCCTTTAGGTGATGTGGAAGTCTTTCTGCTGCCTCTGTTGGAAAATTTCCTTCTCTGCTTTGAGAGTATTAACTTGAAAGTTTTTTGAAGTAATTGGAAAGTGAGAAGGCTTCTGATGTTTGCTGTGCTGAACTGGTCTTTCTCCTACCAGTACCAGTGTTGGCTTGCTGTGATGTTGATGGAGCTAATGGCAGAAGAAAGCAGATGACTCTGCATCATCTGATTTATTGTGACTCTGCTGTTGTCTCCAGCTTCGGAGTGTTGGTGGTGCCTGGTGGAGGTTTCATGCCTTCACGTGACAGTAATTCCCAGCCCAGTTGGTGGCTCACACATTCACTTGTTCTGAAGCCAGTCTTTAGCAAACAGGGGCTTGGGCCAAGTTTCCTGAGTCACAGTCTGTTCCTGGTCTTGCTGGTGCCTGCCTTGCAGGGCAGGTTGATAGGTTTAGGAATGCTTCTTGTGCTTGTCTAGAGCTTTGTTTGCTTTACAGAGATGTTTCCTGAGTGGGTCCAGATGGGATTCTGGCTGGAGTTTCCCCTGTGAAACCTATGGAGATGGAAGACAGGACTTTTAATTAAGTAGAAAATCTTCTACACCAACTTAGCAATATTTAGTCCATATGTCCAATGATAGGAACCATCTGGTAGGATGTACTGACTGGTGGGTGGAGTAGAGGAATGGAGGACATAGTTCTTGGGATCAATTCCCAGCTCTTCTACTGACTCACTTAATGTCCGTAGTCAATTAGCTGACTTAACCTCTGCCTCTGCTTTAATTCCCCATCTGTAAAACTGGGATGATGTTATGTGCCTTCTGGTGGGATTTGTCAGTACACTGTTGAAGTGTTTGGGCATTTGCCACTGGTCAGGCTTAGAGATATAAATATGAAAAGGAAAAGTAACTTTTGACCCTAATAGAAGAATCAAAGAGGAGTGAACGTTATGTGAGTAACCAGTTTTTGGAACAGATGTGTGCATGTGTTCAGAGGTGCTTGAACAAGCGTGTTTGTGGATGTCCTGCATTCACAAGAACCAGAGGTGTGCTGTGATGGGCCCTTGTGCATGTAGTTTTGGGGAAGAAAATCATGCAACTAGAAAACCCTGCTTTCCTCCTTGTTAGGCCGTAATTTGTCCAAACACAGCTATGCTGAATTTCTATAGATCTTATTGATTGCATTACTTTGAGAGACAGAGATGACAGAAAGTAAATACATCTTTAAAACCATGTAGATATCTCTGCAGTGAGTTGCAGGTGTCATAGGTGTCTTCATCTACGACCAAAGTAACTCTTCCAATTGCTTGCATTGGCTGAGGTGCTTGTCAGTATCCGGGCTATGCCCTGAGAGTTGATTGACTTATTTACTCTGAAGAAGTGCCTCAGTCCCCTCTGCTCTTTCCAAAATGCATTTTCTAAACTCTCCTTTCCGTCTGCTTAGTAGGTTTATAAGTCTAGTCTCCTCAGGTTGTTTCAGGGCCTCAGCCAAGCTGTTGTTAGATGGTCCAAACCTGGTAATGATACCTTCAAGCCTGTGTTTGTCGTGTGTGTTGGGTGCCTCCTTCCCTTTATGGGCTCTTTTTCTTTTCCTTTTCCCTGGAGGCTGAGTTCGTGGGGTGCTGGTCTTGTCCAGACCATTAGATCACTTTACTGAGTGGTGCAGAGCTCTTCTCCTGAGCACATGTACAGATCCTACCCTATTCTGACACCTTGTGCTGAACATAGCACAGACTGCAATCACCTCCTAATCTCCTTTAGTTGGGTCATCCACTATCCATCATGGTGGGAATCATGTATGACAACTGACACATTGTCATTTATTAAGAAAAAGAAAACAAACCAACAAAAACAAAAATACAAACCCTGAGTCTTACTGGGAAAGTGCATCACTCCCTGAATCAGGAGCTGCTTGCAGCCAGCTGATATGTTGCCACTTGTTGAAATCCCAGTTTGGCAAGCCTGTAGGAACAGGTTTTTCCTGTTGTTTTTGTCACCGACGCAGAACATTGTGTACTCATGTTGGACATGTTACCCAAAGTACCTCCTGAGTCTCTCTGAGCAGATCTTTTTCCTAGAGTTAAACAGGCGGTTTATCTCCTGGTGAAAGAGGGATGTATGTGGAATGATGGAGATCATGGTGGGCTGCCAAAGTGTTGCCTGCTCATGGGGCCCAACAGACTTTAGGGATGGAGCAAAAATTCTGGTGCTCTACACTCAGCTGTCCCTTGCTTCCAGCTCTGGGATCCACATCTCAGTCTTTCTGAGCACCCACTGGAGGAGGAAGGTTTTACACCTCACCATTTGGGGTCAGCCTCATAACCAGGAGCCTTGTAAAGCCAAGGCTTCCCATCAAAATATAATCCCAGCAGATGACAGGAAATGAAATTTCATAATATAATAAAAGAAGCCACACACAAGACCTGGGACTAACAAAAATGAAATTTCATAAAACAATAGTAACGACACTGAAAAGTCCTGGGACTAACAAAACGTTTGGATGGCACAGTGATGGGGGCTGTATAAATGCTTAGGTTGATGGACTAAATATATGCTCCTCTTGCCTGTTTTCTTTTACGTTTGCAAGTGCCTGGGGATTAAGAGTGTGTGCTCATGCATATTTGTGTGATGTATTCCTTGTGCTGCACAACTTTAAAATAAAAAAAGTGAGATGGAGAGAAAGATGTTAGAGAAAATCCAGAGACAAGAGCACTGTTGTTTTGCTGAGGTGAACTGTTTTCCAGGCTCTGAGATTTAAAATCTACTTACATTTTCCAAATAAGGTTTCTTCCTTGGGTGTGGGGGCAGTGCCAGCTAATGGTTTAGGGTTGGTTGCAGCTAGCAGAAAATCCACTGCACTTTAATCTGATTTCCTGAAGAAATAAGGCGTGTGATAGTGCTGTGTCTGTGTGCACAAGCTGTGTGCACAGCTCTCTTGCATGGAGTTTCCTGTGTGCCTGCAGAAGTTTTCGGGTCTGCTGACCCAGAGGAGAGGGTGGAAGATCTTAGAGATGTGTTATTTTCACAGCATCCATCCCCTTGTTTTTACAGGCATTAGGGATATAGGGGGCTAAACTGGGCATAACTGCTTGGGTGATGCTCCACTGATAGAAATAACTCCAGGCTTTTTAGGCATCAGGGTGTTCGTGTGGATGTTCAGCTTAGGACAAGAAAACTAAACACGTGGGGAAAGGGCTTTCACGGATGATGCGTGCATCTGTTCAAATGTGTACGAGTAACTGCTTTCTGATTAGGCAGAAGAAGTAAAAGGGAGGTGGGAGAGAGAACGACTGGTAAATGAATGCTGCTCACTCTTGCTGTGATGTTTTAGAAATGGCATTGCTATCAGTTCATTCGGTATTTGTTTTAATAGCCCTGATCAAAGTGCTGGCGCTGCTGATGTGCATGTGGATGTCAGAAGCACTTGCAGAGCTGTTCCATTGTAATTTAGCATTAGTTAATAGGTACTTAAAGTGAAGTGGTTGCCTATTTGATTATGATTGGGGGTTATTAACATTTTTTTCCACAAACAGATGATAACTGTCCGCTGAGTCGATTGCAGAACAATTCCAGGGCTCTGATTCAAGAGGACCAGCTCCTGCAAAGATATATTGGATGCCTGGCTTTTTGCTTTTGTTGATTTTTTTTTTTTTTTATTGTTCATTTTTTGCTTTCCTCTTTCATCGTACAATTATTGCTGCAGCTTTGAGGGATTGGAGGGAATACACGAATACATGACCTACCTTTCAGATGAGACTTAATTCTGACCTGCGTTGCCTTGGCTGAGTCTGCTTGTAATCATGCACCCGTTGTTTTTCCCAGATTATTTGTTTGTAACTGTATAGGAATGAAAAAAATGGCTCTGTATCTTGGAGAGGCTTGACTTTGAGGGTTAGATGCTGAGAAGCATGCAGGCAGAGCAATCGTGTGGCCATTTTTGAGGTCGGGGTCTTTCCTTGTTGGTACCTTTCCTATTTATTTTAAAAGCTCCTTGATGTACTTCTTGCGCTCAATATTACTCTGTTTTATTTGCCTGGGAAGTGGATTGAAAGGACATGTGGTTTCACTGGGGCTTCTTTCTATAAATGCCTGTTTGTTTTCCGCCAAAGTGCAAGCTGTACAATTTATTTATCTGGTGGCTTCAAGGTGATGAAGCACGAAGCTCCTGCAGCTGGTAGGTGCCTTGCCCTCTGCTCGGCCTGCCAGCTATAACAAGGTTGGCTGCAGCTCTGTGGCCTTGGGCTTCTTGACAAGCCTTGGCACAGTGCTTCCTACACAGGGGCTGTGACAAGACCATCCCCTTCTGTGGCTCCTCTCCTCCAAGGCTCTTATGACGGTAGTTACTGCTCATGTTCCAATTTCCAGGCTGTGTTATTCTGGTAGAGGCTTTGGAAGATGTAGATGTCACACTGGAAGGGTAGATGTGGCACTGAGTACCGTGGTTAGTGCACATCATGAGGATGGGTTGATTAGGCTAAAATGATCTTAGTGGTCTTTTCCAACCTTAATGATTTTAAGATGGCCTGGTACAAGAGCAGGGAACCACCATTAGGAAAACGCACCAGAAAGCTGCAGGAGAAATTAGCAGATCAGCACTGATTTAAATATAGAAATAAAATATTTTCCTTTTCCCAGAAGCATTAATACCCTATATATAAATGAAATAAGAAGTGCACTGACTGGCCATCAGCTTGCACCTATTTTAATTGCTTTTACAAAACCAAAATGTCTATTTCAGGCAGTTGCTAAAAGCAGTTAGGAAAAAATGTCAGCTTGGTAGTTTTCCTGTGACCTGGGAAGCCCTGAACCTCCTTCATGCCGTGTTCCTGCAGGCCCTTCCCCCTTGACCTCATGCTTGTGGGCACTCTTGTTTGCTGCTTCATCCACTCTCCATACGGGAACTGCTGAATGTTGCCAGCTTTTCATCTGGCTGCTTACACTCATCTGATCCACAGCTGTGAACATGCCTTGAGCTACGGCTCATTCCTCAGAGCAGCCTCCCCCAAGGGCCGTGTGGGAGATGCTGACCCTCAGTGCCTGTCTTCATGCGACTTTTCTGTAATGAAAGATACTGAACTGACAGCAAAGAGCCTGAAAAACTCTTTCTCAAGAACAGGCACTACACACAGCAGCAGAATAGACTACTTGTCTAGATGAAAAGGCATAGAGAAGTCTTGGATGCCTCATCCCTGGAAGTGCTCAAGGGCAGGCTGGATGGGGCACTGGGCAGCCTGAGCTGGTGGGAGGCATCAAGCCCATGGCTGGTGATCTTTGAGGTCCCTTCCAACCTAAGCCATTCTGTGATTTTATTTATTTTTGAAGCAATACAACCAATCTCATAGAGAGGATGCAAGGCCTGTGAAGATGCTGTGTACTCTCCAGTGCCTCTCTGAAGGCAGCCAGCATGCAGACAACTTAGTGTCACCTTTGATGTGGCTTTAATAAGATGGAAAGTGATGTAAGAAGAAGCAAAGCGCTTTAATTAATAGTTCAATTGTAATCTGTTTGTACTGCAGTTGTTGAATTTGTTTTTTTGGAAAAGATTTGCTTACTGTTAATGCTGATAAATGGTCCTTTGGGAGGATGTCCCAGGTGACTTCATCCCCCCTTCCTTCTTGTGACTGGTTGTAAAATCCTTGGTCATTTATGCCTTATTTAGCATGACTAAGGGCACTGTCCTTAAACTCTGGAAAAGGAAGGCTTAACTCTGTTCAAGGGGCAGGTAACGGGGATGGGAACGGCAGGGCTGGCAAGAGAAACATTTGAGAGCTATGGTGAGGAATATGAAGAATTATATAGAACCTTTGAGTTGCAAAGAACCTTATAAAGGTTGCATAGACTAACTCCTCTGCCATGGATGCAGTTAGATGAGAGGGCTCTGAACCCCATCCAGCCTTGAACACCTCCAGGGATGAGATATCCATCACAGAGTTGTAGAATATCCTGAGTTAGAAGGGACCCATGAACATCATTGAGTCGAGCTCCTAAGGAGGTGACAGAGAACGATGCTGCTTGGTTTTGAACTCAGGCTGAGCATCCTTTAATGACTGCCTAGAAATTTGGAGGCGGTGGAATAACCTCCTGAGGGAATGCATAGGAGCTGCTATTTGGGATGGCTGAGCTTCAGTGGTTGAGAGCACTGAAGAAGTAAATTGCGGAGGGCACTGAAGCATCCCATAATCTAATGGGCTTGTTCCATCTCCACTTGCAATTTTTTTGTGATGCAGTAGCAAGCCTATCTGTGTCCTGGACCATCCCAAGAAACTCCATCAGCAGCACCAGCATTTAGTGACGGCTGGTGACAGTGGAAGTGCTGCAGAACCCTGTGTGATACTTAGGCATCTCATTGCTATCTACGCTACAACTATGCTATTAAAAATAAATGGACCAGAAGATAATACCTGTACACAAAGCTGCTTTGGTAGTAGTCTGTGCATAGGAGGAATAAATTATATTTGAATTCAAATATTTTGCTAGAGATGGAGGGGCAAGCTTATTTTCATTTGGAGAGTGGAAATCTGTTGATGTCATGGACCTGGATGGAAGATGGGATATTGTGTATTTCCTCCTAGCCTGGATACTGGTTCAGGAAAGGAGCTGCTTCATCAGGGCCACCATACTGCAGCCCAGCATCCTCTGTGTGCTGGGTGAATTTGTGGTTCTGCCCTCTGATCCTGCTGAAAGAGACCCCACCCTGAGATCAGTGAGAGGTTTTACTATGGAAAAGTAACGATCTGCTTTTGACCAGAGTCCCACAGGGAGGAGCAGCACTAGGCAAGATGGTTTTACATGTGTCTTTGAAGCCACCTGAGCCAAAGAAGTGCAGCAACTTCCAAAACCACCAAGGATGAAAAAAACCCATATAATTATGGCAGAGACAATGGACAGATCTACATGGAATTGGAATGTTAAGCCCTTTGGGTTGCTTCTCATTTAACCTGAACCACCCACAACAGGAGCTGGAGCTGGAAACACCTATCCCCATCTTTTCTGATTGAGAGAAGTGTTCATCCCCAGCAAACTGGTGAGGCACTGGCACAGGCTGCCCAGGGAGGTGGTGGAGTCACCGTCCCTGGAGGTGTTCAAGAAAAAGGTGGATAAATGCACTGAGAGATGTGAGTGGGCATAGTTGGGGTGAGTTGATGGTTGGACTAAATGATCTTAGTGGTCTTTCCAGCCATAATGACTCCATGCTTCTATGGTACTGCAAGTTCTTCCTAGGCCTCACAGCCAGGCGAAAAGAGGCTTTGAGTTAATGCAAGGGGACAATATGGGTTTCCTTCACCCTGGTTTCCTGTTGGCATGAGATATGTGGGGTGGGCAGCTCAGAGGGATCGGTGTCCTTCTGTAGTGCCAGCAAAAGCCTGCAGCACTGAGACAGCTGCTGGGATCGGGGCGAGGGAACTGGCCCTTTTTGCTGCTGACAAGACGATTTCATCTTGATGCTCTAAAAGCTCTTGTGACATCCGCAATTTTCCAGATGGATAACGAAAACCTGTAAGCAGGGACGTCTCAGCAGCTTTCTAAGCGCTCGCCTGTGGAGCTGCATCCATTGGTTTCATATCTGCTGACAGAGCTTAATAATCATTACACTAAGTGGAGCCGGCACTTGGGAAGCAGGTGAAGCTGTTGCTGTCCTTGGGCTGAGATGTACTGTGGGGATCTGTCCCTAGGGCTGATTTCTGCCCTCTCTTTTTTGCAACCACACTCCTGCTTGGCAGCCCCTTGGCACCCACTCCTTCTTTTGGATGGATGCTCCTGGATCTGGCCCAGGGGTTGCAGTCCTAACTGGTAGGAGGAAAGCAGAGCTGGAATTTCCTGCAATCATCAGGTGCACGCTGTGTGCCAATAAACAAGGCATTTCTTCCTCCACAGTGTTTGTAATAGCAATGTGGTCTTTCTGATTGATGAGGGGTGTAATAATTAGTGTGCTCTTACCTATTAAGCTATGATTTTTTCATGAAGGAGAAACATCGGATAGTACAAAAACAGAAAGCAAAACCCCATCATTTTGAGGCAACAATAGCCTAGGATCAATATTTAGTTTCCTTAATCGATTTCCCTGGCTTTTTTTCATTTTGGGTTTCAGTAGATTTTCATCCCTGTGTGAGCAGGAGGCTGCAGCAGCTCAGGGCAGTAGGGCACTGTAATGGGGGCTCACTACATTGAGGGCACGTGGGATGCCAGTGCTGCTGTATGGGCTTGTGTTGCTCTGCACCAAAGATGCTCTGGGACAGGAGTCAGGATGGGGAGGCTTGGTATGAGCATCACTGTTATGTGGGTGAGATGTTATGTGCGTTGAGGAATACATTTTCTGGCCTGCCCCCTAAAGTTACATGTATCAACTGCTTAGCTGCTGTTAAAGTTGGGAAAGACCTCCAAGACCACCCAGTCCAAGCCCTAACCCACCCCTATCACACCCACTGACCGTGTCCCTCAGTGCCACATCCCCACAGATGCAGCATCCCTGTTTTGGGGAAGAAATTTTTCCTAATAACCAACCTGAGCCTCCCCTGGTGCAACTTGAGGCTGTCCCCTCTCCTTTTATCACTGTTACCTGGGAGCAGAGGCCAACCCCCACCTCACCACAACCTCCTTTCAGGGAGTTGTAGGGAGCGATAAGGTCGCCCCTGAGTGTCCTTTCAAGGAGTTTCCTTCATTTCCAGCTGATTAGTGAAATTATCTAAAACCAGATTTAACACCAACCCTGGTGGTGTGAGCATCCCTAACTGAAATTTTGTGCATTTATACAGTATGGCTTTGCAGCCCCTCACTCTGCACTCACCTGTGCCCGCCCATCCTCCTCTGTGTGTAAGAAGGTTTTGGAAGCACCCAGACTGGCACCAGCAGTGAAAGCTACATAAATAAAATGTACCGTTAATATTAACACCGGTGTACACAGAGCTCGTAACCAAGTCAATTTAAATTAATTTTTCAACTGTTTTATTTTTTTTTTGTCTGAGACACTATCAAATATTTTACAAAGCCTGAATATATTGCAGCCTTCATTAACTAATTCTGTATTTCAATCAGGAGAAAATAAGGCATCGGATGTAGTTCAGCATGATTTGTTTTTATAGACCAACTGCTTCATCCTCTCCATTCCGCCATCATTCAGGCTCTTAAATAATTTTTCTCCTAATATTTCCTTGGATGTTTTACTATAAATTTCAAAGTTGGTCTTATTAATTTCTCCTGCACAGCAGCCTTGAGAACCAAGGCGAGTTGTGTGCATATGCATGTATAAAGAGGGAAACATCCTTACTGATTTACAGTACACTTGCCTTCTCCGTGAGTCTGTCTGCTCAGAATTAAATTGGTAGCGACATCTGGTAATAACACTTTATGCCTTTTGGGCTGCTGAGTGCTTTTGCTGAGTATCCTGCTACAAACGCTTCAGGTTTGTCCCCCTGGCTGTGGGACTGGGAGAGGAAGCGTTGCTGACTTTTCCAGCAGGACTTTGCTTTTCATTTTCCCTTGCAGTGTTCTCAAAGCATTAATTCTTCTATCTCCTGTTTGCTCTCAGCCTCCCTTCATCTGAAGTGTCACGATAGAAATTGAAATTAGATGTGGATGTCTGCAGAAATCCTTTTCTCCCTGCTGCAGGACAGCTGGATTTTAGATTCCCCCCCTCCCCCCCTTTTTATATGCTGTCATTTAGTTTTAAATAGAAAAACATATGGCCTTTGCTGTGTTTTCCTTTTTCTAACCAAGTTTATTATGCTACTGGTGCGTTTAGGAGTGATTTGGGTTTATTCTCTCTGTTTAAAGATTTCAAGTAACTGCTGCTGTCTGTTAACGTGATATTGGAGTTAATGGGATGTCAGCATGTGCCAAAACCCCTCATCAGCAGAGCAAGTGTATTCCACCCTGGCATATTAAACTGATGTTGAAAGGGTAAAGGAGGGCATCTTCCTTCCTCTCGATACACATAGGTAAAGGCATCGATGTAACTCCTGCTGAAGTCACTATGACCAGGTCACGCCATAAAACTTACCCCCTCTTAAGCTCATCCCAAAAGAGAGGCTCAAGCCTGCATTTGGTGTAGGGATGCTGCAGAAAAGGGAACGTTTTCTCAATTGAGTTTGTCAGTCGAGTGTTTACCAGCATGTGCCATTGGCTCCATGAATGCACGCTTTTCTTTTTCATTATTTTTCAGTGCTTGGGTGAGACTAGAACTGACGTTTCTTTAGCTGCTCCCGCACGGTCTGCAGAAGACTGGGTAAGCTCTCTGTTTTGCAGGAGGTTCCTGTAGTTCAAAGTCCCCCTTGCTCAGCTGACCTGTGGAGCAGCAGACGCTTTCATACCGGGCTTTGATCCCTGGCTGCAGGCAGGCAGAGGCCGTGTGCTGCCTGACACTGTGCCTCGAGGACAAATCCTGCCTTCCAGCCAATCCCAGAATCTATACATTTCCACTGCATCAAGCTTTACCCTGAGATTTTAACCCATGCGTGTTTTTCAAAGCCATCTTGTGCAAATTCATATTTATAGCTCTGTTAACACCCTTTCTCAATGGCAGTGTCTGTAGTTGTGGCTGGATACCCAGGACCATTCCTCAGGAGCCATTTTCAAGCTTCTTTTAAGACATCGACGCATTGTAACTCTTTGTGTGTGGGGACCAACAGCAGGACGATGTTGGTGAAGCTGTGAGCAGCCAGTGGTGTGCCCTCATTTGTCCCCCTTAGCTGGGAATGGCTGAAGGGAGATTTGCTGTAGGTCAGGCACTTTAAGGTTAAATCATCTTGGCTGAAATTTTCGCTAATTGTTACCAAAACTTGCTGGCATTTCCTGAATGCTGGAGAAAGAGGAAGGCCAGCACTGGGTCTGTTCTGGGGATGTGAGTGGGGAAGATCAGATGGAAGAGGTGTAGCAACTTTCTCCCATTTTGGTTGGTGGTGTGGGAGATGGAAAGTCAGCAGTTAAACCTTAACACCATTTATTTGTCCCGTAAGGATAAAGGCAGCAGCTGTGACCCATAGATGTGGTTCCACCAATGCACACTGCAGTTCTTCAGGCTCTCAAGCTTAGCAGGTCAGGATGTTTCCTTCTGAAGGATGCTGCCTAGACAAAGATGTTTGGTTTACACAGAGTCCAGCTCAGCTCCGTCAGCTTAAATTATTGACAAGCTACAACCACTCGACCAGGTAGCAGCAAAACCAAAGCAAAACACACAAACCTCTGGGCAGCCAAAGGTCACCCTATAGTCATAGTGTTGTAGCAGGGGAACTGCTGCAGCAGATTTGAGTTATTAACCTCCTGTGTCTGGTGGACTCAGAGCAGGTTCAGCAGGGGTATCCTGAAGCAATGCAGGATTGAAGCCTGGAACGTGGAAATGCAGTTTTGTGTTGTTCTGAGCAAGTAGCAGCACTGCAGGCTGTTGCCTGTTTGCACCTCGTGCTGCAGCTGTCAAGGTGCAGGGGGTGCCAAAGAAAGTCTTCAGGATATTAAGACACAATCTTCTGAAAGCTGTGGGCTGGGGGAAACGTTGCTAGTAAATAATGGCTCCTAGAGGATAACATAATGAGCATTCCTCACCTGGCTGAGGTAACTTGCCCCTGTTTCTGGGGCGTATCGTGAATGTTTTTGCTGTGGTTGTGCTGCTTCTTATGCCATGGGTATGGGAAATGTGGGGTGGATGGATGCAATATGAGAGCTGCTGGAGGAGCAAGGCTTCAGTGTGGCAGCTTGTCAGTGTAGAACAGCAGCTCCAACAGCTCACAGGGGCTCCTCTTGCCCCATGGGCAGAGCTTTACTGGGTAAGCAGCTGGTGGATCGTTTCATTAGTGGTCACCAGTTGAGAAGGACTTGCAGACCAGAGTTTTTCTAGGCACGGGAGTTTAAAGTGTAGTGAAGGGAATTAACATGCAAATCCTACCGAAATTCCTGTAACATCTTTTGACAATCCTGGATTTAATGTCTGGGGTATACACAGTGGGAATAAGGGAGGGCATTAACTAAGTGTTTTATTAATGACAAAAAAAAGGCTCTGCTCACAGTAACTCAGGGTGAACAACTTTGTAGAATTTCCATGCATAGAGAAAAGGACAGAGAAGAAGTTTGGATGTTTCTTCCAGTACTTGAAGGGAGCTTATAAACTGGAAGGGGAGCAACTTTTTTCACAGACAGTGATAGGAAAAGGGGGGGAAAGACTTTAAATCAAAAGATTAAAAGATCTAGGTTAGATGTTAGAAAAAAAAATCTTTATTCTGAGGGCAGTGAGGCCCAGGCTGCCAAGAGCTGTGGGCACCCCAAACCTGGAGGTGCTCAAGGTCAGGTTGGATGGGGCCCTGGGCAGGCTGAGCTGGTGGGGTACCCAGCCCATGGCAGGGGGTTGGGGCTGGAGGGGCTTAAGGTCTCTTTCAACTTAAGTCATTCTGAGACTGAGGACAAACAAAGCCTGCCTGGTGGGTCCAGCAACCAAGCCATGTAGAGTGTAAGGAGCAGGGTCCATTCAGCCTGACATGACAACTTCTAGGGTGTAGTGTATAGTGTAAAATTATCCTAAAATGCTATCCATGGAGCCTTCCTCAAGGTAGGAGTGCATGATGGCCATCCTCAGGCTGTTTGTTCAGCTCTGGCTTGCCAAGAAGCAGTAGACAGGTTCTGGGAGATGTTTAAGTGCATGCTAAGCATCTTCTGAGGTCTACATTTCTGGCAGATCCCTCTGGTATCTGCTATTGAGAGGTGCTTCCCGTGTTCCGTCGATGTGCTCTTTGTTGGAGCTTGTTAATATTAAACTTTTTGTAGAAGATAAAAGAAAAGATGAGCTGTGAAGGAGGGTACATTATCAAAAGTCTTCTGCAGGCAGCACAGGGGAGATTAGAGATGTTTGCAGCAGCTGAACAGACAAGAGTAATGGCCCAAACTTCAGGAAGATTTTGTGTTGTTAGAGTCTTTGGAGAGAGGAGGGGGATAGCATTGGGCACGGCAGTGATTCTGCTTGGACCAGAGGAGGAGAGCCACAGTTCCAAGAAACTCTCATGCTGTGACCCTAGCTCTGAGAAGTTTTCTCTGCCCCAATGCACAGAGAGGGCTGCAGTGGGATGATCCTCACCCTTCTTCTCTTGGGAGCTCCCTTGGGCTCTTGGCCCTCCCTCTGCCTAAGCACTCAGAGCAAAGCTCACAGCTCAGCGTTCCTCTCCGTGACCCCATCACTCTCCCGGGGAATTAACAAACACTTTTAGCACAAACACTGAGCTGCCCCCGGCACAGCAAGGTGTGCTGTTCACAGCTCTCTCCGTTCCATGCCACTTGAATATTCAGTCCTGACAAGTTCACTGTGCACAGATTTTCCACTCCCAGCCCTGTGTGCTCTGCTCTAGTTCCCTGAACCCGAGTTAGTTCCGGCAGCTTCCAGTGCTCAGTGCCGATCATCGTGCAGCTGAGCTGGTGTATTCCATGTGGGAAAAGCTTTTTTTTTTGTTGGAGAATGAGTGAATTAAGCTACGTGCTTACTGCCACTTGAGCAAAGCGGTCCCAGGCTGGGCCACAAGATACATGTCTGGCGTTGAAAATTAAGAGAGCAAGCATCAACAGAGAAACGAAGGGAGAGAGGAGGGAGTCAGGGTAATGGGATTGCATTTCTTCCACACTAATGTGACCTTGGAGATGAGCTGCTGCTCCGCAGGGATTTGGGGAGTAATGCATTTGATAGCGTCAGCTGAGAGGTGTGTATTTGTTTGTGGATATTTATGTCCCAAGCCCTCATCTATGTGCATAGTGTTTGTTCCTTTGGCTTATCCCAGTGTAACTTGCTAGGGACATGGGGCAGCCTGGCAGGTGATGCCATGGGACCCTCCCACAGGAGGTGGGGGTGCAGTGTAAGGTCTTCTCCTTTGAACTGCCACCTGAAAACGCTGAATAAGAAGCATTGCATCCCCAAAAGGCAGAACACAGTGGCAAGCCCCCGGGGGACCAAATCTATGCTCCTTAGTCTCTGTTGGAGGCAGATTTCAAAGTAAGGAGCTCCTGCCTGCTAATGTGCCCTCTTTGTGGCATTATAGCATGGAGAAGAGCAGCAGCATCTTCTATACTGGCTGTTGGGTACTATGCTGAGATACATCAGTTGCTGAGGCATCCCAACCCTGGGTGAGAGCTTCCCAGACCAGGGCCAGTGTTTTGGTACCTATTTGTGGTGATACTTCAGAGGTTCTGGGCAAGTTATGATATTCTTCTTTCAGTGGACAGTCACAAAAAATGAAATATAGTGAATGGATCCAGTACTTTACTGTCAAGCAGGGAATAGGTGGTGGGGGAAGAGCAGGGAGAAATGCTTCTGTGGATCGGGATGTCCAGAAAAGCATGGTGCTCAGCGTTGCCTCTGGGCTCTTCAAGATTTTGCTCCATTTCATTGAAGAGCAGTAGTTATATTTTGCTTTTATTTTTGGTATGTTTTTAGCTTATCATTTTTTCTAGAGAATATATTTTCCAAGAGGAAAAAGATAGAAGTTCATAGCTTAGAAAGAGACAGCTTTGGGTATTGGTGGAGCTTTCAATGTGAGTGTGATGTATGCTCAGGGAAAGAAGGTCACCCTTCCTGCGTCCCTTGGAATAATACTGGTGTGAGGGAACAGTATGATAACAGATGCAACATCTTGCATGGCTGTTGTAGCTGAAAGGATGAACTAGGTATTGGAGTGGTGATGGTTACCTGTCAGGCTGCTCTGGATGCTTTTTGGGGCCTTCAGCTGATGGAGAACATTGCTTGTGAGAGGCCGCTTGTCTCCACCGCAGGGACAGGCAGCCTGTTCCAACGCTTCACCACTCTTTTTGAGAAGAAATTCTTCATAATATCCAACCTGAACCTCCCCTGGCACAACTTAAGGCTCACAGTCTAAAAAAAAACACACAATAGAAGCTGCTCTCAGCATCCAAGCAATTAAAATGTCTGCTCTGTGCATAAAGAGAGTCTGATAATAATAATAATGGTGAAGTTAATGAGATTTCAGATGTCTTCACAAACTGGCCTAGGTTCCCGAAGTTCAAAGATGCGTTGTGTGAATAAAGTTGCAGCCCCCGTGCATTGTGGAGCGCTTTTTCCTCCCGTGCGTTTCAGGCTGTAATGAGATTTGGGCATCCCTGATCAAGCAGCCTGCGTGGAGTATGTCTCTTCCCAAGGGAAATAGGCATTAGTCAGAACGCAGCCCAGGAGGGGCAAGAGCAAATCTGCAAAACATTCTGCCTGCTGCCTCTTGGTAGGAATTCAGAGAAGAGCAACTCAAATGATTAAGGTTCTGTAGGGAATGTATTGTGAGAAAAGATTAAGAAAAAGCTAAATATATAAAATCCACCTAGACAAGAGTGAAGGGGAATAGATCCCAGTTGGTGCATATTTAGGAGTCAAATAATGGAGGAGCAAAAAGATTATGAAGGATGATGGAAGGAGCACTTAGGGTGCCTGGAATCATGCAACCAAACACCTGTGGGCTGCATGGTGACATCCTTCTTCTAAAGGCAAGAGCTAAGATGAGTGTGGATAGGTCTCTGAATGAGGTGCTTGGGAGCCTGGAAAGTTTTGGGCTGTGCTGCAGTGGGGTGAGGACCCTGAGGTGGTGAATGGAGATGTCCTCCTCAGGTCCCTGCTGGATGGGATGGAATCTCATTAACTCGCTGTGCTGCTGCTCTCTCCTTGGTAAAGGGGTGTCTGTGTTTTTCCCCTTCCCCTGCTGTCATGCCCATGCATGCAATAGCAACCTGGAAGAAAGACTGGCTGCAGTCTCCCCGCCTTGTCTGATTAATTAACTCTTCAGATTAATTTCCTTTCTGATTACTGCCTGATTAATTCCTCCTAACTCCGCGAGACCTCCTCACCACTTAATCCTCTTTATAAGCCCTCAGAGTGTGATGCTTGAAGTAAACATCAGGAAGGGGAAAGAAAAAAAGAAGAGCAAACACGATGAAACACAAACACATCATCACTGCATCAGGACCAGCACCCATGGGGCTGTACTGCAGCACCCTGCTTGTGGGGATACCCACTCCTCCCTGCTCCTTGTGCTCAGGAATACTCCCTGTGCTGCTTTTCCAGTGTGTCTGTAGCAAATGGCATGATGTCACTTGTTGAGCCTGATAATTAGAGACAATATCCCAGCAATTTGCAAAGAGGGCGGGAGGAGGGAGCTGTGTTGAGCCGCATTCAGTAGCATTAGAGGAGTCTTTTCTTTTCATGGCTTCATTAAAGCAACCATCTGAGCTCATAAAACAGCTTTTGATGCATGCTGGAGCCCTAGATGGTGCCTGGTGGCATAGCAGGTTGGGCCAAGCATGAGGACACGCGGAGTTTGGTGCCATGGGGCAGGTCCCAGAGGTGAGGGGACAGCCAGCAGCAGTCCTGATCCCAATGGGATTTTTCATTTCCTTTCTCTCTCTCTCTCTCTTTTTTTTTTTTTTTTCCTTGAATTCCTGAGTAGCCATTCCCAAAGGCCTCTGGATGCTTTTATAAAAGCGTTAAGTAAAAAAACATAACTCATAATAAGAAAAGCAGCCAAATGAAATGCTGAGCAGAAATGAGGGCCCTATCTTTCTTGTATACCATAAAGCAGTGTGTACCCCTAGGAAATGTAATGTTTAAAGAGCAGTAGCAAGTTTTGGCTGTTGCTTTTAAAGAATATTTTGTGGTTGGATATAGGGCTGTAACATGCACGAGATAAGACCTAACGAGTTGCTAAACTAGTGGTTGGGTTGGAACTGGATGATCTTTGAGATCCCTTCCAACCCAAGTCATTCTATGATTCTGTGAATTTATTTTCCTTGTGACCTCAGCTGAAATGGATAGGGAGAGTGTTTTACACTCAAGAGCAAAACTCGGTGTGCCTTATGGATTTCTTCCAACTTGGGGTATACTGTGATTCCTCGAAAACTTTCTTTTTGTGTCATGACCGAACAGTGTCTCATCCATAAACGTGACCTAAACTGACAGATTTGGATGAAGTGCCATGGAAATAAATTAAAAAAAAAGTTGGCGTGCAGATCCAGGCATGGGCTACACTTTATTTCTGTGCTGTCTGACAGCACAAGCAGAGGTTTTGGATCGCACATCATTCCCAGCCTGCAGGCTTTGCTGCAATAGCCTTGTGCAGCTCCACCCCTGTGCCCTGCCTACGGTTATGATACCTGAATCAGCCCTTAGATCTGCTGCTTTGCATTGTCCCTGCTGGAAACACGCTGCTCTGGCTGATAAAGGAGATTGAACTGTACACAGAGAATATGTTATTCTTGTATACATGGCATTCAGCACAACCCTGATGGATTACTGAGGTATAACATGCACTGGCTTGGGCAGGTTGCAGCTGGTAAGCTCTGGCTGTGAAGTTGCTTGGGCCAGTGTTTGTTTTCCTCTGATGTCACTGCCTTTAAAAAATATTCACTTCTGGCTGCGTGAGCTGCGTTCTAGGTGGTGCGCGACAAATCAGAGCTCCGCTCAGCTGCTTTGACTTGAGCATGAATAATTCTGAAAAAATAGCCTGGAGTTCTCTTTGGTCTAATAAGACCAGCTCCTGAATTGCAGGGAGATCTATTCTGGCTGTTTCTCAAGTTGTGAGTTGATTGCAGGGTCAGTTGAGGAAGGGATGGGACCCTCCTTGAACTGATGCACCATCCCTCTGACATTCCCACAGGGTAACTGAGAGTCACATTTCTTCACCTCTCCTGTGGCTCACCCACAGCACTGGCACACACGTTTGGGTACTATTAGGAGCCATAGGAGCTTATAATCATTTAAAGGCCACTAAGATCACCCAGTCTAACACTAGCCCACCCCCACCATGCCTGCTGACCACATCCCTCAGTGCCACAACACCATGGCTCTTGAACACCTCCAGGGACAGTGACTCCACCACCTCCCTGGGCAGCTGTGCCACTGCAGCATCACTCCTTCTGAGAATCAATTCCTCATAATATCCAACCTGAACCTCTCCTGGTGCAACTTAAGGCTGTTCCCTCTTGTCCTGTTAGCTGAGCTTCAGGCTGCTTTTGAGGGAGCCTGTCCTAAATCACAGCAAGCTGGAAACCTGCAGGAGGTCGCCTAATGGAGGGGGGTTCCCCAGTGGTTTGTCTGGACTGTACCATTTGGATCAGATGATTCACTTCTGCAAAGGGGAAAAAGGAAAAATTTGGATATTCTGACTATATCCTGAAAATCTTGCCAGAAGCTGTTGGAATACAGCTTGGTGGAGCAGCGCTGGCACACTTTTTTGTTTCCTACGCAGCCTGGAAATAGGAGCAAGAGAGATGGAAGCCAGATTTGCAAGGAAGGTGGTAATTCCGGGGGAGAGAGGGGAAATAACAGACCGAAAAGGATAGGTGGGTTTCCAACTCCTGCACATGATCTAGATATGCACATAAATTATGCTGGGTGAAGCTGTAGTTTTTTTAAAGAGATACTGCTGCCAAATCCTAGAAAAGATTCTTTTGTGCCCAAGGAAATTTCTCATTTCGTAAGGTGACCAGGGGGTGAACAAATGATCCTTTATGTACTGTGCTGTGTCCCTTTCCCCTTGAGCTGAAATCAGTTCTGTAAAGATAACTTTGAGCGTGAAGGAGGTAGTAGGACTCCTAATCAGAGAAGAGATATCATTTCCAATGCGTGAGCCACCAGCCCTTTTCAATGTTTTCTTTCTTTATTTCTAAGGTATGTAGATATATATATATGGTGTATGGTCAAAAACCAGACCGCTCTGTACAAGCCAGGAGGAGAAGTCAGCCAGGTTTAGACAGTGTGGAAAATATTCTTTTCTTCAGGATTAAACCCAAGCAAACAAAAACCTCAGGCAACTTGAAATCCGATGCTGAGACAGGCGCATGCACGAGCTTCGTTGCTGCACACTGAATAATGCCCTCCTTCATCCCGAGCCCAGCTACTGGCCTCGGATGTCTGCCTAGCACAGTGGGCTCTTGTTGCCAAAGATGACAAAATAGAGAAGATGGGAAAAAGTGCGTGTATCTAAAATAGTAACAATAAAACTGTGGTGCCCTAGATGTTGGTGAGATACTCGAGAGAGGCTTATGGAGGGGGGTGACTTATGAGCAGAATGTGCAACAGGGACCTCGAGCTCCTTTAGGGCTCCTTTATTTATGCTTTATATATGTGAAGACTTTGGTGGGTGTGTTAGGGCCACCGCTTCTTCATCCCTACTAAATCATTGCTTCCGAACAAGGCAATGTCTGCTCAGGTAGAGACATAATGTCTTGAAATCCTTTGTAGCTAGCTACAGTGTCATAGTAATTCCATAACAGAAACAGAAAGCTGCATGTGTGGCAGTTTAGCATTGTGTGGCATCATCTGTAGACTCAATTAAACTGTTGAGCCGTGAAATTTGCAGCCTGGTAGGACACAGTGGTGTGATGTTTTAACTAATTTTTTGGAGAAAGGCTGTCATTTCCAGCATAGACTCCAGAAGTTTGCAATGTGGCATCCTCCGATGCCTGTGGAGACGCTAACACGTGGCAGAACGTATTTTTTTAGAAGTTCATGGATGGAAAATAGCTCAATACCGTCAGCTAGTAGGCAGCTACGCATGAACGAAAGGGCTGCAGCTGCATGAACAACGCACATCAGCAAGTTGTTGTGGCAGACTGATGTTCCTCTACCTGCTGCTAACAGCATCGCCTAACTTGTGATGCAACTTCCCAGGGGAACTGTAGTTTCTTATGTATAGATTTGCTGCAGTGTAAGCTGCCGGGATGGGGGTCAGCCCTGGATCCACCTTCCCTGCGTTTCTGAAAGGCAAAAGGATGAGGCTGGGCGGGGAGATCCCGCTGGGCAGCTCAGAGCTCTCTGACTGCAGAGAGCTGTCTCAGCAGCATCGTATGAAACACTAAATTCTTCTTCTCTGTTGTGTGATTGTTTTATGTGCTTTTCTCAGAAAAAAAAATCAGTCAGGATGGATTGATAATTTATAAGTTGTTGTCTGCATTTTTTCACTCTCTGGGGGTGGAAAAACAGAAGGATAAAGCAGGAGGCAAAATTCAGACGTGAAAGAGTATGTTGGACGTGGAGCTGAGAGCTACCTCTTGTCTATGGGGTCTGAGGGTGCTCGGCACCCATGTTGTTAAGGGGATTGGTCTCCTGCTGACCTTGCATCTGGATAAGGGATTGAGGGTACAAGCTGTGGATGTGCCTGTTGGAGATGTCAGAGTTGCAATCTGCAGGTATTGGGGCCCATTAACCCTGGCAAAGTTATTCATGTGAGGGAGCGAGCAGAGAAGTGCTGGGTCTGTGCACTTCGGCATGCATAGAGAGCTGTGGAAGGAGAGAGATGTGACTAGGCAGGTAGAAGGAGAAAGCTGGGTCAGCTGCCATTCTGGTTTACGCCAGAAAAGAAATACCCCCAGGCAGCATATTCTACTCTTTCATGCCTGCACTCTTGCTGTCACAAATGTCCCCACGCACGCAGGGACACATCCTCCTGCCCACCTTTGCCAGCTGCTGCTGACCCCTGGGCACACACACCATCTCCATCCTCATCACCTCAGCTGGATTCTCCCTGAATTACAGCAAGGGCATGAGAGGAATCCCCCATCTGCCATGGGAAAAGCTCTACTTTGAGAATTTGGGGGAAAAAAGAAGAACCTTTGCCTTAAAGCAGAGAAAAAATTGACATCTTTCTAAAGATACATGGAACAAAAAGACATGCTGCTTAGGTAAATAAATGCTGTAGATAAGTACTTAGATACTGATACTTGTGATGGCTGATGGGTGAAATCTGGTACAGAGGCATAGATGGCATCAGATACTCTTGGAGAACAGAAAAGACACACAGTCATTATATTGCCCTGTTCCCTCTCCGAACTGTTTGTCCCTTCACAGTGCCTCTGCCAGAGCACTCATTTGCACAGTGAGTTGCTACTTTTCCTCAGGAGGGATGATTTCTGGTCTCCATTCTCTGTAGCTTTCCAAGCATTGCATTGCCAATTTGGATGAGAGGACTCAGTAAAGCCATGTACACCCATTTATGAGAAACAAAACAAAACAATATTGGAACTCTCTCCAGCTCTGCTCCTGTGCATTTCTGGTCCAGCAGGACGAGGGGAGCTGGGCTGGGGCTGCCTACGCCCTCCATTCCTTGCGTACCCATTGGAAACTGCAGCATCTTCTGTGCCACCGCCTCTGCCTAGTGGGGTTTCATGCTTTAGCAGATGGTGTAGAAATGCAAAACAAAGTCTCAGAGTGGACTGTTGACATTCTCCCTTTAGGGTGTTCAGAAGTTGATTCAAATACTCTAAATTCATCCTGAATGTTTCAAAATATGCTTTGGAGAATTTGGCAGGGATGGTCTGGAAAACTGGCTGGCTCCCAAAGCTTTCCTGTTACAGATACTCCTGCCTGAGTTTTCAGCTCTTATGCTTCTATTCATGACCTGAAACAGATTCACAGTAGTTATCTAAACTACTGAGAGGCTGAGGGTTGTGGGATTTTTGTCAATTCCTAGAAAGACTCGGGCATTCAGCTTGGTTTTAGAAACAGCAAAAGCTGGTGTGGGCGATACTTCAGAACAGTTCTATCTTCTTTCTGACAGATGACTTCTACTTTATCTGCCTTGGCTCTGTGATACAGCCAGTGCTGGTCTGTCCCGCTTGACTCAGTGTTATGGGAAATAGCTGTTGGTAGATGAGTGAATCATAGGATCACTGAAGTTGGAAAAGACCACTAAGATCATCTAGTCCAACCGTTGACCACCTCCACCATGTCCACTGACCACGCCCCTCAGTGTCACATCAACACAGTTGTCAGGCACCTCCAGGGATGATAAATCCCACCACCTCTCTGGGCTGCCTGTGCCAATGCATCACTACTCTTACTGCTATTTTATTCTATAGCAGTCTTTCCATGTGCAAGAAACTTTCCATCCTCACCAATTGATGCCCACTTGCAAAAATTCTTTACCACTTCACGACCTAAATGCTTGTTAGCAGAAAAGGGCCAAGACCTGACCATGTTACAAAGAAAACTCTCTACTCCCACCTTCAAAGTTGTGACTAAAGTCACAAGTAAAGGGTGAAAAAATACCTCCAGTTTCTCCTTTCTAGGCTACTGGTGAATATGCATTGGTAGCACTAGCAGAGACTGCACGGAGAGCTCTGTTTAAATATAGCAGAGCTGTGCAGCACCCCCGCGTGCCGGACGCTCCGGCTGTTCCCAATATGCCCAACGAGGAGCACGGTGAAGCAGCTTGTTCTGGCTGCTGCTAGGCAGCAGATGCTTGCTATCTTTATGCATCACCCTTGTGAGAAGTGCATGGGGCTGGACAGCACTCACGTATCTTCTGGTGAAGTTCTGACTCAGCCATAGATGAAAATACCAGGCTGATTACTGAGGGTGCTATCACAAGATGGGATTTTGTGCCCGTAGAGAGGAGCTGGCTAGCAGAAATCCTTCTGAATCCATGTCTTGATTTATGCTTTCTTGTTGGCCATCCTCATTAGAAAGCGTGCTTTTGGACAGGGTGTCTTCTAGTCCACCTTGCCATGAGTTATCATAGAATCACAGAACTGTTTGAGTTGGAAGTGACCATTAAAGGTCATCGAGTCCAACCCCCCCACAAGGTTGCTCAGTGCCTGGTCCAGCCTGGCCCCACGTCCCACCCTTCTCCCACCTCCTGTTTCACCATGGCTGCCAATGAAAGGAACTTCTGTCTGCACTGTGCTGCTAACAGGGCTGCAGATTGATGGCTTCTGGTTGTGAAAACACTTGTTATGGGCTTGACAGGCTGCTCAAGGTTGCCTGATGTTGCAGGGCAGAAACGGAGGGAGCTGGTGAGACGCGTGCTCGCACTTTATGGCCCTCCTGGTGGGAACGGTAGGCATCCTGGCATAGCAACTGCTCAGGGCATTTACTAAGAGATTTATGAGTTTGTAATTTTCAGAGGCCCTGGAGCAAAAGTGTCTTTAATTAAATTTTGATTCTCTCCCCTCTTTCTCCCTCCCCTGCCTTCACCCTCCCCATCCCGTCCCTTCCTGCAGTTTGTTTACCGAGGCCCAGCAAAGCTTTCAGAAAGCAAGTAGGAGTCTCTGAGCAAAGACAGGAAGAGCAGAGGATGGCAAAGCAAGCAAACAGATGGCAGATATCACACAGCAGCCCCTGGCGGGCTCTGCCAAGCTCAGAGAGGGCTCCGTGATGCAAGTTCAAGGGTCCCACAGTAAGAGCTTCCTGCATCCCTTTACTCTGGCCATGGATTTGGCAAGGTGTCTGTGAGAGGGATGGGCAAGCTGTGTTCCTGTGCTCTCATTTGCCTGGTGTGCAGAACTTGGCATTGTTTAGGGCTACCTGGAGAGCATGGGTGTTGGGAACGAGACAGCCTTATGCTGCTCTGCAATGCCTTGCTGCTGCCTGCATGCTTTTTCAACCATCCATCCACGTGGGGAGCACTAAATTAAAGGAAAACAGAGTGTTCCCGTTCATAATTATTTTGTTTTTCTTTAAATGGGAGTTGTAGGCGTGCTGTCAAGGGGTCCCCCAGAAAATGCTGCTTGGGCATTGCCTGTGGTTTCCCTCTATGCCAGTCTTACTCTGTGATATCCTTCCCAGCCACTGAGTCAGTGGCAGTGTCCCTACCCAGCCACGTGCTGCCAGCCCTGTGAATAGATTTCTATCAACCCACTCAGCCCTAAAGAGCTGTAGCTAAAAGGCTCTGGAGACATAATTTTGTCTGCATAGCAGCAGCGATGATTTCTTTGAGAGGTAGGATGAAAAGTGGCTCCGTTCCACTAATTTTGCAGAGACTTGATCGTTGCTTCTAGAAAGCCACTTGGTTGATGTCCAGGTGCTTCCACCAGCTCCTTTCCCTGCAATCCTCGCCTCGTGCTGCCCTCCAGCTGCATGCTTGCAGTGCCTGCACACTCCATCCATGCTCTGTAGCATGTTACCAGCCCAGTGGTGGTCTCTGGGTGGCTGAACAAGGGTTTGGCAGGGTCTGCTCTGGCAGCCTGAGGTGGGCTGTGTGCTAGCTATGCCTGATATGGAGTTCAGCAGAATGGAATAGCTTCAGTTGGAAGAGACCTTAATGGTCATTGAGCTCCAACCCCCTGCCATGGGCTCATTGCCCTCCATCAGATCAGGCTGCCCAGGGCCCTATCCAACCTGGCCTTGAGCCCCTCCAGGGATGGGGCACCCACAGCTTCTCTGGACAGTGAGCTGGTGTCAATGGAATGTGGGCTGATCTATGCTAGAAAGCTGCCAGCATTGTTCAAACTCTTTTCCTTATTTTTCTTTATTTTTATTTTTTCCCCTGCTCACCATGCGGTGGGCGAGGATTTCATTTATCCAACTTGCTCCTTCCTACATCCTCAAGTGGTGCAGATGGAGGAGCTGCATGAGCTTCACTCATCTCAAGCTCTGGCTTCCCAGTGTGGATGCATTTTCATTTCTCTCATCCAGAGCACAAATCCTTTCGAGCAAGGAATGTGTTTGGGGGGGGCATGAGGTGTGGGACAGGGGGACAGCACATAGTCGTGTTGGTAAATGTCATACTCTGGCCTCATGAGCTGCTAGTGATATCTCTCCTTTACATTTTAAATACTGGCAACGGTGGTTGTAAAAATCAGCAGAGATAAAAACACAGTTCTGAAATGCCTGCTTTAATATCTCTCCATATTGTCAAGCTATTGCTGGTGCCAGCCACATGCTGGGTGACTGTTTTGATGCCCAATCGCTTGCATCCTTTCTTGAGTCCTTTTCAGTAGTCTTCCCCTTCCTCATGCCTCTCTTCTGGCTGTTTGTTTATATTCTGCAGCCTCCGGGGCTGGCAGCATGTCCAGGTGCCTGTGGTCTCACGTGGAGCTATGTATGACTTGTCCCTGTTCTCTCACTGCCCGCGGCAGCGTGTCCATCTGGTTAACTCCCACCTTTGTTCCTTTTCTGAAACTGCTCCATCTGCATGGCTTCTTCCCTGGTATCTTCTAGCCAGAGGCCTCCTCCAAGTGTATTTCTCGCTGTGCACCAGGCCATGACCACTGCTGGCATGGGGAGTTGTTTTCTGGTGATGGCTTCAGAGCTCTTCTCCCTTTAAAGCTCCCTTTCTTCGGTGGATGCTGCTGGTACCTGTAAAATAGCTAGGCTGGTAAATAGCAGCATCTCTCATGCTAATGCCATAGTTTGATGCTGTAGAGAACAGACTGGGGTGATTCCAGCACAGGAGCTGGGAGATAAGCCCAACCTCCTTGGGCGCCTACTAGAATCAGTGAAAGTTCATTTCTGCAAACCAGGCTGCTTGTTTGAGTAGATGTTTTACATTCTTCCTACACTAAAAAAACCCCTTGTTTTGAAAAGCTTCGGTCTCGGATTGACAGGGTGGCAAGAGGCAGAGTGTTTCTGGTTGGGCCGCTGGAGAATTGGCAGAGCAAGAAGGTGCTGGGAGGTACAGTGGTTGGGGCAGAGCACCTGGTGATGCTGTGATGGGTGCTGCATTTGTTAGTGCTGGTATTTAGATGCAAGTGATGCTCCTCACTGACCTCTGATGGTAGCCACGTCTGTGACTGTAACTTAGCATTGAGAATGGAGCATGCAACACTGTTTATAAAGGGAAATTTCCCCAGGCCTTGGAGGAATTAATCATTTTATATGCTGGACTCTTGCCTTCTGACTGATCTATCTGAATTACAGATGAACTGGCAGCATAGGGATGGAAGAAGCCATTTCAATGAATAGTTCTCTAATTTATTAAAGGAATTGTTTGTGTTGGTGAATAAACAATATGGCAAGATCTCGGAGTGGGGAACTGTCCTGTGCCCCTCTCCGTTTCCCAGCCTTTCATCCCTTGCTTGTTTGATTGGACTAGGTGATCCAACCTTAATGATTCTATGACTCTGTGATATCCACTGCCTGCTCATAGGAGCCCTCTCCAACCTGACGACAGTCCCAGGAAGGCAGGCAGAGACCTTGAGCAGGTGATACTCTGCAAGTGGGCTGCCAGCTCCCAGAAAATTATAATTTCAGAGCCTGTCTCTAGGGGCCATCTCTGTGACTTTTAAGCAAGCCACCACCTTTATGACCAAGGAATATAAATACTGGGGTAGCACCAGGCAGGAAAGCACCAGTACACTGATGCTGTAATTGGTTTTAGGCAAGCCAGGGCTTGACCCCTACCATGTAAGTCTACAGTATACTCTGAAAAACATCTATTTTTGTTATTATTATTATTATTTTAAATATAATTTTCTCTTTTGCAAACGCAGTTCCCTGGGCTAACAGGGAAGCTTGACACCACCAGTGTTGCTGCTGAGCCTATGGAGCACCAGGGCTGCCCAAACCACATCCCCATCCCCCCTTCCACTGCTCAGCAGGAGGGACAAGGATTTGTACATTTGTTTGTGGATATTTCTGACATGGACTTTATATTCCAAAGGAGTCTCCTAATATTATGGGAGCAGATTCAGTATATAAACTGCTATACAAGTTAAATACGTTTTGTTTCTATAAGGAATTTGTCTTAGGATAGAATAAATCTGAGAGACTGATATCACTGCTGGGGATCAACTTGAGGAGGGCTGGGGAAGAGAGAAAATAAGAAAAGAAGTGATGATCTTTCTGAATTAAGAATTTTAAAATGTTCATTGTTCTCACACATGAGCAAAGGTAAAGTGTGGTGGCAGGGGTTGGCTTTTATTATTATTATTATTGACTATCTAAGGATTCCTGTTTTGGCCTGAAAGTAAATATCATAGGCCTGACTTTAAGTTTGGGTCTACAAAGTTGTGCCTTGTGCAGATGCAGTCACTCTCTTGCTGGCAGGGAGCAGGAATCAGTGTGTCCATGGGAAGTGAACCCATTCCGTTGCCATGTGCAGCCTCAATCGTAGAGTCATAGAATGGCTTGGATTGGAGGGGACCTCAAAGATCATCCAGTCCCAAGCTCCCTGCTGCAGGAATGGCTGACAACTTCTGGATCAAGTGCTAGATGTTTTCACAATAAATTCATTTAAAAACAAAAAGGTCAAAAGTTGATCAAAAACCAACAACCAAATCCTTTTATTTTTTATTTTCTTTTTCTTTTCATGAAAAATTGAGAGCACTTTTAATTGCTGCATGAGAACCAGATGGCAGTGCTGACCAGCTTTATGGTCCAACAGGAAAAGAAAAACAATAACACAGTGCAAAGACAAAGTGTGTATTGTGCCAGGTACTTTACATTTTGAGCACTCCTTCCATTTGCAACCTCTGAGCAATGCAGAGCAGGGCGTTTATTTATTTTTTAATGTGTGATTTTTTATCTTGACAGAATATTAAACCAAAATAAGGGAGGCCTGAAAATTAATGTCCTGTAATGACAGCACAATCCCTCGGTGTCTTGGGAATCTCATAAATTGGATATTTGGAGAGGGGATGTGCAGCTCTCTGGGCTCGCAGGGGCTCTGGTTACTGCTGGAGAAAATCAACCTCTGCAGGGCTCCAGGGATAAGGCCCTGGTGTCAGCACGAAGCGATGTGGCACTGAGATAGCCATGTCAGGGTAATTGATCCTGAGCCTTTGCCTTTCCTGTCAGGGTTGCCTGTCTCCTTACCCATAATCCCCGACACTTTGATGGCCAGTCAGGAATATGGGACTTGGCCCAGTTTTGTGTCCATCCAATAACATTATGAAATTGAGAGTGACATTTCCATTGGCACTAATCTCAGTAAGAGATCGGAGCCAGAGGACAAGTGGTTTGCTTCCATGGCAGTTAAGCTTTCCAAGTGGATCAAGACAGTCCAGTGGCAGCAGTAAGGGGAGTGACGGGAGGGAGACCCAGGCAAGGAGGTTGATGAGGAGCACTCCCACACGCTTCTCATAGGGCCTTCTCTCCTTTCATGGTGTTTATTAACTTGAGCTGGTCTTGGCAAAGGTCAGGAAAACCCCTGGGTAGGTGCAGTTTCAGCTGTTGCCTCTGAGGTCTTCAACAGCTCTTGAATCTTTAGTGTTTCCTGGCGCACATACTGCTCTTGGTCAGTGGCCAAGAGGTGCGGTGGAGCTGGTGGTGAGCCCATCCCCAGGCATTGCTGATGGCCCCTTGTGCTAAGGAAGGAGCTGGATCCACGCAGAGCAGTTAGGAATCACTTCCCATAAGCTTTCACCCAATGTTGACAGTGCTGGATGTGATGCGGTTGCCACAGCCTTAACACACACCTTGTGCATGTTCTTGCCTGGTACAATTGCAGAATAAGACTGAGGAGCAGCTCAAACCACCTCTGTTTTCTGCTTCATCTTACAGTTTTCAGCCAAGGTCTTGTTTGAGATGGGAGGGAGAGCGAGCATCACCTCAGTGATGAGGCGCTGAGTCCTGAAGCTCTGATGAACTGGAGTTTACGGAAGCTGACCCCTTGATACCTTGCTGGGAGCCCTTTCTCCAGCCTCATGATGCATTTGCACATTCACCCAAGCAAGGGCTTGGGGAAAATGTTTTATCAGTTTGTCACAGTCTCTCTCCGCAGTGGCGAGGGGCCAGGAGGAAGGATAAAAGCCTTGGGCTGACTATAAATTGGAAATGCAGAAAGAAAATGTGTGTGCTAAGCGCTGAGCAGGCAGCTCCTGGTGTTTATGTGGGGTTACTTGGCTGCTGGATGCCCAGGAGAAAGAGGAATGCTAGGGGGCTATAAACACAGCCATGGGGTGCTGAGAGTGTGGGGGTAGCATATGCTGCTGCTTCCTCACCTGTGTCCCCATGTCACTGTCCCTGTGGTGCTTCTGCGCACTCCTGGATGCCCATCAAACCCAAGCAAACAGTAAGGGATACCAAAGAGTGAGCATCTCCCTTCCAGCCAGGGAGGAAAGGATTTGGGGTGGGAAAGGGCTCAGCCCTCCTGTAGACAAGCTGTAGGAAACGCTGCAGTATATAAAGTGCATCTTGCAAACAGAAGAGATTAGAGAGCTGATATGATGTTATTCCGATTGATTTTGCTGTTGTATTTATACCTGGAGGTAAAGAGCAGACATACTGGAAATCAATCGGCCCTGTGCTCTTCCCCACTCCCTTTGCAGTGGTGTTTGAATGAAATGCTTATATCATTTTTACGGTGTGTCTGTGATAGGGATGAGTGAGCCAAGAGATTAATGGGCTCTGCTGTGGCCTCTACCCAGTAGCTGCCCAGCTTGCTCCTCGTAAAGCCCGTGCTGAAGCTCAAGGTGCCCCTGACATGGAAGTTGGGACACTTGGTAGGAAAACACCAAAAGGCAAAGTCAGGAGGAAAGGCTGAGGGGGAAACGTAAATGTGATAAGCTGAGAATCTGGGACAAGGCTGCAGGTGGGCTCTTTATAATATCTCACTGCAGGTCTGCTACCCAAAAGCCACTCACCCATCATCCAGGAACATGTAGGATCCTCCAATGGCCAATGTGTGCTGCTCTTCCTGTCAGTCGGAGATGCCAGCTCAGACAACCCTCAGAGGGGTTTCTCTGCAGCTACTGATGTGCAAGACCCTGGCTGGGTCCTTGCATCTCATGGAGAACATGAATGGGATTCCAGAAAAATCATTTTCTGAGCTGTAAATGAGGGAAATCAGATGGGGTAATGGTGGAAGGTGACTGGATACTGTCTGTGCGACCAATTCTAGATTTAGATTGATTATAAGGAAAAAGTTTTTTATGATAAAGATGGTGAGGCACTGGCACAGGTTGCCCAGAGAGGCAGACATTCCAGGTCAGGCTAAATGGGGCTCTGAGCACCTGATCAGATGTAGGTGTCCCTGTTCAGAGCAGGGGAGTTGGAGTAGATGGCCTTGAAGGGTCCCTTCCAACCCAAATGATTCTATGATTCTACTAACTAGTGTCACCTCATCTCAGCGGTAGAAGTGTTTCCTTGTGGGCCAACAACGCAACAACCCAGTATCTTTCTCTGATTACATGGAATAATCTGTGCCTGAAGAGTCAGCAAATCTTTGTGCTGTAAGATCCAGAATACTTTTCTGGTGGCCCATGAGTTTTGGCTGCAGTCTCCTGCCTGGTTGGATGAGTTCTGAGAAGAAGTGCTCAGTTCACCTGGGGTGGGAGCTTTAACCCAGATGCAAATATTTCTGCTTTGCCTTCCTTCCAGTGCTGGTTGGCTTTGCTGTCACGCGTGGCCCTGGTTTGTCGGATACCTTGCTTTTTAATTATCAGATTGTCTCATCATTTTTACTGTAAGCATTTTCTGTAGCCTGAATTTATGCATTTGTGCCGTCATGTGCATTGACTTTACATTTTGTACGATTTGATCTTAATGTTTCCATTCCTAACCGTGAGTGCTTATAGGATTCATGTCTAAGTTCCATAAATAAACCCAGTAAAGAAGGGGGGGAGGGGGTTGAAAAAGAAATAGGTGATGGGCATGGGAGGATGGGGAAAGTCTTGAGATCTGCACCACCAGTGGGGAGGGGTATGATGCTCCATGCTGGTAGCTGGTATGAGCAAAGAGAGGCTGCACCTTTCCCAAGTTAGAGATCTGCTGTCACTCAGAGGAAGAGGAAACCCATGGTGGACAATCCAATAATTGGGATGGACATTCCACGGGATGAGGAGAAGCATTTTCTTCCCCTCACAGGAAGGATGGAGATGGCTGGAGCCCACGGCAGCCTGGCTCCAAGCAGGTTCCTGCGAGCGCTGCCTCAGCCCCATGCCTGCATCTGCCAATAAAAATTAAGAAATTGATTTCCTTTTGTTTGCCTTGACAGGACAAGGCTCTTTTTATGAGACAGTAAATGTGATCTCGCTCTGAGCATGGCTAGAGTTTTAATTGTATTTGTTGTGCTTTCACTTATTGTTTTATGAGTTTCAGTTCTCTTCCTTGCTGGTGCAGAGAGCAGCCCTGGGGGACTGTTTGATTTCAGCTCCAGCAAAAGGTTGGAATTTTTTAAACGTTCTGTTTATTTGCTTCTGAGGAGCTGAAGTTTGGGGTTTGTCTTCTGTCTGTGTTATAAATAAACGTGTGCATGTGGATGCAGAGGTCTGAATTGTAAGGCTCGGCTGAGATCCTGTTTTGGGATTATGTGCTGGCCAGGCAGTGATATGGCCCTTTGAAGAAGAGCATTTAAGATGAAGATCATGGAAATATGGAAGGGCAAACAGATGCTTGAAGTCAGAGGAGGAGGGGATTTTATATATAATATATATTGCTGTTTAATGAGATCTGCTTCAGTGCTGCTATACAATGCATGGTGACCCACTTTACTAGGAGAGCTTTTTTTTTTCCTAGTTATGGGTCACATACAGTTCCTAATTAAGCAAGTTAATTATATGGCTCCTTTATATTACACGGGCAAATGCGGATGGCTCAATTATCTCTCATAGTGATCATTTTTGATCAGAAATGATGCTCTGACCAATAGCCCCTGGACACATGGTGGGAGGGAGGGGGATTGCCTTGCGGCCCTGAGCTCTTCCCTCCTCACTTCTGCTTAAACAAACTCTGGTCCTGTGCTGAGTGCATGGCCTGGTGTACGACGAAGTTGTCCTTTGAGGAACCACATGGAGGGAGCGTAGTCCTGTGCTGTCCCCATCCTTCCCTTCCTGGGCTGGCAGAACCCCTGCAGCAGCCCAGGGTTATCTGTTCCAGTGCTCAGCCATGCGTGCTGCTAGGCATTAGGAAAAGCATTCAAACCTGAATCTCCCTCAGTGCAATTTAAACCTATTATTTCTTGTTTTATCCCCAGTGGACATGGAGAACAGCTATTATACTTCTCTTTGCTGCAACCTTTTACATATTTGAAGGCTGTTATCACGTGTCCCTCCAGCCTTCTTCTCGAAACACAAAGCATAATTCTTTCAGTCTTCCCCTGGAGGTCATGTTTTCTACACCTTCCATCATTTTTGGTACTTCGGAGAGGTTACTGAGATAGCAAGCTAGAGTTTTTGTTGTTCTTCACCTGTCTGCCTTGAAGCACTCATTATGTTACGGATGTGTATGAAGCGACCATTATCTTATCTTCTCTAATCTGTGGTTATTTATAAAATCTGCTATATTCCCAAGTCTGTATTTTATCAGAAAGTATAGCTCTTAGCCTTGATAAATAATTTACCATTATGATATGATCATGCAAACAAGGGCTCCTTAAGCTATTTATTATTGTGTGCTTTATTTTTCTTAAACAACAAGTTGTCCATATAACACTGTAAGTGAACCAGAAGATTCATAGGCATGGACTAAAACATACAACCTCTTTCATAGAGCTTCCAGACAGACAGGAACAAAACCACCACGCCAAACTCCAGCTTAGCCACAGGGAAGAGTGGTGAGTAGAAAATGAGAGACGTGACACGTTTGATGTTCGGAACGTAGAGAAGCTGTTTAAAATACTAGCAAATAGATTCTGAATATCTGCAATATGTCTGTTTGTGGCACAGACTGATTTATCCACAAAGAAATCCGTCGTATTGCTCTTTAGATGTTAAGTTTAAGAGCAGCTGCAGAAATATTTCATGTAATGCATTTAGATCGTAGGACTGTACAAAAGGACTTGCCCCAGACTACCTTTGACTATTATTCTGCATTTTTACAGTACAAAACTGGCTTGATTCCTATGTCCTCCGCCCATTCTTCTGCCAAGTGGAAGATAAACCTAAATCTTAAAAACTGTACTCTTTTCCCACTCCATTTTTTTTTCCCTTTAACCTTACTTGGAAAATCCTCTACTGAAACCAGTGAGAATTCTTCCAAATAAAGCCATTCATCAGCATTATACATCAAAAACTCAACCTCTTTACCTACTTAGCAGCAAAAAATATATGATATTGCCAAGAGAGATTAAAAAAAAAATTGAAGTGTGAGTTGCTGCCTTATAGTTACAGATAGAAGTTACAGATAACGGTATGTATTTGAGTGTCAGAGCAGTAGTCAAACCTATAAAAGTGATCAGTGACTGCTTGATATCAGTGATGTTTTTAAAGTCTGTCACAGGCTCATGCAGCAAGCCTGGTGCTTATCTGAGATGTGGAAGGGAAGAAGGGCAGTCATGTGCTTGGGGAAAGCTGGGATTAATCTGTGACCACCAAGAAGTGTTGGGAATGTAACAGTGAAAGGGATGAGGAGCCATGACTGTGTTGTATGAGTTATTGCTGCACAGATTTTTACCACCGTGCCCTCCCCCCCAAAAAACATCATTACAAATGAGGGAAACTTGCAAAAGCCCTCAGCACTAAGTTGTGTCTTGAATCCAGTTATACTCTGTTGAGGACACTGGGGAGGAACTTGCTGATTGGTGCATGCCAGCTCCATGCCAAGTGTGGATAGAAGTACTTAGGAAATCTTGAAAGCTAAGACACAGCAACCAACATGGTTTGCTCCTTAGGACTCTGATGGCTTTTTTTTTTCAAGACCTCCATGGATTACTGCAGGAATGAGAGTATCTGTATGGGGATTGTTAGCCTTGTGGTGATAGGAAGAGGCAGAGATAGTCATGAAGCATCAGAGGTTGACTTTTGGTTGTTGTAGATCTTGTAAATACTTTCCACCATTGATTATAGCTGAAAGACTGAAAGACTGAGTCAAATCGCAGTGCCCAGTATCTGCTGGGGACTAGGAGTGCAAGTATGGATCAACTGAGACATGGTTGCCTTTGCCCTAGAGATCTTGGACAGGTTTGAGCTGCGCAACTAGAGATAACAAATGAAGAAGCTGAGCAGCAGGGAAAAATACCTGGAAAATGTAAAGATCAGACTTGGAACCTGCTTATTGGCATGGAAATGCCATATCATCTGAACAGCAGGTAGTGGCTGCTGGTGGTGCTCAGTTTCACAAGTATCCTGCCTCCTTGGTCACACCCTACTCCTTCAGACAGAGCCATGTCCTTCAAACATGAATGTACCAGTGGGATGCTGATTTGTCTGTGGTTCTTAGTGGTCTTTATGGTCTCTCCTCAAATCATTTATACAAATTTGTACTCAAATGACATTTTTATGACTTGTTTTTATGAAGTGCTCCTTGAAAAGCAGAGGTGGCTCCTTCCCACCACAGCCCAGTCTGCACTGCAGTCTGGTAGAGAAGATATACACCACACAAAACCCAGTCCTTTGGGTCTGGATGCAAACAATTGCCAACATGAGTGGACAGAAGTACTTCAAAACACAATTATCTGTTTGCTTTTCGTGTCTGGAGAAATATGGCGTGTGTAGTCCCATGAGAAGCATCTTGTGGAAGACTTGAGTTTTGCCTTTGCTTCTCAAAAGCTGTAAGTCATGTGAGTCCTGGGACTAGCTTAAATAAAAAACAAGAACCTGCCAGAAAGAAATCACAGTAATTATAGAGATCTTCTTCTTGTGAGTAAGACACCTGTCATGGCTGCCAGGACTCTGCTAATTACACAATAGATTTATTATATCCCACTTGGAAGAACAAACAATACTTGATGCCTCAAAAATGAGCAGCCTTTAGATGAGGTTAATGCAGGCAGAATTATTGCGTGCAGCCTGTATTCACCCTGTCCTCCCAGAGACTCCAAAGAGCAAAATGGCCTGAAGACTCCCCTCTTTGTTGCTAGTGGTACATAATAAAGTAATTGTGTAATTAGAAGTAGATTGCTGATGGGAGAGAAGTATTTCCAGTGTGATGTAGGTAAAAGACAGGCCTTTCTGAATAGATTTGAAGCCTTAATGCAGCACCTCTGCTTATCATTGCTTGACCTGCTGGGAGTCCCTGGCAGCTTCCAGGCAGGAGATAAGGAACATCTCTAGCTGAGTGTGTTTTTAACCCCTTGTGAAAATGAAAGGCAGGTTGTGCTGTGGTCCCCTTATCACCCAGATCCTAAGCATCCTATGTTTATGCAGCACTGAAGGCTGCAGTGAGAATATATGGGTTTTATTTTGTGGTGGAGATGTATGCGTAGAGCCACTGTGGGGGCTGAAGTGGGTGCTGTGTGGCAGGTGGACCAACCTGGGTGAGCAGCTGGTGGGTGGTGCTGGGTGCAGCTCTGGTGCTGCCTTCTCTGTATCATGTGTGTGCGTGACAAGAGCTGAGCAAGATTTTCTGCAGTATATCACAGGTCCCTGTAGGTATCATCCTGACCCAAGGGCTCTGTGTGCAGCGCAGGGTGGGACTGGAAGTGTGGAGACAAGGTTGATGATATACTGAGCAACAAACATATCAGTGTGGGTTTGGGGTAGAATAGATAATCTTTGAGAGTAATGTTTTTCTTGTCTAAGCTTGGTATTCTGCCAAGCTCGTAACAGCAGGGTGCACAGGCACCAGAGTGACTGCTCTGCCACGTGACAGCCCAGGGATGACTTTGTGCAGGGTTCACCTCTGCTGTGTTGCCTCTTGTAGTTACTTTAACCCCTCTGAAGCTGTCATTCTGGTACCATGTTACCAGTAGAGCAAATGCGAGGTGTGTTCTTTGTGCGGTTGTGGGCATGGGGTGGGACTGTAGGATGGGATGGTGACAGTCCTCTGCTGACACAGCAATTCATGAACAGAGCTTTTGCGTTGCCATTCCTGTGTCATGTCTGATGGATTTGCCTGGCGTTTGCAGGTCCCGTGGCAGTGATCAGCGGAGAGGAGGATTCTGCCAGCCCACTCCACCACATCAACCACGGCATCACGACGCCTTCATCCCTGGATGCTGGCCCAGACACGGTGGTGATTGGCATGACCCGCATCCCCGTCATCGAGAACCCCCAGTACTTCCGACAAGGTCACAACTGCCACAAGCCAGACACGTGTGAGTGCCCGAGCCGGCTGCAGCCCCTGCGAGCACCAGGGGGTGGGCTGGGGGATGGGGGAAGGAGGGTGAGGAGAAAGAGGCTAAGATGATGAGGAAGGAGAGAAGGTTTTTTTATTGAGGAAAATGGGTCTTGGTATGGTTCAGAAACCAAAGTGAATCTCAGATCTCAGAAATCACAACATACATGTAGGTGCTTCCAAAGAAGACTTTCCACCCTCACCTTCACCTCCTTTCACCTCTCTCCACCACCCACCAGTCACCCTCCCCCCCTTGCCTGAAAGTGCCATTTGAAGCCAAGCTCTGCCTTGCTGTGTCCAAGGCACGAGCAGGAGCTGTGGGGTCGGAGGTGACCCCATCCTGGCCGGGGAAAGGACCTGCCTCCCCTTTCTCCTCCAGCAGTTTCCCAGCTGTGGGGCTGCCTCCTTGGGACAAAGACAAGCTCAGGACACGTGGGCATAGATGGGGCAGATGTGTGGTGATAAAGAACGGTAGGCTCAGAAGCTGAAGGCCTTGTTTTCATGGGCTTCTGTAAAGCTTTTCTGCTTCTCCGTATAAATCTGGGTTGTGAGCTTGGCTCATTAGGATAGCAGGTGGTGGTAAAGTGGTCCTCTGTTTTGTGCTCCTAAATTCTGAGTGTGAAAGCGCTTGGTAAAAGGATGCTTTTCTGGGAGTCCCTCACTGTGGGCTGGGTGCAGCCCCCTCGACGTGCGACTCATAGTCTGTAGTTCAGTTTTTATGTGCTTTTTAGCAGCAATGCAGGAACTCCAGATAACGTTCCTCCTCTGTTATTGCTCACCCATTCGGCATGTCTTGGTCCCAGGCAGAACCAGATCTAACAACAAAAAGAGAAAATAAAAGAAAAATACCCCAATAAATTCACATCTCCCATGGTCCATAAGCAAGGAGTGCCACACCGAAGTTGCCTCCTGCTCTCCCCTTTGCTGACTCATGAGCGCAGGAAACATAACTCAGCCCCTGGAAGCAGAGCTCTGGGAGGATGCCAGCCTCCCACCTGCATTAAACCTTCTGCTGAAGGAAGAGGACCCACAGCCTTGGGCTCCATCGGGGGAGGTCCCTGGGGCAGCCCCCCAGGTGCTGTGAGTTGGCCCCAGCTCCTGAGTTGTTATCACAGCTCGTCAACTGCCAGAGCGATGGGGTGTATCCAATTAACACGCCCGGCTTTCCCTTTGATTTTCATTTTAATGCACTAAATTTGGTCTGTTTGCAGAGAAGGGGGAGGAGAGTGGTGATTAGGCAGGAGCAGAGAAGCTGAGTGCAGTGTGGTTTTGCTGTGCCGCTAATTACATATTTTACATTGCTTATAACACCTCATCTCAAAAATGATTTACAAACTCTGATGGTGTGGGGGTGGGGGCTGTGTATTTTGTTTTTTTTCTTCTCTTTCTGTGCTTGAATCATTTTACGCGCCGACCATTTTGGCATGTGGGTTCTTTTGCAAAGGTGCGGCAGCCAAGCTGGAAACACAAAGGACTGAATTTTGCACTGAGCAGTAGCCCCATGGGTCTCACTGTTATGGGGTGCAGGGAAAGATGGCCTTGAGAGTTGAGTTCCACGGGGCTGTTAAATGAAGAGCTCAATGTGCCATGGGGGACACCTGGAGCTGGAAGGAGCCACAGGGGGGAATGCAGTGCTAGCGATGACTGCGCGCTCTGGAAATCCACAACCAATTGCTCACTTCTGTGCTTCGGGTGTCCTGGGGCTCTGAGGGTGGTGAAACCAGATCCCAAAGCGAGGTGCTACATTTGGGTGCTAACTAGAGTCAGATCGCAGCTGGATGCTGACAGGCTGCAAGGTTGTGTTTGGAATTTCTTGCCATTCACAGGGGGAAAAAGAAAGTAACACAAAACAACACCAGCGCCTGGAGACCTCAGGCAGAGTTGGAGTCTGTTGTATTTTAGTCCCTGAGTCTAGGACAAAACTTCTGACTTCACTGGTGGCTTTGCTAGAGGCTGGAAAGTTTCATAATTCATCTTTTAAATTAAGCATGCTTCAGGGAGCTTTTGCTGTAAGGGTTGTGTTTGATCTGATGTGCTCTGCTCAACCTAAACCTGAGCTGGAGAATATTTGTTGCTCCTGTTCTCCCTATGGTTTTCGCGCTGAAGGATTTTTCCTTCCCTCTGTGCAGAACCTGGACACAGACATTTCTTCATTGCCCACCATTGGAGAGAAGATAACTTCTCTGGTCCAAGAAAGTTTCAGCTGAGCCCAAATCAATGCATGGTGTCCCCTCCCTGAGCCCTGCCCACATGCAAGGCTGTAGCATCTTCAAACAGAGGCTTTTCATGGTATCCTGGGTTTCTCCTTTGCATATATGTTACTAACGCAGCATCCTCAGCAAGCAATTTCTCCTTCCAACACTCAGCTTTTCTCCTTTCTTCCTCCTGCAATTGTCCCTGTGCTCTTGGATGTCGTCTGGGTTGAGGACATGCCGATACCCATTACTGCACTGCAATGAGAAGAGCAAACTCTATATGCTTAATGCAGTATTAATAGTACATTGATGTGATATAGATTTCTGTCACCCTCTATACTAGCAAACATCGCTTATCACGCAGGGATGACGGATGTTTATTCCCAACCACTTAGCTCTGCATAATGGAATTGCAGCTGAAATATGAAGAGCAGCTCTTTGCCCATGATTCTATGCCCAGTGCTGTCCTGTGGACTCTTCTCCAGTTAATGAGCCTTCCTACATGGGGATTTGATGTCCTCCTGTCAGTGGGATGAAAGGTGCAGTAGTCAGCGCCCAGCTGGTACAGGCTGCCCAGGGAGGTGGTGAAGTCACTGTCCCCGAAAGTGTTCAGGAACTGTGGAGATGTGGCACTGAAGGACACAGTTAGTGTGCATATTGGTGGTACATAGATAGTTAGACTAGATAACCTTAGAAGTCTTTTCCAACCTTAATGATTCTATGATTCTCTTGCCCTCTTTCTGCTACTGCCTCATTTAGAGGAGCAGCAGGGATGAGCTGGGCTCAGGACCCTTCTCCCTTCCTATTTAAAGGCTTCTCCAAGAACCACAGAAGAAACTTCACTGTCTTGCTTTCTTGTGACAAAACGTTGAGTCTTTGGGAAGATGCTTTCCCCATCCTCACACCGTATCTCCAAAGCAGCACGAGGGTTTGCAGCCAGTCTTCTTTTCAGCCACCCTCAGCACCACCTGCAAGGTTAGGGAAGAGGACTAACAATGAGGACAGAACAACCACAAAGCAATGTCAGAGGCATAACCTAAAATAGACCATTCCTCCTGTTCTTTGGCATGTGGAGGAACAGCCGAGTGGCATTATCTTCTTGGCAGATGTCAGCAGGAGAAGCGACAGGTTGTGAGGAGTCTGCACCTCTCTATATTTGGAAATAAACAGAGGGGAGAAGAACAGGGCTTGTTGTAGAGCAAGAACTGTGGACAGAACATCTGAGGATGGAGCCATGCCTTTCTACATGCTATCTCAATGTCAGGGGGAGGTTGATAACACAAATAAAGACCCAACCAACCCATGTATGTGTCCAAAAAATGGCCATTGGTCCTTGTGGCCAGGCAATGTCAGCTCATTGTGGCAAATAGCACCTGGTTGGTGGAAAAAAAAAGAAAGGAGCACTGACTTCAACTAAATCCATGAGGTGGTCTTCATGCTGTTGGTAGGACAACATCACAATATAAGAGCTTCTTGGCAGTAAACAGGAACTTCTCAGTTCAGCTTCATCTTCAGTGTTCAGAATTAGGATTTGCAAAACGAGTAGTTATGAGTAGCTGGAGATTACTTTTGGTGCAAGACTGGTAATCTTTCTGAAGGGACATTTGGGAGGCTTGTTTTACTTCAGTAGTAATAATTAATTATCAGCACAGTGCATTAGGTGCAGATTTCTTCTTGGATCTGAGCTCTGAAGTTTATACAAATTCCACAACACAGTTTTGCAGTTGTTCTGTTCCCTGATATGTCTCGTCAGACAAACTAAGTCTCCTTGAGAGTGACACAGATCTGTGAAAATAATCCAGATTTCACTGGAGTAAACAAAGCTGGGTGGCAGATCCTTTCCAGATCTCTTTCTGCCTCCAAGGGATGGTGCTCAGCTCCCACCAGCACTGTGGAGCACAGCTGCTGGGGTCAAGGGGTTGGTTTGGGGTTTTTTGGTTGGTTTTTGTTGCCAGATGAACAGCACTGCCTGTGCTTTCCTCTTCCAGGACTGGCTGAGCCTCGGGGCCGCCATGCGCACCCCACGCGGGTGGAGCAGCCGTCCTTCCATCGAGTCCTAATGAGGGTTTTTTTCAACCTCATTTATTACAGGCTGCCCTGACATAATTACATATTTGAAGTTAGTAATTACATGTATTCATGCTAATTAAGTAATTAGATATAATTACACTAACTGTAAATACATGGTAATCGGCTAAAAAGAAGTACTTCAGAAAAAAAACAAGGCAAATCACACAATAAAAGTGCCATCAGCACTCTTTCACTCAGTACCCTGTCTTTATCTTGTGTTTTCAATGCAGTTTAAAAGGAACATTGTGGTCATTTCAAAAATCATATTTCTCAAACAAATTGATTTCCTTACCTCTGCTTCTAACAGGACTTGAAAACAAAATGGGAAGGACACTTACAACCCCAGTTTATCTTGCCGTGGTCAATTCTTTTTGTTCATTTAGCGTGTTTTATTCATCCTGGCCATGAGAAGCTGAAAAGTCTGCAGCATTTCTATTTTTGAGCAGTTCATGTTCCCATTTCCATCAAAAACAACAACGAAACGAAGCCGTGAACATTTTCTGCATTCTTTTTTTTTGCCTCCTCTGAAAACAAAAACAAAACCAACTACTGGCAGTGGAAACGAAATGTGTTGGGTGGTTTTTTTTTTGGTGGTGTTTTGTTTTTGTTATGTTCCTCCTCCCCCCCAGGAACAAGAGGATTTGTCAAACATTATTTTTTTGTGAAATATAAATGTGGAGCCAAGTGTGAAGTGACAGCAGCACTCTGCTGCCCAGTGCCCAGCCTGGAGCCGTGTTGTACAGACCTCAGTCCCTTGTTACATGTCTCTGCTCTTTCTCTAAACTTCTCCTTTCTTGTTCTCTAAATGGAAAGCCCCAGGTTCTTCTCTAGGAGGAGCCAACACCTGTTAGTTTTGTGAAGTAGGTACTTGTAGCCTGAGACTTCTGCATCAGGACTCCTTGCTACCTTATGGTCTTGTTCTTCAACTCGTCCTGAGATGCGTCTGTGGAATTTAATGAGGACCTTTATACTCATTTATGTGTGTTCTGATAAATTTGGAGTTTCGAAGCCTGGCTTTCTGGCTGGGGTTTGTAGAAAAGCTCAGCTGTTGGCAAGTGGGAGTGCACTGGAAGTCCATGCAAAGACCAGAACTGCCCAGGAGATGCATCATTTTAGGGAGAAGGCATACATGCACTCCTGATGCTGTATTGCATCTGTCCCTCGCTCAAGCACTGTGCTACCTACACCCTCACCTAATGCAGGGCTTCACACACCTTCCTGCTCCTATGTTAGTGGCTGTGACCCCAGATATCAGTACTTTTCTCTGTCCAGTTGCTCTGATAGTGCTTGTGACCCCATGGTGCTCTTAAGTCTAAAAGAGGTGTCCAGGACAGAGGAAGGAGAGCAGCATTCATCAGCCACTGCTCCTCATGCCTGGGGCTTTGTCCCAGCAAGACGAGAGCTAAAAGCATGGCACATGAGATGGTATATGGTACCTGACCTGAAGTACTGCAGTGCTGGTGCCAGTGGTAATGAAAAAGGTTTCAGGAGTATTCTCCTAATGGCTCACTGATTGCGTGAATTATGTTGTGGGTTGCATTAAAATAGCTTGTGTGTGTGGGTAGACTTATGGTACTGATTTATTTTATTCTTACATTTAAGGAATTTACTGCAGCTTACAATGTTGGCTTTTGGGAAAGTATCTGGGCACTGGGGCACCTGTATGTCCGTGGGGTCTGAAGGATGGGGCCATGGTTTGCTGTGGGGTAGCCCTAAAAGCACTGGGAGCTCCCTGAGTTTACAAGGAGATGGCATTGTGACTCTTCAGTGTAGCCAGGATGGTTTTCAAGTTTAAGATCTAACGCTGAAGTGTGTTAGGATTCATCATGGTCAGATACGAGCTGTCTTCTGGTTAGAAGTCTGAAGGCTCACATTCTCTGTTCATTGTCCAGTTAAATTGCAAATCCTGATTAAAAATACCTTCAATTGTTTAGGAGTCAGGATAGGTTTGCATACAGCATTCACAGCAGGAATGTTATTGGTGGTGGTGCTCTGTGGGACAAAAAGCACAGCCCAGGATCCAGTAGTGAAGCTATGCATCAAGAGAGACTATGAAATAACAAATTTGAGTGTGGATTTGGCTAAACAGATCAAAATGCCCTGTCAGTTCTGAAAGGTGGGGAAAGTCACACACAAAAAGATATTCTTCTTAGTCTTGTTGAACCCATTGTGATGTACCAAAGTGAGCTGGCCACGCTGAGAAGGCAGCAAACCCATCTCCACGTGGAGCTGATGCAAAAGTGGTGCGCAAGTGTCTTGAGGTGAAAAGTACACTGACTTCATGGCATGTATGGGTTGCTCTAGGTGCCTGGGCTTGTCTTCTGTTAGGGGTGGGTTTACTGTGTAATCCATTTTCAGATTCCTGCACTCGTTTTTCCTAACCAGACGGCAAGTTACCTAACGCTGAACCCTGTTTAAATCTGCTTTTCAGGCCCTCTCTTCCTGTCTCTACATGAATAGATCTGTTTAAGAGACAGGAATAAACCAAGACTCAGTGAGAGCATGAAAATATCTGAATGTACCACATCCACAACCGGTCCATCTTGCTGCCTACAGCTCAGTGTAGTCAATATGGCACGCAGTAGTGCAGCTGGGGGTGACCTGCAGTGTGCTGAAGGCTCAGCTTTGCCTGTTGTTGGTTCCAAGTTCATATTTGTGCTGACACTGGTTCTCTGAAGCAGTCCTGGGTCTGCAGAAATGTCACACCTTTCTTTCAGCCCTACTAGCCTATTTTTCACACTGATTTTGAGCACTGAGTCTGAAGGGTAACATACCTACATATATATATATATATATATATATATGTATTCATATATGAATATATAGATATGTATGATCTATATCAAATGTATGGTTTTATATCAGTTGGCACCTGCTCTTATCGTGCTAATATATTTTAACAAGTTCTACATTATCCACTACACCTCCTTTTTCCCCATTGTGTGAGAGGGTTTTTTTCTTCCTAAAATCATCTCCTAAATTCAGGACAAGCAGTCTCTCTGCCTCCTGTAAGAGTGACTGGGAGAGAAGGCATCTAAGTCTCCTAAGTACCTATGGCAAAATTGCAATTAGAAGAAAACACTGGAATGAAATGACTTCAGCCCTTGTCTCCCTTCCCCCAGCCCTCTACCTCCTTCTTGCAGGATTAAGCTGAGCTAATCCTCAGATGAGCAAGATCTTTGGGAAAGCAATGCAGCAAAGTAAAACCAAGGGAGGGGAATGAAAAATCCTTCACACTCAACACTAATAAGGAAATTACTGGTGTCCTACATTATGAATTGGATGAATTTTTAATGGTTAGAAATACAGTTGACTTATAATGCATCCATCCTGGACTGCAGGGCCAATTGCCAGCTAATAAATAAATGGCAGGCCCTTTGTATTAAAAGTATCAGTCATTTTACATCTCTGCACTATAATTGATGTGGATCATTGAGCAAGGGGAGATGATGGGCAACATGTGTGTGGCAAAGACAAGGACCTCATGTTTTAAGACATACTTGAGGTCTCAGCCCACTCTCCAAGCCTTCTCTTGGACCACAGCTTCTCGCACCCCATTGCTCACAATCCAAAGCCAAAAAGACATAAAGAGCTTGGCAGAGGTCTCCATGACTTTGAAATTTATCACATTATCGTTGCTCAGGGGTGTGTTTAGTTTATTTTCAGATGGGGCATGAGATAAACTCATCTAGTACTTGATCTAGAGGTTGACAACACTGCCCATGGCAGGGGGCTGAAACTAGATGATCTTTGAGGTCTCTTCTAACCCAAGCCCATCAGTGATTATGATCACACGCTTTAGGGCAGATTTGCTCCTGGGGAGCCAGAGAGGTTCCATGTGAGGTGGCTGCCCAAGGCTTCCTTTGTACATGTGGAAGTATGGGATGCTTTGGTCTGCCATGGGTGAGGAACTTCGCTCAGGATGAGGGAGGTAGCTCGGTGGTACTGGATATCAGCATAGCTCGGAGACAGAGATTGGTGTGAGATCATACGAATCCCACCACAAATGTGCGCAGCCAAGGCTGTGTTAAAAATAAATCCTGGGCAAATTCCAGAGATGGGGTGAGACTGTTCTCATGCCAGATCTCAGCAGAGCCCAAATGTCAGGGGAACCAGAGTGAGAGCACAGCAGGCAGCTGAGTATTTGAGAGATGGGGTTTATTTTCCCCAATTATTAAAGGAGAAAATGTACCTGGCGTCTTCCTCCTTCACTATTTCCCAGAAATATGTGTTTATGCTTCCAGTCCAACAAGATGCTGCCAAGCATCTTCACCTCCATTTTATGGTTGAGAAGAGGGAAGACAGTGATTTGCTCGAGGTCACATCAGGTTGCTGACAGCAAGCAGCCTGGTCCATGTTTAGCTTGCTGGACCATGTTGCATGGATAAGCTGCCACCTGAAGTCCTTTCACAGCCAGTCTTGTGGAAAGGGAAGTCAGAAGGTTGGATGGTCAATCTAGTTCTTGGAGCTGTCATCTGTATACGGTAATCCAACATTCTGGATAGATTCTTTCTTTTCACTTTCATGGGGCCTATGCTACCACCTAGTATGTTTCTGCTGTGCCCAGTTAACTTATTCTTTAAATAACCAATAAAGAGACCTTTATTTCCCTAGGATACCTGCTGACCTCACTGCACCTAGGAATTGCCTCCCTCCATGCTTTGTTAGAGTGATGATGGGCTGGGAGGGAAAGCAGTTATTTTTTACCTTGGCTTTACTTCCTTGCTGATGAGTTGAGTGGGAAGCCTGGGATACAAGCTTTGTTGCCCAAGGAAAGCACCGCTCTCCAAGATACAGACTTTCATCTTGACCTGGAGGAAGGAAGCGCTTATTGGCTTGCTTATTACATTTCCCCATGGTAGCATAAATACTATATCCATGATAGATATGGATCGTATGAATAATATAGAGATTTGAACTAAGTAATAGCTATGCTCTTTTTAATACAAAAGATCCTCGGCATCAAGTAGTATTAATGATCTGTTTTGACATGGTCTCTGCAGAGGATGATTGCAATCCCCATTTCCATGAGAATCTGAGAAACTGGGGGAGAAATTCTAATCTGTTCATCCCCTCTGTTTCCTTTGGGACACTCCAGAAAGAGTATCCTGTCTGCTTATTTTTTTTTCCCCCCAGTTTTCCCCAGGCCCTCTAAGGATATGAAGGATGAGTGAGTTCTGGGAAAACAAATCCCTTCTGTGGGCAGGCAGCGCTGGGCTATCAGAGGAGACAACTTGGGGAAGAAATGTAGTACAAAGATCCTAGCAGCTCCCTGAGGTCACTAACAGTTCTCTGGACATTTCTGGAAGAGAAAAATGATTAGTTACAGTGATACAGCTGAATGCAGGCAGACATAATGATATTCTGAGTCGTGAGGCTGGTTTCTTTTCAGTAGCTTTAATATGACGTTATCCTTTCCACCTGCTCTCCAACACCCTTGTGCAGCCTTGCTGCTGTGTGCCATCAAACAGGTGGCTGCATTCTTATGAGAAATCCTCCCTAAAGGCCACTTGTTAGTGCCTTAGAATCTCTTGGGATGAATTTAAGATATTCGTAAGTATTAACACCTAATATTTCTTCACAACTACATCACTGCAGGGGGCAGGTAGTGAGACAGCCATTGCAGGATGCTCTGCGGTTCATTTTGTGCATGACTGTTTGCATGGTGCAGTACCTGGCTGCTCCTTGCGCTCTGAGCTGCTTTGTCCTGTAGATGTGCCAGGTGCCAGCACTACAGCTGCAGAGCTGGAAGGCCTCTAAATTAATGGAGCTGTCGGAGAAGGTTATGAATGCTTTTTCAATTTATTTCTTTTTCCTCCCAAACACAGCATCTCGAGCCTTGAATCAGGCTGTTAACCTTTTTCATCCTTCTCCTTCTAGCCACATTCATCTTTAGACTTGTTTAGTTTCCTTCTTGCACCATCACCCTTATAACAGGAATGTGGGCAAGGGAGACATGAGGACTCTCTACCCACCCCCTGGCCATGTTCTTGCATTGAGGATAAGGGCAGGAATGTTTCGCTGTCCTCTCTGGGCTGTGTTGAACAGATAACATGGGCTCAGGTGTTTCTTTGCAAAAGGAATGGTAGCTCATTAACACTCTATGCCCTGCAGATAACTTCTATTGATCATCAGCTGCTTAATCACAAACTCTATCCGAGTTCACTTCGATTACTCTCTTCCATTTTGTCATCTCTGGAGAATCAACCTGACTAAAGTTAATGTACTCGTTACGCAGTTGAGAAACCAGTGCTGCAGACTGATATGTAAAACTCAGGATTTAGGAAGGGTTGCGTCCTCACTCCTTCACATAACAGCATGACTGCATTGAACATGTATTCCTTTGCTTGTTGGGGTGGAATAGGCACTGGGAGAGTTGTGCTGAGCTAGACTTTCACCTGCCTAGATGGTAATGAATCTAATGATTCTATGACCTAGATCTTCCAGTTCTAACATGGTGAACACCAACAGCCAGTGAACCCCAGATTTTAGGTGGGTGTTTAGATTGAAGCAGCTTTATGGATTTGCCTCTGCTGGTGTTCGTCTGGGAGCTGGGTAATGAAGACTTTCCCATGGGAGAGTAAGAGCTCAGGAGAGGGCATAGACAGAGCAGTTTGAGAGATGTGAGCTGAGTGATGGAGACTGGAGGGAAGTGGGTGCCAAGCCATGACGGCAAAGTCTGCACAGCTGGACCATGCGTTCCTTTTTTTATTTTCTGATGACATGTATAAAATATATGTATAGATGCAGAACTGGTAGCTTAAAGCAAATGTAGGATGCTAAGTCCCCTATGAAAACAGATCTTAGCACTCCTGAAATCAGCACCTTGAGTATGCTGCTGCTGGCTATTTTGCTGACACAGTGAAGCCACGGCTGGAAAGCTGCTGTGTGAATAGAGGCTTTACTCTTTTGGAAACTATCAGAGCTGTGGGGAGGGGAAGCAAGGAAGCTGTGCAGGAAGTGGCAAAACTATTTGCCAGCACTTGCCATATTTTTAATGACAAGCTCTGAGAAGCAACAACTCAGACTGAATGAGGTGCACAGGTCCTGGGGGAGAAGCCCTGAGGTGGGCGTGCTGCTTGTTCCTGCCTCTCCAAGCTTACCTTGCTTTCTGCCTTTGCTCGATGTTCTGATTTAATTCATTTTCCTTTTTTCTTTTAATACTTGCTGTATAAAAACATTTTCCTTGAACCTATACGCATTCAGGGCTAAATATTCTGCACTGGGTATGGTGTTTCAATGACCTAATTTGATTGTGGAGGGTCGTGTCCTGTATAATGTTGTCTCATTTTCTCAGTAGTCGATACAAACTCAATTTTGTTTTCTTTGAAAAGAAAGGAAGTGGGGGCAGGAGCTGAGCATCCCCGACCAAGCTTGTACCTGCAGCTCTTACCTTGTTGCCTGGCTGTAAGACGGCGATGGCACATGTAGTTCAGCCTGAATGGGACCTGCAGGCTCCTTTTTTTTTTCCTGCCAGTACTGAAGGGGAGAAAGGATGGAAACTACAGCAAAGAAAGGCCCTCATTTGTAGCTGCTGGCACCTCTGATTTGCCTCAAGGAGTCATTGCAGCGAGCTGGAGCCCTCTTGATGGAGCTTATCTCCGGAGGGGAGGGTTAGCTGTGTCTCCCCGTGGGACCTGGGTGAGTGTTTAGCTTTCTCATTTTGTCTCCAATTAGATGTTTGGTCCTTTGTATCTCCTTGTTTCACCTGCATGCACTGTGCCTGCCTCAAAACCCCTTAACCTTATTTATTAATAGCTCAGAGGGGAAAAGGAGTGTCTGGTCTCAATTTGTGCAGCTTATTTGCATGGGAAAGAAGTGTGCAATTTCAGCAAGGGTGGTCCCCTGGCCCCGCTGGGGTCTTTTAGGGCGGCTGTGACTGCTCCATGGAGGCTGAGATTTGGTGAGCAGTGGCAGGGCTTGCTCATAAGCTGTGGTGTTTTAGCAGAGCTCTTTCAGAAGAAACTGGTTTGCATCAGCTTGTAAAGGATGTGTCAGCCCAGTGTTGAGTCTGTAGGAAAAAAAGAACCTGCTTTTGTGAAATGAAAATTGCAGGGAGTACTTAGCTGTGGGCTCGTGGGCCATCTGTGGCAGCTGGGATTGCTGGTGTGGCAAATTGCTCAACTGGTCATTTCATTGCTATCTTTCCTACCGGTTCTGGATTTCTTCCTTGGTTCTCAGGGTATTCTTTTTATAACGCCCTCCCTCCTCCTGTCCAGTTGAGCATTAAATTAAATAGGTTCATTGTGGTGAAAGAGCGGGAGTCAGACAGGCATTGGCAGGCAAAATGAACAATGATTTTCAGCTTAAGATGCAGGTAGGAGTTAAGTACATGAGTCGACAGTTCTGTGTTCCTGTTGTGACCACCAGCCAGGCCCCCCTGGCTTGGGCCAAAGACTTAGTGGTAGTGAGGTCAAGGAGCAGAGTGGTTGAAGCATAGTGGTGATATGTGTGGCCACAGAAGGACCAAAAGGGCATAATCATGAACCTAACGAGCAGAAAAAGGGGAGTGGGTTGACCATTGGCTTCTCACAGGATCCTTCTTGGCAGGATACCAGGTTTCCATAGACCAATGTCTGGCACAGGCAAGTCAATGTCCCTGATTTGATCTCCATTTTAGAATATTTAATCAGCGAATCCAGCACAAAGTCTCTTTAAGAAGAGACTGGCACAGAGCAGCTGGATGAGCATTGCAATCAATGTATCTGCTGTGGAATGCTTCCTACAGAAATATTACATCCTCTCTCATTTACTTGATGATCTTTAGGGTGAATCAATCAAAAGATGCTGTGCACAGATAGTTCAGACTGTGGTCCTGTGGGTGTCCATTAGAGAAGCATTTGCTCTGTGTTAATGGACCTGTTGATTAACAAACAAACCATTGCTTTTGAAATAGAAAATTGTTACTTGATTGGAAATGTTACCATTGGATATTCTGCTGCCCTACCTCTCCTACCCTTAACTTACACTGTGCCAACACTGGGAACTGCTGCAACTAAACCCAGATCTGAACTACTGGAAATAGAAGCATTCACATCTCACAGGAACAGTTATTGGAGGTGAAAATTTCCAAGGAATCTGGAAAAACCTGAGACTTTTCTCAGACTCAGCATGTGATTTTGTCACTGTGTCATGTTCTCTGCATGAGTCTGCCTTTCAGTGTGATGCCCTCCTGGCTCCTGGCAGTGTCCGAGGAAGATCTCACTGTCATTCCCAGCAGCTCCTTGAGGGACCAGGCTTAGTTTCTCGTCATATTGAGGGTGTGGCAGTTTAGATTTGTTTCTCTAAAGCCTCCAGTCTACTGGAGCAATTGTATGTTCATTTATTTTCCCTATGATGTAGACATATTGCTATTCTCCACTTTTTCCGGGTGAAAATTTTCCTACATTGTGGCATTAGCTCTTGCATTTTTGATGTTAGCATGGAGTGAACCTCAGCATATGGGTGGGCATTTTAAGCACCAGCAGTTAAGGATGATATCCACCACTTAGAAAATGTCCTTATCCATTGGAAAGCCACAGCTATTACAGATAGGAAGGACACAAAAGGGCTCGAGTGTAGCCTTATGCTGGTTGCTGCAAGCAGCTGTTGTGCTCCTGCAAAGCGTGTTCGAAACCTTGGTGCCTGGCCAGAGGCTACGGAGACATCTCCTCTCCTAGACTGGTGGTACCTTATTTAGTTAGCTCCATTCCTTAATTGCTGCAAACCAACTCACCCAGAGCTGTCCTTCCCCCAGTTGGTGGGAGTCAGAGCGAGGAGGCATTTAGCGGATTAGGGAAGCAGAGTGAAAACCATTTGGCGTTTCTATCCTGATTCTTCTGGGTGCCTTTAATTAGCATGATTGCTCAGTACGCGATTTTGCCATGTTCTTTAGCTCCCCTGGTTAGAATAATTATTCCCCCAGCTCCTTTTGTTCCAATTCCTGATCGCTTACAAAGTCTCCTGTTAAAAGCCATTAAACCCGTAATGTAAAATGAGAGTAATCGCTCGGCAGTGCGTGCTCTCAGCCCCACACGTGTGTGCTCACATGTTTTGTGCCCCGCTCCTCCACTCCTGCCACGTGTTTCATGCCCACGTCCCATGTGTAGCAATTGGGACTACGGATGTGTCCTGCTGGGGTGGCAGGCAGGGCTTCTGCCTTCTGTGTGATGGACAAGAGGAAAGAACTTAATTTCTACTCAGAAATTTTTTACTCAGAGAGCAGGGAGGCCCTGGCACTGGTTTCCCAGAGAACTGTGGGTACCTCGTCTCTGGAGGTGCTCTAGGCCCGGTTGGATGGGGCCCTGGGCAGCCTAAGCTGGCGGGGGACAACCAGCCCATAGCAGGGGGTTGGAGTTGGATGGGCTTTGAGGTTCCTTCTAACCGAAGCCATTCTATGATATGATACTATAAGATATTTTTTAAGTAAAGCTGATTCTTTTCTTCTCAAGTGTGAAATCTTTTACTGGAAGGAAAATGGGGCTTTGGACAGTTGCACTCCTGGGAGTTTCCATGTTAAAATGCATCCTCACCCTGAGAGATCAAACTCTTCTCTGTTCTTCATCTGTGCTGACGTGCCAATGACACAAAGGCTCATGCAGAACTGCATGGCATGAAGTGAGGTTGGGCTGAAGTGCTTTAAATACCTTGCTTGTTTAGATGACTTGAGGAGAGTGACTCATTTACAGGCCCAAAATGACACTGAGTCGAAGTTGAGTCTGACAGTCTTGTAGTTTAAGCTTGGAAGTGATGTAGAACTAGATTTTCTGCTGGGAAAACCTGGTAGGAAAGGAGCCCTGGTCTTCCATTTGCTAAAGGAAGTCTCCTACTTTACAGCAGCCATGTGTCTGGGGATTTGTCCTTCATTTGTGTAAGCCGGCAGTTCTCTTTTTTTCTGTCCTCTCTTAATCTGGTGAAATCAGAGTCCTTACTATGTCCTGGGACGTGTCTAAGAGCTTGCCACATGCTAGCAGGTACCAAACACGCTCTTGAAAGAAAGTGTAGAATCAGGTGCTTTGTTCTAAAAAGCCTAATTATGCCGTTCTATGATATTTGGATGTAGCTTGTTTTGAGAGCCACCTAATGAGGTAACTATGAAGAGAAGAGGAGCTTCCAAAAACAAAATTAGGAGTTTCCAAAACAATCATCAGAGTATGAGCGCTGGAGAAACACATAAAGGACAACAGTGTCAGACAAAGTTGCATCTAAACAGACTAAAAAAAATCAGCAAATCCCCATTCCTCAAAGTTTCGTGCTGCTCTTGATGGTTTTCTTTTTGCCCTCATCTCTTCCTCTTCCCATTCACATCTCCTCTGTAGTGCTGTGTGCCTCCTTGCCTGCCAAGATCCATGGTTCTCCTCAGTTTCCAACCTCAATTTGCAAATGATTAAATTCATGTCCCAGTGTAAGCTCTTCCTGACATTTCTGGCTCTTGGGCTTGTGCCACTCCTGGTCTTCCTGGAGGGCAGCTCTGGCCTTTCCAGATGAAATGAAGTGAATAGTGAAGTGAAGAGAATAGGACCCGGAGTTCCCTGCTCCAGTGCTCACGCCATGGCATCGGACCTTTGGGGACCTCAGACAAACTGTGTTCCCATTCAGTGCCACAGTTTTGCCATCTGAATTACGGATAGAACAGCTCCTGCCTCCCAAGGGAATGAGCAAGGCATAACAAATTAATGTTTATGAAGAGCTCAGCGACAGAAAAAAGTTTGCAACAAGGCTGTTGCTGTTCTAACTTAGGAGTTTCCTTTGCTTGTTGGCACTTTGATGTGGCAATCAGCCGTACTGGTGGATCAGCTGTACGTAATTGGAATTAATCAGCAATTACAGAACAAGAACCCAGCTAGATTCTTTCTCAGTGGATATTCATTTCTGAGCAGATTAGTCAGTGGTTTCAGTATCTCCATGTAAAGTGCTTAAGGTAACTATTGCTATCTAAAGTGGCTGAGGAACAGAGGCAGTGTCAGAGGAACGCAGATACCTGTCAGGCAAAGTGGAAATGAGGAGCTCTTGTAAAGCTGTGCATAGTTCTTAAATTGGCAGCAGTCTGAGGGCTGACTTAAAAAAAAAATACAAGAAGAAAATTAAAAAAAAAAATGGCAAAAGAATGTATCTGAAAACCAAAGTGATGAAAATGAGGTATTGTTGGGATCTTTGATGCCATGTCCCTTGGGCTTTGTGGAGTGCAAAGACAGAGGGAGTACATAGTTGTGAGAAATGGGGACTGGCAGAGCTAGGGAGAATTGTTCCTTGAAATGGTGAGAACTATAGAGGAGAAGGCTCTTGGATGTCTCGGTGCAGGGACTCAGATGGACAGAGGCAGTAGGATGAGCTGACAGCACCCAGGATATCAGCTGCCACCAAACTCTCAGGCATCTGGAAATGTGCCTGCAGCTTGTTCTTATGGCTGACCTGTAAACCTCAGGAGTTCTGCCACTCATATTTACACGGCTGTGGATATCATGAGGAACAGAACAAGGCATCCTCTTTGCTTAGAAACCTTTTATGACCATTTACAATTTAAATGAGGTGAGGCGAAGCTCTGTACGCTATGGGTGAAATAGCTGGGTGCCCAGTCCTTCCCCCTTCCCTGGTCCTCTTACAAGTAATTCCACATACTCTGGCTTCGACCTAATGAAAACAAAACCGAGGAGGCCCAACTGATCTGGCTGCTTTCCATCATGCAGTGGGCCTCCAAGTGGCTTTAAATAGCTGCACCTCTGTGCAGTCTGGAAAAAAAGCATTGGCTGTGCCTCTGGACAGGGAAATAAGCTTCAATTCAAATCACAGGGCATCTTGAATGGTACAGAAGACATAGAAAATGACTTTTTTATTTCGCCATTGGTCTTAACTAGATTTTTAAACTATTTTTCCTTTTTTAAAAATATATTTTTTAAACCCTGATCAACATTTTCCCACTTTGGGGCTTTTCCTATGGGGAATTGGTGGGGAATCTTGGAGCTCTGCCTCCTGAGCTATCAGACTACATCATTTAGTATCTTGGAACTACTCCATCCATGAAGGGGTTCCAGAGAAAACAAACTTGTGATCCCAGCTAATATGGAAATGGCTCACATTAACGGCAGCAACAGAAATGCTACAGACGCCGGAATTCCTCCAACCAAAGGTTTAATGAGTCCTTCGTAGTCTTACAGAGTTCATCACATGAAAATCCATATATACTTTTCTCAAAAAACATTGTTCAGCCATTGAATATCTTGCAATATTCTTCTACCTCTTCCTTTGCTGTAGTTAAGCATGAGAGAAACTTGTGTGGGAATGGGATTTTCTGGATCCATTTGTTTCTGCCTTTTCTCTTGTTCCTAGCCCATCTCTTTTCTTTCCTGTTCTCAAAAACAAATGCAGGGCCTCGATTCTTGCAATTTTGGCTTGTGAAGAAGACAAAGATGCCACCAACTGTTGCTAGAGCTTCATTGAGCACATTCCCAAGAGGTCTCCAATGCTGTGAGGTCTCATTGACCACAGTGAAAGACTCTTATATCTGAGGTTAAACCATAGAAATCTAACAATGCAAGGTGAGCTGCTGTGGATAGGGATGAGGATCCTATTTCCATGAAAATGAACAACCATAAGCGTTTCTGTAGCTCTCAGACCCTCTCAGTGAATCCTAAGAGAGTTGTTGTCTGCTTGAAGACGTGCTTGAGATATGTGTATTGGTATGAAATTCATCTGTGGGCTACATTTTCTTGCATTTCTCTGCAGTCAGCAGTGCTGGGCTGGTGTAAATGCAAGGAGGGCCAGTCCCTTTGAATTCACCTTGGAACACAGAGGAGACGATCTGCTTATCTCCAACTGAGGGTACTGGGGAAAGCTTCACGGTGAGCCCCTGCGACCTGTTTGTTGTGGCAAGCCTCAGGCTGAGTTGCTTTTTGGCCTGCTCTTTATTGGAGCGGAGAAAGAAAGAGGATTTTGTATCCCAGCCCTGCAGATGAACCCATCCATGACAGGAAAGCTAGATTGCTGTGTTGCTTTCCTCTTAAGTACAGATGTATTGGACCTGGCTTTGGCTAGATGGATAGTTGTTTCCTTCACTCGGGATGTGGGCCAGGCTCGATGGTTTTCATGCCTCCTTTGATGCTATTCATACTTCATATCTGTGCATAGAGAAAGATAAAATGTGCAGTGGTGTTGGACTCTCCTATTGCTTTTTCTTTAAATCATAAATTCTGTTGTAACATAGAAGAGAGATCAAAGCTTTGTCACTCTGTCTGGACAGCAGTGTTATGTTTGGCCAGCTTATTGCCCCTGCTTTGCTATTTTTACTTAACCCATTTTTGCCAGGCATTGTATGACATCCCGTTACTTTTCTTATCTGTTCTCTCAGCAATTTATACTGCTGTTTTAGTAACAGTTTACATCCACGAGTTTCAAAACGGGGCTGCACTGTTCCTTCTGCATTGGTGGATGGGATGGCTGTGAATTGTGCATCATTTCTGCATCATTCTCTTGCCTTCCCATGTCGTGATCCCTGGTGCTCTTCACATGTATCTGGAACAATCTTGTATCTCAAAAGCCCTAGAAGCATGGTATAATTGAATAGTTGCAGTTTTACTTGAAAGTAAGCAGTGATGGCAAGGTGAAATTATCTGTCTTATTTCCTTAGTTTTGCTCGCAGTCAGCAAAGGCAGAGTGTTCCTAGCAAGGCACTGTCCACAGGCTGCATTGGGTGTATGCATGGGGCAGAGAGGCTGAGACCCATTATCCAGGGTTGGGAAACTCAAGACAGCTCTGGAGGACTAAGTGGATGGCCAGGGTTGAAGACAAAAATGGATTGCATGGTTCGGTTGCCTTTGATCTTTTTGTCCTTTCATTGCCACATCTCCCAGCTTGCTTAGAGAAATGCCCCATCTACCCCTTCCATCTCAAGCTGTTAGAGCTGCATATCAAAACTGAGCTCATTCCTCCTTCCCCATTCTCCAACACTCTCCATACATTTACTCCACTACCATATCACAGCTATTAGGAAAGACAGAGAGTATTAAGTTTTGACATAAGTGGTCTCGCTAAAACAGGGAGAAGCACAAGGTTTAATCTCTCATAGCCTCCCCAGTTTTGTAGACCTTTGGAGATGCTTTTGCTTTGAATGTGTTATGTTGATTTTTTTGTTTGTTTGCTTATTTTTACTTCTTCACTATTTCCAGGCTTGTATATTGGAGTTCCCTCCAAATCTACACCCAACATTAAAGACAGTGTTTTTATTCCCAGTTTGCAACTGGCACTGACAAATGTGAAACTTCACATGAGAAATAGTTTCTTAGATTTCTGTAACTTTCCAAAAAGGTGAAGTCTCTTCTTTTTATTTTTTTTCACTTTGGGGAGATTTAAAAAAAAAAAAAAAGTTAAACATCATTTAAGAAAATCTCAAGCTACTGTTTCATGAACTAATAGCTTTGATGGTAGAAAGATGACATCAGTCATTGCAAAATCCAAACTCTGAACCTGTGGAGATTCACCCATTGTCACCCTGAACATCTTAGTGAACATCATTCATCTCACATCTGTCAGTGAATACATAAATGTAGCAAGAGCCTTGTTGGTTTCTGCTCCATACAAGAGAATGGGTTTAAAGGTAGCAGTACAGTATGGGAGAAATCAGTGAGAAAACAATCAGTGAGACAAGAAGCATGTTTTTGTTCAGATACTTTGGGAATTTGAATAAATCAGAAAGGGAAAATACCCAAATGACCGATGCTGCATTGTTTTCCCAAGTCAGCAGAATGTGCATTCAGCCCCCTAGCTTCAGAAATGTAGGCTGTCCTCCTGACACATCCCTTACTGTCCCTTGCTAGCGAGTGCATGTCAGTTATGGGATAAACCCTACTCCAGTTCCACTCTACAAAGACCTTGCTGTCAACGCAGGTCCCTGCAGCTGGGATTCGGAGTGCAGTGCTGACAAAGAGAAAAGCCCTCAGCATTCCCAGCCTTGAGTCTTGCTGATCTTTCACATGTCCCTTTGCCGAGGCTGGCTGTCCCCAGTGGGTTTTTAGGTCTTTTGCACATGGTCCAGCAGAAGTGGAATTGCCTTAATTTAGCAGAGTTGAGAAATGCAAAGAAAATAAAGCAGACAGGAGTGCTCCTTTGAGATACTTGGTATTGTTGAGCATAGACTTTCCCAGCTATCCTTTGGTGACCATAAAAATATATTTATATTATGAAAAAACAAAACAGGATAAATAGTGAAATTCAGGGATGTCATGTTTATTTGTATCCCAGTGAGTCTGACAAGAAATGGACTAGTTTACATAGACTTTTCCAAGCATCAGCACTTTAATCTCTGCTTTAGCTCTGAGAGTTGAGCTAGGTTCTTTCTCACCACTAGTGATATTTCAGCGCTTGGAATGTGCCTATGAATTTTATTTATGACACATGAACTGAAGTTGAGCCTTTCTTATTCTCCCCCGGGGATCTGTCCCTCAGGGCCACTAAGAGTAACAGATAGTTTCCCCCCAACGAGTTTAAGCAGTACCAAACAAAACAAACAGCTTTGGTCTGTCTGCATCCTCAGGTTCATCACAAGATGTATGTGTCTGATGTGCAGATGGAATAAGACTGTACAGAAAAGAAATAGAAGAAAAATAGAAGAAATAAGAAAAAAAAAAAAAAGTAATCTGGCTGGTTTAGGTTAGCTTTCTGTCCCTGGCCTAGCAGAAAGAACTATTAAGATCAATTCACAGCACATCCAGGCTGATTCATGCTGCTCTAGCGATGCCAGTCAGTTAACTGACCTGACTTACTGAACATCCTGTGACCATCTAATGGAACAGGAGCATTTTAGATACTCTAGAGTAATTATGTAGCCAAGGCATCACATTAATTTTCTTGGAAAAGCCCTTTGGGACCATAAAAAGTTGGGATAGATTATAACAGTCCCAAGGCTCCTGCCGTGCATGTCTTGGTCCTGACAACAATGGCTCTGCATTGAGGATGACCTTCAGTGACATTACACCTATTCCTGCCCTGTCTCATCCCAGTCCACTGGGATGGTCTCAGCTGTAGAAATACTACCACAAACAGGTGCCCGAGAAAGTAATGCTAAAACTGTCGAGCTGGCACCTGAAGACAAAGATGAGACTTGTAGGAACAAGTCTTTCTTGAACAAAATTAAAACAAAAAACATAAGTTCACACCAGGAAGAAGAGGCTAAGAAATTCCATGGGTTATGAGAGTCAGGTCTCCTAATACTTTTGTTTCAGGAATGTTAAGCAATACTAAATAAATTACTAAAGAAAGGTAGATCAAGGAAGGCTCCTCCATTTTCCTCCAATCCCTGCCCAGGGGAAAGATAGACTAGGTAGGAAACAGGACTTCTCCGCCCTTGATTAGTGGAAACTCTGGAAGAGAGTTATTCCCAGTTCTCCATCCAGACTGCTTGCATGCTCCTTTTCTCAGAGCACTTGTGCCTGCATGCACCAGGAGGAATGAATGCCTGGTCTTAATGGAAAGAGAGAGCAAGATAGCCCTGCCCTGAGAGGGTGTTTTGGCTTTAATTTAACTGCAGCCGTTTGCTGGTTATTCATTTGATTCTTTTTTAATAATTACATGTGTGTCGATATCTCTCTCTTTTTTTCTAGTTTTGCTCTTTTTTATTTTTTCGTTTACTTTATTTTGCTTTTTTCTTTTTTCTGTTTTTTTTCCCCCTTTAGGTTTCAGAGAAATTATGTTGAATCCAATAAGCCTCCCTGGACATTCCAAACCTCTTAACCAAGGCATTTATGTTGAGGATGTCAGTGTTTATTTCAGCAAAGGACGTCATGGCTTTTAAAAACTCCTTAAAAGTCCCTGTTCTGATGTCAAGTTTATAGGCTGTGCCCTCAAAATGGTGGGAAGCAGTAAGCGTGGTCTGTATGGATTGAGGTCTCCTCCTAATAGGACTCTACAGCCCTGCCTGTACACACGTTAAAGCCAACTGAAACTGTGGTTTTCTGTCACCAGATAACAGGGTTGTTCTTTTCCTCCAATGGTCGCTGTGTTCGTTAGATATTCCTGCAAGGCACAACAGCAGCAATGAGAGCAAATAAAGAAAATTAAACTCAATTGAAAGGAGTCATCCTAATAACACAGTAAATAATTGTACTTTTGCTTTAAAATAAAACACAAAACAAAACCAACCAAGCCAACCAAACTGACATCTTTAGTCATGTCCTCCCTGCTTGGAGTTTTCCTTGTAAGCTTGTGTCTTCGCACCACTCAGTGAATGCCGCCGTCACCTCTTACTGTGGCACCGCGATGGGAGCTCTCCCAGAGCGATGAGGTGGGAGCTTGGAAGAACCTAAAGCAGAACGAAGACTTTTGGTAAGAGCAAAGGCAGCCCCGCTCCCAGTCCTTGCACAGAAATTAATGTCGGAAGGAATAATAATGGAAAGAAAATCTTACTTCTCTGACAGGAAGAGAATGTGGTTATCTTTGAAGCGCGCATATTCTAGGAGGCTTTTTTTTTTTCTGTCTGTCTGTCTGTGTGTGTTAGAGCAGCGCGTTGGATCTGACTATATCGTTATCGTGCTCTGGTCTCTCCCTGCTGCTTGAATGATGAGCTTTATCTGAGGAGGTGCCTGGACTTCCCGCATGGATGGAGAATCCATAGCGCAGGAGGGTCTGTGTCCTTGCCAGGACTAGGGCAGTAAGCAAAGTGGAAAAGCATATCAGATGCACGCAGTTGCTGGACTTTTTCCAGCCCCATTTAGCTCTATCCTGTATTTCCACCCATGTAGAGATTGATTGTAACCCAGTCACATTCCCAGAATGATCAGCTTGAGACAGACTGACGCAAGGGGAGGAAAAATAAGTATTCTGTTGCTTCTTCTGTGGCATAAACAGGAATATCAATCCTGTTCTCTGGCCAATATTTGTATTCTCTCCCCCTCTCCCTTCCCACTTTTGTCTTACTTCATCCAAAGCCTCTCAGATGGAAAAATAAACCCTTTGATCCTGTTCTCAAGAGAAGCCAGCTGCCCTTGTGGCAACTTGCAGGGCTTTCCTTCAACTGTCTGGATGTCACATGTATGGGGAAATACAGATTTGCTCACATGTATCAGTGAAAATCTATAAGCAAAGCAGATTTTTCTAAAGAAAAAAAAAAAAAAGAAACTCCTGACTCCTGAAAGCTTCAGGCTTGGCCAGATCTTTTTCTGAGAGAAGTATTGAACCAGGAACTTGCTCACCAGCCACTCTGCTTTGCTTGCCTTCTCGGTGGCCCAAGATGACCTTATGACCAGAGAAGTCCCCATATCACCAGCCCAGAAGGGTTGCTGCCACTGGAAAGAATCACAGTCCTTGTCCACTAGAACTGGGGAGAAGCCTCAGAATGGGATGTTCTGCCTCATCCTGCCTTTCCAGGTGACCTTCACGAAGCGCTCTGGGGATGGCCAGAAGGTTTCGTTGTCAGCTTTCCCTTAGGGATGTCCCTGGAAATGTTCCATTCTCTTGCTTCTTTTCCTGGTTCGCTCACGTAAAAAGGTAAAGTGCAATAGAAGAGTACAGGAGAAACGGTGGCAGATTGCTTTAAGTTAACGGACATGCCTTATGGGGGCATCTGCGTTACGACGAGGAGGCCCAGTTCAGGTTGGACCACTTCACAAACCATGACCAAACTCCAATGACGTTTCCAGCCTGCACCGAAAGCTGGAAACGCAAGAGGTGCACTGCGAGAGAGGACCTGTGGCCATTTATTTACATCGTGATTCTGCACACGGAGTGAGGAGGAGCTTCCCGAAGCACGGGGACCACTGGGTGCTTGTCCAAACTGAACCCCCTGTCTGCTGGAGTCACCTGTCTGACCGGGGATGCCTCGTCTGATGAGCTGTCTCCTCTCCCTAGCACTGTTCAGGGGACTCTGCTCCCAACTGTGTGCATCAGCCGTAGAGACACATCCGTGGGCCTGAACCAGAAGCCTATATCTGAACACCCTAGCAGAGGAAGGGTTGAATTTTGCAGCTCAGGTCCATCTCTGCTTAGAAGAAATCCTCCGGACCGTACAGCATAATTTAAAGCAGTTCTCCCCACTGTGATCAATGTCTCAATTTGTTTAACACCAGTTACAGTCTCTGGTTCCTCACTGCTGAAAACGGAAGCCAGTCATGGCTGTTTGTGATTGGTGGCTTTAAGTAGCAAGTCTAAGGATGTTGTTTTTTTGTTTTTGTTTTGTTTTTCTTTTTGTTTTTCTTTTTATTTCTTTTTCTTTTTTTCTTTTTGTTTTTACATTTTATTTTATTTTTAATTATTGTAAATCATTACCTCATTTTCCGTCAATGAGACTCCTCCATCTTTGAGCATTCTGATCTTGCCATAACTATCATCCTGTGCTAATGGGAAATGGGACGGTCCCTTTTCACAGAGACTATAGGGGTGTTCAATGTCTAGTTTCTTAATAAACACTTTATTTTCTAACGAAACAGCTGCATCAGACCTCTTCTTTGAAGACAAAATAAATAAATATTCAGAACGACACGTCCCATAGTCCACTTCTTCTGAGATGTCCCACGCGTGGGGAGTCTGGTTTGTTTGCATCTTCAGGGTATGGGTGTGGGGGTGGGACTTGTGGCTGTGATGTGGATGTTGCTCAGGTGTAGCTCTTGCTCCTGTCTCTCTGCTGCTGATTTCAGTTGATAACACGTTGGTTTTTGTAGCTCATATCCTCAGGGTGAAGGTGGTACTGTTGGGAGAAGGTTTGCCAACGCAAATTTCTGCACTCAGTGGAAAGAGTTTTATTAGGAGCCCTTTCTCTTAGGGATCTCGGCACTAAAAATGGATCCAGCTACAGTGTTCATTTCAGGACATGCTTTTGCTGCTTGGTTATGCAGGTGTTCCTCTTGTTTTGTGCTGGGAAGGATGCTTGTGATGTAGAGGCAGAGGGGAACAGGTGAGTGGTTCCTCCTTGGAAATTCACATAAGGATGGTTGGATGCTCCATGAGCTGCTCTGCTTGTCTCATGGATACATCTTAGTGGCTATTTTAGTATTGTTAAAAGGAAAAGTTATGTATGTGATCTAAAGCTTCTGCAGGTGACTGTGGGCATGAGGCTGGGGGTATGTTTGAGCTGACTATTGGTAGGTGGTGCTGGAACACTCACGGAAAAGCTGGTGAGAATTTTGATGAGGAATTTAAAAATGTGTTCCAGCATCTTTCTGTTGCTGGAAATTCCTGGAATGAATTTCAAGCAAATTGTCTCAAAATGACACTATGAGTGAATTTCTGCTTGCCTTTGCAGTCTTATGATAATGTCTCTAGAAGAGACTGGGCGTTGTTGTTCACAGGATTGGTGATGGCTGAGATCTTCATCTTTTCAGGGATGTCTGCAATGCCTGGGACGAATGGTTGTCTCCTGACAAATAACCATACACGTGGGCTGGCCAGCTGAGCTACATTGGATATCATCCCTTGTTTCCCTCTCCTTTTTGAACTCTGGGAAGCAAACAGCTGATTGAAAGCTCTGCATTATCCTCCCAGCCACTCTCTTATCTGGTTTCACAGCCCAGTGACATTGTGCACAAAGGCTTGATTAGCTAATTAGTTGGGCTGCTGATGTGGTCAGCCTAAGTCCATCTTGCTTTGTATTTCAGGGCAAACGATTCCTTGTGTATGAGTTCCTGTGGTGTTTTTATTGCTATCAGTTCCCAAGGATCTAGCATAACTATGCTCCAGGGCTCTACACGTTGGGCACTTGTTTCTCCTTGTGCTCGCTTCTTGGTTATCTCTGTTTCTTGATGTACTCATGTTCTTCAAGGCAGTGGGGCCTTGAGTTGATATTGCTGTTCTGCTCTCCCTCTTTACATTGTCTTCAAGTGACTCCTGAGTTATTTGCAGTGCCCATTACTGAATGAGGTTGAGTGCTGTTTTGGTAGGGTGCAGGCAGTGGTGTATATCAGCTCCTCCTGTAAAGCACAACCCTGCCTTCCCAGCCCTTGCAGAGTGTGGAAGCTGCAGGTGATCAGCTAAAGAAGTGATGTGTTGTTTCCTTGTGTTCCTCTAATAATATGGAGTCATGAATTACTTTACACCTGAACTGAGTGTGGTGGGCACAGGACAATCCTAGCACAGTAATACTATGCACAAAAGAAGCAAGCAGTGTGCTTTGGGCTTGGATATGTTGCAGATGAGTGTTTGATATGTACCATAATGAAGGTTTTTATCAAGGTATTTTGGTCCTGCTGTGTGTTGTTAGTCTCCATAGCTGCTCATTCCAGCTGCACAGGATGAGTCTTGATGTTCTTCCATGCTCTTTTGTTTACTTAGATGTGTGTTTATGGAGTCAGCCCTTCCTTGCTAAGATCCTTGAGCCCCTTTTGAAGGTGGTCTACTTCTCCACTACCAGGTCTTTAGCCTTCCCAGCCATTTGTCTGTGCCATGCTGGGGTGTGGAAGGGGAAAACAGTGGAACAGAGATCCTAGGAGCTGTGGACAGTTGGAAGAAAGTGCTTCTGCCACTTCAGCAGTGCATCGCCATTCTGCTCTGATCTGCACCCGAAGCGAGCTGCATATCCTCAGGGTTAAGCCTGGGCATTAGCGGAGGATAAGGAGACCTAGACACAGTAGTAAAGCTAAAAAACACAGGTCTGGATGAACAGTGGGAAGAGAGCATGCAAGAAATCAATGCTGCATGACTTTATTTTTGTTTAACATTTTGAAGGGCTTCTGGTGGGGTTTAGGCAATAAGCTGAAGAGTTCTTATTAACTGTATATTTACCAGTGCCTCCAGGCCCTGATCTTTTGACAGAAAAATAATTAAGAAGCTGTGGGAAAATAAACACCTCCACTTTGAAGGGGGAAGAACGTGATGGAAGACCACAATGCACTCAACTGGAAAAAGGTGTTTTATCTGGCGCAGCAACGAATCTTCCTCTCCTGTCACGGTGCATTTTGCATTGCCTTTTTCTTTCATGGTTTCCCTGATGTTCTCCAACCTTCTCCTTGTGATGGGCAGGCTCCTTGGTGGTGCCAGCTACTGGCCTGGTGTAGCCAGGCTCTGCATTAAAGCACTGGCTGCCAGCATCAAGTCTTCAGCAGCCTGAGCTTCTTGCATTGCAGGGATATATGGCAGGCCATAGGCAATCCTACACAATGCCCATACAATGGGGGATCATGTAAATTCAGCCCCTGACCAGCTTGATCTTGACCCCCAGAAAACAACAGAGGAAATCCAGTGGTAAAAAAAAAAAAAAAAAAAAAAAAAAACCACAAAAAAACGGTCATTTGCACAGTGTGGGTTCTTTTGTGTTTCTAAAAGTGCAGTTTCTGCAAAGCAGCACCAAGAAGGTGAGTGATACGTGTTACCCTCTTTGGTGCTCTCTTACCCCTTAGCCCTGTATGCTGACAAATGGGAAAGACACATCTTGGGGACAGGATTGCAAATATGCTGCTTCTACTTCTGCTGGGAGCTCAGTTCGGTTGCTTCAGTTCCTGATGTCACTCTTCAGTTCTGATTTTCACCTCCTTGGATGGACCACAGCAGTTTTGGGGGTTGTTTGTCAGTCTTCCTTGGTGGAATTTGGTAATTGGCTTCCAGAGAATTGGTAAGTGCCTGCTCCTATTGAAATCAGTAAAGAAATGAAAAGCAATGTTAACTAGAGTTTTTCAAAACACAGCTTTGAGGTGGAATAATGTCTTTGAGTTTGTCAGGTTAAGAACTGGGATAAATCCTAAACCAACTCACAGTGCCGGTAAATAGATGTGAGATGATTTCTTAGCTGGGAGAAGATGATGGTCTCCAGTAGTGAAGCAAAGTGCAAGTGAACTGTAGTATTAATTTTGAACTTATGAGTGTGACTGCTGACTAATCAACAGGAATAAATTGGGGTTGTTCTCTACAAAGTGCAGGGATTTGTTCCAAGCACTGGTTAAATGATTTGCTCTGCTGCTTCTGAGTCATTTTTGACATGTTCCTGATTTCTGCAGATAAGATGACTTCTTGTAAGGATTTGGCTGTGATTTCAGACCCTTAGCCTTTTTCCTCCAAGGTTTTGCTTCAAATATTCATGTTGCGAGACAGGCTGACTGGTGCTGCTTTTGCTCTCAGGTTGGGTAAGTGAATGTCTGACAGGCAGCCAGGAAGGTAAAGTGCAGAGATGGTCTTCTGTAATCCTGTATTTGGGATTGTCCTTACTCCTGTGTTTCCATTTCATATCTTGGGACTGGTAGCAACCCACCAAGTCTGTTTGCTGGAAGAGAAACTACTGCTCCCTATGGCAACCTGAACACTTAGAAGCTTGTTTTCAGAGTAAGGAGCCTTCATGGCTCCAGCCTGGTTTCTGGGAAGCAGCCTTTGATCTGTGCATGGGTCTCTACCTGCAGATGGCAGAGAGCTGCTGCCAGAGGTCAGCCTCTTCTCAAGAAGGCAGAAACAGCCAGACTGGAGTCACATTAGGCTCTCTGAACTGCCAGGAAGTCTGAAGGAGCTAATCATGACCAGGTCATTATCTTAAGTGAGTCAGAGGTGTGTCCAGGCTGTTTATTAAGATAATTGGGGTGGGGGCAGGGACATACACAGTCTGTAGACTAGACTGAGGAGGTGATTGTGAGTACTGCAACATCTGATACAACAGAGAAGGAGCTCACGGTCTTCCCAGCTGATGCTCTGCATATATCCAGGATCTGGTCCTGCAGGGATTCAGCTCTTGCTGCCAATAGCCACGATTTAAAGTGGTATCAGGTTTTCCATTTTGCTGCATCAGTTCCTGGCAATATTTGGGAATCATAGGAGCTGTTGTGCACAGCACAGCTTAGTAGTGTCTGGTTCAGTCCCCATAGAGTGGTGAGAGTGGCTGCAGGTTTGCTTTGTGCTTCCTGAGACACATTTGCCCATTGACTGATGCTAGAGGGGGTTGCAAATTCAGGAGTGTTTAAGTTCCAATCCTGTGCTCAGTGCTGCTAGAACTCCAGAGATACACAGCCCCCAAAACCATCACATCCCACAGTGCACAGATGTTACAGGAGGCTGAGAAAGGACTCAAAGACAGGTAAGTGTCAGTTTTTCTCCTCCCAGGGAGCTATTGTGTGTGATAAACTGAATTCAGACCTCTAGAAGGAATAATTTTGACGGATCTGGTGTAAATGCATAAAGTATAACTGCTCAGGGACTGGATGGGGCTCTTCTGTCTGGAAATGGTGCAGATGCAGCACTGGGGGAGAGCTGAAAACCAGAAGAGCAAAGTGCTCTTGGAGGCTGGGGTTAACCTTCAGAAGAAGACAGCAAACTCCCTGCCAGTGTATCTGGGATGAAAATACTGCCCTGTGACTAGGAGGTTCTGTTTATCCTGTTAACAACAGAGGGGAATCTGGAGAGTTGGGTTCTTTTCTATGTATGTCTTTAAGCACTCCCACGTGATTGTAGAGCGTGAAGAATCTAGTCCTGGGCCAAATGTCCTTCCCCAGACCCAGTGGTGCTGGCCTGAGCCTTGAAGCACAGGGGCAGATTGATACTGATGTTCATTTTGCAAAGGAAGGAGAATATCTCCCACCAAAAATAGCAGAGTGACCTTTCGGAAGAGTCCCAAGCAGTAAAGCTATTGTTGGGAATCCCTAAATGACAACGTCCCTTGTAAGGAAGGAATAGAGTCCTAAATACTAAGAATAAGCAGTACTGGTGAGCTGTAGTTGCAACACAAACCTTGCTCCTTGATCCTGAGAGAACCACTGAAAAAATATTTGGATGATCCCTCTAAGGGACTGTTTTTTGGGACAGGTCTGTGCCATTAGCTTATCACACCTTGAAGCTCAGACTTGCAGCTGTCAGACCCATCAACATGGGGAGGAATTGTTGGTTGGAAAGGAGGGTACCTTGGCATTATATCCTTGGAGTTTCCTAAGTAGCATTCATGTCTGGAGATCAGAGTCGATGTTTGCCGGTCATGGAGCAGGGGTGTGTGTATGTCTGTGTTTGCATGCACATTAGGAATTGAATATTGTTGGCAGAAATGTTGTGCTGGGTTTCCAAGAGAAGAGACACCATTGGTAAATGAAATCATCTGCCCAAGGCAGAGAACTGGAAGTCAGGATGGTGAAATCCTCAGCGGATTAATGTGTGACATCAAGGTAAGTTTCTGCTGCAGCTTCCCCTTCTGTAATCTTGCATAAATCATTTAAAACCCTTGTAGTGCACTGGTGGTATTTGTACACTTGCTGCTGGGGATGGATGAGATCCTGCCTCTGAGTCATTGCTCAGGTGCACAGTTCTTGAGACCCTCAGCAGCAAGCACATCTCTGTGTCATAGAGACAGAGCTGAGCTCTCCTGCAGTTCAGCTTCGAGCTTGGAACAGCTTCTGGGTCCAGAAAGAAGCAGGGAGCCATGAGGGCCCTTTCCCAAGGGAGATCCCAGCCCAATACAGACATCACACGCACTGCTCCCTCGCAACCCCTGAATAAAGACTCCTTTCTTCTAGGATATGGATTATATATATATTTTAAGGCTCCATGAATCATTCATATCCCAAAGATGAAACCCAGCACCAGAACTGAGGAAAGGCTGAGGGTGTGAGGCAAGGAACCTTCCATTATTTATTATACTAAATCCTGACCTGCTAGCACCTTATCCTCATGGATCTGCTTTTGCTTTGGGAAACCTTCCTTCCTCTTAAAGATAGTATTAAATAACTTTCCTATATTCAGTAGGCAATTGTAGCAAGAATCTAATCTGTTGTGTTGCTTGTTGTACTGCTTTATGGTTGGTCTTTAAAGAAGTAAAGAGTATGTGCTAGTGAGTATATGAGAGCACAGCAGGGCTGCCAGGAGCTGCATGGGCACATGGGCTTGGATGGAGAATGATGAAGCTTGGTGGTTCCTGTCAGTCAAATGGTCATAGCACAGAAAGTGTCTACTGCTTCTGAGATGAAGGCCGATGCAAATGACTAAATTCAGTGTTGCTGCATAGCACTGGTTTGTGGCGTCCTGACCTCTTGGCAAAAAGAAACACTGAAAATAACCAGGGCCACCTCAGCGTCAGAACTCAGAGTCAAAAAAGTGAAAGCTATGAAGGCAGAGGGACTGGTTGGTTGGTTTCTGTATTTGTTTTTCGTTTGAAATGGTAATCTAAGAGAAGGGATGGAAGTTGAGCTTTCATTTTCTAAAATTATATTTTTTCCTTATCTCAGTTATATTTCTGTAAAAATTTAGGCCCCGTCTGCCCTGGTTAAATGGCTGAATGCTGTATGACAGCAGCAGGAAACTACTGTATTGCTTTGTTACTGCCTACTTAATTACTGCGACCAATTCATTAGTAAGATTAACATTATTATTGCTAAGGGCTGGAGACACCTTCCCCTTCCATCACTACATGGCTCCAGGGCTTGTAGGATGTAGCTATGACAGCAAGGTGAGATAAAGAGAACATCTATTTGCTGCCCTTCATTTGTGCCAGCCCAAGAGCTTATGAGGCCACAGTCTAACCCAGGTCGTTAGTACGATCCAAGTTAAAAATAACCCCGCTTCCACCCCTGCCTCCTCCAAGGTTATATTTTACCTGGAGGATTTCAGGGCGCAGCTTTGCCAAACTGCAGTGACAGCACGAGGCAGGGGAGTGTGGACGAGGGCATCTGTGGGGATGGGGTGGTTTCAGCATGAGAGCTGGCAGCTTGCAACCAGCACTGAGACAGCCGAGGAGGCTGCTACAAAAACTGGGAGAGAAGTGGTTGGGAAACTTTATTTTTTAATAGAGAAACCTTTGGGGCTCCTTTCAGTTCATAATAAAGAGCAGGTTGAAAAGGAGAGGGCAAATGAAGACAGTGAGGCTTGCAAACTTCCTTTAAAGTTGGAAGGTCACCTTTAAAAATGGATGAATGCAGCGTTTGGAGGAAGCTTGGAGGCAGCAGGCCTGGGGTTCTGCACTAGAACAAGAGGCTGAACAAAGATGAAAAGAAGAATCCAGTAGGGATCTAGGAATAGCCACAGAGATGCTAGGGCCTGTGGTAGGCTGCATGGAGGGTGTGTTTAAGGGCTCTTCTTTGCCCGCCCTTTCAGAGCTGCTGATGTGTTTGAGGATGTAGAGAGGAGGAGCAAATTCAGTGCTGCTCAGAGCCAGTGTGGCTGTGGAGTGCGTGGGTTGGGCTGTGTGCATGCTGAAATGTGGAATAAAACAAAAGCATGGCCTGCCTGTTCTGCACTCAGGGATGCTGGGGAACCCTGAGGTGCCCTGCTTTCATTTTGTGCCAAGTTCTTCCTCTCCTGGGGCCCTTCAGTGCGTGAGAAACGGTGCTCCCAGCAAGGGTCCTGGTAATGCAGGCTGGACAGAGAGTTTTTGGGCTGCATTTTGGGTGATTTCCCACCTCTTGCTACTTTAGGACTGTTTAAGACCACCATGTTGTACGGAGTTCTGTGATTCTATTCCCCTACCCATATCCATCTCGTGCTAGAGGCTGACTGTCTTCAATTAACTGCGTGGGAAAGAATGTTGAGGTACCTTTGTAATCAGTAGTCAGTAACACTAGCTGCAGCATGGTGGCCACTGTCAGAAAGGGAAACTGAGGCACAGGGTGTTGCTGATGCCTGAGGGAGCACATGGGAGTGTGTTGCCAGGCAGGAATGAGGCCCCAGGGAGGTACAGGTTCTGTGACCAGGGAAGACTGTGACCCTGGCACTGGTATCTGATGCATCTGCTCTGGGCAGCTCTCTGACAGAGATGGAGTAATATTTCTTATGAGTTCATCTCAGCACTGAACTCATTTCATATTTAAGCACTTCTTGCCTGGCTTTCCCACTGAGCCAAGGTGCAGGGCCATCAGACACATGCCGTCTCTTGCTTATTAAGTGCTTTAACAAGCCCAGCTAATTACAATGTACTCAAGGATTTTCTAGCTTGTGAAAGCAGTCCGTGTTTGTTTGTGTCAGCACTGTAATACGTTAACACACCAATTAAACCACCATGTGCATGTGTGCTCACACAGCTTAACATATAGGAGAGCATGTCTTTGATGTCAACTGGAGCTCTTCTGGCTGCTCCAGCTCTGCGGGGACGTTTGTGGTTTTATGCTCAACCTTGTTTCCTATGGGACACACATTCCCTACATCAGAACACAGTTCAAATCCCCAGCAATGTGCTGTTTTACAAGGCTCTGGCAGACACAGGCACTCTCTGTTGTTACAGTTTTGCTGTTCCAGGAGAATTCCTCACTACTGATGGTACTGGTGATTTGTGCATGGATGTGTTTCTTTTCTTCCTCCTGTCCTATGGGTTTGGCAGTGGGAGTAGCTCTGTGTGGTGTTTGCACTTGTTTCCAAAGGGCCCGGCACATTCGTTAAGCCACGTGGGTAATGAGTGATAATCAGTGCATGGGGCACTGAGTGTGAATCAGTGCAGGGATGGGTCTGGAGCTGGCAGCAAGGGGCAGAGGGAAAAGCCCCCTGCAGTGTACTTCCACTGCAGTGAAAAGAAGGCAATCGTAGGGGGAGGAGAAGGAGAAAAAGCAGATTAAAGGAAATTGAGCAGCTGTAATAAATACACTTGAAATTGAAGAGCATCTAGGATGCAGTGATTATATTCCCTGCAGAGCTGAAGTGCCGAGGAGGGTCTGCAGAAAGGGCAGCCGTATGAAACCACTGGCCTTTCAGTGAGCGGGCGCACAGGGAATGCAAAATGAGTTGAGAAAGCTGGCTGAGCTTTAATGCAGGTCTTTAAGGTCCAGTTGGGAAGGCTGCCCTAAACATCCAGTCTTGTAAAAAGGAAAGTAAAAGAAGGCATGAAAAGAATGAGACTCATGGGCTGCTTATGGAAGAGATAGAGCATTGCTCTATCATCTGTTCTATCATCTATTGATGGGGCACTGCTGAAATATCACAGGGACAAAAGAAGGGAGGAAGAAGAAAGTGGGGAGAAAGCAAAGGGATGGAAAGGAAGAGACATATGGGATGCTGAAGGCATATTTCAGACAGCAAGGTATTTTTGCACACAAATATCTGTGAGAGATGATTAAATTGGTATCACAGAAAGGGCTTGAAGAACACTGTGATGGTACGGAGGGTATGGAGGAGAGCAACGAGTGATTATCTCAGGAGTGATGTATGGAGAACTTAGACTGGACACAGAGAGCAAAAGCCAACTTATATCAGTGGTAAGAGGAGAAAAAGATTGTTGAATGTTTTTCAACTGCTGAAATTGCAACCAACTTTATAGAGGATGAAGAGGAAGCTCTCCCTGTATCAGTGGCCAACTGCTGAAGGGCACCAGACAAGGTGAGCATCCCCTACAAATGGAGAGCACATCCTGTAATATCCACACATGTGAGTGCGCACACAACTCACTGCACTCTTCTCTGACATTTTAGTTTGCCTATCTAAAATGGAGCTGATTGATAATGGTTAGAAGGTGGTGGGCATAGTGGGGAAAAGACATGGTCCATTGAGTTTAATGTCTGCTCTGGGAAGTTCTTGGAAATCTTAAACCTTATGGGATACTGTGGGGGAACACCTGGGAAATCAACACCCTGTGAAGGCCAAACTTGTGTTGCTGAAAGTACTGGGAGACCACAGTGACCTGATTTGTAGGATATAACTGCCACTATGTATATATATCTATACAAGAAATTTGGCAGATATAATTCACGGAGATTTTCAGCAAGTATTTGACAAGGACTGGCACCACCAATTAATGACTGAGGACAGAAACGTTGGTGTGGCATTTAAAATAAGTCTGCAAAGAAATTTTGTCCAAAGAGCATAAGACAGAAAAAAGCTACTGCTACTGCCAGAAACGTTTCCAATTGGAAAGAGGATGAAAGCGATATATCCTGGAGGTCAGTCTTAATCATTTGTGTTTTCCATAATGCCTGCTGATGGCCTGCAAGGGAACAATGAAAGCAGAAGGCAGAGTCACCTCTACTGCAGCCGCATGGACAGGATCCATCAAAGTCCATCAGCACCAAGCATGGCCAAGGTCCCACTTATACCCAGTGATCTCTTTGGGATGTGTCTGAGAGAGGAATCCCAAGGGAGAGAAGCAGACCTCTTAGACCCTCCCGCAGTGCCACAAGCAGCACAGGGAATACTCCCACAGTGAAGGAGATGGCATATGGGGAGGCTGCAAGCTAGGCAACAGAGGCGCTGCTTTGCACATGAAGAAAGGATAAATGAAGCAAGCTGGACTGCATGAGAATCTTTTCCTTCACTTAACTGCTTCCAGAAATGAAGATACGATTCTGAACAGATCAGTAATTATTTTTTACCTTTGCTATTTTAAAATTTTTGTCTGCTTTCTCTACAGTTCCAATTTATAGTCTGGGAGACCTTGTGACAGAGACTGGATGTGAGCTCTGTTTGCAGGCTGTGCAGATGTGAAATTTTGAACTTTGAGTGTTCATCTGCTCTGAGATACCAATGTGTGTGGGTTTGCCCATTGCTTGAACAATCTCTGTCCTGAGAAAAGGTTAAGGGCTTGATCTAAACTCGATTGATAAAGAAAAGGCATCGGGATGACCTGTAAAATACAAGCTGGATCACTGTCCAAGCTGAGATTGCAGTAATGAAACAGGATTTGCAGGCATCCTGGTGGAGTAAATTAATGGAAACAGGACTCTGATTTTTCCACATTACCATCTCAATATCTGCTGGTGGCCCTCCAATTAAGACAGTTCAGGAAAGCAACATATATATTCTTGTTTAAGCCATTTTCCAATTAAACAGCTCCTGTCCAAGGAGAGTAAGGAGAAGAAGACAAATGGATTACAGATGTAATTCCACCATGATTCCCTGCTCTGTGCCCAGCAACACCACCCACTGTGGTCTATCTACAGATCGTTATTACCAGCTTTGGGGGGTGCAGTGAAGATCCCTTTCATGCCTTTGCTTCCTCAGCTGACTGCAAAATGTTATTTCCCTTTCCCTCCTTTCACAGCAATCTTATTTTGCTCCTTTCTATTAGCAGTATGTTGCTATAAAACTTCAGTACAGTTTTAAACTTAAGCTGTTAAGCTATATATGGTACATACATGAATGTGCATATATATATATGTGTGTATACACATAGCTGAAGATCCTTGTAGATCCCTTCCCCATATGTCCTGAATACCAACTTAACATTCATCTGATCCTCACACACAGTTCAGTTAAAGCTGAACATGCACCTTTTCACTATCTGCAATTAATCATGTCTTCTGAGGCTACCAGCACTGCAGAATATTTTCTTGAGTCTCACCACGGTCCATAAGAAGAATTAACCAGTTATTTTTCCCTTGGTACAGACACTGATGCTTTGGCACAGGAGAAAACTCTAGGAATTTTCTTTTTTCCTCCTGCACATAGTGCAATTTTTAATGTTCTTCTGTGAAAATTTACCCCAACTGTCTGGCTTATAATGGCATGAGACATCGCTGAAGGATGGCAGACAGAAAATGGATGAATTTATGGTGTTTTATTACCCTGTTTTCTCAATGTGATGGGAATGTCAGAGACAATAAACCATGACGGAGTCTGTTTTGTAATTATAATAAAGGCAAGACATGGGGAGATACAATAAAATCAGGGAAGGAAGAGCAGTGTCCTTACAAAAGTATGTGGTTTCTAAAGTAGTCCTGAAGAGGATGGGGGGATTTCTCTTTGCATGAAGCACTACAGAAGCACCAGTCCAACATTCATCAAGTCCTACCTGTGATTATAACTCAAACACCAGCAAAAGAAGAGGCCCAACACCTCACAGACCTGGATGTCAATGAGGACCAGCTGCTGTCCCTATCAGATGAGCTAATTCTTTCGTACAGTCTGTTCTTCTCTTTTTACCTCCACATTATTTGCTGCTTCGTAACAACTGCTGAAATTGCCCAAACCACAGTAATTTTGGAGCCCAACAGGCAGAGATGACTTGCTATACCCTTCCTTCAGGGATTTCCTTCTGCAGGAGGAGTTGGCAAGATGAAAAAAGGGATGGTGTCGTGCAAACAGAACAAGTAGTGAGAAAACCAAGGAAACCTCAGGCAGAAACAAAGACAAAGCAAGGTCTGTTTGAGGTGTTAGGAAAACATGAGTTTGAGAGAACACCTCATCAAGCCACAGATAGAAATGCACCTCCTGTGTCAGTCCTAGGAGAAAGGGAGTTGGAGGAGGCAAGAAGGAAGGGGAAGGAAGAAGAGAGATGGAAACTGGGCAAATTGGAGAGAGGCTTCTAATGAAGTCATAACTTGAGCCTGAGTTCTGTCTTTCAGCACTTCATGTTTTCATTCTGTATGGCCTCACTTCTGGAATTTTCTTGTTCCATGAGTTTGGCTGCATCAGCCACTTGTTAATGACCATCAAAGGACACCTTTGGTTGGAGGACTGGGCACAGGGCAGGAAAAGATAGGGGGACCCAGAGTTCCCAGGAGTAAAAGCCAATAAGAAAACAAAATAAGAGCAGAAAATGCTACATTTTATCCAAATTTGTCCTTTTCCTTTGTGACTATGGTGAGATCAGAAGGATTTCCAATCTACCTGGAGCTGCTCTAGTTGGAAAACACAGAAAACCAGGCGCTCTCCCCAAATTACCCCAAGTCATTTTGAATTGGTCTAGAAATTCTGTCACAACAGATATTGATGAAGATCTTTCCTCACTTCTGCATCTGGAGGGATCTGTGTGCTTCTTCAGAAAATAATTCTTCAGTTTGCACCCACGTTAGGAGCCAGCTCTTGCTGTTTTTCGAAGTGGGCTCTGCCACACATCAGCATGGGACCACTTCCAAACGATGCTTCTTTCTCTGAAGTCACCTTTCTAACAGCTGTGTGGTCCCCAAAATACATTCAGTTTGCCTAAAACTGCTGTGTGGGGGATTTTTTAGCATTTGTGGCGGGGGCAGGTAAAGATTAGAAGCTGATGATGGTGGCAGCAGAAACAGATGAAGCAGAACCAGCGGCTAGAACCTCAAAACCGTGGATTAGCCCAGAAACTGGACAACACTGAAACAGCAGTATTTAATTTCATCCTCAAAATTGCAAGGAAAATCTTAACACTGAGCTCCAAACCTAGTGCTGCAATATCTACCTGTGTCTACATGCGAACTGCAGTGTGTCTGAGAGTGACTGCTGGGACTGCGACGGCACCAGCAGGATTTGGCTGCTGGAAAGGGCAATGGGTTCACCCTGGGACATCCAGTGCTTGGAGATTCACTACTGCAAGGCTTAGTATCAGCAGGTCCCACTGCTTGTTTAGTAGAGGTGGGGGGCTGCCCATCACACCAGCTGGGAATTGCTATCTCATCAAAGCTGTCAATAAGAGGACTGAGGTTTTGGTGCTGCTCCCAAATTAAGGAGTGGGTGGAAGATCCTATGGGGCAGAAGGCCTCATGTGAATCCCACAGCTCTTTTCTGGCTTTGCAACAGTTTAGTATGATTGGTACCCAGCCACAGGAGGGGATGCTTGTGCCATGTACTGGAGCCAGTCCCCATTCCTCCATAGTGGGGATTTGACTAGGGAAACGGGAGCCCTGGTACCAGGCAGTGGTGAGCGCCTGGTCCTTGTTGGAGCAGCATGGGCAGAGCTGTGGTGGTGAGTCTGCACACTGGGAAAGTCGGTAGCCAAGAGGCTCAGAGAGCTCAAGGGCAGAAGGTAAGCCTCTGCATTCCTGGTGGGAGACTTAAGGCTGCTGAGAGCTGGTTGCTTCCAGCTTTATTGTGATTATCCATCTCAGCAATAGGATGCTGCTAAGTGTCTGATTACTGCGTTGTTAAAGCCTTAAGCCTGAAATCTGACTGCTGCATGGGCTCTCGAGGGGCAGCCACTCCTCCTCTGTCCCTCCACCAGTAATCCCTCCCTTCCCTTGGAAAAATAATAAAAAAGAAAGACAAGCGATATCTGTCTGCAGCAGCACTTTCCAATCAAGTGAAAAGTAGCTGGAAAATCAAATCATCCGGTAAGTTCCTGCAAAACACAACTCTATCTCTTTAAAATCTCCCTTTCTGAAGGGCTGAGCTGAACAGCAATAGCTGCTGATGTAAAACAAACCATTATTCCTCCTATCTCCTCTCCGAGCCCCCCTCCCTGCAGACTCATGAGTCTGAGGGAGGCAGATGCTCTCTGAAGACTATTTTCCTCCGTTAAATAAATTCACTTTCAAATAATGTGTAATTAAATGTGTGGTATTGAATTAATGTTTTATTCTGAGTGCTCTGGCAGCAGGGGACTGAGGGGCCTGGCTGGTGGAAAGAAAACATGTTTGCCAGAACGACTCACTTCCCTTCTCTCAACCCCTTTTCCTCCCACCCTGCCAGGAATCCTCATCCCTGCCTTTGAGAGCTGCTGGAATGAGCCACTGAGTCAATGAGTTGATGCTTTGTGCAAAGTTCCGCTTACAGTTGTCATGGGGCTCTTGGGCATTTACCTAATGCTAGGACCTCTGCAGCTCACTCTCATCCTTCTATCCTTCCTTCACCCCTCAGAAGAGCCCAGTTGTATATTTAACCCCCTTATTCAAGAGACAGAGCCCAGGTGTCCCCCTGGAATGTGGAGTTGGTGCTGGATGTCTCAGGAGATGGGCTTCTGAAGCTGGAGAGGCAGATTGGCTTTGCAGTCTCATGTCAGCCAGAAATGTGGGTAGGCACAAGGGGTGTCTGTCCTCACCCAGGGACATCTTGACACGTGCCATCTTCCTGGGTTAGCTGTCCATCTACAGGACTCTGCAAACTGTTGTGCACCCTAGCTGAGACTGCTCTGCAGCCAGTAGCCATGGGACAATGTATCTTGTTCTTGTTGTAAAAATAATCACCAGCTGTTTTGTACTCTGACTTATGTGACTGAAATGGATGACATGAAATGATGCTTTGCTTTTATAGGAGCGTTGCATAGTTCAAGCTGTGACAAGTTTTTCCTTTAAAAAGTGTTTGTGGGGCAGTACCAAATGCATTTAAGCATCACTAATGTTGGTGGTTTTTTTTTCTTTCTTTAATGAAGAAAATTAAAGTTTGTTTGTGTTTGGGTTTAAATTTGGCAGGTGTGCCACACCAGCCCATGTTGCCTGCTGCCTAACGAAGGTGATGGTTTTCAGAGCAGTATGGGATCTGGGCACATACCTGGTGATCTTTTGGTTGAAGTTGTGGTTGCGTCTTGCCTTCCTTTCAGCTCCTATGCACACACACTAACACACATCCCTCAATCCTCACATTTAACTCAGAGCACATTACACATACCCTGGTTGTTGCTGCTGCTGTGCAGCTGATACCAGAGCTGGGGATGCAGCAGCTCTGGTTACTGCAGCTCAGCAGGTGCTAATCCAGTTGCTCTGTGCTGTTAATCAAAGCACTCTGTGCAGCTGGGGGTGGTTGGCTGAATAGCAGCTCTCCCGTAAGTGGAGGCTGGCTGGAGTTAGCTGATGAGGGAGAGGTAACCCTTTGGGTTAGTGCTTTCTCTCCATGTGGTACTGCAACAGCAAAGGAGCTGATGATGTCCTGATTGCAAGAGGTCCGGTTGGTGGGTGGAAGGTGTTTGGAAAGGATCAGAGATCCATGCTGCAGATCCTATTAGAGCTGTCATCCAAAATTAGCAAGATTGAAATACAGTCTCAGAAGTGCAGGGATTGGTCTGAGTGAGGTGGTCTTGTAGGGCCTGCAAAGCAGTGGGAGGGAAAGACCCTGTTACTTCTAAGGGTGGGTGCCCAGATGGCTCAGCCAAGGATTATGCGTGCTCCAAGGAGGTGCTGGAGATTCAGATATGCTTTCCATCAACCCCTATGGTTTTGGGGTTACTTTGAAAGGACTCTCAGTACTGCTTGGTGCTTAGAGTGGTGACTATTTTGAACCTGAGTCCTTAAGAGAGTGCCTTGACAGAGGAACTTGGCAAAGAACCAGTGCCTGGGCGCAGAGCCGAGCTGCTGAAGTGTGTACCTGCACCTTTTCACAAAGGTTGCTCATGTCAGAGCAGGGAGAAAAGCAACCAGAAGTGGAAGGCTACCTGCTCAGGGTCTGTGTGGAGATAAGAAATGGCCCGTTTATTTCTCCATTCTTTTATAACGTTGCGGGACTGATTCTCTCTTTGTTTACACCTACTTCAGAGCAGTCTGCAATTGAAATCAATAGCCTCCATTGACTTTGATGGATTTGCAGCAGGCCAAGAGGGAGACTCAGGCTCTGTGCAGCTAGCCTATGCGTTATCTTCTCTCACTACAAGACAGATCTCTAAGAGAATGACTTATCAGCCCTCCAGTGCAAAGCTTTTTTGATCTGGTCCTACCTGATCTTCATTCTTTACTCTGATCAGGTATATCAGGTAACTCATCGAGATGCTTCGTTGACATCCAGATTGCAGTTGACTGCCTGACAAAAAAGGCGCTCTGTTTGGTAGTTACATGTCTTAATGACACAATTTCCAGCGCAGATTGTGAGCTTGGTTTATTTGCTTTTAATTGTCGTGGAGCAGGCAAGCTATTCAGGATTTATTCATAAGAATTATTTTAGCAGTGAGTCAGGGAAGAAGTGAATGAATCATATTGACTAAGTGAGAACTTCACTACCTTTTTTTCTGTGGACAACTTATGTATAAGGAAAAAAGAGACAATTCTTTGGCATAAATTAGTTGTTACAGCAAATGACTCAGCCACTACTGAAAAAATGTCATTGTTATCATTTACACCCTGTTGTTGATGTAAATGAGGCTTTAGAAGCTCATGAAATCAAGGCCATTACCACAAAGAGCCCTAGATCACACTCCAATCAGGATACCCTGTGAACACACCTGAAAGCAGTCTGTTTTAAAAGAGGGATTGAGCAGGAAGAAAGGTAAAAAATAGGAGGCCAGGACAAGGGAGAAGAAATGGCCTGATGTGACAAAGCTAAAGGAGGGAGGAGCTGATGATGAACAAAGGCAGGAAAATAGCTCTCTCTGGGGAAAATAGCCATATGCAAAGGAGGTGAAACTGGTGGTAGAAAATTGATATTGGTCATTTCTAGTCTATAAGAGGAAGCTGCTGATAAAAGAGGTTATCAAAAATAAAAGGGAAGATTTCCATACATTTCCTCTCTTTCCCTGGGAAGTTGCATGTTATTTGTGAATTGAGAGTCCAACTGGGAATACAGTGCCTTGCTAGGCTGCTGCTTGGGAGTTGGAAAGAAGGAGGTGTGAGGAATTAATTTCAGATCCAGTTCCAGTTGGAGGACATCATCCAACTTAAACTGTTTTGCATTTTGCTGCAACGTAGGTACTGTCACTGTTCATGGTTTACTCTACTTGGAGTTTGATTTGTCCATTTACCTCCCACTGTAGTCATCTGTGTTGAAACACTGCATCATGCACAGCCAGGTTTCAAAAGTATTATCAAACTGCGGTTTTAAGGATGCTGGCTGTGATGGGAATCTCAAACACAGAATTTGCAGCACCGTTGAACCCTTCTCTTCCTTTCCTGACCCCAAGGACTGAATTGGAAATGAGACAATAATTGGTATATTAGATTCATGAAATAGGCCCATGCAAGTTTCTGATTTGTTCTCATGTGATTGAAATGCACTTGCTATTGGAAAAACACTGTTTTCACTGCATGCTGTCTGTTACTAGCTCTATAAGCTCTACCTGGGATTTGTAAGTTGAAAGGGAGTCTTTCTGCTTTGACTTTGCCACAGGTAAGGGAGTATCTGCAATATGAAAGTAAAAGATGGGTGAAGAGTCACTGAATCAGTCATGTAAGAGAGAAAGTTCTGGCTTTTTCAGGCCCTTCCCCAGGGGTAGTGCAGAAACAATCTATCAGGACATGGTAGATTGATGCATGAGAAATGTAGAATTCATCTTGTTCCCTCTTTCTTTATATCCCTGGTTGTGCTGGGTCTGCAAGGTTAGGAAACTAGAATATGTTTGTGTCAAGAACAGGAGCAGATGCACATGGGAACAAATACAGGGAGGAAGAAGTTGCTGTTTTTAGACAGCCACTTTTCTGACTGAATGCACTTGAAGCACAGATCAAGCCAGCCATTCAGCAGAAGGTTCAGAGGGGGTTAGGTAAGATCCCATTGCAGATCCAAGGCCACAGTCCTTCTGCCTTGAATCTTCTAGAGAAAAGGAAAGCTTTCTGCTTTGGAAGCGGTTTGTAAAAGGAAACACAGCCTCTCTGATTTACCCTCTAGCTAACAGCCTTACTTACCCGTGTGGTGACATGACTGAACTGATGCTGTGGGGCATTCCCAACCAGCTGTGGGTCAGCTGTTGTCTGGCGTGCTTCATGTGTTATGCAGAATAACAGAGCATGTGAGGGTTGAAACGTGGCCTCCATGTGTTTGCCCCGATGGACAAGGAAGAAGGTGAAGGATCTGCCTGGCTCTCCTTCTCTATCAGACAGTGATATAGTAATCCTCAAATGAGGACTGCAATATGTTTCATTTTAAGCTGGAATTACTTCAGTGCTGTGCATTCCCATCCTTCCTGTAGATATGGCACAGCCTTGAATGAGTTTCCATCATGTTGTCAAGTCTGGTTATTTTCCTGTGGGGTCTTGCTGTGGTTCCTGCAAAGATTCTTCTTTTGAACTGTCTGGTTGGCTTGTTTCTATAAGTTAATGGTACAAAGGGGGAGGAGAATAAGAGAGTGGTACTTACAGGAACACAGTTTGCCTACACCTTGTTAGCAGGGCTGACCACAAGGCAGCTAAGACAGATTAGCACACCAGTTCCTGCCTAAAACAAATAAACACCAGCTGTTTATCAGACAGGGCTTTGCTTCCTCCAGGAGGAGGTAAACAGATTTATGCAGATGAACCTCCCAGGTGCCCTTGCAGCACAGCATCTTTCATGGCTATTTGGCCTTCCTTATGAGTTACTGCCAGGACAGATGAGCAGAGAATAGAAGCAAGGTTAGCACAATAACAGCCATTTGTATGGTGCCAGGGTGCTTTGTCAGTGCTTTGTGTTTAAAGCTCATATTTAATAATAATGCAGGATTAATCATGGCACTGATCTCACTGTGAATGGGAGAATTCGATGTAAACTTCAGTGTTTTAAGCCTACAGCAGGTGGAAAAAGGCAGTTTATTATAACTTGCTTATTATTCCATTTGTGCCTAAAATACTGTGAAGCAAAATTTATGGCCTTTCAAGGTTGAGAGGAATTGTGATCAGCAAAAGTGCTTTTCTGACTGTCCATTAAGATTGTCCAGTTACTGTCTAACTGCTCAACTTCACAAACCTGTATATATGTTTATAACCATCCATGTTTACTTTAAATCCAGCAATGTTACATGGGTCTGCTATCTCGAAAGGATCACTCTTCCCTTGGTTCATCTTGTTCTGCCATAATATCTCCTTAAATTCTTCATATGCATTTTTCCCTGGAGCTTCACAGGTGACCCTAACAACTTGCTGTGAAATCTGGGTTTTGAAGACAGATGGGATATTATTTTAATAATGTAGACATAATTACACAGTCTGGACGTTGGCTCTCAGAAATGTCTCATCATTTATTAAGACGTTGTTGAGAAGCAAAATTGGGAACTGAAAATTTGGGGCAAGACCTCAGGGAGTTTGGAAAGAGAGGTCTACTTCAGTTCTCCACAGCGTTACCAATTATGAGAAGTGTTAATAATTTCAAATACTATCACTGATTATTCTGAGATAGTTCTTTTTTTTTTTTTTTTTTTTTTTTTTTTTAATTTATCTCACATTAAATAGGTCAGTTGTATTGTAGTTCTACATTTCTGTTGGGATTTGGAGGTTTTTTTTTTTTTTTTTTTTTTTTAAGTGTACATGAATTCTTCTTAATACAGGATCATTTGACCGTTGCTGATCAGGAGACAAAGATTGCAAATACGTGGTTTGCCAATACAAATAATCTTGGATACTTGCTGTGATCAGTGCTATAGAAATGCTTGACAAGAGAAAGGAGAAAAAATGTTTTTCCTCTATTAAGTAAATAGTAGCATTTGAATTTTTCTCAGATTAGAACTTTCCTCGCCCAAGTGCATCACTTAACGTTTCAACATGTAATATTTCAGATTTCTCAAGGTACTCCTTAAACACTCAGCTAAACCAGATGGAGAAGGCAGAGCCCACACGTGATTTGTTCTTACTCCTTGTCATTGCAGACTCAAAACCAAAGTCATTTTGGATGTGCCTTCCATTCTGTTTCTTAATGTTGCTAATATTATTAATATTGGTTACTAACAGTTTTCAGTCTATTGAACGATTAATGAAAAGGTCAATGAGTTTCCCCTACAGAAGCATCATTCATTACAAGGCCCATTGCTTATGCAATCTTGCTGCATTCATCTTCCCTAACAAGCAAAAGGGCCAGAGATTGCAGCTTCTTAAACCTGCTCATGAGCTCCTAATGAGAAATCCTAATTGTATGTAAGCCATTATGATGTTACTCTTCCACTCTGTTGGCTTTTGGATGCGTTGAGTTGTACCTGGGTTACTGTGATGTGTTGGTGCTCTTGCCCAATACCAGTGCTTACAGAACTAAGCCTGAGTGGCAGGAGCTGGTGGTAGGATTGCTGTTGGCAATGCTTCCCTGCAGCCAGTCTGAAACCTGCTGTCAGTCACTCTTGCATCTGCATTGCCCCAAGGGAATTGCAGTTGAGCTGATGACTGCATACTCATATGGCTCCTGAGGAACATGTAAATGGTGGAAAAGATTCAAAGTTATGAATGCCACAGGGTGGGAGAGGTGAGAGAGCACTGTGCCATCTAATGCTCCTGCCTGAGACCTCTGATCTGTCAGCGTTGCTCTCCAAGCACTGGAGAAGAGTGTGCATATCTCACTGCCCTGCTGTGACCATCAAGCTGAAGCTGTGGGTGATCTGTTCTGTAGCAGTTTTCAAGGCAGGCAGTTAGCTCCAATAAAGGCAACTATAGAGTGATATCCAGCTGCCTCTAGCTGCCTTCATTTCAGGCACGAAAAAAGATGCCTCTTCATATTGCTAGAGGAGCTATATGGGCACTGTGATGCTAGAAAGATGCTTAGTGCTTTGGCAGGAAGCAGCAGTGCCCTGGTGTCATCCCCAAAATTGAGTATGAAGACCTCCAACCTCTCCCTGTAATCAATGGCATTTAATCAAGACCCTGCATTTGTGGAGATCTCACTGGTCACTTGTTTACCCTTGTAGATGCCTACCACCTGGGTAGACCTAGCCCTTATGAATGACCCTGTTAGTTGATGTGTGAACAGCTGGTGAAGACTAATCTTCATAGGCTTCTGTATGTCCATTTAATTAATTTTTGAGTCTTCCTGGAACCTCACTTACTATTCTCAGTCAGTCCTTGCCATCCCAAATGTCAGTGAAAAAAATCATTGAAACTAATGGTTTGAGTTTGCCCCTTGCACCAGGGATTTGTCCTGGGGTGACCTGGTTTCTGAGGGAATGGTTATGTGGGAGATGGATGCGGGTTGAAGTGTTGCTGCAGGACAGTGCTTGGTGCTCATAGTCAGCTCCTGCTGATGCCCTAAGGTGTGTGGGGTCATTGGTGCTTTTCCTCTCGGGAACTCTTTGCCTTGCCAATGTTTAGCCTCAGAAATCTGCCTGAGTTTAGGTTTAAACTGATCCCCACTGAAATGCAAAATTCAACAGCTTCTGGAAACTCAACCTTCTAATCTCACCTGGCCTGGCATCAGAAGTATGTGACCTTTGCCTCATCTCACAGGAGATTAATTATTTCCTGGATCACTCCAGAAAGATTCAGGTCTTCGTGGCTGATTTTTGCCCCAAAGGTTCCTCTCCCTAAGGACCCATGTACTTCAAGTTGTAGTGAAAACGTGGTAAACCTCAAGTACTTTCCTCACAGATGTTTTGCATAAGCCTCACTCTGTCCCAGAGAATGGCTGCATTCCGTGGGTGGGTAAAAAGATCCCTGTAGATATTTTTGCAAAGCAATTTCAGCTTGCTAGAAAATTGAATTAATTGTTTTCCGTTCCCTGAATTAACCCTGATTCATTCTTCCCTCAACCCTCTCCCTCCCCTCCCTCCAACAGATGTCCAGCATATTAAGAGGAGAGACATCGTTTTGAAGAGGGAGCTGGGAGAAGGTGCCTTTGGGAAGGTGTTCTTGGCCGAGTGTTACAACCTCAGCCCCACCAATGACAAAATGCTGGTGGCAGTGAAGGTAAATCCCAAGGGCGAGTGGCAGAGAGTACAGCAGGGGTTGCGTGGGAAAGGGAGGCAGGGGAGGGCTGGGGACCATGGGAGGAGATTTATCTGATGCTGGAGATTGTGGTAAATCCACTTAGTCACACAGAGTTCCAGCGTTTTGCTTCAAGGTCATTTGTTTTCACCAATGCCAAAGCTTCTCTTCCTGCCGACGTGGCCAGGAGACGTGGAGGAGGAGTGGGGCTGGAAGAGCTCAGAGCTGTGCAGCTGTAGCGGTGGTGGGGAGGCCGCCTTCCCACTGTGAGGGACCGGGACCTTCTCTTGGGGGATTTTATCTTACTGAAGATGAAACAAAAAGAGGCCTCAGCAAAAATAAGCACTTGAAAGCTAAGCACGGCCAACCAGTTTGCTGGGAGCAGTTTGCTGGGACAGCTTTGCTGCAAGATGAAAGAAGTAAGGCAGCAAGAACTGCAAGATTGCACTTTTCACCTTTGGGACTGGTTAAAGCCAAGGTAGCACAGCTACCCACATCATTAATTTGCCTACTTATGTGGCTGGCACCTGCCCATCGGTGTCAGCCATCCCTTATGTGATCACATCTCTCAGGTCTCTACTGATTTTCATTTGCATGTCGGCAGAAACAGCATCCAAACTTGTTTCCGTTAATTGCTACTGTGAGCTTACATCTCCAGAGTGCCTTTCATCCCGACAGATCATACAGATCCAGAACTGGAGCAGGGCCTTGAAATCAGGCTTTTTGCCAGCTGTGAGGTGGGGGAAAAGCGTCCTTCTAATTTGGGCCATGTTTAATATTGTAGATTTTCAAAAAAAAAAAAAAAAAAAAAAAGGAAAGGAATAAAGAAAAGGGAGGTAAAAAAAGTCTTCCCAAGTTGAGCTGAGCTTTGGCTGTTTCTTGAAGATCTCGTGCTTTCAGCGGGGGGTGAGAGTCACTTCCATGGTCACTGCAGCTCTAGGCAGCAACAAGACTAGCTGCTTAGGACATAAATCTGTCCCTGCTGTGTTCCATGGGGCTCCCTCCCAGGGCAAGGGCAAAGGAAGTGACTGTGGCTAAATGGACTCCTATTTCCAGTGGATCTAAAGACTGCATCCCTGAAGATCAGCTTTTGATGTGATGGTGTGGGTAAGTTTGCTGTTCTATTCATTTTGCTTCTGAAAACATTCTAAGAAGCACTTAAAAAGTGTAGTCAGCCAAAAGTGTTGAGGTTACAAAGTCAAGTGTTAGCAATGCTGGAGGGGCTGCTATTCGGGGCACGTCCTCCAAACACACATTTTTTCATTTCTCTATGGGCTTCTCCTTTGTGATGACCACTCCTGTTTCTGAGAGCTCTCTAGAAGTGAGTGTGCTTGTTTTCAGAGTCATCCAGCAGGGTGCTGGGGTTGCATGGTCCCTATTTGACAGAGGGCAGGTAGAATCTTGGGGAAATATAGGTGACAGAATCCAACTAGCTGGAGAACAGAGTCACTGACTTGCCTTTGCAGCTGGACTGCTGATACCAGTCCTACGCTGACATTAAATGTGGTGCTTGTGGAGGCCTGGCACTGTTGCCACATGAGGAGGAAATATCCAGGAAGCATTTAGCAGAGCTGACAGTTTGTGGCAATGACTGCAATGTGCAGACACAGAGTGAATGGCTTGATGTCACGCATCGATCCTGTGATGGAGACACAAATGAAACTCACCCCAGATGTTCTTAGGAGAGGCATTTTTTTACGCTGGATTTGGTTTCTTTCTCCAGCCTTTGTCTTCTTGTATTGATACATGGACAGTTGTAGATGACCTCAGGTCTTTCTCAACCTTAATGATTTTATAATTCTTGCTTGCTTCTAACACTTCCAGTTCTTCTTTCCTTCACTTCTAAGGGCTGTGCAACCTTAGCAATGTTTTTTTTTTTTTTTTTTTTTTTTTTAACATCCTATTTTGTGTGATATTTACAAAGTCACAGTCCTCACACCTCGTGGAAGTGACAGAGTGTGAAGGAGATGAAACCAAACTCTCTGCAACCTGAAATATTATGTGCAACTACAGGAAAAAGGGGAGAAAGGAGTCATGGGGGAGAGGAAGTGTTTTCCTGGGGAGAAAAGAAATAATGGGAAGCATCAACATTATAAAGATATTAAATGACTAAAAGTAATTGGGTGCCTGAGATAAGGATGGATGCTTTGCCGTCTGCACAGTGTAGCTATCATCCATCTAAATATCTGTAGTCAAGCTATCCCAGAGGACACAGAATTACGATAATATTATGCCACGTGCCTAGCAGGGTGGGGAAACAAAAAGGGAAAGAGGGAGTGTCCTAAGGCTTGGGTAAAACCTCTCAGGAGATCTGCTCAATGGGGAAAAGCAGCTCCCATGGAGGACATAGTGCTTCTCTGTATGTGAACTCATCAGGGCTATCAGCCCCTATGTCTCTTCCATCTCGTCCAACATTCTGGACATTACAACTTTTTTTGCTAATTGCTCATAGCAGAGCCCTCCTTTGATATCCTGTGATGATAATGCTCTGCTCTCCCATGGCCCAATCATGGACAAGCCAGCCTCCAAGCCTGGTAGCCCAGCTCCATCAGCTGCTGCAACCATGGCAGCATCTTCAAAGCAGCCCTGCAGTGCTGGGCTGCAATCTAGCCTGGTGTGCTCACATGTGAAAGACAAGATATTCTCAGTAAGGATACCAATTTCAGCATCTGTCTGCCAGGGGGTGTTATAAGCAGCGGGGAATAAAAACATGATTTTAAAAATTATGAGAAAAAAACTTGACAGTGTCCTTCTTCAGAGGTGGTTTGAAAAATCCACACAATAACTACACAGCCAGGCAAATCCATCTTCTGAATAAAGGTAGTATAGTCAGCTATTTCAAAATAAAAGACAGATAGCAAGGACTGGCTGGCTCAGGAATTTAATAATAATGAGATATGAAGCTATTCACCCCTAGGTCACCAGTACAAATCCGGCCCAAGCTGGGAATAATTGGAGGCTATTACCCTCTGAGGCATGTTTGCTGCTTCCTGGGAAATGAGTTGGCGACCCCACTGGGCTAGTAAATATACAAACAAAATGCTGAGGTGGTACCACCAGTACCTGCTGCTAGCTCTCCCGGTGCATCTGGGTGGTGGCAGTGGTTCATGTCCTCATCAGCTCTTTCTCAATGCCACAACCCCATCAGTTTTGGCCCCCTCTGGTTTTGCCCATCCTGTACATATGTGTCCCTTTTTTCAGGCGCTGAAAGACCCCACCTTGGCAGCCCGCAAGGATTTCCAGAGGGAGGCAGAGCTGCTCACCAACCTGCAGCATGAGCACATCGTCAAGTTCTATGGTGTGTGTGGTGATGGCGACCCACTCATCATGGTCTTTGAGTACATGAAGCATGGGGACCTGAACAAGTTCCTGAGGTATGTGCAAAGAAGGGCATGGCAGGTGCAGCACAACCGTGCCCCTGAGTGGCTGGTCATAGATCTGTGGTGCTACAGAGAGACATAGTCTTGTGGACTGGGTAACGAGAGCAGGTAGTTTGAAGGAGGTGGATGGTTCTCAGCAGATTTGCTGCTTGAAATCCTACCCCAACATTTCGTCTTTGGTAGTCCCAAGGGTTGTCCAGTTGAGCTATGGAATCCAGATGTTTCTTCTCTCACTCCTGCAAGTCTGAAGCTGGAAAGTCACCAGCCATGATTCCTTGTGCCACCCAGATACTTGTTCAGTAGCACCAGAACTGAAATATCCCTGAGAGGATCTTTCTGAAGTCCTTCATCTGATTGCTATCCTGGGCATTTACTGATCTGTAGTTTGCATTTCTATATTCAGAAAAGAGATGAGAAGTTTAGGAGGGGCTTCATGCAGTGTCTGCGGGGTCCATCCTTAGCCCTTGTGACCTAGATGTCAGCAGACAAAATATCCTAACCTGTGGCACTCCAGAAGACAGGCAATGCCAAATGAAGTGCCATAACAGCCTTCCATGCCTCTAGAGAGATACAAATTGCTGAACCCCCACCAGTCACCATTCATTAGCAGATAATTTGTGTGCCTTGAATCTGTCAGTGGTGAGGGGCAGGGAGCAATGGTGGGAGGATATCTGTGGTGCTGCTCTCCTACGAAACAGAAATTACACTCTGAAACCTGCGTGCAAGTGGAGTGGTGCTTACCTCTTGAAATAATTAGTAGGTTTATTTCCCAGTATTTACAAAATTGGACCCTTGATATTTTCCTGCTTTGACTGCTAAGTGTGAGCATGATTGCAGTGGGAACAAGAAGCCTGAGCACATCAGATCCAGGTTTGGGGCTGGGATATCCTCTGTGCTTATATTTCCATAATCACAATCCATTTCTGACCAAGGAAAACAAGGAAACAAATCCTTTCCTAAGGTTTTCATTTTGAAGCGATCACCTACACCAGAAAGGCTGTGGGGAAGGATCCCATGGATGACCCTACCCACAGACAACAGGGTTGTTGGAACTAGATCATCTTTAAGATCCCTTGGTCCCTTCCAACCCAAGCTATTCCATGACCCTTTCAAGCAGGGCCAAGCTGTCTGCAGCTCTCTTGGAGCAACTACAAGGCAGTGAGTGAGCTGGGAACACAGCAGCATTGGTTTCCTACTTTGTTTTGGCATAGTAGTGGCAGGTTGAATATGAACTTGTAGGTTATCCTTTGTCTCATGCTCTGGGTGGATCACATCTTTGGCCAGGTAGGACTCAGGATAGAAGCTGCAAGGGGGTCAGAGGGTGATGCAGGATTCAGGTTTCCCTTGGCAGATAGCAGGTTTTACTGGGGCTCTGGAGAAATACAGACACAGCACTGAAGGAAGCACAGCATTTCTAAGACATGGACTGGGGGCATTCAGACCCCATTCTGAAGGTCTGCGACCACTGTATTCCCTCTCATCTCAACAAATAATTCCATTGCTTCCTCCCTTTCCTTCAGCACACATGCATAGGTGATTTTCTTCCTCATACTGACAAAAGCTTCCATCACATCCTAAAAAAAAAAAAAAAAAGAAGAAAAAAGAAATAAGAAAACAAAACCAGAAGCCACACTTCTTTGACAGGGCCAGCCAATCTTATGATCTTGGTGTAAAGTTGAAGCAAACTCCTTGCTCTGAGAGGAGCATTTCCTACACCTTGATGTGACTAAATGCACTAATATCCTCTAGTTAATCTTGGAAGTGAGCTGATACTTCTTCCTTCTGGACTATACCTGTGTAGGATTGAGAAGGGGAGGGGAGGGAGGAATACGTATTCTGCAGGACATACCTAGATAAATCCTGTATAATAGAATGTAAAGGGACTCAGAGAAAGAGAGGAGTTGTCTGATCACATTTTAAACATGACCTGTTCCCATCAGATGCAGGCATCTCTTTGGAGGCAGTTATTTGTATTTGAAAAAGGTGGCAGTAATGAGACAGTAGTGTGTCTTTCACTTCTCATCTTGGAATACTTACTCTTGATGACAACAGGTATCACCCACAGTTAAATATGGTGTAACTGCAAGGCTTGACTGGTACAAAATGTCCAGTGTGGTTTTAGAAACCATTGCTTGTCCTGCCCATCTCATACTTTCTGCAGTATCACCCAATCATGGCTTCCCAAAACCCTGCTGGTTCCTCAGTCCTCATTTGTGTGTTTCTTCTCCTCACCCAGCTGCTCGGAAAGGAGATGGCAGGAGGGGACCTTGAGGCCATGCCCTGGTGGCAGGGCAATGGGAGGTAACTGAATATAGCACCACTGCAAAAACTATTTGTTGAACCCCAGATATCTGGATTCCTTGGTTTGCCTTAAGCCCAATAGAGCAACCAGGAAACAGAAACGAAGGAGAGAAATAATGTGGGTCTTGTGGGCTGTTCTGTCCCATATCAAGAAGGAGGGAAAGCTCTGCTCTGTAGGGCTGACAACAGGGTGAAATGCCAGGAACTATTTCAGTGAGAGCAGCATGAAAGCTTCAGAGAAGGTGCTGTACTGCATCTTAGTCACGAGGAGGAAAGTCGCAGCAAAATCTCTTGCTTTTCCCTAAATATGAGGGTTTTTGTTATTCCACCTTCAAAGAGGCCACAGCAGGGTGAACTCCACCAGGGAAAGAGACATCACAGAGGGAGCACAGCAAAGACAGACCTGGTACACAGCTTGGGAGTGGATTTAAAGGGGGAGAAGACAGGAATGACCCTGGCCTCAAGTCTTGCCTTTACAATGCGCTTTGTTCAGCAAAATGTTGCCTTTTGTTGTCCAGGATGTTCTCTCCATCTGCTGACATTCAGACATTACCCCTGCACCTCTGCTCGTGCCTTCAGAGTTTACAGCACCTGTGTTACCTCTGGGACAGCGTAGGATATAAAGGATACTATCTGGGGATGCTGGTGCTCTTCTGAAACCTTGCCTGTGATCTCTGGCTGTATTAGTGTATCAAGCAAGCGGAGTTTGGTGATAAGGTGTGTGGATGGAGGCTGTATGGATTAATAAAGAGAGTAAGCAAAAAGAATATGATGGTGGGGGAAGAAAAGAGGGTGATAGCTCCACATCTGGAAATGTTTCCAAGGTGTGAGAAAAAGCTAGAGCAAACATGTAGATATTTGGAATGCCATATCATTTTACACAGGTCTTGCCAGGGGGTAGAATGGTCACGGTGCATCCGGTCACTGCTCCCTCTGCCCTAGCAGTTTGTCTTCCACCTGTGACCATAAGAGGTTTCTTGGAGAAGAGTAAGGATAAAATGACATATGTCACCTATTCACCGACCAAATGTTCACCCAACCTCTTGTTCTCTAAGATTTTCTTTTTTCTTTCCTCTGGAGCTGTGTGTGCATCCTCACACTAAAGAGCTGGGGGCTAGTCCCCACCCCAGCAGGAGCAGCAGCCATGTGGGATTCCTATCTCCTGGTCACTTTTGAGACCCAACTCTATGCTTTTTGCTTCTTCCTCCCTATAGGGCACATGGCCCAGATGCTATGATCCTCGTGGATGGGCAGCCTCGACAAGCCAAAGGGGAGCTAGGGCTATCCCAGATGCTCCACATCGCTAGCCAGATCGCCTCTGGAATGGTGTACCTTGCCTCCCAGCACTTTGTCCATAGAGACCTGGCCACCAGGAACTGCTTGGTCGGAGCCAACCTGCTGGTGAAGATTGGAGACTTTGGGATGTCAAGAGATGTCTACAGCACTGATTACTACAGGGTAAGGCAGCTCCAGTGGCCGTCCAATGCTCAGAGTGAAGGGAGACTAGGAAATGTGACAGTAAATCAGTTTTTGGAGCTCTTGGGCTCACTCACTTGGTTATTCCCTCAGAGAAACATGCACTCATATGTCCATCAGGCACACTTGTGTTTGCCTGATCCCTGAACCACTGTCCTCACTCCTTTCAGTCCTGGACATGCCTGTAGTTCAGACATCCATGCAGATGCCTACACACAGAGCTCCGCATCATAGCCCAGCACAGTCACACACTTCGGGATGACTCTGATGTTATCCTGATCTTCCTTCCTTCCTATTTTTCTTCCTCTTTTTTACAAAGACTTTGATAAATTGGTGGTAATCCAAAGAGGGTGACAAAGATGATTAAAAGACTACAGGCTGTGACCTCTTGTGTTAGATTAAGGAAACTTAATATAGGGACCTAGAGAAAAGGCAACTGAAAGACTGACTGATAAGTACATAAAATATGGAAAAGGAAATAATAGGCAATTTAAGCTCAACCTCAAAAACACTTTTTCCAGCAGGGACATCATTTAGACAATGGAATAGTTTGCCAGAGGTAGCTTGCTGAGGGCCTGTCATTGAGGAAGCCCAGGAAGCAACTAGATAAAAATGCCTGGGTTTAGTGCAGAGGCTAATCCTGCACTAGTCTCTGGAGACTGACTTGATGAGTCAGAAATGTCTTCCCAGCCTTATCTTCTGTGATTTATGCCTGTGCTGTCCCTTTGCCTTTGTACCCAGCTGCACTGTCCTATCTGCCAGGGATGGCAGCGTCCCTGGGAGGAATGCGTGTTTCTTACTCTCCCTCAGCTTGAGAAAATGGGATGTACAAAGCGTTCGGAGCACAGTGGTGTAGGGATTTGTGGCTGGGCCACCCAGCAGCTTTTCAGGAGGAAGAGCAAAGATTTTTGGCTGGTACTTGGTGTAAGGCTGGTTTATTTCTGGTTACAGTGCAGATGTTTGGCTCTGAGGCTGATTTCTATCAGTTACCAAAGAAAGGGTTGATCTGTGGGCTTGATCTGATGGCAAAGGTTTTCTTTATGTGACAGAGAGTTGCAAAATGGATCTGGGGAGGAAAAAAAAGACGATCAGGTTTCTGCTGAGACATGTCATCTCTCCAAGACTGCCTTATCACTAAGTTTAATTACTAGTGAAGGAACCAATCTTCCCCATGCAGGACAAAAGCCCATGGTGGGAAGAGGTCTCAGTGCACTGACTGGACAGTGAGGAGGTGGCTACAATCCCATCACTGCAGAAACACCAGTAGAGAGTGAGTAGGGAAGAACAGAACCCAGGGGAGGCTTAGAAGCAGCTTGTGGGATTATCTATGCTCTTGCTTGGGTCCTTCAGCAAATGGGAATTGGATGGGAGGGTGCCCTAGAAGTGAGAACTGCAGAGATCTTCACAGGCCAGCTCACTGTGGTGGGATATTTTGTCTTCTCTGTGGTGTCCTGTAGACCTCATCCTGTTTGTGCAAAGTGCTTTGCTGATGGTTGCTCTGTGCTCTTTCATGCCATGTTGTAAGGCTCTGCACACAAATTGTGACTGGTTTATCCTGCTTATCAGAATTGTGGTACCTTCAGAACTCTAAGTCATCACATGGTCCTCTACATACATGCAGACCATTTCTCTGTTACTATCCAAAGTATGATTCTAGGGAATTACAGTTTTGATTTCTCACATTTACTTTGTTATGAAGAAGTATTTACTTTCTCCTGCAACATGGGTAAGATAAACAGTTTGGTTTCAGAAACAATTGTGCATTTCTTCTCTGTGTTCTTCACCATTTTAATTCCCAGCATCCCTGGCATGAGAAGTGTCTCTTCAAGGCTCCTGAGACAATCTTTTCAAGTACACAGACCCACCACAAAACCCACCAAGGTACCCTGAGCGAGGGTTTTTGAATGGAGAGAGAGAACAAATGACCTCAAGCATTAGAAGCAGAATGCTCCTGGGCCTCCCCCATGGAAAGTGGAGGTGTGGCTGAAGAGTTGAGCTTTGAAACTCCTTTGTGTGCTGTCCCTGGTCACATCCACAACCAACATGGTAAAACTCCCAAGGCTGCTTCTCGATGTTTGTGCACAACATCTCTGCTGCTGACACAACCTGCCATTCCCAGAGGCGGAACCTGGAGCAAAGTTCTGTTTCAGGTGATTTCTATAAAATACTGCTTAGTGTGCCCAAGCAGCAGCCTAGGGAGAATTCCACAAAATATCATCTTCTGGGAATACAGTGGAGGATTACACCTCAAAGCTGATCCCAAATGACATGTCTTGGAGGATTCTCACTCTGATGGGTCCCTGCATTTGCTGCAGCCCAGGCCCAGCGAGCACGGATAGATAGACACGTGGGTATGTGAGTGTGTTCCAGGCTGATGATCAACTCATTTGCATTTAATCACTTTCCCGTTTATTTTTTTCTTTTAAAACAAAGGAAAAACACCATCTGCCTCCTGTGTTTGTGGGATGCAGAAGTGCTTTACAAAGGTGAACTGCTTAATTTCCTGTCACACATTTGGGTACGGAAAACAAACATTTGTGTAACAAAAGCAACAGAGAGGTTTGTTTCCTCTCTCTCCAAGGTTCTTCATGCTATGCCCGAACAAAGGTGCATCAGATCCCTAGATGGTTATGGTGGTGTAGGCAGGGAAGAAGTGAAATGGCATCAGGTCAGAAAACAGACGAAAGTGAGGAGGTAAAAGGGGAGATAGGGAGAAGTAGCCTCCACTTGTGTGACAAGCCAAGGATGCTGAAGAAGCATTTCTGGGATGTGCTGTGTAATTTGCCACCTGATCTTTCTTTAGGTCTGTATAAGGATGTGGGGTGGAACAGATCTGTAAGGGAGATAAAAGGTTCGGGAGGAGTTTTTTCCCATTTGTTTTCCTTCTAGAAAATACGTGAGCAAGGGGCTTTTTAGGGATGTCTCAGGACTGTGACACCAGGTGGTGGGATGCTGTAGGACAGGGACATTGTGCCCAAGCCACACTGAGCGTATCTGGTGCCTGTCCATGGAGCAAGATCAAGATCAGTTCCCTTTCTTCCCCCAGAATGAGTAATCCAGCTCCCAAAGTCATTTGGCAGCCACCCAGGGAAAGGGCAGTATTTCTTTATCTTTAGAAAAGAGCAGCCTTAAATCCTAGTCAGCAGTCCTTAATAATTTCCAAGGTTATGTGCTGCCATGGGTGGGACATGAGCAGCGAAGACACGGGTTGAGCAGAGGGAGGATTTAAGCAGGCACTGAATCTCATGAAGACATTCCTCTGTCCAGTTCTGCTGTGTCCTACCCCTCTGGCTCCTGCCCCAAAGCCCAGGCTGGGCTTGAAACCTCTGAGCAAGTGAGCACCATCCTTTTGCAGAGGTCTGTCCTGAACATGTTCTGGGTTGCTGTTCATCATGGGGAGGACACCTGCCTGTGAAAAACAAAACAAAAAAAGACACATGCAGGGTTTCCAGATGGCTCTGAAAATAAGTTTCTGACAACACAGAGCTAAAAGTGCAGTAAGAAATGCACAGAAGACTTCTGTGTTTTCAACACTTTGGGGTACTCATTGGATTTGGGAGAGAAGGTTTACAGGAGGAAGTAATATCTTTTATTAAACATCTGATATTGTTGGAGGGGGAAGAAAAGAACATTTTAGACACAAGTCCTCTCTGAGCTCTTTTATTTTTATTTTTTTATTTTTTTTCAGTGATATCAGTTGATTTAATAAAAGATTAATATCTCTTCCTATGAACCTTGGCTCTCTCATCCTTAGACCATCGGTGCCAAAACAACATTTCTGTTATGACTTTGGCCTTAGGTCAGCGTTCTTTAAAAAGTCGAGGATTCCTCTGGCAGATGCCTCCTCCTCTGAAGCATGAAGGTTTACTTTGTAAACATTTTCTTCTCTTTTCTTAATATGGTTAGATTAACAAAAGAAAAAAAAACGAAAACACATTTTTTATAATTTTCAGTGCTCATTGTCAGATTTCCCCTCCCATCCAGACCAACTCTTTCTCTATTTCTTATCCTCTGGAGATCAAAATTGTTTTCTTCCTCCTGGGCTACAGTCAACTATTTTTCCAGTGAAGTTTCTGTGCAAGTGATAGATCAGTGAGGTTTAACAGCTGCCTGGTTCGTGTTCCTTTGGAGACTCATTCAGCGTGGTTGATAAGACTAATAGATGAAGCTTACAATGAAAGCAGATTTAGTGAGACCCAATGCTTCAGTGTCAATGGGTGTGAGATCTGGATGATCTTTGAGGTCCTTTCCAACCTAATTCTAAGAAAGCAAGCTCAGTCCCTGGCCGCACAGACAGTGGAGAGGACTCTTCTGTAGAAGGTACAATGCGCGTACAGCATTCAGCTTTCAGCAAAAGTTCAATTTCCAGCAGGAAAATGCTGTGCAGATGCTAAGTGGTTAATTGTCGCTTTTTATCTCTTCTGCCCCTTCTCTCAGGTGGAAAAAGCAGCATGCTACTCTCTCTCCCTCATATAACCCAAAGCGCTGTGAAAGTTTCATATCTGTAAATATATGTTATGCTAAGGAAAGGACTTGAAGGTGAAAGAGCTTTCATTTTCTCCTGTACTAGGTGGGATTCTGGAGGGCATGTGCTGTTTTGTTGTCTCTAAATCATACCTAAATAAGAGCAGGGAAGTCTGGGAGTGACCTGGAGATCTTCCCTGGAGACCCCTAGTGATGGCTCAGATGGGCCAGCTGAGCAGGGCCTTGCTATGTGCAGGAGCTTGCATATGTTGTTGGAAATATGGTAGCATCTGTTTCCTCACGTGTCCCCTTCATCCCAACCCCTGATTTGTTATTTCTGTCCTTGTTCTCGTGGCAATCATTTCTTCTGTATGTCCCATCAGGTGTGTGGCTCACAGCACAGTGCTTCACAGCTGCCCCAGTTAGTGTTTCATGGCCAAAAGAGCCAATTTCCCCTTAAGTGGTGGTGAGACTGGGAAGAGGGGAGGTGAGGGAACCACTCTGCTGTGGGGGTGTGGGGTAAGCATCTTTGTGCTCACCAACATGTGCTCTGAGTGCAGGAAAATCAGTGTGGTATTGAATGTTCTGGTCTCTGGTACCTCCGTGGATCCTATATAAACCTTGTCAAATTGAATTCACGGCACAGTTCCTTATCTCCTTGAAGGAAGATGTAACAACATCATCTTGTGTTTTAGACAGATGTTTTTTCTCAACTCATGCCCGTTTCTACACTCATGGAAAAAACAAATGTTGAAGAGGCTCTGCTCCCCCACCCCTCCCTTCCTCCTGTTTGAAACATGAAGAGCCCTTCACACAGAGCAGCTCAAGTGCAGAGGAATTAATTGGGGAAATTAGGTTGTGTTGTATTTCTGGCATTTTCTCAGAAATGGTAATTGCCCTAATTCTCCACCCTGCCAAGCCCTCTGCCTGCACCTTGTCCCCCCTCCCTTTTCCTTGCTGTCAACCTGTCTTTCTCCTGCTTCAGTGGCTGTTTTCATGCTGTTGCCATTTATCTCATTTCAGTAATGAGAGGGATACGGCAGGTAAAGAGCTCTCGGAATCTACTGCCGTCTTCTTTGAAGCAAAGACACCATTTGTTTTGGGGAAAACTCCCTGCCACAGCCCTTGACCTCCGTGCTCACCACTTCTCCTGGCTGGGATATGCTGCCACTGCATTGAAAGCCATTTGGCTCAGATATTTTATTTAATGTAGTCTCAATGTTCACTCAAACATTTAACCTCTCCAAGTGTCTCCTAAGCCCCCACACACTCACTAAGAGCTAATCAAACGTATGATCTTTCAATACAAACCCAGTCCAATTTCCAGAGGTTTGAACTGAGGTTTTTGCTTTCTCCCAAGCATCACATTGAACTCCAGATTGCAGGGGCATTTTAAAGCCATGCAGTTAAGCTCTTGATGGTTTTTAACTCCTGAACTCCCATTTATTGGGGTCACTGCTGTAGACAAACAGGAAGGTTTTGTTCATTGTTCTGTATGTCCTGACCTAAGACAGCTGGTGGTGTTCATGGTGGGTTCGGATCAAATGGAGGTACTACAGTGGGTATTAAAGTGCTGGAATTCTTGTCCTAGGACATGGTAGGTGCTAGCAGTTGGGATGGACTGAAAAGAACAGAGTTGTGGAAGCAAAGTAATGTATCAGGGGCTATCAAACACAGCAAGCAGATCTAGAGAGGTGAAGGAAACTACTTGTGAACCTAACTGTAGTGGAAATGATTACTTGCAGCTTGAAACAGTGATGGAGCACCGGGTGGGAAGGAAGGGCCAACCCAGGGGAGCTCAGGTGCTTGCTTCATGGTGACCAGAAGGGGTGGAGGCACCCCTTCCCAGACCTCATTTAAGGGTTGGCAGTGGAGGTGAGGGTATCTTGCTGGAGATCCCTGCATGCCTGAGGTCTTCCAAAGGTAAGCAAGTTTTCATCTTTCATTTCTGTGTCCATGGCTGCTGCTTTTTGGCTTGTCTTCATTTGCTGCAGCCAAAGACACTGTCACCCTGCTATTATTGCACATATTATATCACATTATAGCATTACCTATCCTTGAGTAGTTTTTTCTTCTTCAGTAGTAGAATCATTTGAGTTAGAAGGAACCTTTAAAGGATGTTTAGACCAACTCCTCTGCAATGCAGAGGAATGCCTGCAGATAGATGAGTCTCAGAGTCTGGTCCAGTTGACTTATCCAAAAGAACCATCCAGGAGTGAATATCCACCTATTGCTTGCTTGTGATGCACTCCATTCCCCTTGCTGCCTCTACTCGTGTTCAGAAAATTGGCTGAAAAACTGATAAATAGAAAAAAGTCCAAGAGTCTCCCTTGATGGAAATCCAGCCAGAATGTGCTCCTCTGGGGTACCACCAGAAACAAGGGAAGACTTCATATGGGGCAGTGCAGAAGAGGTGATTGTTCCTGGGTTTTACAAAGGTGTAAGCAAAAGAAGAAGATGGAGAACCACATGCCAGCAAGCTGTGCTTTTCCAGCCCCAGTTGCACCAGCAATTGTGTGTTTCTGGACATACTAAAAAGAACGGTTTGCACTTTGGAAGAAGCACTGCCACCTAAGGGAGATTTATGTTCTCCTGTCACTGTTGTTGGACCTATTTCCCCAGCTGCTGCTTCCCAGCTGTTCAGTGGCTTTCTCCTGCCTTCCCACCTGCAGGACCACGGCCCAGCTCTCCTTGCAATGGGGCGGCCATGAGATCACAAATTGGTCAGGAGAGGTGGTGAGCAGCCCCAATCCTCAGTGCAATCAGTGAGAGAACTGGAGGCACAGAGGTTGTAGGCTAGTTTAGTGGGAGTATGGATAAATTACGTCTTGGAGTGCTTTTCATTTATTTCTTTTTCTCGATGTGTCATATGAAGTAGTGGTTTTTAAAGTGAGGAAGACTTAAAGGTGCTCCCCAGCGTGGCAGGCTGTGCTTCAAGACAAACTTTAGACTCCTTAATTAAGTTATTTACATGGAAAGAAAGCATTTCTTACTTTTTTTTCCCCCCTGATTCCTGCATGGTCAGGACTCCCATGGGCTTCCACCCCTGTTTCCTCCCTGTTTCATAGTCCTACCTCGCTCACAGCCACAGAAAGCTCCTTCTCCTTGCCAGCTGGATGGAGAAAGCCCCTATTTGCAAGCAGCTGTCTTTAATAAACAGACTGTTTAGGACTAGGCTGTCAAAGAGAGCATGTTCAATGTACAATCAAGGGGCAACGATGCACAAAATTGCACACACACACAAAATAGGAATCTTTTCTTTGTGCGTGTTGAGCTTTGAACGCTTAAGTGATTCCACCTCTCTCTTTCCCATTCAATTATGCGGGCAACACATGATAAGATTGCTAAAGGAATTAGTGAGTGAAATCTTTATATTGCCTAATCAATATTGTTCTGCTCAGTACAAGGCATCTCACCCTCCTCTCGGCCTCAGTTGTGTTTTCATTTATTTGCCCTCTGAAAACACAAGCTCACCTCTGTGCTGTGGTGACCAAGAGGAAAAGCAGCAGCGTGTCTGTTGGAAGTCAGAGTTTCTTCCTTGCATTAAAAGAGAAAAGATGTAATACAGGAATTATAGCAAACCCAGCCAAACCCCTGTTTCAGGGTCTTAAAGAGGCCTGGAAGGCCTCTCCTCTGTCGCAGTTGTATGGCCTTACAGAAACAGCCAGCAACCTTACAAGCAAAGACAACGGATGATAATTTTCCTGAGTATCACTGAGGCAAGACGCCAGATTTGATGGGCCACTAGTCTGATCCAATATAGTAAATCCTGTGTTCCACTGTGGATTCTGTGACCAAATTATCAATTAATGTGAAGCTTTAAAAAAATCCCAATCCCTTTTAGTTCCCTGCAGTCATTAGTGACAAGATACAATATCTATAGCTCAAATGCTTTGCCAGCATCCCCTGGCAGCAAGGCAGAAACTCCACTCCTAATTTTTCCAATACATACAAGAAAAACATATGAGATCAGTGGTTTTTAGAGTCAGATTCGGCTGCCTCTTCATATTTATTTAGACAGAGGAATAAATCAGGTTTGGGTTACTTCTGGGTTAGTTATTTGTTATTGGGATAAATGCATGGTAATAGATCTGACAGGGGAAGATGTTTCTCTTTCAGCTCTGTGTTTGAGGTAGAATTTGCTTTGTTCTGCACTATATTATATTGATGTTTTTTCCCACTGCTGATGACTTCATCTGCTCTGCTTCCTCCCAATGTCCATATCTCTGCCACAGCTGGCTTTAGGATGTGGATTTATGCGAGAGATTTTTGTTTTCTTTTTCCCCTAACTCTAATGCCATAATGCAGAGGCAGTTCAAACATCCATCGTGAAACAATTTGCTATGCCTTTCCCCCACCCATTTCCTACCTCATCTTCTTGGGAAGGGAGGCGAATCAGGCAGTCACAGGGCAATTCCCTAAGCAGAAAGAGCTGTCAGCTACATTTAGCAGCTCAATTTTCACCTCTGGAGCAGGGTGGGAAGGCACCCGGGGTGACGACTAGCCAGGCACACCCTAAGCCCATATTTTTGGTTTTCCCTGGTCAGCTGTCAGCCTGAGCTCCTAAGGACCACAGCCAGAAGTCTCCCCCGCAAACCACTGTGCTTTCATCTTAGGATTTTGTTTCCTTCTTGTCCTGGTGGGAGCACAAAGATCTGACTAAAAAGCCAGCAGTCCTTCTGCTAGCCATTCACTTTTAATTTGCACACTGAGGTCCCTAACTGTTCTCCTCCTTCCCGTTCCCCAAATCTTCCTGTACCGATGCATGGAAAACGTAGAGCTGTGTTTTCCACTTCCACTGTCCCTTTCTAGAGTTCAGCTGGCAGTTTTGTGGGTGATTGGAAGATGTGGGATAAGGCCCTTTCTTCTTCCCCCAACCTTCAGCAGTACTGATGGGACGATGACTTTTGGAGAAGTGTAGAATGGTGTATTGGTGGTTCATGGGGACACTGGGCTTTTTGCTTGGCTACTTGAGTAAAGACATCAGGCCTGGGATTTTTTTGGTGGCTGAGCTGTGCCATGCCCAGAAGGACTGGTGATGGATGAGGAACCAGATGATAAAGTAGTAGATCCACAGGAACCACTCGTGCCTCCTAAAACCTCTCTGCCCCTTGTGGCTCTGGAGATTGATACTCAGGACCACCAGGTGATGGGGCTTGGCTGGCAGGGAGATGTCTGAGGAAGCTGGAGCCTCCTTTGGCTCTTGCCCAGCTTCAGTGCCCATCCTTTACCCTCACTCTGCACTGGTGCAGGTGACAGTGTGGGCTGCAGCTGACAGCGACCATGGGGTCTCACCCATTCTGTGCCCTCACAGGGAGGGTTGTGCAGCAATGGGGTGTTGCAGTCAGTGAAAGACGTACGGTTCAGTTAAAGACATACCCTTTCCCTTCTTGTCCCCTCGCTTCATCACCCCCATCCCTCCCTCCCTCTCTCACCCTCCCCTTTTCTTTTTGTTTGTCTCCTTCCCTTGTTTTCACCCATTCACTGTCAGGAAGGGCCACGTCCGAAGGGCCAGCTCAGCACAGCGTGGCAGCGACGCAGACTGGCACCGCCGGCAGCTGCAACAGTGAGTGGATCCTGACCCCTGGGGGACTGTGCTGCTGGGGCATGGAATGACACATGGGGCTTTGGGACTAGGCTGGGTCCAGTGTGTTTGGCAGCCCAGGGGCTCTCATTTGCAAGGGGAACTGCTCATGCTTCTCTACCACAGCAGCTCTCCGGGGCTTGGCTGTACAGAGAGGGAATTTGGGATGAATGCAAAAGTCCACAGTGCAGTCGTTCTCCATAGGTGTTCAGGCAGCATCTGCACTGGTGAACAGTTTGGGATGTCCTCTGGTTTATCTCTATGCAGCTAAACCTCTCCTACCTCCAAGCAGGATAGTGTTTGCTCTACCCAACGGGAGTTCTTGACTCATAAAATCAGTAAGGTTGGAAAAGACCACTAACGCCATCTAGGCCAACCATCAACCTGTCACCCATGTCCACATGTTGCTCCCTCATCAATTGCTTGGATGCTGTTGAATTGGCATGACCCAAAACCTGTCCATTTAAACAGCTGGACTGTTGCATACCCCAGCTTGGGTTGTCAAAGGTGGTGGCTGAGTCTGTTTGGAATTGAGCTAATCCACCCAAAGATGCTGTGCAGAGTGTGATGAGATGGCTCCCCCACATTATTTCTCAATGTTTTCCCTGGGCTAGAGCAGGGCTCTGCCGGAATCATGCCAGGGTGTGAGTTTAGTGATCGCTGATTTTACAGGGGATGCGTCAGTGGGTAAGAAGACATGCCAGCAGAAGGTGATTTTGTTCATTTATCCCTTTCTAAGGCAAAATTGAATTGCAGGGTGTGGATGGGAATTTAGTTCTAAGCTCTGATGTAATTTTGTATCCTCAGCCCTGAAGGCAGTTTTTAAAAAACGATTTCCCTCTGTGCCCTGACACTATTTTTTTTTTGCCTTTCAATCATGTTCTTATGACAGAACAAATACCAGAGTTGACCTTTGCAATGCGACATAATAATATGTGACTTCTTTATAGCTCTTTTCATCCAAAATGCTCAGCACACTGCAAATCTGATCCTGCAGCCGCTTACCACTGGACTTAGCACTCATTGTGTGAGCAATGCCTGGGGAAACCTGGGGCACAGACACCCAGAAGTGCTGTATCTCCTATTATTTTCAGGATCAGGCCTCAGAGCTATGCAGCACATGTCTGTGAATAGCCACAATTTAGAGGTTTCTCCTCACTATCAGAGTTGCACGGCCAGTACTAACATGACAGCCTCCTGTTGGCTAAAATGTCACAGCAGGTCACACTTATGTTGTATTTATAGCTATCATCTACAGCTGTGTTGCTTTTTTATTATTTTTTCCCTGCCTTGAGTGCATGCTAATTAATAAACTCCCTTAGCTTGTCGTGCACCATTTGATCCTGTAGAAATCACAGCATTTTAACTTATTAGCAAACAGCAATTAAAAAATTATAACTATTCAAGGGGAAAAAGGAACATAACCGCTGTGTCTTCTGCATCCCTTCTGAAACAGCCTTGCACTGTGCCCTAGACACTTCAGGCTCAGCTCCTTTGGCTTGACAGAGGATGGAAATTCCAGACTAGAAAATAATTCTGTTGAAGAACACTTTCTGTCTGTTCTTCCTGTTTGGAAAGGGAGACCTCAGTTAGATGCGTGGAGAGGAAGAAGTGAAATATCCCAGCCTTGGACTGGGCTGCAGGTTGTACAAATGTCCTGTAACCACAGAATATTCAGCATATCTGTTTCCTACTCTTAAAAAGGCGATCTCTGCTCATCTTCACCCAGAATATACATATAAATAATTAAAAACAAAGACATCATAGAGTGGCCCAGGTTGAAAAGGACTTCAAAGATCATCTAGTTTCAAGCCCCCTGATGTAGGCAGGGTTGCCAACCACTGGAGCATGCTGCCCAGAGCCACATCCAGCCTTTCTTTGAATGCCTTTAGGGATGGGGCATCCACAACCCCTCTGGACAACCTGTTCCAGCGTATCACCACCAGATTGCAGAGGTTGTAAGGGACACAGTTATGGTGTTGGGAGACAGGTAAGTACAGTGGTAATACATAGGGAACCAGTAAGCTGAGAAATGCACCCACCTCCATTTGTTATGTTCAGGATGGTCAGAACCTGGAGAGAGCTGTGTTCCCCCTCTCGGTGATGGGAAGTGTTTGCATTTGGGGTTGGAGACCCATCAGCAGGCATTCACACATCCTGCTGTTTCCTGCCAGCCCCCTGCCCTTAGAAAATAAATTCATTAGGAGTAGAGAGGACTGGAAAGGATTCCTTGGATCATCAAATCCAATCCCCTGTTGCATCAATCACTTCAGATTTATCTTTTTCATCATCGAGCGCTACTATTAAATGCGCTCCTCAGGGAAGACAGCCCCAGAATCTCATTGCTTTAACTTGTAGATCCTTCTAATTCCCAGCCTATGCTTAGTCATGGCCCATGCACTGAGCAGCAGGTACCTGGCACAGGAGCAAGGAATTTAACACAGTTTTCTTAAAATAACTGCCCAGAAATACTATCCACAAAAAATGCTGAGGCTGCAAAAGGGAACATGCAAGGTCAGGTAATGACAATGTAGAGGCCTTAGCTCACACTCTGTGTCTCCACCGTGTAGTACATACTTTACATCACTGCCTGCCATTAATCTTGTATGATCTGGTGCAGGTACAAGGCAGAAATAGTCACAGAACAAAAGCACTTCTTTCTATTCTTTTCCATAATATTCACTGTGTAACCCTCTGTCTCCTTCATAAAGCGTAACTAAACATGAGCTAAACATTTGTCTATTCTTCCCCTTCTTGGCAGGCTTCTTTGTGCCACTTATTGCTTTATTGTACAAGCCATTACCTGCACAGCACCTCAGAGAAACCAGCGAGTTGCACTGCCCTGTTTTACGGGTTAGGAAGGGAAGCACAGAGCTATCAGCTGCCTTGCCCAAGGGCACACAGAAAGCGTGACAAAAGCCAGAATGAAATTCCACCTATGGAGCTGCAAAGGCATCTGTCCTCTCAGATGCCTCTGCTTCATTTGGTGCCATCTTGTTCACTCCAAAGCATCAGCACTCATTAGTTCTGACCCAGACAACAGAGAGCAATGGCACATGGAGAGCCATCCAAGCTTGGATGGAGCATAAACTGCTGGAGTCACACAGGAGGAGGTCTCACTTGACAAGACCACATTTGCTTATTTAACTTGGCAGGTGTTCAAGCGAAACAGGCATGGGAGGGAGGTGTCAGAGCTGATCAGGGTACCAGCATGTGGGATTTTGGCATTCTATTTCAGTGCTCCTGTTTGGTAAAGAAATCCACTCAGAAAGCCTTTTTTGTTGTTGTTGTTTCCTAACCAATATTTAAATGTCATAAGAATTGTACAGTGCCCACCTTAATGTTCCTAACAAATTTATGTATTTTATTAGCCTATATTCTGAAAATCATTGCTGTGGTTATTATAAAAACCTGAAGCTCTTCAGAGGGAAGGATGTCAGCAGGTCTGAAGTGTATGCAGATATATTCCATTGCCATAAAGGTCCCAGGAGTCAGCAGGCAGCCCCCAGCAGCTGCTGAGTGGAGCACGTGGAGCATCCCATGATGGGGAGAGGGAGCACAGAGCTCTGTGTTAGTTCTCCTGCAGTTGTGATGTGTGAATGCCTGGGATCATGCATAGCTGCTTCTGATGGATTCAAAGGAAAGTGTTGGTGCAACTGACAGGGTGACAGCAGGGTAAGGTGATGTCGTGATGGTGGCTCCTGAGTAGGTCCTGTGCACAGCACAGAGCTCCTGAGCTCTTGCAGGTTGCTCCTCACTGGCTTGGGTGAATCTCAAAGATTAATTACCCACAGATCGGCTGTATTTCCATCTCTGCAGAAGGCTGCAGTGGAAAAGACAGGAGTACCAGGATAATTTAGTGTGGTGTAATACAGCAGATTACCCTGTACTTATGGGGTCACCAGTTACCATGTAATTAGACCTCCGACGCAGGGCCGTCTGCCGTAGGTCTCAAAGCATAGCTTGGAGGAGTTCTGTCTGCAGGAGGGTGGGGATGAATGGCAGCAATGGCTGCTGCTGCTTTCCAGGTTTCATCAGGGAGAGCTCTGTTGGTGATGGAGGACCTGCTGATGCACCATGCCTGTGGGATGGAGTCTGTGGGACACCCATGGGCCAAAGTGAGGGGTGGGCAGCAAGACCATGTGCTCTTGTCTTTCCAAGCACCTGGAGCATTTTGATTGTCAACTCCAAATTCCAGTTGCAGCTCATTTTACCTTTCCTTGAAGAGAACCTACGTCAAAGAGCAAAATGGAAATTTCTGTGTGCCTCTACAGCAATTGTTGCTTTAAATATTACACAGCCATAGGCCCATGACTCAGCCCTGCCATAAGGTCAGCAGCCTCTGGAGAGGTAAAGCAGAAGTGAAGAGGGGGTGAAGCAAATGATTTTTGTGTCGAGACAGAAGGAGCTGTAGATAAAAAGTTTGGCTAAGGAATGGCCACAGTGGAGAGATTGTAGAATTAAAGAATTGCTTGAGTGGAAGGGATCCTTCGAGGCCATCAGATCTGACTGCCCTGCACTGAACGGGGACACCTACAGCTGATCCGGTGCTCAGAGCCCCTCCAGCCTGACCTGGAGTGTCTGCAGGGATGGGATATGCTACCTGATTCCAAACATTTGCAAAGCTGTGAGCCTGAAGGTTAGAAAATGTTACTGAGAGAAGTATATAGAAGTTAGTACAAGGATAATGTGCTGATGAAGAGGCTACATGGCAAGCAGGAAATTTCCATTATGTAAGCAAGATTTGCTTATGATTTCCTGAGGGAGGCCGTGGGTTGTCACTGGGATATTTGGATTGGTGTCCATCAATACCTTAGCAAATCCTTTAGGTCCATCACTGAAAAGGGAGAGAGGGCAGAATGGAACAGGTTTTTTATTCAGCTCTTCTCTTTGGGCTGTAAAGCTGTTTCATATGCGCAATTGAATGTCATTGTGTGTGCGTGCTGAGTACACATACCCAATGTTCTTGGGCTCCTGCAGCTTATCCAGAGGCAGTGAAACGCACCCAGGCTTTAAGCCCAGTATTTGTAGTCACGTTTTCTCTTGGAGTAAATGCTTCAGCAATTACATAATTGAGGACTGTCCTGTCTGCTCAGCATATGTCTGCAGGGGTCATTCATCCTACCAGACACTGCGGAGCATTAGTGGTTTCTTTAGACTCACATTCTCCCTTCCATCCTTCCTCTTGTGGCTAACACTAATGGAGATCTGATGTCTAAGGGTTCCACTAGGAACCTGCATAGGCCAGATTGCTGACCAGCTAGGAACAGTCCTGTCTTATGGCAAAAACAGTCAGATGTGTCCTGTCAGGTACTGGGTTATGAAATGAGCCCAGTGGTGCTCAGTGGGTGGGATGTTTGAGGCAGGAATGGAAAGGATACATACAGGACAATGTGAATGAGACTTCAGGTCTTAGGAAGCTTAGCCATTAGCATCATCTAATTGCTGTGTCTCTGCAGTGGCCAAAATCATGTGTGTGGGGATGCTGGGCTTTGTCTTTGCGGTGCAACATGGCTCTCCCTTCAGCACAGCTTACCGCTGGCACTGATGAGTTTAATCACTTTGTTAGTAGGTGTAACACTGCAGCCTCCGATAATGAGCTCTTTATTTTAACATGGTTTGCAACATGTTTGTGTGAGATGCCATCTGTGCTTGCACTGCCTTCATTAGGAGAAAAGTGTAAGCATCTTCTGGAGTTGTTTGGTATTTCTGTCTTATTTCCCTGCTGAGAAACCATCGTTCAGAGAAAGGGTGAGAATTTGCACCCAAAGGAAAGCATCATAACCCCAAGTGCTTAAGCACGCCAAAAAAGCCATTAGGGATTATGACTGAAAACCATCCTCAACTGGCCTGTAGGAAATTATCTAGAAGGAACGATCCAGCTGCTTTATTGCTGAAAGTTTTTCATCATGGTAAAGCACTGAGGCCCCATCCTCTGATCTAAAGCAGTGTGCATTTTCAGAAATGGAAGGAGCAGATTTCTACTTTAAAGAGACTTCCAACTTTTGTCCCTGCATGCTATGATTGTGTGTAAGTTTTCTGCCCAATTTTTGGCTATAACAGATGCTACTAAGATTTGTATGAGCAGAACTGGGCATCTGACCCCTCAACATCTCCATATGCCATTATATGCGTGTATAGGCACCCCTGGCAAGCCAACAGGCAGCATGTTCACCCAATGATCACGACAGGCTGCCAGATCCCGTGCAGAAAGAGACTCCTTCTACTGGGATCTCCCATGCCCTGGGTTGTATTAAACTTCTGTCTCTGTGCTGCCAGGCCTATGCTCACTGAAACTGACATTAACAAGAAATAGATTTCCAAACAATCTAGCCTAATGAATTTTGAATATTATGATGATTAATGCCAAGGCAGTTGAACTGATTGTCCAACATTCAGAAGTTAAGCAATGGAGCCTTATCTAAATCATGTGGAGTTGTCAGTCAGGAATGGCTCTGGCTACAGAGAAAGATGGAGCATTATTGGTTACCCAGAGGGGAGGCACAGTTAGGGCAAAAAGAGAGGGATGATGGAAGGAGAGATTATGAGATAACAATCTGAAAGTACTTTAGCATAGAGTGATAGCATATGCAAGCACTTTATTGGTACTATTTTCTAAGCTGCATTTCTCAGGCCACTTTGAGACTTTGTTTTTATACCAGCAGGTTAGGATTTATTGGTCAAATCTTCTTCCTACTTTCTGGAGCCAGAAACTGAGCTGATTTGCATTCTCTGTGTCGCCAAAAGAGTAGAATCCTGATGGACATGTTTCTTACATCGTGATGGTTTAACTTAGCCTCTATCTGATTAGTGTTTGAGCTATTAAGCTCTTCTTGTACTATTACCAGCTCACTGCAAAATGATAATGCAGATCAGTCATGGACGATTTCTGTTGCTACTCACAGTCTTTGTAGAGTATGGATTCCCTTTGAAGTTGGAACCAGCTGATAGCTGAGCTGTTTCATGGGTATTGCGCATCCCTGAGCATGTCTGCCCTAAAAACGTGCTGCGTCTCCTACCTGGTGGAGACAAATTGGTCAATCCATATAGTGTCTGACAGACTGGCTAGGTGGTGACTGGAGTTTAAAAGCGTTTTGTGCTGTAAATGTGGTACCCATATTGGAACTGTGGTGCAAAAGACCACCGAGGCCACCATCAGTATGCAGCCCACTGAACCAGCCCAGAACCACTTGCTTTGCAAGCCACAGTTTCTCTGCCCGTGTCCCTTCCCAACTGATGAGGTATTGCCAGGGGTTCTCACAGTCCATGTCCTACGGTCACGTTGGAGATCATGATCTTTGGCGGACCCCTCTCCTAGCAGTGAGTAGTGCTGGTTTGAGTTATGGGAAGAGAGGTGAGGGATGAGCTATGGTAAGGAGCACACCAAATAGATTATTGGCAAACATAATTAAAAATATATGTACAATTATTCCTCTGTTTCCCTTTTCTTAACCATCCTCTGCATTACCTCTGGCATTTTTAGATGGTAGATAATATAATTGAGAGGACTCCTGGGTACTGGCAGCTCTTGGAGAAGCAGTGATTTATCTCAGGCCATTTTGAGGTAGCAGAATTTACCTCTAGCTACAGCCACCCATACACGTCTGCCCCCCCCCCCCCCCCCCCCTTATTTGCATAAGTAATTGGCAGCTTGTTAATGGCTCATTAGGAATGCTGGAAACCGTGGGATTAAAACACACTCAGTGGAGCAGAAATGAGGGGGAAAGGGAGAAAGGCCACTGTCCCTGCTTGCAAGTTACACTATTTGATTCAAGGCGATGCAGAATTACAGGTCACAAAGCAGCGAGATTGCTAAATGAAGGAAGGAAAAACAATGTCAGTGGCAGGCTTTATTCTTAGACTCGTGTTCAAACACATTATGTGCGTCTGGGGGGAAGAAACAGTCCCCTGCCAAACAGTCCTACTGACAGCAGGAAGGTCTCACCCCCGTCTCAGCACTGTGTTAACCCTGCCTGAGCTCTCCCTGCTCCTGAACAAGTCCATCTGGCTCTTTCCATCACCTCACAGCAGGGAAATTTGGTCCTTTTCCCTGCGTAAGTCCAACCCTCAGGCAGTGGTGATCTGCATCTCCCCTGCTTTGGACAGTGCAGGACACCCAGGGCAGCTGTAGTCATGTGGGACACACAGCAACAGGTCACTCTGCACCATGTAAACCCTCCAGAACCTTCTACTCTTTTACACACTGTAAAGTGTTTTTGTTCACTGGTGAAGAAGACAGCAGGCTGCTGGGGCCAGGGAGAAATGTTTGGGAGCAGAGTGATGATGAGATCAGGTCTGCTGTTCCAGGACAGCAGAGCGATGTGCAGTGTGTATAGGACACATGTGGAGTGTGAACACAAAGAATTAATTTGAAATAGTTGTTGGAAGCTTTTTGCTGTTTGTTGACGGTTTTTAAGCCCACGTTGAGCACAAAAGGGACAGCAAAGGCACAGGACTTGAAGGCAGGAGCTGTGCTGAGAGAGTTTGTGGGAACATCTTTAGAACACCTTGTATGAGGAGGAGGGAGCTAAGGCTTCAGCCCAGGGCTGGTACTGCTTAAGGCTTTTCAGAGTCAGAAGAGCTTTGGGATTTTGGAAGGTAATTCTGGAAATGGTGCTGTCAAAGATACCGCTAGTGCATTTCTTTCTGATGAAACAGAAAGGAAATTACAGATAAAGTACTGGGGAATCACATCCAGTCACAATGTGCACTTAAGTGCAGCTACCTCTAATGTAAACTACTTAGGGACTTAAGAGCCTGGTAAGGTGACAGTTAAGGCCATGAACTGCGGGACAGCTAATGTTCAGCAACGCTCAGATCTGTCTGCATGTCAGAATTAATCCCCATGCTTTGCTCAAGGTGCCTAGGTATCTATCACGACTCGCACATGTGGATTGTTGGCACATCTGATAGACACAGATCTGCCTCAGTTCTGCTGGACCCAGCACTGATGGAAGGAAGGAGCGTCTCCTCCTGCATTTTCAGCCCCAGACATGCTCAGCCCTTTGCCTCATCCCTGAGAAAGCCACCCCCCATGTCCCAACCTTATCCCACTGATTTCTATTCACAGGGACACAAACTGTAGCACTTTGTTGTTCGTTTTTTCTCCCAGAGTTCAACTAAGCCAAGCAGGGAAGCTTTCTGTGGCTCTTCTTCCTACAAAGCTGCTCAGAACGGCTGAATGACACACGCTGCCTGCAGCAGGAATTAACGTGTCCTGATGGGGCCGTACATCTGGCTTCTGGGGGAAGGTTCAGAGCAGAGCATTTCCAGGGATCACACAGCTCCTAGGACGTATGCTCACGTGCAGCCCAGCCTGGGATGGCAGCCAGGTCTTCAATTAAAGAAGAGCCCAGGTTGTCCCTACTTACAGCAGTCAGAGAATGCATGTCTTATCACTGAGTCTAAAAAGAGGTGATGTGTTGAGTGGGTTCTCCTGGAGAGAAATAGCAGTGAGGTCCTCATGGTGGGGATGGCTTAAGAGCTGCTTTGGGATGTGACTCTGGAGCTAGTAGGGCTCAGGAAGGGGAAAGTAGGACTGCCCACCAACTCCCATGTTTACTGCTCTGAAATCAGAATTCCCATGCATCCAAAGTTCTCCAGAGGGTTTTTCAGCCCTGCTCTGGTTTTGATTGTCTGTGCTCTCTCTATAAGTGGCCCAAAACAGATATATTGCACTGCCTTTGTTGAACGCTGCCATTCCACTACCTGCTGCTGCACTGTCAGGCTCATCAGGGATGGCTTTTCATCTTCCCTTCCTAATCAGCCAGATGTCATTCAGAAAGCTGGGACAATGAGAACGCTTTCCCTGGACACCAGCTTTCCTTCCTAGCAGACAAACCAAGAGCCTTTCAATACTACTTGTACGTAGCACTTACATAGCTTTACATCTTCAAAGTGCTGTACTAGCATTAAGTAATTATCTCTCTCCCCAATGGCCACTAACGCTGCCCTTTCCCCAACCTCCCCCAGCTCCCCGAGGTTCAGCTGTAATACACCAATAAACTGCTCCAAGGGAGCAGCTGGTTACCTCGCAGTCTGTGGGCTCGAACATGTAATGAGGCTTCAGAGCACAGGCAAACATGAGCCATTCCAAACATGTGGTTGTAGCCCAGGCCATGCCCTTGTGAGTATCTGTTAGGAAGCGATGGAGATGATACTGCAATCTGGAGATGGAGACAGACGAAGGCAACAGTGGCAGCTCAGAGGATGCGCGCTGATTGCTCTATTTATTACTAGGATAGTACTGCAAAGTGAAAGAGCAAAGCAGAGGGAATAACATGTCAGTGTGGGCATGGGGAGCTGATCTAGGGAGAGAAAGTTAGAGAGCTAAAAATGTCAAGTGAAGCTCGACAGCCATGGCAATGGGATAAAGAGGCCAGTCTGCAGGTCTGTGAAGCATTAAAATAACAAGGAAAAAGGGTGAGCTTGGCAGCATCAGGGTTTAAGGGGGGAACAGCAGAAGGATTTACTGTGTTCACTTGAAAGCAAAACTCTTCCAGGCTGTGGAGTGCCTCTGGGGGAGATGTGGCAGTGCTGCTGTCAGTCTTGCATCCGTAGCAGCCTTGGGAAGTGCACCTGAGTGGTGGATGGGGTCTCCCAAGGGAACGGAGGGAGGTGAGGTTGCAAGGCGACACTGAAGGATGGAGAAAGGTGGGGCAGGTTTGCCCAAAGCAAACTTTCAGCTTTTGATGACACAATAATGAATCCATCAAGAGCCAAGGACATACCATGTAAACTAGCTTTGCAAAAGGGGGAAAAAAAGAGCATATATTTGTTTAATAGCATCATTTTGCTTTCATGCTTTTGGCAATAACTGGTCCTGAAAATGAAGCGTGCAGCCGTGGCAAGCACGAGCAAGTCTGTGCTGGCGTAACTCAGATCACAGCCACTGTGTGTTATGCAAAGGATTTCTGTCATCCTGGACACACTGCTTCCAATGGCATCAGTAGCACAATCCATCTGTGCTCAGCTCTAAATCATTTTGCTACATCAGCAAACAGCAGTGCACAGCTGACTGCAGGCCAGGAAGACTCGACTTAACTTTCACTCACTGTACGGCTTCAGAGCAGGGCCTCTGCCCACCTTCCCGCATCTGTTTTCTCATCTGTGAAATGGGAATTCTAATCCCAATCAGTCTCCAAGTGGACCAGAAAGGGATAGTCAAAGGAAGTGCTGTAAAACGTAACGCTCGTCCTGATGGTGCTAAGCTAGGCACTGGAGTGGCTCTATAGGCAATTCAGTTGATGCTTATTCTGATCACAGTTTGCTGGTGGGTAAGGCTTTCAATTTGCTCTCAAAAATGTGACACGCTATTGGAGATGCAGAGAGTACTTCTGAGGTTCCCACCGATGTGCACAGCTGAACCACGGGTTGTTATCCAAGCAGTTCTGGGCGTTGCTTAAGTTTATTCATTTTATTTTTTTCCCCAACATGAATGCATTACTGCTGCATTTATTTTCAGCAGGACATACGTCTCACATGACACCTAGGGTGAAGACAAGTACTTGTCAGTTGCTGGACTCTACCACATGAGCTTAGCCAAGATTGTGTTGTCACATCCTTGGGACAGCTATTGACTGTGCATGTCACTTTACTGGCAATTTGTCACCCAGATGTGTCTAGAGGGGAAGAAAGACCTCGACTGCATTATAGTTTAGTGCAGCTACGATGGGGTTACTAGCTTCTGTGCTGCTTTCAGGGCTGGACTCTCAAGTGGTGTGACTCAGGGCACTCCCATGCACACAGTACTGCTAATGGTGGTTGTGTAGGCTGAGGATCTGGCTCATAGATTCTGATCGCCACTAGCTCCATCCAGGAGTGTGAGATGGGCTTAATACACTGTGTTAGCCTTAATCTCAGATGATTCTGCAAGATTCAGGATACTGCACATGTAGAGAGCTTTGTAATATGTAATCATTTTGAGATTGCCAGAAAAATAGAGAGCTAGGGCTACTTAAGGGGAAAAAAATAAGCATTAGCTCAAAACAATTTCTGCAACAATCAAGTTTGATGTATGTCATGTTCTATCGATAACATTGCCTTGGAGCCCTTCACAAGAAGGGAATGCAACCTGTAAAAGCTAGGAATGAAGGAAAGAGCTAAAATTGCAACTAGGGTTTCAAAGGAACAAACAAAGAAAAAAACATTTCCACTTCCATTAAGGGAGTTCAGAACAACAAGCTTTGACCACGCCAGCCAAGGCGACTGTGCATGGGAAGTGTAGAGCTGTAAGTTTTACCTCCGTGCATCGCAGTGCTGAGTATCTCTGAACTGAGATGAATGAATGAAAGGTGCTCCTGAGACTTTTTAAACTGCTTCTCTCTTGTGCAGAACGAGGCTGTTTCGGAGGTAGGAACAGATCCACAGACCTCTGTGTGCAGTGCTGGGAGCACAAGTCTGAATGCTGGCAGTCTGAGCATGGCTGGCATCTTCCATGCAGGAACCTGCTAAGCATCAGACCCATCTCACAGCCTGTTCCAGCACTGCACCCACAGCACTGTTCCTCCTGCTTCCAAGAAATGGGGTTTGCCTCTGTACTGACCCTTTCTCGCTGTAGTTTAATCAGGCAAAATGCCCATGGGAGAATGGGGAAACCAGGAGCTTGGGAGAGAAACAATCTGCACCCAAACGAGAGCAACAATCTCATTATTTTGAGTAGCCACACATATGCAGAAATCCTAGAAATCATCTCCCACAAATCCTCCATGGGATCAGAGAGATTTCTGCCTGTCTGAATTGGCCGCAGTGCCACCAAGTTGTTAGCAATTACTTTCTTGGTATCCATAATGAGAGAAGCAGACTTCCAAGCAGCACCACAAAAGCAGCATCTCTCATCACCACCTAAGCCCTCGGCCACTTCATCCTCAGGAGAAAGAAGTGCTGGACTGGTGGCTGTGCAGCTCCCTGCACTGGCTGGGCTTATCAATTAGCTGCTTCCCCACAGATGGTGCTTCTTGTGTAGGACAGAAGAGAGAGAGAAAAAAAAAATTGCCCTGCTTAGACACACTCGTTTTGAAATCTCTAGTGAAAAAGAAGGTATATCCATCTGCTTTCAAGCTGTTTGCATGCATTCACCTGCTGCATTCATGTGCCTATTGAATCATCAAATTGTTTGAGTTGGAAGGGACCCTCCAAGGCCATCTGGTCCGAGTGCCCTGCGCTGAGCAGGGACACCTACAGCTGATCAGGTGCTCAGAGCTCTGTCCAGCCTGACCTGGAGCATCTGCAGGGATGGGACACCCACCACGTCTCTGGACAACCTGTGCCAGTGCCTCACCATCCTCATTGTAAAAACCTGCTGGACACCCTGCTCCTGGTTCGTCACTATAGGGTTTGAGCACAGCCTTGGCATTTTGTTGTTATATTACTTTACAAGCCCATTCTGGGAGGAGAGGACATCATTTCTATTTATGCATTTCACTCCCTATCCATCATGCTAAGCAGATGGGACTGGCGGGTAAGAACATGGGCGGTCGGGGAGGCTGTAATCAACCCAGGTCTTCTGTGCAGCTCTGTGTTGATGTAGCTCATGGGGAGGCCCTGTGTTTGTCCATATTATGTCAGAGCTGAGCCCCTCCTGAGGGCTCTGTTCACTCAGATCTCCTCATGCCTTTTTCTTCATGCAGGTTGGAGGACACACCATGCTGCCTATCCGCTGGATGCCGCCGGAGAGCATCATGTACAGGAAGTTCACAACGGAGAGTGACGTCTGGAGCTTTGGGGTGATCCTCTGGGAGATCTTCACCTATGGGAAGCAGCCCTGGTTTCAGCTCTCAAACACAGAGGTACAACAGTGCTGGCATACCTAAGCTGGAAATTGTGCTTGTTACCATCTCTCCTTTCCAGTCTGCTCATGCACAGACGGCTCCCACCTTGGCACCCATGATAGCTCCCTGCTGTGCTATTTTTCAGGCAGAGAGATAAAAATCTTCACATGGAAGAAGCTTAATTGTTTCCATTAAGAGCTGGAGGAATTGAGGCATGCAGGAATCAAAGAGCTCTGCCAAAGCCATGGGTCATCCCTGGTCTCAGCCTTCCAAATTCCTGACATACCTCCATAATAGCCATCTTGGGTGCTGACACAAAACACAAATTATTGCTGGGATGCGTGATGCTCTGCATGTCCTCTGCTCTCTTTCTCCTTATTTTATACCCAAATCTCTTATTGCATTCTTCATTTTCTGACAAAGTGTTTGAAGCATGTTATATGGCTCATGGCACACTTCTTTGGGTCTGTTTGTCATAGGGATACCTATTCTACAGTTTGCCCCTGTTCACTGAGGATGGGACCCTTGTTATTTTTTATTTTATTTTTTTAATAACAAAAGCTGCAGCCCATCAGTGTAAGGCTGCTTTGTAAAAAAGTTGAGGGAAGGATGGCTGGCATTAGCAGAGTGTAAGAGCTGAGGTTTGAGGCACATCAGCAGAAAGGCTTTGGAAGATTTTTGCTCAGAATAGCAGGGGGTATGATGGAAGAGGAGCAAGATACATTGACAGAGCAGTGTGTGGGAACCTTGCACATTTTCATCCTACTGTGTACCTAATGGATTTCAGAAATTTCACCTTTTGTAATGAGAAATGTACATTTTCTGCTTTCTGGATACAGATCCCTTAATTAAGTGAGTTGCAGAGATGGCAAATCCAAGGTGTTGCTTTACATCTCTAATACTTGCCCATTCGTGTGCTCAATGGGGCCTGACTGTATATCCCAAAGTAGCACACGCAAACATTTTATAGACACAAACAATGGAATAGACAGCGACAGAAGTTATTTGTCACGCTGCTTAATGAGCTGCTCTTGCATTTCCCTGGGAAGGTAGATACAAACACAAATGAGCACCTGTAGCTCGTACCCAGGTGAGAGGCATGCTGCAAGAGAGCTCAGCTGCCCCCATGCTTTCTGCCTCAGTTTTCTTTGCAGGGAATAGGATTCAGAAATGTGCCCTATGGCTTATGGGAGAAGGGCTGGTTAGGATCCGCACAGATGCAGCTGTACTAGTTTTGCCACCATAGAATCACAGAAACATTATGGTTGGAAAAGACTGCAAAAGTCATCTAGTCCAATCATCAGCTCATCCACACCATGCCCATTGACCACATCGCTCAGTGCCACATCTTTACTCTTCCTCAACATCTCCAGCCTTAGAGCCATGCAGGCTCGTCTACACACTGCATCCTTCTCAACCTGCTTTAAGCAGGTCCTAATCTCTCCCCTCCCAGCAGTATCTGCTGAGCTGTGCAGCAGGTCTATTACTATTCATAAAGGATAAATTCCAAACACCCCTTGCTGGGTGGCTTCCCTCAAAACACTGCTTGGGCTCCACGTTTGTCTGCAGAGCATGGCGGGTCACTCGTGCTCTGCGATGGTGGGTCTCATCAGCTGCAACCTAGGAAGGCAGGAGGTAATAGCAGCTCTCTGACAAATCATACCCTGGTTCCCTTTACATCTATTCCTCCAGCGAGCAAAACACAAACAGACACTTAGGGGATGCCAGTAGCATCCTTCTGAATAGCATTTCATGCTGTCCAAGAGCTCACATTTCTCTCATTAGCAGCACTGACCTGATCCAGAGCAGAGTGTTAGCACTGCAGGTTTTTTTTTCTCTAGCAGAGATATGATTTGAGATGAAATTTTATTATTTTTTTTTTTCAGCTGGTTTTCTATTGCAAAATGAAGCAAAGCTGCCCTTGGAGATGAAGGTAGAAAGAGATGCGCTGAACTCTCCCGTAGAACTCTCCCGGGTTTTGCAATGGAAAGGGCTCTAAATTTTCAGGGAAATAAAACAGCATTTCAGCTGTGTGAAATATGAAAATATTAATTTAGCTTGTGAATTTAAGGGTTGTTTTTTTTTTTGTTTTGTTTTGTTTTGTTTTGTTTTTTTCTTTCTTTCTTCAATTATCAGGAAAATACTGACAACTTCAATTAGAACTTCACGTAATTTGTTTGTGACCTCCTGTCCGGAGGGTGCATTAAAGTAGATAGGTGTCAAAAGAGGAAGAGGCAAGGTTGCAGAAGGAAACAAACTTTCCAGTGTTAATTTGTCATTAATGTTTCACGAACAGGTAAGCAAGGAGAACCTGTAAACCTCTTGGCTCCTCAGCATTCCCATTCCCTAAATGAGGCCCTGGCACAGGCTGCCCAGAGCTGTGGGTGCCCCAGACCTGGATGTACTTGAGGCCAGGTTGGATGGGGCCCTGGGCAGCCTGAGCTGGTGGAGGCACCCAGCCTATGGCAGGGGGTTGGAACTGGATGGGATTTAAGGTGCCTTCCAACCCAAGCCATTCTCTGTTTCTATGATTCTGAATGGCACCACATGAGCCAAGAAGCGTCTGGGACAGGACATGATCCACGACAGGGGATCATCCAGGAACTGCCCAGCTTTTGCTCAGTGTTTCTTTTTCTTTCCTTCTTTCTTTCAGGTCATTGAGTGCATTACCCAAGGCCGAGTTCTGGAAAGACCTCGAGTCTGCCCCAAGGAGGTTTACGACATCATGCTGGGCTGCTGGCAGAGAGAACCTCAGCAACGGCTCAACATAAAGGAGATCTACAAGATCCTCCACGCTCTGGGCAAGGCCACACCAATCTACCTGGACATCCTTGGCTAGCAGTGGCCACTTGTCAAAAGCCCCCTATCCTTCCTTCCGTCCTTCCTTCCCTCTCTCCCTCCCAAGTCCTTTGTCCCTCAGCTCCCAAGCAAACATCTTCATATAAACTCAAGTGCCTGCTACACATACAACACTGAAAACAAAACAAAACAAAAAGCAAACAAACAAAATTCCCACAGAACAATGACCTGTAAGGCAGTTTGGCTTATATATATTTATAGATATCTCTCTCTATAACTTCCACACCAATACAGAAAGAAGCTGCTGTTACAGAAAAATTATAAGACTTAAAAAAAAGAAACAAATAAGGGAGAAAAATACTTAAAATATATATATAATTAAAAAAAAAAAAAAAAAGAAGAAAGAAAGAAAGAAAGAAAGGAGAAGGTATCTTTTTTCCAAGCAACAAAGCAGTGAGTTGTCATCCTGCTGTAAGTATGGCTTGGGCTGCTGGGCAGGGCTCCAGTGTGGCTATGGCAGCAATGCCAGCCTGAGTAGGTGCTCTGGGAGGAAAGCCCTGCCCTGGTTGTATGATATGCACTGACCGTGTGAAAACAGTCCTCCCTTCTTGTCCTTGCCTCCCTTCCTTCTTCTCAGCCCACAGGTGATGGGCACAAAGACGGGGCAGTGGCCCTGGACAAATTCTCTTTTACCAAACCTTTTCTTCCCTCTCCATCCTTCCCTGTCCCTCTCTGCCTTTTTCCTCCCTTCAACATTTCAGGACGATTTTTCTAATTTGCTGATTCTTAACTGTATAGACTCAAGGCTTTCAAACACACAGTCAAAGGATTGTGGCACCTACGGGTATAACACACACCGGGAACCAGCTGCCCTCCTGCAGCCAGCGCATCGGGTGGGCCCAGCTCTCCCTCTTCCCTCTACAGTGGAACTGAAGGAACCCCCTGGGTAAGGGGGGTCCTGGAGACCTATTCCTGATTCATCCCAACCCATTGTGGCGTGTGAGACAGGAGTGCCGTTCATCTCAGTGCCCAGTGGAGATGGCGACGTCTGGAGGAAGCCCTCCATCCCCATTCCCTGCTTTTCCTCCCCACCCTTTTTTGTTGGAGCCATGGGATTGTTACCGATCCACAGCTAAATGAGTGCAGACCCTCAGCAGATAGGGTTTTATCCCCTGTTCCCTGCGTGGGGCAAGGCTGCAGCATGCAGCTGGAAGCGTGCCGGCATCCCAGCTGGGAACGCCTTCGGGGTCAGCATATCCCAGTGCCCTCCCTCCTCATCCTCTTCCCTTCCCCATCCCTGCCCCATGCCTCAGTCCAAGCCTTAGGCACGAGCCACTGTGAGGCCAGGGAGGGGGACAAGGCTAGCGAGATGGCTGGGAACCTCCCAGCACCTGCCTGCACTCCCCTTACCATTCTCCTCACGTCCCCATCCCCTGAAAGGATTGATGCATCTGCCTTTGAGCTGTTGTGAAATGCAGAGGCTGAAGAATAGCTCCATAGGCAGCCCCGGGAGGAGGAGGGGAATGAGGGGAAGGTGCCTCCAGGAGCAGACAGCTCAGCGGATGGCTGCAGCAGCCAGCCTTGCATCTCAATGAGGATAAAGGGCTGACTGGCAGCGACAGAGTGTGCTGGGGACAGCCAGAGAGAGGCTGAAGCATCCTCCCTAAAACCCATCTCCCTCATGCAGGTGATAATCCTGACCTGCAGAAAGGCTCGGTCAGAAATGAATCCTGCCCATCCAGACCAGGCTGAGAAAAGAAAACCTTCCCTGGGTTGTTTTTTTCCTCCAAATAGTGGAGGGTGAGGGGGAACCTCAGCCTGACAGATGCTCTCAGGAGGCAGTGAGCAGGCGCCACAGGCACCGTCAAAGCAATTGGGAAGGCGACAATCGCCAGCACAAAAATAACCTGCTCGGATATGGTTCTCATCTGGAAGGGAATGCAGATAGGGGAAGAGGCGATGGAGACAGAATTTTGACTCCTTCCCCGTGGCCAGAGCAGTGTGCAGAGGCTGGACAGACTGCCACTGGACAGACACCAGCAGCTCACAACATGGGCACCAAGGTACGGGCAGGGTCAGAGTGTGAGATGGCAGGGTCCACACACACGGATAAGGTGCCATGCCACCCCTCAATAGCAGGTACTTTCTCTATTGGGAGAGGACATTTGCTTTTCCCCATCTCCAACTCAGGTTCATCTTTGGAAGTGAGAAAGATAGGTTGAAAAGTTGCTAGACCTGGAATGGCTCTTTTTGTGTGTAGGCTGCTTTGGCTAAAAGGACTGGAAACTGTGTCCAGGGAGAACACATGGTGGTGGTAACAGCACAGTGCCTCCAAAAGAAAACCCTTCTCTGGGGCTGCCTGCCCCGTATCCCAAATGGTCTCCTGCTCTTGTGGCTCCCAGGCACTGAGACAGATTGTACAAGGCCACTGTTTTGTTCACCCTCCTCTCTTGCTCTTATGCTCTCATTTCTCTTTCAGACAGTTTTGCTGGCCTTTACACAGGCAGATTACCTGCAGTCACTGTGTTTCCATAGTCAGTGCCACTCCCCTGTAACCACTCTGCACAACAGCTACATCCTCCTTTCCCTCCTCCCTTCCTCCTCGTTCTCCTCCCCAACACCACTACGTGTCCCTTTGCCAGCTCTTTGTACTGCCTTGACAGCGAGGTGAGCTCAGGAGCCCAAGCATCACACCGGGACTCGGTGCAACGCGGTTAGGAATAAACGGTCAATGAGAGGCAAAGGAGATGGGCCCCCAGAAGATGTGAAGTGGCTGAGACCAAGGTTCAGGCTGTCTGACTGCTTTAACGTTAGCCCCACCGAGTGCAATGACTGCTTTGACAAAAGGACCTGTTGTCAAAGCTAATCGGGAACGATTGCTCAGAAGAGCAGGATAAGATGCGCTGCAGTGCTGGCTCCCGGCAGCTGCTGCTTCATGTCTGGTGGCCTGGTGCTGCTGGAAGGAGGTTTGCTGGTGGGGAGGGAGGGAAGGCTCGTTGGTTTTTGTTCTGGAGGCATGACTGAAACTGCTGCATCCCTTTTTGATCTGACAATTCTGGATGGGAAAAGCGTCCGTGCTGAGTTCATGGTGAACCCTGAGACCTCATTTCAAGAACTTTCCCTGGAGCATTTTGCGGAGCTGCCCACCAGCATGGATGACAGTACTTTCCCTGTAAGAAGAGAGGATCTTGTGGGGGCTCTGTCACTGCTCCACTGCAAGTGGAGGGAGGAAGAAAAGCAGGTTTGGAGGAAAACCCTCACAGAATGCCTTAAATCTCAGTGTGGGAAGTATTTGGAGGCAAAGAGAAATGAGTTCACGATCCTTCTCCATTTTCGAGAGGGATACTTCCTATTGCCCTGTCTCTGCTATGAGGGGAGAGCTATCCCTGCTGCCTGGGAACACCAATAGGTCTCATCCAGGTCCAGGGCAAACCAGACTTTCTAGACTTTCTAGAGGGGATTGTTGGAAGGGAAATAGTAGCACTGGTAGCAGTGCTGGTTTGGGCACTCGTGAGAAGGGGCCATGGAGTCTTCCCCATCCCAGCAGCATCCTGCTTTCAAGCACCAACTCCATCACCTACAGGTGTCACTGACACGATGCTTTCTTGGTGGTTAAGGTGCTATTAGTGCACAGTACAGATGGCAATCTCATGGCAGGGCTGCAAACTGTGGGCAGTAAATGTGTCTCCAGTCTTAGGAGCTCATCTGTGACCTGTCTCGTTTCTTCCAAACAGTTTTCCTTCCACCATAGTTTGTCAGGCTGTGAGACAAAAGCTGAAGCATAGTTAAGGGAGGACATGCAGTGACCTGCCAGACTGGAAGCCCATCGTGTCTCCCACAAAACTTATCACTTGGTCTTTCTAAATGTCCCTTGATGCATACATTTTGGGGGCAGAAAAGAGCTTGGACTGCTTCATCTCACAGGCCTGCACCTGTGTCCATGGGGTGCTGAACTGCAGACAGGTGGCTCCAGGAACATGTGCTGCACAGACAAACACAAAAAATGTGGAATGCCTTTAGAGAGGCTGCTTGTTGAGACATCATTAGCTTTGAGCTGTCTGCTTGTCCCCAGGAGTGGGTGGAACAAGGTGAGAAAATATGTGGGGAAATAAAAAAGCCAGGGGAAGGGAAGGGCTGGTTTTCGAAGGCGAGCATCTTGGGCTGGGAAATTGAGACTGGTTTCGGGAGTGTGGCACGGAATTTTAAGTAGCACAGTGGATACAAGCAAAGAAAAACAAAGGAAAACAGCAACATGCTAGAGCATCAGGAACAGCTAGCAGTAACACAGGGCAAATACTGGCTGAAAAAGCAGACAGAAACCAATAAAAGCAAGGGACCATTAACCCAGGCAGAAAACAAAACAACCAAGGTTTATGCTTCTTTGTGTTTTGTTTTTTTTTCAATAACTAAATACAATTGCAAAAAGGCATTAAATAGTTATTATTGTGAGGCCACAGACAGGAGCACATCACTACCTGAGCTGGTTTCTTTCATGTGAAAGGTTCTTCCTAGAAATCAAGTGCGTGAGTTTCCCTGAATTCCAGCTATGGTTTGAAGAACGCAGACCTGGGTCACTGCAAGTCTACAAAGCCATAAGTAGTTCTGAACACATGATCACCAGATATTCATGTGCAAATCCGCTTGGAGACAGTCAATCTGTTTAACAGTATGATTTTAAAAAAGTTTTACTGAATTGGGCTTAGTTTTCCCCCATAGAAAGTCTACATCCTTTGCCCCACTGTGACTTCCAGATGGTGATGCAAAGTTGTATAGTGGAAATGCTGAGTCAGGGCCTGAAGCAGTGATGGAGCACCTGGTGGGAAGGCAGGGCCAACCCAGGGGAGCTCAGCTGCATGCAATGCAATGCAATGCACCTGAGGGACTGGAAGGGGTGAAGCCAGGATCCACCCCTTCCCAGACCTCATTTAAGGGTTGGCAGGGGATGTGAGGGTATCTCTCTGGAGATCCCTGCCTATGGATGGCCTTCTAAAGGTAAGCAGTTTTTCCTTCCTCTGTTTCTGTGTAGTTGGGTTTGTCCTCATTGTTGCACCCTGTTACTATTGCTGTACTTTCCATTGCATTATAGCATTACAAAAGGCAAAGCAAGTAGCTAAATATTTGATTATTTGTATCTATTCATAGCTTGGACAAGGGAAAAGGATTTCAAATTAAAAGAGAAGGGTTTTTAATTGTAAGTAAGGAATTTTTTTTATTTTATTTTTTTAATCAATCATGGTGGTGAGGCACTGGCACAGGTTGCCTGGAGAGGTGATGGGTGCTCCATCCCTGCAGATGCTCCAGGTCAGGCTGGATGGGGCTCTGAGCACCTGACCAGCTAAAGGTGTCCCTGTTCAGTGTAGGGCACTTGGACTAGGTGGTCTTGAAGGGTCCTTCCAGCTCAAATGATTCTGTTATTTGATCCAGCTAGGAATCAGCTCAGCCAGTAAAGCTGTAGCTTGCACTCTATGTTTCTGTGAAAACTGTAGGTGTGTCCTCTTGTTGTAAAGCAATGGTGAGCATAAACAAGCTGCACAAATGGGCCGCTGGCTGTGATGCTATGCTGCAGTGGCTCCTTTGATAGCTGTGAGCTGAGTACACCAACAGGGCTCCTCTGTGTTAGTCAGGCACAAGTGTACTTTAGCACATCCCAGAGGGCTTGTTCTCTATTCAAATGCAGTGGCTTTCTGATGGAGAAGATAGAGCCTTGGAGCTTTGGCATAGAGTGTAGCTAGTTTTTAAACGAGTACCAAAAATGGAGATCTCCAGTCTCGGCTTTCCAGGAATGGCCAAACTTGTTCAACTCAAAGGTGCCCCTTCTGGACGCTTGCATCAGTACACATTTAAGGTTTATTTAAGTCCCCAGAAATGGAAGTGCCTCCTGTTTTTCCTTTGCCACTTTCCCTGCATTCAGGAGTTTCAAGTCTGGAGAACGTTGAAGCATCTTCAAATGTTCATTCAGTCTGTCAGTGTCGTAAGTGACACAGGCTGTCAGTCACTGCTCTGAGAGCAAAGCAGGAGCATCCAGTCCTCTGTGGATCTCTTATTCCCTCCCAGTGCACTACTGAGCAATGAAACAGCTTCCTGGGAGAAGTGATAGGAGTCCCACTGCTTACAACTTTGAAAAACTGAACCAAGAAGAGATAAGAGACCAAATAAGAAAAAAGAAAACAATCTTGCTTTTTTTTTTCTTCCCTTTTTCTGGGGCTGAACTAACTGAGCTGATAAGTTGTTTTCATCTCAATGTCTTTAATTTCTCCTATACTCAATCTGAGAGGTCTTTTCCTGCGGAAGGGATGAGCACTGCCTCGTCTTTCTTCTGCTATCTGCACAATATTAACATCTCTCCAAGGAGAAAGGAGGCACAACAACTCTAACCATCGCTTGCTCACACCATCAGGAATCCTCTGTGGGAACTGATCTCCTGCTCAGAAAAAGCGACTGATCCTACAGCTAAAAACTTGAGCAGTTGTTCAGTCGGGGTGTTTAACTGCAGAACTACTGGCTTCTTAGGACAAGGTCCCAGCAGGGAAGGGCTGAAATACCTCTAAAGAAAATCATAGCTCTGGGAGGTCCAGATTTTTTATTTTTTATTTTTTTTGTGTGCTCTTTCTCTCACTCAGCTGGTTTCCAGCCTCCCCAATTTATGTTGCTTGATATTTAGATAGCTGAGTTGCTGCATTCACTCCCTTCTGAGTACAGAGGACTGGTGAAAAGCTGTTTGATTTTGAAGTGGTAGGCAAGATAAGATTTCACCCCCCCGCCCTCTTCTCTTTCTCCCTGGGCAGCTCCTGTCCTTGCAGTTCTCAGGACTTGACTAGCAGTTTTTAAATGAAGCGAAAGTCTTAATGTGAGGTGAATCCCGAGACCACAAACAGTCTGGACTTCAAACAGTGAGAAAATTGGCGCCGAATGATTCCGCACACAAAGCAGAAAACTTTCATTTCCTGCAGGCAGGATGGAATTGACTGTTATATTAAGACTTCAGAAGGAGCACTGCCCCGGAGTAATTTCACTGCTGTCAGGCAATGTTGACATCTAGATTAACCTCTGTGCAGTGAATTTTACAGCAAAGCTCATTGTAATGCATGTAGGGTATCTCCTGTAAATCCCAGCTGAAGACCACAGTGTCCCACCCTTCTGCACACGAGAAAACAGCTGCTCCCCAACCCTATCGCTTTTGACCCCAGCAGAGCGTGACTCTAACCTCATCCAGGCCATTTCTGCTCAAACTGATTTCCTACCCTGCCATAGTGACAGTAGCTCCAGAGAGTATTTTTTTGTTGTTGTTTTAATTCCCTGAAGAGGCTTACATCACAAAGCTGACTTTTTTTTTTGTCAGTGACAAACGGCTCCCTTCACACATCCACCCAACAACACTGATCTAATTAAAAAGCACTAGTTAACCAGTGGCAATTAGCTGCTCACACTGATTAACTCCAAAACATGCAATCCCCACAGTGCTGTGATCAGACCCAAATGGCATCCAACCCTACTCACCAGCCCACAGGCACACTATTAGCTCTGTCAACCAAACCAGAACTGTATTAGAGAAGAGCAAGTCAGATGATATGACAAAAGAAATCTCTTGACTCCTGCACTCAGTGCTCATGCTGTTAAGCTGCAAGGTTAGGCCAGAATCAAGTTCTTTTGTCTCTTTGCTATTAGAGTAGGCCAGGCAGCAAGAGTTCCCAGGCAGGAGCATCACAGCTTCTTCGCTCTTACTTGTGGAGAAAATCCTGTCTGTAGTACCCAAGATAGAACTCTGAGATCCACTTTTTTCATGCAAGGAAAAAAAAAGCAACCAAACCACTAACATCTAAGCTGGAAGAGGGAGGGAAGAGAGTGATACGTTGGTTATAGCCACACCTTCTCCTTCATACCCTTATTTTCAACCTCAGACATTGCTCTGCAGTCTTCTGCAGATAGCCCATCTCTTGCCTACAACTGTCAGGTGTGGAACGGGTTAGTCACCAACCCTAAGGGCAAAATCTTACTACTAGTTCTAATTATGTCAGAGCCCACCCATCCTTTTGCCAATAGTTTTTTTTAATGTTTGTCAGTCTTTGGATAGCTTATGAAGAGGTAACGTGCCTGCAGTTCACCTCATCTTCAAATGGAGTTGTGGCATTTCTGAAATCAGCCCCATCAGGAAGATTTCTTCAAACTAACATTTACCATTCCCAATCAGAATACGGCTGAAAAGGCTATCCAAGGTTGTAGAGAAGGTCAAGCTGTTGCTTTGGACTGAGGAAGGAATTTGATGGACCAATTTAACCGCCACAGCACATCAAAACCTGGTGGCTTCATTTAAAAAGTAATCAGTATTGTATTTCGCTTTAGACATCCGCGCATTAGTGTTCTGCAAATATGATTTCCTCTTTGTTTGCATTATTGATGCCATAAAATGTCAGACACATTAAAGAAAAAAAAAAAAAAAGAGGCCAACCTTTGGGGTTTGGAGTGATTCTGGCTGAATTGCAGTTGGGTAACTTTTCCTTTTATTTCCCATGATAGTGATGCACTCTTACTCATTCTGCTGTTGCTTCACAAAGAATTCTCTGTAAGTGTATTTATTTAGCCAATGATATTTCAAGAAATGCATAACCTTGAGATTTTTTTTTTTTTGCTTTCTGTGGAAATGTGTGTATGGAAGGGTGTGGGGAAGCGAGAGGGTGGAGCTTTTTACAAGGGCCCTCAGATGCCTGGCAGTAAGTTGGTTTTTCTGCAAAGTCCTGTGACACCCTTTTGCTCAAGTGGCTGGATTGACTTCATCTCAAGAACTGACTTCTGTGATCACAATTTGAGGCCTTCTGGTTTTGCTCTGCCCAGTATCTGAGTCATTTACTTTCACCATTCAGTAGCCATCTGCTGTCCACAATGGTGCCTAGATGTCTAGGCCACACAGATTACACAGTACTTGAGTCACAGGCATGTGACAGGAGTTTTAGCTCCTTCAAGTCCTTGACCAATGGCAAGATTGCTGATTTAGATTGGTTCCTCAAGTCCTCCTCACTTGAGGCTCCTTAACTACTGTTCCCAAGGCAAATACTATTATCTGCTAAGTGCTTTTTCTCCCAGACTATTAAAGAGCACAGGCTCTTGTAGCCATATGCCTTCTATGTCAACTGTCTATAACAAATGGTGATCTATTGTTCAATATTCCTGTGATCTTTTTGGAAAAATATCCTCTCTCTTAAAGTGAGGGGGGGAAAAAAAAACACCCTCCCTATTTTTACAGTAGTTTTTTGTTCCTCACCTTTTCAAAGAATTTTGACAGGCTAGGGGGAAAACTTGTCTGTCAGTCTGTCCTGTTAACTTGCTTCTGCTTTGATGCGCTCACTAGGGAGCTCAAATGTGTGGTTTGCATGGTTTCCCACCAGCTTACCTAGCATGAGAATTAAAGCATCTCTGTCTTGAAAGTAAAAGCAGAACGGGCTAGAATTCTCTCCCCTGTGCAGTGATTTTCATCTGATAAGAATTCTCTTGAGCTTTTCCTTACAGCGATGACAAGATTTGGGAGCAGTCTGAGAGGGATATAGTGAGGGAATTTAAGGAAGGGACTCAACTAAGAGCTGGTTGTCAAGGTTATCTGTTCCCTTCCTAAGCTCTTCCTTGCTTCATAGAGCAGGAAGCCCCCCAGCTTTTCATTAGCAGCTTCCCATCCGGCTTTCATGTTCATACTCCCCTTTTTATGGCCTTCAGATGACCTCCAAATCTTCTTATCTTTACAGATCTATCTCTGGGGTATTTAAACAGCCCAAAGAAGAGACAGTAAGGACTGAATGGGCATTTAATTCAGTGTCCTTCTACTCCTTTTTCAAAGGAGCAAAGGCAGTGAAAATGACAAAATTGGGAAAGTAGAAGTAGTAGAGTTTCTTTTCAAACTGAAATATTTAAGATGCCGTGCAGCAGTACCTATAAATATGCCTTGAAATGTTGAGTGAGCACAAGGAGTCTATTTGATTTTGTTTTTATGTCTGTAATTTCTCTCACCAAGAATGCAGCTGTTACTCAGCCCCCAGCAGGTTGCTCTGATTGCTGGAGAGATGGTGGGGATTGATTCTGGCTGGGATCTGTTTGAGTCTAGCCTCATTCTCATGTAGCTAGATTGAGACAATAGAAATAATCAGCAAGGGACTGAATTGTTGTTCCTGTGTAACTAAACCTTCTTGTGTAACGACAAGCTAAACTCTTAAGTGGTTTGAACACCCATAACTTTGTCTGAAGTCAGTGAAAGCTATGGATGCTGAAGATCACTGAGATGTTAAGAAGGAGAGAAGTAAAAAATTATAAAACAAAAATAAAATAAAGAAAAAAACAATCCACAACATTAAATATGAAAAGAGATTAGCTGGTTTATAATATGAAAGAATCCACTGTTGGAGAAGACTCAGAAAAGAATCAGAATCGTGTTAGCAAATAAAACTGGCCATCAAGACCTCTACCCCACACACCTCCCCTTGCTTTTAATTTCCTTTGTCTCTTTTTGTTGACATAGGACAAATCTTGCCTTTTAGCTTTCATGAAATCTTAAATTAACGTAAAAGTTAGGTTTGGGAGAGGAAGAGGGAGATCAAACCCTGCAGGATGATGTAACAGCTGAGTAGCCCAGCATCTTTGCAACAGCGCTTGTTGTGTTTACTTTTTTTTTTAACCCGTTTGAAGTTCAAGTATTGTTCTCAATGACGACAAACTACTTCAATCGTCAAGAGATAACAAAAACAACCGTGAGCAAGGGCTGGAATTCCACAGATCGACCAAGTGCCCGAGCCGTGTCCCTGCGGATCAGCACCGCGGACAGCGGCCCCTCCCGCCGTGCCTGCCTTGGAGGGAGCAGGTGGCCTCATGCCTTTCAGTCTTTCCTCCAATCCTTTTTTGCACAAGGAAAAGAAAAAATGGTCGGCTGATATCTGTTTTCAAGTGATGGAGGCAGGATAGCTTAAGACTTGAAACAATTAATCCAAAAAAACAGTAGTTCCCACAGAGTTAAACCCTCTAATCCATTTTTTTCCCCTGCATTATTTTTCCACCTGCAAAGCTGACGTTTCTTACTTGGAATGGGAAACGTTCTTACTTGCAGTCTATTGGGACAGCCTGGTGTATGGAGAGTGACTCTTCTGTTAGAAGTTCAGAAACTGAGCATTTGTCTTAGTGGCTGGATCATGTGATTTTTCTTTGCCTACCAGCTAAATTTACTGTTTGTAAAGTAACAGAAGACAAACCTATTGGAAATTTCAAAGCAAGAGGCATAAAAACAATACTGCGGACCCTGGAAATCATTTCAAGATCAATCTTTAAAAAAGTCACATTACTGTGTAATGGAGAACTGTTACAGAAGAATCAGACAAAGATGAAAAGCATACAAAAGAGCAAGCATCAACAGATAAAGGTCTGGATGGAAAAGTAATCATATCTCATGTATGAATAGAAGAGTGGTTCTTCAGCATTCAGATTTCTCAGCTGGCATTCTTGGGATTTCATCATCTCATTTGTTTTTTCCATTCCATATGACATAAAATTAGGCCTGAACATCTCCTGAACCTCATCATCTTCATGAGAATCTACTGTAAGGGGGCGTGAAAGGCCCTTTCTGAAATATGTAGAATGACAGAGGAGCAGACAAAAAGATGGGGTATTCCTCTTTCCCTAACATACACAGTTTCATCTGAATCCCTTCCTATTCATGCTCCCTTGCAGTGACTGGCAGTCACGACTATAGGACAGCTGGACTGATACTCAGTGACACTGAGGAATGGGAAGTGACTGGACCATAGGGCCTCAGAACCTGTGAGTAGCAATATTGAAAACAAGGAATTGTGGTCGTATTTCTGATGCTTATGGCCACCTAAGAGTCAGAGTGAACTTGCAGGAGTCTGCAAAGGTGATTTAATAAGGAGCTCAGAGAGCTAATGGTGACACGAGAAGCGAGCAAGGAAATCTGCTGAAACGTATGGAGAGGAAGGTAACTGTTCAGGGTTTGATTCTCAGTGAGAGGTCAGACATCATGAGCATAGTAAAAGGTGGATGTCAGCTAAGGTGTGGCAGAAGACAGCCCTGATCAGGGTGGCTGTGAGGAAGCAGTCACTACAGAGTGATGCATGTTTCCCTGAATGGATCCTGAAGACTTGGAGAAACCTTGCTGGGCTTCTCTCAGGCCCATCTTCTCTGCAAGTACTATCATTTTTGCTGCGTTTATTCTTCTGACAGCTCTGCTTTCAGCATAAACAGGCTCTCTTGTCTTACCCCTCTCACTCCCCCTGTTCAGCCCCCACAAGCTGCCAACTCCCTGTGTGAAAGCAAATTGCCTTTTTCTCTCTTTTTGCTTTCTTTCTTTTTTTTTTTTTTTTAAACAAAAGTGTCCTTTAAATTTTCAGCTAAACGAGGAGGCAATTTCTTGCATGAGAGCTTTGTATAGATAGGCTTATAGCAGAACAAAAATAAATAAATACACTAAATGACCTCTCCCATGCACCCCCCCCCCCCCCCCCCGTTCCCCTTGTATTTAAAGAGTGCTACTTTACATGTTATTTCAGTAGAAATTAAGGAGTTTTGTACAGGCAAACAGACCTTGATTTAGCCTTCAGCAAGCACTGCAGCTCCATCCATCCCTTCCTTGTTGGGGAGTAAGGCAGAGATTCCCCAGGTGAAGGTTAAGGATGCAAACAACATTCTTGGGCAGAGACCATGGGGTCTTCAAGCCATGTCCTGAAATAGATTTTAGGGGGCTGCAGTGTGCCTCCTGTGATTTATGTGACAACCGTGTTTGATGCAACACTGTCCATCAGTGGTTTGTGAGTCTGTGTGATGACTGAGGCAAAGAAACCGCTGTGGTTTCCCATGCTGCCACTCTTGTCACAAGGAGAATAACCATCCTCCAGAAAATGACATCCAGGGAGCTGCTCCCACACTCAGCTGAACACTTCAGCCTTGCAGGCAGGTTGCCCCCAGGGAGAGTTGACAGTTCACTGTGTCAGGAGAGGTGGTTATGAGGTGGATGGAGCTAGATCTCAGAGGGAAGACTTTTCGATAGAGATTTTGTTGTTACTATTGTCTAAACCAGCTTATTTTAATCTCTATTAATATTACTGAAAGTCTGCATGAGTAGAAAGCAAATCCTCTGGTGATGCTTGCTGAATTGATTTTTTTTTTTTTTTTTTTTTAACCCTATGCACTAAACCCTGTGTTTGTGTAGTTTGGGGTTTCCTTTGCACCTTTTGAATGTAACTTGCCATTTTGAAACTGAATTTTTGGTTCTCAACCTTTACTGCTCTGCTGTCTCCCCCTTTTCCAAGCCAAAACTTTCCCTTCTCCCCAGCTGGGAGCAATTCAGGATACCCCTCTAGGGATGGCCCAGCAAGAGCACCGAGGCTGTGATCTCTGCCTGCCCATCCCACCTCTGCTCAGAGGGTGATGTAGCCTGACCTGGGCATCGGCCAAAGTGAGGTTTCTGCTTCTCTTCTACCTACCACGTAGTACACGTTGAGCACACTGCCACCATGGAAGGGGACGACTGATAAACACTAGTCAGACTTACAAAAAGACTCTTCAAATTAAAGATTTGCAATGAGGTCAAGGGACCTTTTAAAGTGCTGAGGTATTTACCCTCTCCCTGACCTTCCCTTCCTTCCTGCCCTTTGTTGTTCCTAACCCTCTTCCCCAGCCTTGAAACGAAACAGAAAATTATTTTTTTAAAACTGTGTTAATATTTTATGTTTAGTATAAATGATGATTTAATGGCACCACCAAAGGTCATTTATTTTCATCTCTATGTTACCACCCTAGCTCCCGAGGCCATGTGCCCTCTTCTCCCCCTGGTTCCACTGCCCTCCCTGCCATTCACCTTGAGCATCCCCCAACCCTCACCACACCACAGCGTATCACACCCGGAGATGTGCTTCAGGTTCAGCCAATGACCACTGAAGAACAAGATATCCAATCAAAACCTCCACACCTGACCATCACAAACTGGAACCATTTCCACCTTTACAATAGTCAGCTGCTGCTAATGAAAAGCAGACTCATCTCTTGAATTATGTAAGGTTTTTTTTTTTTTTTTTAAAGCCTTTTATACCTATTTACATGTGCGCGTGCGTGCACTGTGTATACACAGGGGTAACTGTGCATACAGATGCACAAGAATCTCTCTCTCTCAAATATGAATATATTGTATGTTAGAACTGTAAATATTTCCCGGTCATGTGTCTATGTCTTCTTCAAAGTATCATATCCTCAGTGTTACGTTAACAACTCCACTTACTGATCAATGAAACCGTGTGCAGACCTGTACCCTCCTGACATAGTTTATGTAGCTCTCTCTTCTCAAATAAAGTACAAAACTACTCCTACCTGGTCCTCCTTTGTCTTCTATGCTGAGAATATTACTTTAGTTTATAGATATATATACTGAAACGTTTCCCAATGGGACAGGAACATCAAGACAATGCTTCAGGCCTGGTCAATAAGTGTAACAGGTAAAACAAAATATAGAAACTATTGATGAAATGTTGTCTCAACTGCTGTAAATGAGGGTCCCACTACTGACCCAATTCATTCTTGCTCCCAGGTTCAGCCTTCACCAACCACAGCTCACTTCCTCCCTTTGGAGATGACTGAGTTCCCGATGCTCCTCCCCTGGTGACGGGTCTCCACATCACTTCATCAAGCAGTTCCTCAGGGTGCAGGAATCTCTCCCTGACTTAAAAAGGATTTGGTAACTGCCCTGTTATGTTTATGTTGTTGTTGTTGCCAGGAAAGCTCAGCACCTGAAATTAACACCCCCACATGCATCTTGGGGCTAGGAACAAGATTAAAGAACACAACAAAATCCACCATTATCACCTTGACTTTTGACACTGGTTTCACAGGAAATCACCAAGACCAGAGGATTTTTACCACCGCAAGTTGAAAAGTGCCTCTGTGCAGATACACTTACTGGGCAAAGCCATAAAGGTGATTTGTGAAGTAACATTTAATTTACTGCAAACGACACCACACTCTAGCTGCCAAGAATTTGACTGACAATTTCTATTTATTTATATCCTGCTATACAATATCCGCATTAATGTTGTAAATTTTTCTGATTGGAATTTTACAGTGTCTGCCTGGATATTTATTGATCATAAAATAATCTGCACAACCTGTTATAGTCAAGGCGGGGAGAATGGATGCCAGAGAAACCATCTGACAGTATTTGGATACCTGTGTCCAGGTAACAGAAGACCCTCTGATGATGCCATTTTATGGTGTTATGTATTAATCAAGAATCAGCCTTCTGAACTGCTTTTCTGTCCTATCCCTAAAGCCTCTTCTGAAATGTTTTCAGAGCCTGGTGTTGGTTTTCTACCAGCAACTCCATATGGGCCCTGCAACTTGCCTCATTTGCAGCTCCTTGCTATCGAGAAATCCCACCTTCACACTGAAATCTGGTGTTTTCTCAACTGTTCACTAAGACAGCTTATGAGGGAAGGATTTGGCTCTTTCAACAGCAGTGAGACCACCCTATATCTTTCATTTTTGGCAGGAAAAGACAGAAGCAGAAAATTTCTGCCCTCAAGGGAAAAATTATGAAACTTGGTCCCACCTGGGAGTTCCCTTATCGCCTTGTAAACAGCCTTCTATTATTTCATTCACAGTTGCAGCTTTTCAGCATCTTCAGTGGATTCTGCTTCCTGAGTTTGGGCTTTTTTTGGTGGTGCTGTTTTTTGCTCAAAGAGACCTTTGCTCCCCTGCTGAAATCAGAGTCACGTGTGCATCCACTGCAGGGAAGCAAACAAGTGTGCCTGCTTTGCTGCGCACTCTTGGTCACAGCTAAGCCCATCTTCCATACAGCACCAACACAGAATCAGTAAGGTTGGTAAAAAACATGAAGATCATCAGCTCTAACCATCAACCTGTCACCGCCATGCCCACCCTGACCGTGTCCCACAGGGTCACATCTCCACGATTCCTGAGCACCTCCTGGGTCAGTGATTCCACCAGTACTCCCTGTTCATCCCCTCTCTATACAAGACAACACACCAGCACCCCAAATCTTTCTTTCCTTCAACTTCTGTCATCTCCCTGCGCACAATCTGAGCAAATACCCATGGCAGTCATGTCAAGCCATGCAGGCATGCACATATACACGCACTCCTACTACTCCTAACAACAATAGCCCCAGCTCAGGGCACACACAGCTTCTCATCCACTCTCCTGCTGGCCCTAGGCAACTTTCCTTTGAGCTCACACATCTTCCCCCCCTTGCAAACATATGCATCTCCTGCCCAATCCATCACACAGGTACCTTCTCAGCAGCATCCTCCCAGTGCTACACTTGCACAAACCCAGAACACGTACACCCTGCTACTCCTGTCTACAACTCCTCTGCCTTCTCCTACTCTCATTCATTAAGAGCCTAGATTTAGCTTGCTCTTCTCCCCATGAATGCTGCACAAGCTATTTATTCCTGCTGCTTTCCAAGACCCACAACCTCACTCCTCATTAAACAGCTTTCTCTTCTCTACATCAGCATAACAAACCAGAGGCTGACAGTTTGCATTTTAACCTCATTAGCTGTGGCCAGGCAGCTTGATGGGCAGAGTTCTCTTTTATTATTGATTTAAGGCATTTATGCAATAGAGACCCTTTGAAATTCATTACAAATACAATACAGAAGAAAACAAAAAAAAAAAAAACCCTCTTCTATGTGACTAAGTTCCCTAGGAATGTCTCCCATAATCTTCCCTCTCCCAGTGCTTGTTACAGGTCCCTGCTCTTTGTCTCTGCTTATCCAGGATGAGGCAGTTACATGAGCGTGCAGCAGCTGGTGGAGCATCTAATGGGGATGGGAATAACACCACACCAAAACAAAACAGCAGCTGAGACTGCCTACAACTGGGCTGTCACTGCAGCACATGCCTTGGATCTGACAGCATCCCCTGTGGGCAGGGAGGCAAAGGGAGGACGGGCTCCGCTCAGGGCTCTCTGCACTTCATTCCTGTCACAGCCCCCATCAACGGGCTCAGGCGCACACAGTAACCTTTTCAAGCTTCATAAAACCCTTCACAGATTACCCTTTAGAAAGCAAGAGAGGGAAGCAGACCCCTCTGTCCCCTCCGGGCCAATGGAAGAGAGAGGTCCCAGCCTTCCCCCAGGTTGCAGAGCTCCAGACAAAAGGTTAACGGCACGATGTAATCGTAAGGTACAAGCACAGGGCAGGAGCAGGGGAAATTATTTCCTGCTGAATCGTGGCTGCCGTTATTCCCAGAGAAAAGCAGCAGGTATTCAGGAGCTTCTCATTAGCCAGCATGATTTCCATTAGGCTGTCTATTAACATTTTGTGGCCGTAATAAACACCTACATAATTAACACAAAAAAATGAGCTCTCTCTAGGCTAAGAGAGGAGGTTAGAACAAGTCGGGAATAGCACAGGCAGGCTGGTTCCTGCCTGGAAATTTCTGCCAGCAAAGGAACTGCTCCTTCCACCCTCTCAGGACAAATTCCCTTGCGAAGAGTCAGGATTTGGTGTTCCAGTCCTCCTGGCTCAGTCTACACCTACGTCTAGAATGCAGCCAGGAAGAATTCTCACAGAGCAGAGTAGAATTTATCCTGCAGATCCCACAGGGGAAATTTGGGGCAGGCCAGTATTCCCTAGACCCCTGCCACAGCAGCATCTTCCTCCTAAAAACTGATGGGGCAAGAAATACCTTGGGAACACGCATGTGATCCCAGCTAGCAGACACGTCTCATGAGCTCATAAAAGGTCCCCACGGAAAGAAGATGGGCTTATTACAACTTGAGCATGTTTATGACTATGAAGTAATCCAACAGTTCAGGGCTGCAGTGAATTAATGGGAACACTGCAAGAGAGAGGAAAAACCAGACCTTCCCCATGCCTCCAGCACCAGCTTTCTGTGCCTCCTCCATCCTGCTCTGTGCCTTAACAGCATCACTGAATACTGTAACTCACCAGGGAAGCTTACAGGTTGCTATGACTCCCTCCCAGCCCTTGCCCTCCTCCCCAGCTAATTGCCTATGGTGCCATGGGTAATCCCATGCACAGGAGGTTAAGGACGTGTCACTCTGACAGGGCTGCCTGTCCCCTACCTCTGGCTTCAGGTTTCTGGTACTAAGAATACGTGCGCCCTTTATCATGGCTTTGAAATAGAGAGAGACACTTTGGAATTCAATTAGTCAAACAGTTGCCACAGCAACAAAAACATATAAACTTAAATGATTTATACTCGCAGACACCACTTCAAATAGGAATAAATTTAATACAGCAGCTGGGAATGAAATGCATTGTACAATAAGAAAATTGTATTTTTTCTCTCCCCGATGATAGGCCTCAAGGTCTTAATGCAATATAGATGAAAAAAGATATTTGGGCAGGAGGAAGCAGAACACATCGCGCGGTATGTACAATGCCTGCTCGGAGAGTACAACACATAATGAGCACGTACATCTAATCACAGAGCTCCAATTCTGTTTGCAGACAGCCACAGATCAAAGATTGCAGCTAGCAAATTGACTGCTTGGTTTCACTTTCTTTCTTTGACTCCCTTCCATCTCACAAAACCTTTCCTGTCAACCCCCGCCCAGGAGGGAAACAAATCTAACCTTATTCCAGCAGCTTCTCTACCCATTATAGAGCCAAGTCCCAGCCTGGTAAAGCAAGATTTGTGCATGCATTTATTTTCAAGCAGAAATGCTTTAGTTCAAACATAGTTCTAGGATTCAAAGTAGAAATTAACTCCAAGAAACATGCATGAAAATATTTCCTCTGCAGGAAAATTGCCAAAGCTTGCAAAACAGACCTAGAATAGTCTATCCAAGTGATAGTCACCTCCACTAGTTTCGCCCATTAAAGGTTGGACTTGTGGTGAAAGCCACCTTTCATGGAGCTCTCCTCTGACTCCAAGATTCTCTGGACAGAACTACAGGTTGGACTCCACAGAAAATAATGCACGTACAGACCCCTGGTATTAGCACAACATCAGTGCATCCCAAATCCAGAACATTCAGATATGTTTTCTTCCCATCTAGAAAAGGTTTGCCTCACGGGAAAAAGAAGTAAACGTCCATGGAGACAGGGACTTCTCTTATGGCTAGTTTCCAGCAAACACTGGGGCAGAAAATACCTCCTCCTTAGAACAGCTGGCTTAGGACAGCATTGTGGAAGGTTGCGTGCTTGTAGTTCATCTACCTCTACTGAAGGACCAAAGCCTGCTGCTGTCTGATCTTGGCAGTACCTGGATCATACACAGTGAGCATCAAAAGCAAAATGAAGTGGCTCCAACCACTGCCCTTTTACCACTGACCATCACCTACAAGCAAAAGTTACCATTTTCCTAGGAGGCATTTCAAAAGCCATCACCTGCACCCAACAAAGCCAGATCAGCATCAACACACACTACCTTCAATGGGAAAGAGATTTTATTCTAACTACAAACACAAAGGCTGCAGTTATAACAAAAGTTTACGGTCAGGAAAAAAAAAAAAAACCACACACACACCAAAAATAACACCCAACACAGTGAGGTTTTATACATGCTTTAGGTAGGAGGTCAAGAGTACTGCTCATCATCAGAGCTGGCAGGTGGGGTAGAGAGTTCATGATGCTTTGGGCACAGATCAAGATCAACACCTGCAACTCTTTGGCAGCTTTGGAAAGGAAAGCACGCAGATGCAGAACAACAGCTAAACAAAGCTAATAATGAAATCATATTTATGTAGACAGGAAGGAAGCTCAATTGCCAGGAGAGTACTAAAGTCTACAAGTGTAAATACATACCAAATAAGTCAGCTTGATGAGATGCCAAGTTTGTTCAGCAGAGTGTGGCACTTTACTGCTGAAGTGCTCCTGTAGCAGGGAAACCAGGAAAATGTCAAAAAGGTCAATGGGTGAACTGTGTAGCTCCATTAGGAAACTATGAAAACAAGCTTGTATCAATAGGGTTTAGCACTATCTTGCTCACTCTCAAAGCGCCCATTGGCCCTGCCATACTGAAGCACAAACATCTTCCTCCAGAGCTCTGTATGTTGTTGATCTACAGCTCGCTACTCTCTTCATATGGCAAAATAGAAAAACAGACTATTTATAAACAAAGGAGCTGATGTACTGAGCTTAACAGCTTGAAAGCTCCAGATTTCGAGCAAAAACTCACAGAAACAAATTCTGTCATCTGGCAACACCAAGATCATTGGGGATGTAGATGTACAAAGACGATCCCTGAGAATGCTCGAAGGGTTGGAGCACCTCTCCTCCAAATAGCAACTGAGAAATCTGAGATTGTTCAGTCTGGAGAAGAGAAGGCCCCAGCTCTGCAAGTATTCAAGGTAAGGTTGGATGGGGTTCTGGCAACCCAGTCATTAGATTATGAAGCTGTTTATGCCCATGGCAGGGGGCTGGAACTCAATTTTTAAGGTCCCTTCCAACTCAAACTATCTGACGATTCTACACAGTGGTGAAGTGACTGCGAGAAGATTTGTAAGACTTACATGGCCAATATTTAACTACGAAGCATAAAATAAATTAGTAGTTTTACAGTATCTGGGCCTCCTCTCTCAAACTAGACCATCCACAGACTCTGTATCAAGGTAAAAAAAGGAAAGCTACCCAACAATAATAATCAGCACAATGCATCTCTGGAGACGTTTAGAGCCATCACAATATTTAGACCATGAATCAACCTTCCACAAAGATCAAAGAAGATTCTGAATAGCTAAAGGATGGAGGCAGAAGAGAAAAATAACATTCAACTTGTGAAAGCAAAAATCTTGACTCAGCTGGGAAGCCCCCTTCATCTCCCTTTCCCTAGGAAGGTAACATCTGTTCTACAACTTCCCCGCTCCATCTCTCTTCAATATGATAGCATGGAGAACAGCAAGCTGGCATGTCCAACACCACTCCACAGCTTCTGGATTAGAGGATGAAGCAGTTCAGCAGCCAGCTCCCCAAGCCACAAACTACATTCATCATCATCTTTTACAGGCCTATACACAGCTGGCTCTCCTGATGATAATGTGTTCTACAGTTTCCCTTGCTGGCGTGGCTTATGTTAATACTCCATTAACATTGCTAATCAGAGACAGACTTCTGGCAGCATCTCCAGGGGATGAGCAAATGTTGTCCTATGCCTTTTACTTTAGATCAGACTTTCAGATGAAATCCATTCCCAACATCTCTGATTTCAGCAATTAAATGAAGTTGCCACATCTGGGAGCTGTTCAATGCTGGATGCGTGTGCTTCTTACTGCTCCAGAATAAGCCCTTTTAAACCCCTTTCATGCCAATCCTTAGAAATATGACATTTGGAACTTCAATTCACATGGGAAATCAAAGGCTGCTAGAAAGACAAGATGAAATCAAATCAAAGATAAAAGGTACAGAAAGTCCTGAAGGTCTAAAAGTGCAGGTGGCTTCGTCCCAAGAGATAAAAACCTTCATATGGTAAACCTTAGTCACAAGCGATGAAAGCCAAGACATGTGATGCAAGTTGCCCATAGAGCCCCAAGCAGGTGCACAGTGTGGCTACTGTATGTCTAATGCCCCTGAAGTCCTGCCTTCAGGAGCAGCTTCCCAAAGGAGCTGATTTTGGAGCCTTGAAGATATCTTTGTCCTTCCTTTCTCCGGCACGTGCCCAGTTCTCCTTATCCCACTCTGAAAACTAAGTCTCAGTTTGATTTAAGGTCTTAATGACTTCATGTAGTGCCAAGGGAGGTTCAGATTGGATATTAGGAATAATTTCTTCTCAGGAGTGGTGAGGCACTGGCACAGGCTACCCAGGGAGATGGTGAAATCTCTGTCCCTGAGGGTGTTCAATCAAAGGGTAAATGTATTAATTGGGGTCATATTTTATTTGGTGGGTGGACAGTTGGACTAGATGATCTTGGAGGTCTTTTCCAATCTTAACAACCCTATGATCTATTCCTTCTTATGTTCTGGGAGCTGATCTTCAGTAGTTCCAGGCACCTCAATATGTTATGGTATCAAGAAACTGCCTGAAAGTTCTAGCTGCATAGATTAAGAACAAGGCAAACTCCTTCATCAAGACAATTTTCAAGGTATCTCAGATTTCAGGTGGTCTGTGATTCTCTGTAAGATTCAGAGTGTAAAATTAATGTTTGTTAAATAGAGCAGGCAAAAGCAAAAGCCCACACAGTGGAAATATAGTTATTTCCAAAGAAAATATCATAAATGAGGCAGAATGAAACACAAACATTGGAAAGGAGACATGCACCTCCCCAGCTCCCTCAGCAACACGCAACAGATGAGCAGAGAACGGTGCAGCTGAAGCAGCGCAGTGAGTCTGATCAGCAAATCCATGCTCTCATTCAAACAGATGCATAAACCCATCTCCCAGCCAAAATTAGGGTATGCTTCCTCCCTGCTTTTTGCCTCCCTCTCCCCCTTGCAGAATTCCTCCACCTCTTGACTTCTTGTCTTAAACGGATCTTCCATCTCAGGAAGTGAGTTCTCATAAAGGAAGAACAGCTTGGTTTTAACAAGCAGCTGCAGACCAGTTACAGCTCACAGCAAAGCCAACACTTGTCTTTCCCCCAAAAAAGCCAACATAATTAACAGCAAAGAAGGAGAACTCGCAAACAAACAATCTTCATCAGTATCTAAATGATTAAGTGGTATATGACTCATACCCATTTGGAAAGGTTTCTCCAGAGCTCTCGAGGCTTCACCAGAACCCATTCAGATGCACAGATCAGATATGCAGTAGCTGCAGGGCTTATTTCAAACACTTCAGGAGCGTGGTTTCTGTGCTCACTTCTTTTAAAGGTCTGAATTCCCATTTCAGCCAAGGATGTTCACCAAAGACAATGAAAACTGTCCCTATGAAGAAGGTCTATAGCACACTGATACAACCTTCAGTCATGGCTCGGAAGTGATTTCTAACACGGCCACGATTCAATGCAGTAATGTGCTTTGGAGCCATTAATTAACTCACTGCTCTCTGAGGAAATTCTCATTCCCTCCATCTTTCACGTCTACCTAGAAGGCCTGCACACCCACAGAAAGCGTGTGTGGAGGTGTGAGGTTTCTGTGTGATGGAGCTGAGCAGACCGTGGGCAGGTGCTAGGAAAACTTCCTTGCACGGCACTTCAGAGCAGCTCCAACACCTCCCGCAGCACCAGCCCCAGTTCTTAGCTCAGCTCCCTGTGCCCAAAACGACTGCTACCACAGCATCCCCAACCCCAGGTCCACGGGTTGTTCTTTCCACTTTCAGCAGGAAAGGCCAATAAAGAGAAGATGCAAAATGAGTAGTGAAAAATTGCACCCGTTCTTCCTCTACATGTCCTTTCTCTCCCTCTTATTTACACATTATTCAAATGCGTTCACCAGATCATTTACAATTTTGTTACACGTCTTTCTATATGCAGTGACACAGCATGAGTGAACAGCTAGTTCATAGATACTGCAGCTCTCTTCCCTGGCTGGAGGAGGGTTAACTGCCTCAAGCAAGAATTGAGACCCAAAATCTAGCGATGATGCATGCAACCTCTCCTCTACTACTCTGCAATATTAACTATTCTGCAATTCACTTCTGTTTTGTTTCAGCAGCTTCCCTCCTTGAATCATCAGAGAGCAAAATTGCTTCAAAATAATACCCAGCTATGTGGAAGGCTATTTGGAGAGGGAAAGAGCAGAGTTTTACTCTAGATTTACATAGTGCCTAACTCACACATTCTGCTCACAGAGTAAAGTCTACTAATGCATTTTTTTCCCCCTAGAGCCTGCACCCCAGGAGCCCACCCTTTGCTTTCCATCATTATGGACAGAACACCATCCCTTACACACAGATATCACTACTGCAAAGGCTTTCAGCTCAAGAGGGGATTTTTTTCCCCAGATCAGAACAGCAATGAATGGATTTTAGGTAAACTCAGGCCCCACACATCCATCTAATATCACAGGTTAGTACTTCTGAAACCCATAATAGAGTGGTCCTGTCACAGCATATAACATCTCTGGGTTTGCTTAACATCACTGCACGCTCCATCCAGTGGAGAGGGAATAAATTTGTGGGGTTTCCACTGCACTCGTCTGTTTCACACAAACAAATGAATCCTAAAGTACAGATTAATATTTAAACAATCAAGACTACAAATACCTTCCAACCTGCCCAGACAAGAAAGTTCTTGTATGGAAAAATAGAGCGGGAAAAGTGCACAGAGGAAAAAAAAAAAAAAGTCTCTGTAAATGGGAATTTACTTTTCATTTCCGTTCCCTTTGATATAACCAGGATTAACTGCATTTCATCTCCTTCTAAAGGACATGTTGGGTCCCCAGCTGTTTTTCCACAGTCAGTCCCTGGAGAACAAAGATTAGGAAGTTAAATGAGTTTGGGAATCTCATCCTCGCTTTTAATTAATTTGAAACAAATACACACTGATGACAGCACCAAAGCAAGACCGACAAAACTTTCCCCATCTGCATATGGAGCTGAGCACCAAAGAACCTGGGATCTTACCAACTGCTTTAACCCTTATTTGCTGCAACTACAGCCCCAAAGTTGGGGTGGAATAAGCACTGAAAGCTTTAGCAGTTGTCACCCCCATACATCCCATGGAGACATCCTCTGCTTCAAGCACAGAAGGGATCCAGCCCTGCAGTCCCCTATCCAGTGATTCTCGAAGTTCCTGGAAGAAGAACAATTCTCAGAAATGAATCACAGAGCTGCTCAGACTCTGAGGAGCTCAACTGTTGTGTCCCCTGCTTGAAGCCATACTTCCAGCTCTTGCACTTTGTGTTATGTGAGTTCTAACACTACAAGCATACTTTGAGTTCCTCATATGGAAAAAAAAATAATTAGGAAAACCAGCCTGGTAATCCTATTTTCTTAACCAGTAGCAGCACTGGTGGTGTCATAGAAGCTTACTGGTTTGTTGACTTTTAAAAGCAGAGTAGGGTCAGATTGAAGTGATAAGACAAGCATTCCGTTGTTCTGGTGCTGATGAAGTGAAGTATGGCAGGAATACGAGCATTAGGCCAGGGATACTGAAAACCTATCTGGAAGTGGAGGTTAAATCTGAAAACAGCCAATTCTAATTCTGGCAGAGAGTTCACAAGTGTTAGGGAAGCCATTCTGCAGGGACTACAGCCCTGGCTGTCAGAAGTAATAAAAGTTCAACTCAAACAGCAATTCAGAGATGGCTGAGGGAGAGGACAGGTAGGAAAACGGACTGGATTTACTGATCTGACAACAAGATTCACTTATACTCAGCCCTAGTAAATAGAAAATGGAGTGGGGAGCCATATTCGTGCGGGAAATTATGACAAAAGAAGAGGATAATGTGGGAGAGAGAATTCATACCCATCAATCCACGCTGAAGATCTTCAAGAGAGATCCTAAGCACACCACAGGGGAAGGAATTAGCTTAAGCACCACAAGTGCCACTGGGGGATGATTCAATGGGTACCTTTCATCCATCACAGCTTTGTTCTGCCTCTCTCATTCCTGTTTTGTCAAAACAAGGTTGAGCACAATGACATGGGCTACAGAGGTAATGACAGTAGATGGGAAAGAACCACTCATGCAAGTGACCTTTGATACCCAGCAACGCAAAAACCCACATCTGGTTATGCTGCTGAGAAGCCAGGTACTTTGCTTACTGTCTGTACACACACACAAGAAAAAAATTCACACCTAGAGGAAGATTTTGTTCAACTGGGACCTAAGGCACTAGCAGCAGCATAGCTACAACATGATTTTGTTTGTGCAGCTAACCAACCCACAGTCTGAGGTTAATTTTAGAGGGCCTTCACAGATACAGAAAGAGATTGCTTCACTTAAATTAAGCAAAGCTTCCTATAGCTGCTGCTGTGCAGCCAGTTCCCCTCTGTAATTGAGCACCAGCATATTTACATGGGAGCTTCTGTGGTTGGGTGCAAGCCATTTTCAAGATATTTTTACTGCTTGCAAGGGAATCTATGAAAAAGGATAAGGCTGGATGTCTTGAAATGCAAAGTACTGAGCTGGATTTTAACCACAGCAGAATAGCAAATGGGTTATACTTGGCTTTATTATTTTTTTCATACTATTCAGCTGGTAGCAATAAACCAGTGCTAGGCTTACTCCTTTACAGAGCCAAGTTCTTTATCTTGAAAGAACAGTAGTGAAAAAAAGGCCTGTAAAAGGATGAGGCAGACTTCTCAAAAGTTGCTCTCGGTCTGCCTTCAAACTGAGCACAGAGATGTCACTCCTCTGCTTCCAGCCCTTGCAGAGACAGTTCTCCCAGGTTCCACAGTGCAGGTGAGGTTAAAAAAGCCACAGTTCAGCCTTGTCTCTGGCTAGTGAGAAAAGTCTGAACGTGTCACGCACAGGGCAGGAGTACAACTTGAGCTGCTCCTCAAGGCAGAGCCCAGCAGAAAAGTGCAGAGAAAAGCCCTTCCAGGCAGCAGCAGTACACAGTTTTGCTCATGCTTTGCACTGATGCCTGCCGAAGAGCACGTTAGCAGCACCAGTATCTGGAAGGATGATGTTCACCCAGAGGCTCCTAATCTTAGCATCCACTTAAGGCAGAGAAGAGACAGTCCTCAACAGCAATGAATAGAAAAGGCTTCTTAAGTAAGACTGATGGGCACAGACAGATCTCCTGGCGCTCTGCTTCGCCAGCTCCCAGATCTGTATCAGCATCACATACGTTATATGGTCCTCTTTCTGGCTAGGGGCAAAGTCATGGTTCACTGTTTTAATTAGTGTACTCTAGGCCATCTCGGCCATAAAGGCTCACAGAGAGAAAGATAAATGCTATGCAGAAATCATGTTAATTTATAAAATATTCAATTAAGGAAAACAAACAACATAAACTAAGATCATCAGAGCTAGAAGACGGCAAAGCCATCCTGCTGGGAGTCAGCTGCCTCTGGCCTTGGGCAGGAGTGAACACATTCCTTCTCTGCACTTCTTGCACCAGAAAAGCTCAAGGAGAACAGGGCCGTCTGAAAGTGAAGCTACAGAGCAGGTCCTACTGCAGCACCACCCAGGCCTCTTCACACCCTCAGGAGCAAGATCACTTGCCTTCATCTCAAGTGTTTTTCCAAAGCAAAGAGAGGCAAAGTCCATCCCAAGTTAATTGATACACAGAGGAAAGACATTTCTTCAAATCCTAGGCCCACCACATGCAGCTCAGGTAAATGTCAACTGCTGAGGTCTAAAGCTTTATTCCAGAAGTTTCTCCTGCACCTCCTCCCAAACAAGATGGGACTCTTGAGCCCTACCAAGGAAGGACTGTTCATGGCAGGGGAGCTGGACTTGATGAGCTTTAAAGGTCCCTTCCAACACAAATGATTCTACAATTCCATGGTTCTAAATGGAAGAGAGGATGCTGAGAACAAGAGCAGGAGCACGTTCTGCCCCCAAGGCCAGGCATGCAGCTGTAGAAACAGCAGCTACATTTGGGGCTGGATGTCACAAAGGAAATGAGGAGTGAAGAAAACCACCACGCTTAGGGATGGGAAGGTCCATTTGCTCTCTCCTAGCCCACCAGCGACAGATCACTGCCCTACGCTTCGTCCTCTGTTTAATGACCCAAGCAACCACACCTTCTGGTTACTCTCTCCCAGAGCGACTCTACAGCTCCAGGAAACTCCACGGAAAGAAATCTTGTGGTTGCCCCAGTTAACTAAATGGGGTGGAAAGCAAGGATGAGGGCAAATATCACCTTTTGCCTGTTCTATACCTCTGGAGTATACGGGACAGGCTCAGCCCTCCCACCAACAGTACTCCAGGAAATCCTTTTTGCCAATGTAAATCCCAACGGAGAGCTCAGCATCGGTGCTGTGAGGACAGTCCTTCCATGCCAGGCTGTGAAATCAGAGTCTGCCCGAAGCACGGGAAGGTACAAGGCAGCAAGCAGAGAGCTGTCTGGGCTGCTGGCCCTTGGCTTTCCTCCTACACTTCTTAGCAGCATTTTTCCTGCAGGCCCAGTGCTGCTTTCAGAGAGGGGAAGAAAGCAGTGACCCTGTGAGTATTACAGAGCGCTAAGCTTCCCTTTGGGGAACAGAGAGACAGACTGCTCTGGCCTCAGTAAGTTGTATGTGTTGCTATCTGAGATTCTCATTACCTCCAGTGGAAGCTGTGATTTGTTTCTCAGTTCTCATTTCTCTTTGCGCACAGTTGCCTCTCTTTTAAAGGCAGCTTTTCCTAGGAGCTCTGGCCTCAAAGGTTCCTTTTTTTTTTCCTTTTTTTCCTCTTGTGTGAATTACAGATGTCACAAACACCTCTGACATGATGCATGGTTGCTCATTCAAATGCAGACTAGCTGAGGGGGAAAACAAGTCTTTAGATCTATAGCATCCCCTGGGGATATCAGCTTAGGACACACATGCGTGCCAGTGATAAGCCAAACTAGACACTGGATGTCACCAGCACTCCACTGGAAACACTGAGGAGGGAGCAGGTATCTGGCAGTAAAAACATCCACTCTTAAAGCAAAAAGTCTGGATAGCTAAAGGAAGAAGAGTTGGCAAGGCACGAATTAGTGAGGATCATCTAACACATCCGAGGAGCCAGAATAAATCCAGCAAAGGAGATCCAACTGAGGAGGTGAAGGAAAGGGTGAAAGAAAATGGCTATTGGAGGGAAGAGCAAGACCAAGGAAGGTGTGTCAATCTCCAAGATATTCAAGAGATGACAAGCCTTAAAAAGTGGCAAAGAAAACTGATGGTGGGTTGGAGAATTTCACTCTTTTCCCATCAGATCCTGGGTCAGCATGTCTGGTGCTTTCAGGAAGAGTCCAACCTCACAAACGCATAATATGGCTGCTTCCCGCAGAAGTGTCTGGATTACGATGTGTGCAGCAGCTTGGGCAGACACGATCCATGCTGGTCTGCCACACTGATAATACACAAGCATAGATCTCCTCAAAGCTCTACAGAACCACAGGCAGAATCCTCTGATTGCTGGAAGACTTAACGTCTCAAATCCTTACATTGAGGGATTCTCACCTGTACACGTGCATCCCCTCTGGATGGAAAGAAACAGCTCCACTGCCTAACACAGACTTAGCCAAAAACCAACCAGAACAGAGCTCCTTGAGAGTGCATAGAGCTTTGGCAGCAAAAGGTGAGATACGCATACACATCTCCCTTCCTGCTTCCCACCTGGCTACATTAATGATGCAGTGTCTCCAGTTACTTTGTTTGGTCATCCCATTTAAGCACTCCCCTGTTAAATATCTGGCTCTGCTGGAGTTCTGAGGAAGGCATGCACAAGAACTGCCTGCCACAGTAAAGGAAAGCACGAGCTGACCTTCGGAATACAGAGACATCAAATTAAATTATAACACTGTTGATAACCACCAGACCAGGGATTAAACTGATTGGGGCCCTGCCAGTGCAGATTTAGCTTTCATTAAGTTCTGCCCACAAATCAGGCCTGCCCATACCCTTACTCTCAAAGTTACCACGTGCATAAATGCACAGAGGGAGAGCAAAAACCAAAGCACTTTACTATTTAAAATTCTAATCCTTTCAAGGTCTGGAAATACCTGGGGTCCTGCTACCGCACCGTCTATACAACATCTGCCGTTAGAAGTGAAAAGCTGAAAGCAAATCATTTACATGAGGGTTTAAGTGGGATGCAGAGAAACTACAAGAGCAAGGATGTAATCAGCAGCACAAAGAAGGTCTGAAAGGAGCTTGTCGATCCCTATGAAATACAGCGAGAGCTGTATTTTTTTATTTATTTTTTTTCTTGTGTGTGTAAATTTCCTAAACAGCTGACCTAAATGAGTTCTTACCACGATCTGATAGCCTAGGACAACAGAGTAATCCTTCTAATAGGATTACAGGCTGTGCTAAAGGAGACTTCAGGCTTTTATGCTCTGCATTGTAATACGTATACATGCACACAGATACCGAGCCTAGCACCTGTAAAAATAACATTGTCCCCATCCATCCCCTTGGTACCCAGACCTTCTCACCCCACCTATTTACTCCATAATTGCTAGAAAGTAGTCATCAATCTGAGACAGAGAAGGGGAGAAGAATCAAAGAGCTGAAACCAAAACCAGACAGATGGAAGTGCAGGGAATTAGCATCCAAAGAAGCCGGTTTCTACAGGGCTCCAGGGGGACAGGCATTACCCGATGCCCTCCAGTACTTCCAGCACTGTTCAGGAAGGCAGAATAAAATGACTGCCACTAAGGTTTGCTGGAGACACGAAAGCTGGCAAAGCAATTCAGCAGGAGGTCCACAGAGCTTTGCAGACCTCCTGGTATGCTGGGCCTGTGCAAACCAAACATTTTAACTAAGGCAAGCACACAGGTGCACACCAAGGAACAAACAAATTAGGACAGAACTACCTTCCAGCTGTGGGAGGTATGAGGCAGCGCCTGTGCAATGAAAAAGAAAAAACAAAGCACTCCAAAAAGTGTTATTTTTTGATAGAGAAGTAACAGGGTGAGCTCCGAGAGAATTATGTAGTCAGTAGTGTCTATCAAGTAGTCAGCCTTCAGTTAAATGCAAAGGGATGAGGAGCTGGCTAGCAAATTCAGACTGCACTAGTCAGACTGACGCCAGCACGCCATAGCAGCTTTCACAAATGTATTTGTGAAAGGACATAAAGTGCTTGAAGATGATGCTAGAGAGAATTATAAAACCAACCCACGAAGTGGGGAAGATGCCTTGCTGTGAGAGACTAAGAGGAGCATAGATACACCATCAAAAAAAAGATAGTCATGGGTAACAGCAACTTTGCAACCTCCAACAGCAAAGATCTCATGTACCAGACAAGTTTCTGCTTGCACAGAGGAAGGCAGCGCACAAACCAACAGCAGCTGGAAGGTAAAAGCAGAAGAACCCAAATGGGAAAGCAAGCACTTTGCTTGTAAGAATGAAGACCAGAAAAAAAGGACAGGTTCTTTCGTGCCTTGAAATTAAAGACAGCAAGACAGCTGGTGTTGCGGTCAGGGTTTTGGAGGACAGAAGATACCGCGCTGTACGGGAAGACAGGGCCACCTCTCAGCCAATAGCCCTAGTTCGTGGTGTAAGTAGACGGAGACAATACTGTAACCTTAGGTTATGAAAGTACTGTGTATACCGCCAATAAATGCCATTTGACGTCCACCACATTGGCGTCTGCGAGCGGATGGACCGAGCAGCCTGGGGTTGGCTGCAGTGCCGTTCCCGAGAAGGGCAACAAATGGTGCCGAAACCCGGGACAGCCTGGACGGGTGAACGGCCACCGGAGCGGCGGGGAGGATGCTCCCGGACCCACAAGGAGGATGGAAGCCCTTGTGCACGTCGTATCACAATTGTTTGAAAACCTTAAGTTGTGGGGAAAAGTAAAACTGGTCCTGCAAAGGGCCGTACAGCGGGGCGCCTGGAAAGCGGCCAGGAACTCGCTGATCGCCCCGAGGCTCAACACCGGGGCAGCCGCGCGGACTGTGCGCCCTTATCATAGCCGTGATTATAACGAATCTGGGGACCGGCGAGGGGCCGCCGCGCCCCCTCAGCCCCCGAGACGCTCGCGGAGGAGCGGGGCAATGCTGATTTATTTCGGCACCGGGTGACCGTGGCGGCAAGCGGTCCCGTAGTGAGACCGCCACCTTAGCGCCCCAACATGGCGCCGAGCCAGAAGGCGGAGGGCGGGGCGAAGGAGCCAACGGCGGGAACGAGGAGGAAGCGCGGGAAACATCAGGCGCGCGCGCTCGGGAAGGGGCGGAGAGAGAGAGGAATGAGGCGAACACGTCCCCAGATAGAAGGCGCGGCGAAGCGAGGGGGAGGGAGCGGCCCGCCCGCAAGGGACACAGGCGGGGCCGTAGCTCGAAAAGGGAAGGTAGACGGGGCCGGAGTCAGACGGAAAAGTACCGGAGCCTGGAAATGAGCGGTCAGTCGAGTTCCCGCTCCGAGTCAGATAACAGCCGGGACGAGTGGCCCGTAACTGACTCCGACTCCGAGGAGGAGACAATAGAGACGGGCAGTCAGAGGCCGAAACATCCGCGGCAAAGGAGAACAGCGAGAGGAGGAAACTCCTCTCACGGATTGGAGAGAAATAAAGATCGCGTGCACCGACTGGGTCCCGTCATCCACATCAGCATTCCCGGTTCGGGTGACAGACGCAGGACAGAGAGTTTACTCGCCCGTAAATCCTAAAGAGGTCCAAGCAGTTGTTAGAGCGATCTCAGAAAAAGGTCTCACTTCGGCTGTGGCTTCCACCCTTATCGATGGCATTTTTGGGGGAGGCGACATGCTCTCATTTGATATCAAACAGACTTGCAGCATGATTTTAGACGGATCAGGGATGATTGTCTTTAAACAAGAATGGGAAGATAACTGTGTGAGGCAGTTAGCCCAGGTGGCTGCGGCAGATCATCCACTGCACGGCTCCAGCTTACAGTGGCTAATGGACACAGACCCAATACCCCCAGGCACAGGCTCAGGGCTTGCGGGCCCATGAAGTCATGACAACTACCCGTGCAGCTAGAGAAGCTATCCGCACAGCCTCTAGAGTCATTGCTAAATCATCACCATGGGCCCCAATAAAACAAAGCGAGAGTGAGAGCTTCACGCAGTTTGTGGACCGCCTCCAGGCAGCGGTCGACTCCTTATCCCTGCCCCCAGAAGCAAAGGGCCCGGTCCTTGCGGACTGCCTACACCAACAATGCAATCAAAAAACCAGAGAAATATTGCACGCCCTGCCAGCGGGAGCAAATATAGCAGACATGATTAAGCATGTCCTGAAAGAGGAACAGCTAGCTCCGATTCAGGCAGCTGTCCAAACCGCGATAGCCAGTGTTATGGTGTGTTTTAGATGTGGCCGAGCGGGCCACGTCGTGGCAAACTGCCCCCAGTCAGGAGGTCCACCTACAGTGTCTGTTTCATGTCGGAACTGGTTCAGAGGACCATGTTGGGTTTGCGGAAAGAAAGGGCACCCAGCTAGAGATTGCAGAAACAAATTTCAGGGAAACATCGGGGGGGGAGGGGAGAAGGCACCTGGGCCGCGCACAGCCTTCTCCCACTTGGAACACGAGGCAGCCCAACTACACCAACCCCAGATGGGGCCAAGCACTTCCAAACCTGCTCCCCCCCCAACAAGCGACCAGTTTTACCGTCCAACCAGTGGCCCAGCCGAATCAGGGACAGCAGGGACCACCCTCTGGGGGTGAGACCCCAGGGTGGCCCTGGCAGTAAAGCGTGACAGCTCGCTGCCGGTGGTGTGGGCGATGTGCTCTCTCTGTAACAAACCTAATAGCACCGTCATTAACATACCATTCTTAATTGATACCAGAGCAGATGTTACGGTCATCCCCGAAACAAACTGGCCCCCACATTGGAAACTGGAAAAGGCCCCTATGGTGAGTGGGGTCAGGGGATTAACTCAAGCCTGAAAAAGTGCCCACTTGGTGGCGATTCCACACTGAAAAGGGATCAGAAAAGACCATCGTTCTCTTTCCGTATGTCATGTCAGGAGTCCCACCCTTGTTGGGAGGGGACACTCTGTCTTTACTGAAAGTCAGAGTGACAAATTTATAGTGAGGGCCGCTGCAGTATGCCCATTCCCACCGATCAAGCTAACATGGAAATTATCCGATCCGATGTGGGTCGAGCAGTGGCCCTTGTCAAAGCCTCAGATGGAACTGCAACGAGGCCACATAGAGCATTCTACTAGTCCATGGAATACACCAGTTTTTGTAATACCCAAACGAACCAGAGAACGGTTCTGTCTCCTCCGTGACTTGCGTGAAGTGAATAAAAGAATTCAGCCAATGGGTCCTGTCCAAACATCGTTGCCCATGAACTCTATGATACCGAAAGGGCAACCTTGCGCTATCCTCGATATCAAAGACTTTTTTCTCGATACCTTTACATGACGAGCACAAAGAGCGATTTTCTTTCTCCATCATATTCCTGAATAGCCAGCGCCCCAACTCACGCTTCCAGTGGAAGGTACTGCCTCAAGGAATGATCAGCTCGCCCACTGTTTGTCAAATCACAGTGGACCAATTCGACGCAGTGATCCAACCGCAACCATCATTCAATACATGGATGACATCTTAATCGCCACATCACCAGGAAATCAAGTGGACCAGTTGGTGTCAACGATCTCAGAAACTCTAAAGAATGCCGTCCCCTCATGAGACCAAGCATGCCTTTTAGTAACCGCCCTGATAGCAGTCAGGGTTGCAATATTGCTATATTGCAGTCAGGGTTTTGGCGGACGGAAGATACCGTGCTGTACGGGAAGACAGGGCCACCTCTCAGCCAACAGCCCTAGTTAGTGGTGTAAATAGGCGGAGACAACGTTGTAACCCAAGGTTATAAAGTACAGTGTAGCCCACCACACTGGCGTCTGCGAGCAGATGGACCGAGCAGCCTGGGGTTGGCTGCCGTGCCCTTCCCGAGAAGGGCCACCACACTTTTGAAAGGCAACAAGCTGGTAGTACCCTCTGAAGGTGTCCTTGAGCCGAACATACTCTATTGCTTAATTCAGGAGAAAGCAGACAACAGTCAGTGCCCTGCAACCCCGCTGCAGGGTGACCTGCTCCTTGGCCACACAGACTTCACCCACAACAACTTCTCACATCACAGCTGAGCTGCTCCCAAAGGAACTGGAAAACCTTTAAAAGATTTAGGGATGGCTTATTACTTGTCCTGGAAAGAAGCTGCTGGAACCCTGGGTCAGCAGCTCTCCTGTACTTGTGATTGAGGAGGTGACATCATATAGATGACTGTGGTTGAAAATTAATTTACTTTACATCCCTTATAAATCTGAACTACCTGGCTAAAGCATAATGCTTACAGAGTGACTGAGAACTGCTGAAGTTTTTATAAAAATGAGAGATTACTTTGGACTAGGTGAAAGAGGGGATTGACTCTTCCCTCCTCCCCTACCCACAAAATATTAAAGCTGCCTCAAAAGAAGAAAGCAAAACTTCTCCTTTCCACAGACAAAATATTATTTTGAAATCAGAATTTTACTTAATCCCTTCTCTCATGGAGCAACACACATCCCTCAGCAGTAAAACTACATGGTTGGAATTAATTTCAAAGGGGAAGACAGAGTAATAGAAGATAAAGAAGAAAAATTAGCTCACCCCTTCCAACAACCCGCAATGACTCAAGGAGCGCAATCTCTATCCCGCTACCCTGAAGTGAGGGTGAGGATTCCACCCCTTCTGGTCACTCAGGTGCACTGCTTGCACTTGAGCTCCCTGGGTTAGCCACAGCTTCTCACCTGGTGCTCAGCCACTGGTTCAGGGCATGACCTGGCAATTCCACTGCCATCATCTAGGTCTGACCTCCCTCCTGCAGACAGGGTTGCTAACCACTAAGTCAGACACTAGATGAATTCAGTAAAATTCATCCCAATCCCATATCTGCCCCTCTTCCTCAACTCCCCCTTTCTCCATTCCCAGCCCAGCATCACTCCTAGCAAGACCAAGAACCAGGACAAACCCAGACCCTTTCCAGCCCTGAGCCCCAGGGCTCCTTCTGGCAGCTTCCGCCAGCAGCAAGTCAGTTGTGGAAAGGTTTCTTAGTGAAACACTGCATTGTCTGGGACTCAACCACAGCTCCCAGGCACACAAAAGCTGCCAGCTGAGAGAATGACAGAGCTGGGTGAAAAGCAGTGTGACGGGTCATGCGTCCAGCAGGACCAGCACTTCAATAGCAGTTGGAGAAATTTTCAAATGCATTTGTTTATCGCGGCCATGTGCCACCATTTGATTGTCTGAAAAGCCCAGGAGGGCACCTAAACACAATATCTCCCAGAGAGCGACAGTCAGGGCAGTCATCACTTGGTATTAAACAGACACCTTCAATACAGAGAGAAAGGACTACAAAAGAGGCATTAAAACAGCAGTTACATCTTTCTCTTAACCCTGATGCCTGTTTCAACTTCTCAGCCTGTCATTAGGGGCTGCCCCAGGAGACAGCACAGCAGATGAGCAGCATGGAGAGGCTCAGGCAGAGAGCAGTGCTGGCTCCCCAGCCCAGCACAGGGGAGGAAAGCCCCTAGTGCAGAGCAGCACAATGACAAGCAGCTACCAGCAGTCCCACGTTAAGCAGAGTCCTCCCTTTCCCTCCCTGAAAGCGATGACAAAGCAAGGGGAAGGCTGTTTTCCCCCGGTGCAAGAAGAACGGCATTGCTGGAAGTTTGTTTTCACATTTATTCTTTAGGTCTGCACGCTCGGAAAGACATCACGATGGCCTCACCTTCTGCAGGCTCGCTTCCAAGCACAGCTATTAAAACTGGTAGGAACTTTGCAAATCCCATCCTGCCTGTCCCCAAACTTTTTGGTTCTGTTCTTTAAGAGAAACCAGAGACGAAACAATGATTTCACACTAGGCAAGTCTGAGCTTTTTCTCTCCTCTTTTACCACGTGGGTGAAGAGGCAAACTCTAGAAAATTCGGGACCTTCGAGATAAAACCCACATTCCTCATATAGAGGACTCAGGGTTGGTTTAAAGCAGTGAAAAATTCCTCGTGTTCAGAAACGGTACACTGTCAGACCTCCTCACAGAGCCGTTCTGACAAGCTCAAACTGTAAGCCCTGTAAGGTTTGCTGCCCATTAGCATTCTCGGATGATTCCTTCCTCTATTTGATTGTCACCGAATGCAAATATCAGTTCTTCCAGACATTCACATGTCCTGTAATGAAAGTCAGGAAGCCAGAAAATCTGAATACCCACAAATGACCACTAAGTCTACCTATAGCTAGACTGCCTGAGTTTATCATCCTCTTTGATAGCAGGTAAACAAAACTTATTTTTTACTATTTTACCCAACCAACATTGCACGTAGCAATACAGAGCTTGAGGGCATCTCCCCTTCCAGCTTCTAGGGATTGCATCTGCTTGCTGCTTTACACACTTGGGCTGGTCCAACCCCAACTGGGAGCTACAGTACACAGATGTACCCTGTGTCCCTTCCCACCCTGTGCTTCATAGTGAGATTTGGGTGATGCTGTCAGACAACAGCATAGATAGCAGGGCTCTGCATGCCTGTGAAAGCTACATCAGTAAACGTACAGCTGAGACACACAGGTGTGGAGACAAATATATATGATCAGATTCCCATTGGCTTGAAAGTTACCTCGCACAGACTGCCTCTGGGCTGCAGCTCCCCAGCTAATTTAAAGCAACTGGTACACACTGTCAGGGCTTCCGTATATTAAAAAAGGGAGGTGCCCACATCCAATCTCTCATCCTCTTCACGTGGCTTATTTTTAGTTAGGCTCTCTCTCACAAGAGCCATTCCAAGGACACCTCCTCTAGCCGTGTGGGGGGACCAGCATGTCTGCAATGCACCAACGCCTGAAAAGTGAGGGAATTGTACAGAAATCGGTCTTTTTTCCCCCCCTCTCTTCTCCCAAACATCAAGCGTGACCAGCTGCTGCTGCTGTCTGCAGCTCAGGTCCCACTGTGCAAACACCAGTCCCTGTGCTAGCTGGAGACACAGCCTAGATGCTGCAGGAACAAATGAGAATTTCACCTGGGTGAGAAGTGCATAAATAAAACCGATAAAAAGTTTTAGGACTCATGGAATGTGCATAATGCGTTTTATCGGAGATATCAGCTCCCATGCTTAGTGGCTGCCAGGGAAAGAAAAATAAAAGGTCTCTTATAAAATTATTACCTTGTCGTTTAAGTCAACAGCAGTGATACCATGATAGAAGCAAGCAGTTATGTCACATTGTTTTATCACTATAATTACATCAAGAACACAGTAACTGTCTGTGAGAGATAAGATGAGGAAAGCAGCCCTTCTGAAGTCTCCTGTTCACAGCACTGGGATTTGTAGACTGGCTTGGGCTTTGGACATAACATTCAATTACTGTCCTTGAGCTCTGAAGAGCCATGTCACCGGAGAAATACAACCACAGGGCTCCACTGCCTCCAGCTCTCCCAATTCTGTCCAGGATCACGGACACCAGGGTCATTACTTCGACTCACAAAGGACAAAGGCGATGGAGATCAGCCTCAAGAAGGTGGCGGGCATGGAGCAGGCTCCCTGGACAGTGATCATAGCACTGAGCTGCCAGAGCTCAAGAAGAATGTGGACAGCATTCTCAGAAAGTAGATTTTTTGGTGGTCCCGCGTGGAGCCAGGATTTGGACTTGATAATCCTTATGGGTCCCTTCCAACTCAGGATATTCTGTGATTCTATGACCACATTCAAAACCAGTAGCAATACTGAGCCCAGTTCACCTACACCAACCCCAAAAAATGACTTGCAGTCCTATCACTCTCACACACACCCAAACCTCTCACAGCATACCATGTAGATGCAGAGTGGCATAATCCCCGTCGACCTGCATTTCCCAAAGAAGCCAACATCCTCCAAATGCTTCTTCCAACTAGGATTTGCCCTAACACACCATGGGCTTATCACCGTTTGCTGTTCTCTCCATCCTCCCCCTCTGCTCCAGCAACACCTTGCATTGACATTCCTCCCTAGCAAACTCTCTGCTCCTATATCATGCTGACAATTCATCTGTTTTTATCCCCGTTTCCCATGAATCCCTCTATTTACTGTAAATTGTTCTGAGACACCGAGGCAAAAAAAAAAAAAAAAAAAAAAATGCAGAACAATAGAACCTGGAAAGCTGCAATTGCTACAGCTTTTAGTTGTCAACTGAGACTGTGAAAGCAAATAGTAAAAATGAGTTTCAGAGTGAGTAGATTTTATTTTTTTAGTTTTTTTAATAGTAAAAGGTCACCGACTATTGTTAAAGAAGAGAGGAAAGCTGCTGGACTGGCCCCCAAAATGCTTTCACCTCTTATTCAGAAATGCATTGATTCATACAGATGGGCAAACGGGATTCAGGCAATGAGTACATCTGAGGCTCTTCTTCTGCATTCTGATCAGAAAGCGTGCTTTAATTGAAATTTCTTATCCTTTGTTTATTGGGGGGGTTTGGGGGGGGGGGGGGAAATAGTAATATTACCCCTTGGTGGGAGCACCAGCAGAAGAAACAGCCAGCAGCTGGCATCAGCATGGTGGGCACGTGCCTGGCTGACATCAAATTCATCTCCTGCAGGAGATGCTGTCCACCTGGCAGTGCTATTCTGGGCTGCAGAGCAGTCCCCACGGGAACCTCAGTGCTGTGGAAGACGGACCTGGGGACCATCTCCTTTGCCAGACAGACTTAATGCAGAGGGAGCTGGCGCTGGGGAAAACAAACCTGCTTACTGTTTACCACACTTTTCACAAAGGATTGAAATAGAATGTCCTCTTGTCTGAAGTTAACAGCAGCAGTGCTGTTAAGGATGATCTGTCATGCCACAGAGCTTTATCACAGTAATTACATCAGGAACAAGTTTACCGTTTGAAAAAAGAAAGATTACAAGAAGCAATCCACCAAAACAGCAGCAGTGTCACAGCCGAGAGATATGTAGAGGAGAGAAATGCATTACATAAAAAGAGAAGCTGAGAATGAATTCAATATGGCAAGAGCTATATTTCACTAGTCTGCATTTAGAGCATCGGCAAGATTCCTGTTTGTATTCATGTGCACACCTCTGTTAATTATGAAAAATCATTTTCTGGAGGGCTTCCAAGAAAAATGCAGAGGAACCCAGAAATTTTCCTAGATTCCTAAAGGAATTACACAGAGCCCCTGCCACACATCCCCTATAGCCTATTCAAAATCTTCAACAGCTACCCAGGCTGAAGCTGTCATGCATCAGGAAAGGACTCTGCTTGCATACCCATTGACATCTCAGATTAACAGCACAACCACCAGACTGAATGCTTGACCTGCCAGTGGCTCAGGCAGAAGACCTCACTGGATTTGCAGCCTTTTGCAGGCACATAGGGGATGCTGAACTTGTACTGAGCCCATTCCCAGCACAGCGGGAACACACACCAGTGAAGCAACGTGCTTTCTTGCCTGCAGAGCAAGGGTTATGCATCTGTGAAACAACATCTTCTTTGCTCTCTTGGACTGAGCAAATTCTTGAAGGTAAGCATCATGCAGCCTGAGATTACAGAAAGGGCAGCAGCAAATCCAGTGACAAGCTCCCAGTAGCAGCCATCAGATAAGGCCATTATTTTTTGCCCTGGAGTTACTAGCTCATCACAGTGGCCTCTGCTGCTCACCCCGTGCAGCCTGCAAGCACATACGGAGAAAATGGGGAGCAGGGAAAACCACACGGGCTATGTTGATCCAGGATGTGTAGAACAGAAAAAGAAGGATAGAAGGAATTTTCAAGCTGACACAGCTTGTTGCATCTTACGAGGTCACCCAGCAAAGCCAAGACCAGAGAAGGTCAATCACTGTTCTCATGGATCATGAATTTCTGATATCAGATTACAGGGTACAATTTGGTGCTGTACCCTCACCTTCCTTAGAGGGAAAGCACAGCTTTGAACTGGGAACAGGAAAAACCACATGGGCCATGATGATGCAGGAGATGTAGAGCAGGGAGTCTTCAATCCAGCTTGCTACTGTTGAAAAGCCAAAGCAGGCTGTTAGTTTCTCTCAGAGCTGGAGAAAACTCCCCAACCATGGGAGGACATGTCCTGATCTGAGCTACTCTGATGCTTTATCTCAGTGCTCAAGGAGGGCTCCGGGTGCACAGATAAAGACATTCACCTTTGCTAGAGGAAGGCACAGAAAGGAGGAGTTGAGATGCAAGAAGAAACGTCATCAAATTGAAAGCAGAGCCAGGGCCATGTATCCCCAAGAAAAGAACCCTGTGACTAATTCATCTCATTGAGAAGCTTTCATTTACTTGCCGTTCCAGGCAACACTGTAAAGGTTGGGAGAAAACACTTCAAAAGTGCTGCAATTTGTGGAAATATCTTCTAAGTGCTTGAAGAGGTTGGTAAAAAACCAGATGGATTAGGAACAGAGTTACTACAGCATGGGGAATGTTTCAGGTACAACCTGCAAAGGACAAACGCTCACATTACTGCCTAACCTGCTGTTTCAAAACAGGAGAAACACATTTCGTGCATGTGTGTGCGTTTGCAGAGGACGGAGGGTGTAAGAACATCGCTCGATTGAACCAACACCATCCCAACAGCATCAGGTCAGGACCCAGACAGGCTGACAGTGTGCTGCTGTGCTGAGAAAAACAACAGCTCTCTGTATCCAGGGCTTTCAAGCTGCTACTTTCACTCGGGCTTTAATCTCCAAAATCAATTGAAAACAAAGCAAATAAACCCAAGAGTTCCTTTCCCCTGGGTTTCTTTCAGCCTCATAGGCAAGAGAAAGATGATCCTTCATAATATCATATTGAAAGCACGTACTGGAGATGACTGCCACTCAGTCATTAAGCACAGTTTTGCAATTCCACCTATCATTCCACAAACCAGGATGATTTCTGCATGCTCGATGCATCAGTAACATACTGGAGCTGTTTGCATCCCTTATGAAAAGCCATTATAGATAAAACAGCCAGATCCCTGATAAGACCTCAAAAGGCCTGAGAAAGTATTGCCTTCAAAAACATCGCCAAACCTTTCCTGAGATAAGTCCCACTCAAACTTGACTCGCACCCAAGCACAGCCAAGCTCACTTTCACACTCCAGAGCTCTGCCTCTCATTGCTGTGACTCCACACGTCATCTTGTCTGCAAAGCAAGGGTGTACGAACAGGGAAGAAGCAGAAACCAGCTCATCCAGTAAAAAGGCACTTTAGTCACAAAGCAAGTGATGCCAGATGAAAGACAAGTTATCAGACACCGAGCTGAGTCATAATGACAATTAGAGCTCACGTCCACACCTCTTGGTACCGACAGGTGTCATCTCCTGGGCAGTTTGAGCACAGCGCTGCAGATAGGGCTGAGTCATCCCACCTGGGGCACGTCACACCAAGACCTGTCCGCTGACATCGCTCGTGTGGATGTGTCTGATCACACTGAGTCACCACATACGGAGTTCCTGACCTCCACTCCTGTCCTCACCTGATTTGCTGGTGCCTACTGCCCTCTGTTAGCAGATGCTGAGGGCTAATGCACAAAGGGAAGCGGTGCACTGATGGTTGGACTAGGTGATCGTAGCAGTCTTTTCCAACCTTAATGGCAAGAGCGGTAGGAAGACTTGCGTTTTGTTGCTATGTTTTATAAGATCATTCTTCAGCAGATATTTCAAACGCTGTTGATTTTGTGTGAGGAGCCGCTAGGACTTCGCAAACACTCCCACAGTAACACAGCTCCCATGCTCCATAACACACTTCTGAGCGTTCCCTTCAACGAAAGCTGCAGAGACACCAGCTTGTTAATTATACTGAGATAAAGAGGAAATATGGCAATTAAGCTCCCATTTTTTGCATGTGTCCCTGGTAGGCTTTTGATAACGCTGTCTGCTGCCTCAAGGCAACATTCTCCCACATGAGGTTTCCTGGAAACCTGCTGCTATGACTAAGGCTTCCATCACTACTGCGTGTTGGCAGGCTCGCAGCAGGAGGTAAGGATGCTCAGACTGCAGTGGCCACTCTAACATGAACTTTCAGAGCCTCTCAGGGTGAGTTCCTCTAGGTGCTGAAAGCCCAGCAAAGCAGCATTTAATGACTGCCACCAGGAGCTGGGCAATTTTTCTGCAATTTTATTCACAAAGGATGTATCTCAGCGACCTGTGTATGTGTGTTGGCTCTGGTGGTTACTGAGGTTTGGTCACTGGAAAAGGAGACACGATGAATAAAAGCAAAGCTGAGAATTTTAGTCTGCTTACATGCCCTGTGCACAAGGAAACATGCAGATAAGCGTATAGTACGTGCTGAGTCACTTCTTGGTAGTCCATTCCCCTACTTGAGTAAAAGAAGAGGGCTTCAGGGCGACTGAAGTACAATGATTAAATATTGCTGAACTTTTGCCATCAAACAGGAAAATATGGCAGCAGAAAAGGCAAAATAAGCAGGATGGAGCATTCTTCTACCATTTTTCTTCTTCAGGTTCAACAGTCACTGTAGCACGGAAAGTTTTGTTCTAGAGATTAATAACCCTTGTGAAGCAGCTGCAGCATGCCACTGGTAGTGACAAGGCACAGCAAAAAAACAAAACAAAAAAACCCCCACGTTTCTCATCTCTACCACGTGCTTCCCAGGCTTCTCCAGCAGGAACAGAGCAATAGGAAATAAACTCTGAACCATTTCTCAGAATGGAGGAAAAACATCCTTAATTAAACGAACTCGGAAACATCAACCACCATGACCAGGAAGCAGATTTATTATTTTTAAAGATCAGGAGAAAGAGGATGGAGGAAGTGGAAGTAGAGATAAAAGCCTTACATTTTGCACAAAGCTGCCATCCAGAGCCCTAAAAAGGCCGAAGCCACCGAAAGACTTGAATTTCATTATATCCCCATACTCACTGTAAAAGGGGAGGGCAATCTACCACCTCAAAATAATACAAAAGAACACTCATTTTTAACTGTCCATAGATATTCAATGCTTCGAGGCTTCGTGCTGCTCAGTATTTAAATGGCATAATAAAAGGAAAATTAAGACATGAAGGAGAAGTGTAGACATACCCTTGTGGGCTAAACACAGCACACCTTGGGGAAAGCAGGAAGATAAAGATCATTGCACCCATTCAACCTCATGTAAGCATTTGCTCTTTCAAGGAGAACCAATTAACAATGGAAAAAGCAACAGCTCCTCCTGTTAAGATGTCCGTAAACGGTGGTTTGTTACAAACAGGATTTGATGGGTGAATTTCAGCTGTTGCAGTCTGACAGGCACATGCCTCATCTATAACCTTCGTTTGTGCTATCCAGGCTGCTCGTCCACCAGGTTCAGATATCTGCACACTCACTTTAACACAGCAGCACTTGAAAGCCCCCTGCTGCATATGGCACTGTACTGTGGAGACATGAAACAAGAAATACTCCATGCTCCACCAGCAGCAGCCGAATGGGCAGGGTGGACGAAGGCAGGAGGAAAAGCAGCACCATCTCCACTTTTTGTGCAAGATGCAGAGCCACAGAGTGGTGTGCACTTAGAGCTAATCTGCTGTGCTAGTGGTATAATCAACGTGCTTTTCCTGTTCACCTGGGCATGCTAGGAGGTCCTGGAGCCCTTGTGATTCTGAGTGTTAATTAAGCAGGCTCCCAGCCCAGTATTCATTCAGATTTGACAAGAAAACCCAGCCCCTGCACTCTCATACATGCCACACCGACGGCAAGGAAAGCCAGCGGAATGAAAGGCAGAGTGATATTGAAAAATACATATACTCAAGCTCTTGAGTCAAAGCTGAAACAAATCTGCTCTCCAGTTCTGTTTGTCTTGAAGCTCTCTTTAGAAGAGAATGCTTGCACCCTTCCCAGGGGGCTCCTGGGGTATGCTGGGATTTTCCTCACCTGGAGTACTGTGTCCAGTTTTGGGATCCCTGGTACAAAAAAGACTGGGATTTCCTGGAAGGAGTCCAGCAGAGGGCCACAAACATGATAAATGTCCTGGAGCACCTCTCTTATGAGGAAGGGCTGAGGGATCTGGAGAAAACCCTCGAGAAAAGAATACTTGGAGAGGATCTGATCCATGTCTATAAATATCTAAGGAGCAGGAGGCAAGGGGATGAGGCCGGACTCTTCTCAGCAGTGTGTGGTGATAGGATGAGGGGAAATGGACAAGCATAGGAGGTTCTGTACAAATGAGCACGACAAGTTCTTCACAGTGCAGTGATGGAGCACTGGCACAGGCTGCACAGAGAGGTGGTGGAGTCTCCTCTGGAGACATTCCAGACCCACCCGGACGCCTACCTGTGCAAGCTGGGCTCGGGAGCTGCTTTGGCAGGTGGTTAGACTTGATGATCTCTAGTGGTCCCTTCCAACCCCTACAATTCTGTGATTCCAGCAGTTCCAGATACCAGCTCCTTGCCATGGAACCAGGAGTTGCCAGGCTGAGCATCCCTTAGGGAGCTTCACACTGTGGGACAGGCTCCGTTAGAGAAGTCTCCATCAGTTTGCTGCATCATCAGCCCATGCACACCTGCCCTGACACGCACACAGCAGTGCCTGCATCTTGGCTGAGCAGTGGGACGTTTCTGCTGAGACATACCCCGGTACAAATCAGCTTAAGGGCAGCTTTGAATTTAGCGCATGAAAGATCCTTCTCAGTGTATTGCCTGCCTGCCTGGGAAAAAAGGCTTTCTTGCCTCAGCAAGGACATAGGATATTATTCAGCATTTGCAGGCTACCTGTCTATAAACCCAGCTGTAACTGATTTATAGCACGGTGCAAACAGGTCATGACTTGAAATGTGGCCCAAGTGATCAGACTCAAAAGAGATGAAAAGCACACACTCCAGAGTAGGCATTGGCTGTATTCTTGCTGCATCTTCCCACAAATTTCCACTCTGTTGTATTTGCACCAAGCAGTTTTTCAGCATGGCCCAGTACCACCAGATTCTGGAAGAAACATCTGAGCCTCAAATCCACATTAGAGAACAGTCACTGGAGTCACCTTAACTTATGCTTCCCACAAACTTCCTCTCCCTTCTCACACACATAGCCCAAGGGAAAGCAGATGGATCCCCCTACATCTCAGAGATGCACTTACCCCTAGGAAATGGGACTGTTCAGTATGGGTCAGCCCAGGATATCATAACCAGCCGTCCTGCTCTACTTATTCCGTTCTGTACAATCTCCAACTGGGTCAGCATCTTCACGTAATTTGGAACAACCAGGAGAGCTGATGGGACTAATAACGTCTCACCTTTCTTGCTATCACTTAAGGAGCCAGAGGCTCTCAAACCCAGCTCTTCCTTATCACCTCCTCATTCCCTCCCACATCCTCTTTTGTAGAAGTTTCATTGTCAGCTCTGTGCAGCCAGATATTTTACAAACCGAATGCGAGCAGACAACCAATGTCTGTATCTGAATGACTGGCTGATAATCACAGATGTGGTCTTTGCCAAGTTTTTTTTAAACACAGAACCCAGTTCGGCTCCTTCCCCCCCAGCATCCCACTGCCAAAGCACACAGATCACTTCAGGGTGAGCAACAGGTGAAAAAAGAATAAAAATCAAAACACAGCTCCTATTGCCTGCCATCAAAGAGGTGCTAAATAACGTAAAGAAATGAAAACAATTTGGTTTGGATGATTGATTATAACAAAATTGCTTATACCTCCAAAGCGTGGCACTTCCAATCACATCTCTGTTTCATTTGTCAGCACCGAATTAAGTTCCTCTGCTGGCACTGAGCCTGCACTGTCCTGCTAGCTGTGTTTGGCACGTAGCATCCTATTGCAGCAGTTTCTTGCCCCACCCCAACCCCTCACGTTGCAGGACCAGGGCTGCCAAATGGGAGACACCTGAGGCATGAGATCCAGCTCTCTCAGCTGCTCCCATTAACTCCAAACCACACCCTCTGCAATCAGCACAGTTCACAGCCTAGGAACGGTCAAGATGATTTGCAGCACCTGAGGATTTTCAGACCCCTTCCAGAAGGTCTTCCCAAAGGTGGAGTCACACCTATTGCAATTGTGCCATTTTAAACAGAGCTGTGATCTTCGTGTCTTAAAAGGGACAGCAGTAACTGCTGCACGTGTGTAAAAGCACAGGGATGAAAGAGGTGCACTCGTGTCAACAAACAGCAGAAAACAGCCCCACTGGGGCAAAGAGGCTTCTGTTCCCCCCAGCTCCTAAAATAAGGCAACAAAAGGGATCTCCTCGCCCGGGACTCTGCTATGACAGGCAGTAGCTCTATATAATCCTTTGAATTAATTTAGTGAGCTCTATTTTAAAAACAAGTTCTGAATCTTGCCCGCAGCATTCCCATTATAAAAGGCTGTTTTAGAACATTGCTGTTCTGACAGTTTGAAACTTTCTTTCAATTTCCTGCCTAATTTATGCCTGGCCGGTTTTATACTCGTGTTGTTACACCAGCGCTGTTCTTAAGCTTAAAGAGCTCCCTTCCCTCCTGATGTTTGTTCCACGACGATACATTAACAGAGCTGTCACATAAAGCACGTTTAACCTAGTTTTATTATTAAAAGATTATGACTTTTTCTAATTATAGACAGATTTTTAACTCCTCAAGGAAGAGCGTGCACCTTTATATCATGCTTAACTATAGAAACGTACGGCAGAAAGGCATCCCATGGGATCATCTGAGGCAGGATCAGATATTCTTAAATAAGCATTTGTCCCAACAGTTGTTTGTCTAACCTGCTCTAAGATCCACTGAGAAAGGGATCGTCTCAGTAGGAGAAATTTATTCTCAGAAAGGGCACAGCACAGGCTGCCCAGGGAGGTGGTGGAGTCAGCGTCCCTGGTGGTGCTTAAGAGCCATAGAGATGTGGCAGTGGCACTACTGGTGGTAGGTGGCCAGTTGGTCTAGATGATCTTAGACGTCTTTTCCAACCTTAATGAATCTATGATCTTCCCCAAGCAGTCTGCCTCAGTGTTTTACCCCTCTGGGAATTAGATAGGCTTTCCTAATAAACATCTTAAATCATCTTCACTTATAAATTCAAGCAATTTCTTTTTTCCACTCCAGTGGCTATGGAAAACACCTCATCTCCAGCCTTTTTATAAGTACTATTTATGTGTAAGAAGACTTACTGCATCCCATTTCCATATTTTGTCTCCTAAAACAAACAAATGCGCTGTCTTCCAGCACTGTTCACAGTCCTTGTTTGCCTAACCTCCTATCGTTCACATTTCCCTCCCCCCCACCCCTCACTGGACTATCCCTCCCAGTTTTTCAATGGGCGCAGATGAAGTTTCTCATCAGTTCCAGACACCCACACTTGGCTGAAGCTGTGCCAGCCCCGAGCAGACTGCAATAATTGCCTCTCATATCTGGCAAAGAGCACTCTCGTTAATACAGCGTTGGGTACAATGAGTTGTTTTGCAGCAGCAGTGCAGGGTTGATTCGTATTCTGCTTGTGAAGCAGCACAAAACCCAGGTCCTCACCTGCCGTACTGCTGCCTCATCACGTATTCCCTGTTTTGTGTTTGTCTTCTGTTTTGCCTGTCTGAAAGGAGCACTTTGCACTTGTCTTAATTTCATCTTTCTTGCTTCCAGGCAAGATCTCTCGTTTGTAAAGGCTGCTGTAAACGTGGAGCCTTTTTAGCAAGGTCCCCTATTTACCTGCAGCTATGACAGGGGTGCGTGAGACCTCCAGAGAACAAGGGTACAGCGCACCCACAGCAGAAGTATGCTGCTCTCCAGTGCAGCTCAATCAAGAAAAGAATGAAACTTCACACCTAGATACATTGATCCTCTAATTAATATTCGGGTTATGTTCTCATAGTTCTGATTTTTAGAGACAAGTTCTCCCGAAAGGGCTCTCATACCTTTCTCCTCAGCAATCTCCTACTACAGCATCTTCTAATGACCTACTCCAAGATGTTCAACCATCTTATCTGACTTAAAACCCTTCCCCATCCACCACACCATCACAGAATGGTTTTGGTTGAAGAGACCTTAAAGATCCCCCAGCTCCATCCCCCTGCCACGGGTTGGTTACCCCAACCAGCTCAGGCTGCCCAAGCTCCCATCTAACCTGGACTTGAGCACCTCCAGAGATGCGGCATCCAGTTTTTTCCTGGGCAGCCCATGCTTCCTTCCCTACTTGTCCCTATCACCGCCCTAAATCAGGCGCATTTTTCTGCACAACTACATCATGCTGCCCAAAGCTCTAATACACTCACGCAATCTCTGACATCACTTTCTTTTAAAGACAGTTTAAACACGAAGTCAAAAAGCCAAACTTACCTTGTGGTCACTAGTCCTTGCAGCACAAAGGCCTCTCCTGCTCCATCATCCAGAAGCTTTCAACATCTCTACGGATCACAGAAAAATAAAACAACCTCAAGTGCCCTCCTTCCCACCTCCACAAAGGTTGGCCTGGGCACTGAAAGGCTCTCAGGAGTCTTCCCAGCCCACTCCAGCTGCAGGCACTCAGCAATCAGTTCTGTTTGCTCTCCACCCCCTCCGAAAATGCCTCAGTAACAGAGGGCAATCCAGGAGAAAACTCCGGACCCACCTCTGCCTTTTAGCAGAACCAATCCTCTGCATGATGCCAGTGGTCAAGGAACAAGAAAACAAAACACTTCGGCCACCCTCTTCTGTTTGTTTTGCCATAATTCCAGTTCTCCCCTCCTCAGCATTTCACAGCTCGTTTTTGGCAGAAAAGGCAGGGGCATTTAAAGCTGGTGGGCTGCAAAGAGCAAATCCTGATCTTTTACATTTCCAGAAGGGCAGAGCACCATCCCACCATCCTTTCACATGAGCATTTCAATGCATGCCTCTAGACTGCCACTTCCCAAGGCACAGGACCCACGCATGAAGCATGGAGAGGTGGACAAGTGCCTTTCTGTTCCTTTTGGAGGTGATAAGACCCACAGAAAGCTGATGAACATCTAGCTAAAGTCAGAACCAGACTGGTGGGACAGCAGGCGTAAAGGGGTGCGTAGTGCAGACAAAGACTTGGCCTTGGCTTGGTCCTTCTCAGTTAGTAATGCCAGTGATGGGTTGGGGGTTGGACTAGATCTTAGTGGTCTTGTTGTCCAACTGAAACGATTCAATGATTCTGGAGGTGGCTGTGCCTGCTTAGGCAGCGGGAGACATGAGGCTGCGTAACTGCACTCTTACACCTCTTGGAGAGACTTTCACAACACAGTGAGTGCCACAGTCCTTCCCTAAGACACTATCAGCTCGCTATGAACTGAACAATAAAGAAAGTCCCAGGGCAGCTTGGTGCTGGAACTCCCACACCTGTGACAAGGGAGAGCGAGCAGCATGTCAGCAGAAGCACTGAGCTAAATGGAGCATCCTGCAAGCAGGCCACACTGCTGCTCCTTGTACAGTGATATTTCAGGATCTGGCTGGGAAGCTGCTCCAGAGCACTGCTGTGGACAGAAAGCTGATTCTCTGCCCAGGTCTCTCACCCATTAGCATATTCCAAATGGCACTTTCTTGTGGTTGTTTAAGCACAGAGCCAGACTTCCTCCCTTCTCCTGTGCTGCATGCACCTGTCTGCTCCCCAGTCACGCTCAGGTGGGGCAGGATCTTTCCTGCTTGCCAGAGGTGTGAAGCCAATGTAAATTACTTTCCCTTTTGCATCGAGGGAAAGTCTTATTAACAACCTGTCAGATGTAGACAGCTGCCAAGATGCTTTATAAGAAAAATTAAATCAGGCTCAATCTCAACAGATATTCTTGTCCCTCCTGGGGCCCCCACATGAGGCTCTGGCCTTTCCCAGCATCAGAAGCATAGATCAGCAGTATTTTTGCTTTTTTCCCTCCCCATCTCCCCAGCTGAACTCTGTCGCTTAAAAACAAGCATGTGAAGGAGACTGTAACAGTATAAAGCAGTCCTCTAACATTGAATACTAGGTCATAAGAAGATTGTTTCCCAGGCTTTTAGCCAGAGACATCTAGCAATAAGCTCACAGATGAATTACTTGATTTCACCCTTGAAATGCAACTGCCTCCAGTGTTGTGAAGTGATGGGCAGTGGAGACCAGCAAAAATCCCCAGAGCTGTTTGGGTGGCAGCAGAGAGTACTCCTCTTAAATCAAAGGAACCACGTTGACTCTGTTGACTTCTCCAGCACTGCAGATCACCAGATTTGCTTCTGTTTTGAGGCCTGATGAGCTCCCAAACCACGGTTATAACATGGCCATTCAAATCTATGAGGAATTCAGCGAACTCAGACTCCAGAAGCTTCATGCATTTATCTTTCTCCATGGGGGTAGAAAAGACTTACGGCACACAGATAAAATTAATAGCTGCTCAGATCCCGTCTCACCTCCAGAACTTCTGCAGACTGCATGCTAGCAGAAACTATCTGTGTTGTACATTTGATTTAATACGGTGACAGAGCAGTTTGCTCTCTGAGCCCGGAGTCCCCCCCTGGGTATTCTGTGCTCTGCAAGGCTTCACCTATTTTGCATTAGCTTTAACCTAATTCTCATTGAGGTCATGCTTGTGGATCGGGGGCTGTGCAACTACTGTGCTTTCCTTTGACAGGTTAGCCTGAAACTGAGGGCTTAAAAAAGGGGAACTAAGAGTGGTAGCCATGCCAACCCCTTCAAGTGAGACAGGGCTGAGCACTAGCAATACTGGGATCGCAACCAACAGCAACAGATCTTGCACGATCCCACCCATTTGTCATATAGCAGCAGTCACACTCAGAGGAAGTGAGTAGAGAATGCGTGTCCAGGTCTTCAAAAAGCTCCTATGCCAAATCCTAAAAAACATTTCCAAAATGGGATGCATAGGCTCTTCTGCCAATATTCTCCCAGGATCTAAATCTGAAGGGACAGGAAAATCTCAGGCATGGGGAAAGGAAAAGGAGCAGCTGAAAGAACTGTAGATTCTCCATGTAGGCAACAGTGAGAAAGCTGGAGGAGAAGAGCATAAAAGATAAAATGACTGCAGCCTTGAGTACAAGTTGCATTTTGTACCATGGATTCTGAGGAGAGCCAAACATGTCAGTGAATTCTCTCCATCCTCTTGAATAGAGATGACTGAGTCAGTCCTGAGAAGGTAAGAGATCATAGGAAGGAGAATTTTCCCTGCTGCTGCTGGTCTGCGGAAGGCAGATGCGACCAGATGAATTTGCTTGCCATGGTGCCCCTGGATAACAGGGATGCCTCAATGCACAGAGAAACCATGACTCCAGTACGCTGCAACAGTTCAGTTTTATATTCCATATGACCATCTCTCCTTGCCCTGCTTACGCAGTCATCACTGGTCATCTCAGCACCTCCTCTTCTCCAGGAAGAGCGGTCTCATCCTTCCTCAGAGCATGATAACCTTTGAGATGGAAAGAGAAATGGTAGAAACAGAAAGAAACACAGACCTAAAATTTCTGTTCTCTCAAAGCAACATACAAATGGTAATTTACGGCCACAGCTTTTCTGACGGGAAAGGAAAGCTGTTATGTGAGGACCCTTGGACCCTGGCAGTGTTCCTCACTGCCTTTATAGCAGCAACACTGACTGCAGCTCTCTGGGGGAAGGTTTTATGAAAGTCAGAAGTGATGAAGACAGCAGAAATTAGGAGGTAGCAAGAATCCTTCATTTTCCTCATCATTCCCATCTTACTTCCACTGCTTACAAGCTGAGATGCACTATGCAGGGTCACAGCTGCATTAGCCAGCTCTAATGCAAGTCACACAGCCACAGACACACTCACACTCCCATGGAAACACGCTCCTGGCCTATGCTGATGATTTGCCTCATATAGAACTGACACATTTTAAGATCTAATTATTATTACAAAGACCTAAACATCATGGAGCAAGCACTCAGCCTTTGCTTATCAATGCCCAACTGCTCCTACTGATCTCTTCTCTTGGAGCAGCAGTTTGCTTGCTGTAGGAGCAATCTGTCATTTTGAGCTCAGGAGCCAATAAGCCAGAAGAGGCTCAGCCTAGGATTTGACATCTTGCTGCCAGAGGCTCAGATTTGATGCCCAAATCTGACTTCACGACTTTCTAGATATTTGGATCCCAGTTCCATGTGAGCCACGAGGTGCTGTAAGTCTTGCCAGTCAGTTCATGGCCTAAAAGGACAGGGATCAACTGAACTTGAAAAGGAATAGGTTCAGGATTAGGACCATCTGTAAAAAGGAACAGTTCAGCTACAGTTTGTGTTGTCCTAGTCTAATAGAAAGTCTCCTCTGCCAGTGTGCTCCCAGGAGTCTGCAAGACATCAGCCCCCGTACAAGCTGGCTGGCTGCTTCTCCAAAATCAACCTACACACATTGGCAGCACAGCCTGTCACTAGCCCCTAGAAAACAGCCCTCCTTGAGCACTAAAAATAGCTGCTATTTTTCAAAAGAATAAATTCATTACTTCTAAATTCTCATGTCAGAACTATTAATTCGCTGTGATACAGCTGCCCTCAAATTGGCCTTTTATTTTCATTTTTCTGTTGCCACACACATCAGTGATGCCAGACTGGAAGATCCAGACAGTCTCTGCGAATTATGCAGGGTGTGAACCTTCTTAGGCCACAGAGGATCGTGAAGGTCATGCACGGTGATTTGTGCCATTAGTTTGTTGCTCACAGATGAGCAACCCCAGTTGGAACAAAAGCGTTCAGTGTAGCCAAATGCCAAGGAATAAGTAGTGAGTATTTCAGCAAATCAACTTCAGATCCCTTTCCCTTATTAAATCCCGCATTTTCCAAAGGTCACGAGTAGCATTGAGGTCTTCATAACAGCTTCATAATGCTGAGGAAATTCATGCCCTGCAACTCTGGGAAGGCAAAATAAAATACACAATTGCTTTCCCAGCACAAAACTGTAATATTACCTACCAATACAACTTTTTTTTTTTTTTTTTTTTTGTGCAGAAGTCATGTCCATTAATTACGTTCCATGCCTTTGGGAAAAATGCTCATATTTCTGCAGGCCCGGAACGAATTTTCTTCTACTGCTCTCAGTTCAACTTCTGTAGGGTACAAAAAGAATAAGACCAAAAAGTCAGTGGTTATTCTACAGAAATCAGTGCATTTTCCAAGGGAAAAGTCACATGGGATCAACTGAGAACAAATCTATTAGTTATCATGAAAACAACTTTATTTGTGGCCATTATCTCCATTACAGTCATTTTCCACTGAACTTCAATGAACAGATCTCTGTGATTTCACAGCAAGTTGCTTATGATCTGCAAACACACACACACAAAAACCCCACCAAAAACACAACCACAAAACTAAGCCCCATCCCACCCAGTTGTAAGAATTCAAGTCAGAACTCTATCACCATATAACCTCATCACAAAACATCACTTTACCCATTATAAAGCTTCCCTTGCCTTGGATCCTGCCCCTCTGCCCAAGGTGTCAGCTGTAACAACCCTTTATGCTTGTTTGACATTTCTGAGCTTCACTGGCTCAAAGGCCAGCTTAAAAATAAATAAATAAAATTCTCATTTGAACTTCAGCTCTGGTTCAATTACAGCCTAGGGCAAAAACTCAGGTTGATTTCATTTTATCCCAACAGTCTACTTCATTTTTAATTTGTCCCCCTGTCCTTGTACCTGTTATATAGATGTACAGAAATCAAGAAGGCCTTAAATTAACAGTCCCTCATTTTAACAATGCTCAGAGGCCTTTCACGCCAAACACAGATGTGTCTTTATTTGATTTCATCCTTGTATACTTGGGCCTTTAGTGACTTTAACCAGCACAGTGACTACAATAAAGATTATAAATTAAAGAATGTTTTTGAAACCTTGCCTGGTTTCCCTATGATAAAAAAGAATAAGTTTAAAAAGGTGAGGAAATACTGTGCTGTGTTGCTATCAAAAGACTACCCCTCTAGCTCAGCAGCCTCAGTTTTTATCACACACATACAGAGCTCACAAGATAGTAATCAATTAAGCATTTTGCTAAAGCATTTAGTCAGAATGGGAACATCTGGAGCCGAAATTCAATTGTCCAGAACTAGCTGCTTGCTAATTAATATTCCTTCAAATGGCTCTTGTATCAAGGTGTCTCTCCTGTTTCACCAGCTATCCCCCCGTGGCCCATTCCCCTGCCCAGGTCTTGTTGAGAAACGATAGGAACAGCAGAGCTGGGCTACAGAGATTGTATTTTAGCACTGTCCCAGGTACATCCGCTAATACCATGGAAAACGTCACCTCACTTCAGCAATAACAGAAACACGTGAATAAATGTTCAAGGAAATATGTTTGTATTGCAACCGTAGGACAAGGAGGATTGATTTACTATCGTAAGGCCTCATGAGGATTCACTTCCAGTTCTAATATTTGCATTTCACTATTCTCTCTAAAGGATCACATCATTCAGAGTTGTCTGGGCCATGCTCAGGTACAACTCAGACATGTATCTTCTACCATCAGTAGCCAGGCCAAGCCATCTCCATCTGGCTCACACGTGCAAGTTCAGGATCTTCAAGCATAGATTGATACCTATATAATCTCCCCACACATAGTGGCTGCTGCTCCTTAATGCAGCCCAGAAGCATCTCCCACTGAATTGCAAATATTCCACTGTCCTTCAGCTGTCCAAAGATTATGCTCTGTTTCAAATGAACCATGCTTTCTAGTTGCAGGAAAACATAACAGTTAGACTGGAGGGCAAGCATAGACTGTGCATCAAGTAGGGATGTTTCCCTGCTTGATAGATAATATGCTAAGTATTGTTAATGAGCAGCTGAATATCTTCACCCAAGGAACACTGGGTACTTTTCAACTTCAGATGAGTCTGCCCACAATTTTCTTGCCTTAATTTTGCCCCAAACAGTCTACACACTAGTTTCCAGCCCCATCCTATCTTAACAAGTCAGTCCCATGGCACTTCCATCCTTCTCTTCACTGAGTTTGGCTCTTGGGAAGGGTAGGAAAATTAAAATGCCCACACAACCTGAAACCCAAGATAAATCTATTTGATTTAAAGTACATTTCCAATCTCTCTAAGCTTCCAATAGGGAGAAGGGGACCTGATTCTAAGCAATCTCATTCATACTGCTCTTCCTCCTACTGCCATGAAAACATGACGTTGCCTTCTCAGCAAACATCCCCTAGCTCCTCAGGGTCTCTGCAATGATTGCTTAGCTGTGTGCCATAAAATCACACTAAGACAAGAGAGAAATCAGAATGCGTCCCTTTCCTTCTTGGCTTTTCTTATTTGCTTTCAGCAGAACTTGTCAACCAGAGACATTTCGGGTTTTACAGAGCTGCTACTTCTGCCTCCATAATTTGGGTCAAATACTATCACTGAGCTCTGCTAAAGGTGTTGCAATATTTGCCTCACCATCCCCATCCCGTTGTGGATGGGACAGGTAAACATCGCTGAGCTGTGTCCCAAATCCAAGCTGAAATACCAGGAGGGCTGCATAAAAGAACAGAGGCACCCTGACTCCAGAGGATCTGAGGCTGGAAGGGGGTGAGCCAACAACAAAGTCCTACCCAGACCTTGCTGGACCACCTCCTGCAAAATCTACATTTCTGGGCACTGACAGAGTCTCTTCTGGGAATCCTCCTCTTTCTGTCAAGAGATGTACTGGAAACATCAGTCTGTAAATCAGAGCAGATACGGTCAGGAGGAAATAGAGGATGACAGTGGAAGGTCAGATGGAGAGGTGAGGCAAAAATCACAATAAAGAGAAATAAGGCTTCTTTTGGGGCTCACTCCGATGGTGCACAGGTGGGAACGTAAGGGGCACTATGACACGTAATTCAAGCTGGTAATGGTTGTGTTTCTTCAAAAAGAAAGCCCCCCTCCTTATTTCTGTCCGGCAGAAAAACACGGTCAGTATGGAGAAGGAAAGGACCAGGAGGCCAAGAGCTTGGAGCTTTGAAACAACAACAGAACAGCTTAAGTCACTTTAAGGGACACTGATAATTGCACTCTTCACCTCCTACTTACTTAATTCAGAGCAACAATGATTTTAAATAAGCATCTTCAATACAGGTAAGACTCCTTCAAATTTACCACACCTGAAGGATTCCTCATGCAGCAAGCGGGAGGAAGCAGTTCTCCTCAACAAGGACAGGGGATTCTCCTTTTCTAATGTCCTTGCCTTGTTCCCACCTCTCCTCTGTATCTCCTAATGTAAGAGGAGGAAATGAATTAAGAAGCCTCCTCTTCCTGCTGCTCAGGGACTCCCTGCAAGGTTCAGCCCTATTTTTCCCTTATTGCATTTATTATCCTTCTCATTATTGTCTCAATACCTCAGAGTCTGTGTGGAACCTTGAGGACAGACCCCATATGGAAGATATAAAGTGACTCAGTGGAGGACATACACCTTGGAGCATATGGCACATGTGCTGACTAACACTGTAGATAATGCCAATAATAATTCTTTATAGCATGCACAGGCTGAGCTGATGAACCTTCCAACTGAGGAGTTAAATGCAGGCCTAGCTGCTGCATTGTGTTTTTAATGTATGACATAAAAATAGAGAAGATGTAATGGGATTATGTTTTTGAATGGGCTTCCAGCTGTACCACCTGGAAGTCAAGGAGATGTGGGAAGACAGTAAAGAAACCTCGAGGTCATAAAAGCTGCAGGAGAAAGACAGTCAGTATTTGATAACCCAGGTTTTTGTTCAAGGTAGGGTCATAGAATCACCTGAGTTGGAAAGAACCCTTAAAGGCCATCAAGTTCATCTCCCTACAGCTGCTCAGGCCCCATTTACCCTGACCAGATACTAGTGGCTCAGAGCACCCTGCAATCCATGGAAACTTTTTCTTTTTTCCCTCTGCAGATTGCTACAGGCAGTACGTTTCAGGCTCTTGGAGTAGGCTCAACAAATGGCCTCTTGGTGGAAGACAAGTTCTGAAGACAAACCAGTAACCGTACTTAATATCTCAGCTCTGAGAGACATCAGTTCTAGAGCTGAAACTCACTGCCTTCCTGATCTGTAAAGGTCTCACAGTGGAGGTGTCTGTCACATCACACACCGAAACCCGAGCTGTGGGTTGATTGAGCAGTTAGGGTTTTGTGGTCTGTAACTGAGATTCATGGAAAATGTTTGGCAAAGCAAATCATATAGAACAACCAACAGACAGTCTTCTCTCTTTCACAGCCTCTAATGAGCCCTTTGCTTCTTATCAGAACAGCAAGGGAACAGACATCCCTAGAGCTCCTCCAGCAAAAGATCAGCCCCTCTCTGAGGACCAGGGGATGAATCCCTAAGCAATGAGTTACAAACATTGAGCATTTCTGAACTCATTTGTCTGCTGATAGGATTCAGGCCTTATTCCAACCTGCAAATGGGATGTGCTTCACTAGTTCTAAATCACTCAGCAGGTGATAAGTGGTTAACGCCTGGAGCCCTGAGGTGCCTCTGGAACATAATTGCTTATTAAAACAAAACAATAATTAAGTGGAGGACACAGAACCCTGTGCTTTCTGAAAACTGGATCATTTTTTACAATGAGTAGCTGAGGCTGGGAGCAGGCAAGGCAGCACTGAGACCTAAGGCATGTACTGCTCTGGTGGTTGAGAAGAGAGGGAATGGCAGAACCCGAGAGGACCCATGTGAAGGATGCTCCAGGACAGCACCAAAGAAAAGGCATAGACATGTCTGATGAGCAGGGGGCCATACAGGTTTTCACTGCAGAGAGAGGAACAAACTTCGTGCTCAAGTGTTTCCAACCCAACACAAAAATATGGCATCTTTTCTGTGTACTGGGATAAAAGGAAGAGGTTAATTGGCGACACAAAGCTTGCCTAGACATGTGACCATGTCCTTGATCATACAGATGGAGGTCTACAGCTGCTCAGTTCCCTTCAGGCTCCAAAGTATCTGTCTCAGTGCCTGGCACCTGGCTCAGACCATTCTGGAGCCAGAATACATCAACCTCCTCACCCTCCTTGCACCATTCATCAACGGTTTATCTTGTCTGCGTGGAGATCTGTATGCCCGAAACTCAAAGAGGTCATCCCTCACAGACATTTTTATGTATTTCAAGTGCCAGAAGATGTTTTATCTTCCTGCAGTTCTTCCTTACTCTCCTTCCAAGCACAGAGACCAGAAGTCTCAGTCTCTTCTTCAGGCAAAACACCACCCACCTCAAGAGCTTTGATTAGTCAGAGTAAAAACCACTTCATTAACAGCTCAGTAAGTAAACACCCAATTGTTTTCATCCCCTTCACCGCAGTGTGAGCTGCATGGTTTTAACTGTGCCTTTGGGCTTAATCCTGATTATTTCATTGCCAACTGCAGGAACGTATCATTACTTACAGTTCTAAGCTATTGTTGAGTCCTTCTGGTCAGCAGGTGAGGAGGGAGCCTGTGTTTGTTACCATGCATCTGTGACCCTGCTTCTCATACAGTGACAAACTGCAAGCCCTGAGCTGAGAATTAATGAGAAAGCATCAGAATAATTCAGCTGGAGCAGGAAAGGCCCTAAGCTTGCATCCTGTCCAGCTTTGCACGCTCTTAGCAGAGCTAATCCCACAGAAGAGAAGCAAGGATGTACAAGTGGAAGTGTCACCATGTTCCCTCCCAAACACACCTTGTTTTACGAATTCACCACAGACAGTAACAGAGAGATGGTGTTATGCCAGGGGACTCCTCCGTGTACAGCAAGATCAGTACCTCTGTGCAGCAGCTTTAAAATATCTTATCTGAATCCAGCTGCAATTGGAAAGGCACCTCATCGCAAAACCGTGTTGTTAGCTTTCTGTTAGCAGTCTCAGCAGAGAGTCAAGGCAGGGATGCATAATGGAGAAACTGTCTCTAGTTCGCTTCACAGACAGGTCCCTCTCCAGGCCAGGGTGAGAACACCGCTTCACTGTCTGCCCCACAGCCCCGCACGCTGGCAAGAGATACCAGACAGCTTTAGCTTTTAAATATTTCCAGGTTAAAACTCACTGCCAACACCTTGGCAGATCCCTGACCTCAGCAAGCGGGAAGGAGGCAGCAAGCAGCTAAAGGCAGGGGCTATTTTTAACCTAGGCTCATTTCTTAGGGAAGAAATTATTCATAACCTGTATGCATGCAGCACATCGGATACAAGGCAGGCTTGGCTGCAAACATTGCTTAATGGTGCTGCCAGCTCTCTCCTTTATAAGTCGGGAAGCAAAGGCTTCTCTCACAGCCTAACAAGGGATAGCAGGGTAACCCGGGAGGTATGAGATGACCTGCCTCATGTCCACCTGCACTGCAGTTGTAGTACGAGAGACAGGAGAGGTTTTAAGGCACATTACCACAGAATCTTCAAGGTTGGTCAAGACCTCTAAGATCATCAAGTCCAATCATCCACCTACCACTAATATTGCCTACTAAATCACGTCCCTCAGTGCCACAACTCCATGTTTCTTGAACACCTCCAGGGATGGTGACTCTGCCACCTCCCTGGGCACCTCTCCAAAAAGCAGACACCTCTTTAGCCCAAGACAATTCACATTCCTCCTCAGTCTTGTCTCTGTATGAAGAAAGTGGAGGTTTTCTGCACTTGGAAGCCCTTTCCTTGCAGACCTCTCACTTCTCCCAGTGCATACATACATCCTTTGCCATAATCAGTGGTCAAATGCATCTGGCCCAGCAAGGGTACAAATCACTTTCAACTGCAATTCTGATAATTGGGTTTGGCAGGCAATATTTGCCTTTAAGACCTCTCTCATCCTTCTGACATGACTTTAATGAAGTACATGCTCAAAGATTTCAACTCAGAGAGTTGAGGGAAAAAAAAAAGTCTATTAGGATCATTTAATCTGACCTCCCACTTACCTGCGGATGTAAAAATTTACACTGTAGCCTTTCACTGAACTCAGGAACTTCATGCTGAGATGGAATACCTCTTTCAAAAAAGTGATCCGAACTTGATATATCAGATTTCAGTAGCACAGAGCCTATCACATCCCTCAGGCAACTGCTCCAGAGGTTCATCATTCCATTGTAAAAAACATTCACCTTGTTTCCCAATTGGAAATCAATGTTAGACAAACACAGACATTGGATCTTGTTACAGTCTTTTTTTATACTGGTCTAAAGAGTCTCCTAACATTAGGAATTATGTATTTTCTTCTGAACTGAGAGGAAGCCATTCCTACCACCTATGGGCTATGCCTCTTTTAGTCCAGGATACACATAACAGCTAAGATAGCAGCTCTAAAATATGTTTGTTCATCATCAACCTGCAGAGTTTGGCTAAGATCAGGTGGCTGCTATCACATCATTACACCTCAGCCAACTCAGAGGTGTTGTGTGCCACTGACCTCATCCCAGTATTAAGTTTGCTCCCATTAAGCATAAAGGCCAGACAAACAAATGTGCTTTTGGTTTGAATTAACCTAGCCTTCCTGCTGTGTTTCAGGATCCAGAAAACCTAAAGCTCAATTATAAAAAAAAATAATAATGATAATAATGATAAAGAAAGAAAGTTTGTTTCAGCTGCCTAAAATTGGGCTGGGAGGCTCTAGATCTCTCGGGACGGAGGTGTGCACTGGGATAAGAGAAGGGAGAAAGTAAGAGCCAAAGCTCTGAAGTCAGCCAAAAATACTTAACCTCTGAGCTTAGCGCACAAACAATTGCAAGTCACATTTTCAATCTGCTGTGTAACAACTCCCAGGATCCACAGATAATTTCTACAAGTTCTTAACAAGTTAAGAGAGCAAAGCCATGAATTCTTGGAAGATCCATTACACCACTCAAAAGCTTTGGGGGCCCAACACTGAGTAAGGTTGAGACCCACTGGTTACAGGTCATTACAGATAGAAAAACAGAGCTGAGAAGGTGTTTGCACTTCTTTTCCTCCACAATAAAGGGCATCTGTTTCTCACTAAAACAAAAACAAAAACCAAAAACAACAAAACACCAAAAACATACATCCATTAAGAAAATATGGACAACTCCAGCTTTCCCTAGTAAACAATTGGATAGGAAAAATAAATATATCTGATCAGAATATAGCCTTCAATAGTTAGACACACCAAACCAACAATCTTCACGCATAAGCATTCCTAAAAATAAAATACCAACGTTCTAAACTACAGACATAAGAAACAGCTTAAAGAGAAATTGAAGCCAACTAGAGCTTAGGAGCAGGGGAAGGAGAGCTACAAAAAGGAAAAAAAAAAAAACAACAAACAGAAGAGCCCTCTTTCCTCAACTAATCTGAAACTTTGACTTGTGTGGGTTGGGCCTTTAAACTGTGCTGAAGAAATGGAGGCAAGTGATTGACTGATGCCCACCAGCTGGGCCTCTTTGCTGGGCCCCACACTAAGCCAAGCAGGTGTGCATGCCTCTCCCAGGCAGCTGAGAGGACTGGGATTCTCCCATATTTCCTTCTCCTCACATTTCTTCCACGAGCTATTGACTCCAGCAAGTAGAAGTACACCATACACTGAACTTGCGTGGAGGTAGATTGTATGAGTGGGATGAATTAACCAGATTATAAATAAAAGGCCCAAGGTGCAGCAGAATAATAATAATAAAAATCCATCTGTATCAGGTGCTCTGAGAAATCTCTCCTGCTATCTTTGGATATGCACACCTGCATCTTTCCCATGCCTATCAGTCCACCTTTGCTAGCTTGAAACTTCTTTTCCTGAAAAGAAATGTGAAGCATGTTTTTTTTTTTTTTCTTTTTCCTTCTTTTCGTTCTTCTTGAGGAAAAAAAAAAAAAAGAAGAACAGTCTTCATATGAATCCATAAAACATAACTTTTATTATCCTCCCATCTGCTTTCCCACCGAATGGCACATATTTGCAAAGCAGCCCTTGGAGGCAAGAGAAAAAAAGGAAAGCAAGAAAGTTGCCGTGAAGAAATCCAGAGTGATGGGAAGATCTTAGGGTAGCTGTTGTAATTTATAATCAGCCCATTAAATATGGAACACTAATGCACAGCTGCTGAGAAAACTTGTCCAATATGTTTCTGCAACAGCAAAAAAGGCCTCTGAGGTCATCTTGGCGCCTACATTATGGTACAAAGAAACTGTCTAATTGCAGAACCTTGTGTAATCTTCAGTATTAACCTCTTTCCCTCACAGCCAGCCAAGCAGCACAGCTCTCTGGTTTAGAAAGTCCAAGGGAAAATAGATGAATAAATCCAACATGAAGAGTTTTTATTGTTGATCTTAGATTTACATTAGGAACAATCTGTTTTGTTTTTGTTTTTGTTTTTGTTTTATTTTCCCTGAGCAGAGGGCTAGGCCGATCACAAAGCAGGACTCATTGTAAGACTAAGAATGCCTTCCAAGATTCCTTCTCCCATCCAACTTGCGGGCCTTGGCCATAATGTCTTTGGTTTACTGTGCAGGGCCTGAACCTATAAATTCCACTAGACTGTGTGCTCCTATAGTTTTAAGGTGCTCAATGTCTTATAATTCCATACTTAGACAGACTGTGGTTCTGCAGACCTAAAATTATTAATGTCAAGGATACCCAAGGCAGAACAGGGTGTAGAAGAGAGCACCAGAACCCAGAGCTTTGAAGCACCATTTAATCCCTGTGTAGAGAGGACTGGATGGTGGTTCAGGCAGCTCTGAGACTTGATGCTGATGGAAACTATTTGTAAAGCAGTCCAGTGTCTCTGGAAAACTTGGAAAGAAACATGGAGAAATGGCTACGGAGACCTGTGAGTGTGCACTTCTTAGGTGACCTTGTGGTTTCTAAAGCACCGTCATCCAAAGCTAAAATGGAATGACTTCTGTCTCAGAAGTCCAGCAGTCATCCACAAACCTAAGGTGATGTGCAAATGAGCCTAAGCTGACAGCTAGATCCCAATGGAAGAAAAGCAGTGAGGGCTGTGGTTTCCTCTCTCAGGGGTCTACGTGTGAAATTTCCCTGGCTTCCACTTTGCCAAGCCTGCATCCCTGAAATCAGGGTCTGAGACAGGCCTCAACACTTGCTCATAACTTCCGTAACCTGGCTGGCATCCACCCAACACTAGAAACTGTTGCTGCCTCTCTTGAAATTTGGCTCAGACTACACAAATCCCAGCTTCGGGCTAAGTGAACATTTTGCTAACCATTCAGCACGGCTGGCCTGAGTTCCAGTTTGTGGTTGATTTGTTTTCTGTGGGAAGAGGCGAGCCAAAGTCACCCACGCAACCCAAAGGCTGGCTGCTCTGCCGGAGGGAAGCCAAGGCTGAAACAGGCTCTGTGTCTGGAGGCATGGCAAGCTTGGGGTTGTGCAGACAGATGCTGTACCTGGCTGCTGACAGCCATACAGGTGATCAATTGTAGATAGAAGGCGGAGCTTGTAACTTCTAAGCACATTATATAAATGACATTGATTGTACAATCTTGAGTTAGATACGATCGTAGTTTAGTTTCTTAGTAACCTCCCAGATTCTTCTGCGAGAGTACAAAAGTACCAATGATCTTCGAATGCCTGTTAAAGCAGATTGTGATGAGGCTGTGCTGAGAGGAAGGCAAAAATTATGGCTGAGCAAGCATCAGTCTGTCCACAATGCCCTCTCCAATTAGAAGTAAAATGGTTATGTTAAAGGCACAGGGTTCCCATGGTATTAAATCTTGTCTAATTAGTACTTGCTAAGAACCAGCGAGCAGTTTGATTTGGGTGAATATGGAAAACTCTCTGTTTATAAAGTCATTCTAGAAAATGAAGTTACTCAGAGAAATGGTGGTGGTGTCACCGTCCTTGGAGATGTCACACTGAGGGATGTGGTTAGTGGGCATGGTGGGGGTGAGCTGATGATCAAACCAGGAGATCTTAGTGGTCTTTTCCAACCTTAATAATTCAACAATTCTATGATGTCATGCAATAGAAAGACTTAATGAGACTAGTAATTTTTTGTAAGAGCCTGCCCCTTTCCCAGTGCGGGTAACAATCAGCTCATGAAGCATATTTGGTTCCCTTGTGGTAGTCTTTGTGTGACACTGAAAATGAGAGGAGCTCAAATAATAAATCTGCTGGACTACACCTTCTTCCTGTTTGTGGTCCAAGTTTGGATTAAGGTCTTCTTGACAGTTCTGGCTTGTGTTTTGCTGAAGCTACTTCTTCAGACCCTTAGCTAACACACAATCTCTACCAATCACTATGGGTTTGGGACTCTTTAGCTTCCAAGATCCATACTGGCTACAGATAGACTGCTGTGCCAATAAGTGTAAGCCCAAAAGGGCTTATCCTTGCAGTTATTTTCCTAGCTACAAGAGGGTGACATTGTCACACGCAGCTCAGCATTAACGCCATTTTAACTGGAAGAAGGCATACCCTCTCTCTCACGGTATTTTTTCCTCACGGTACTCATGAGACCAGAGACTTCAGACAAAATCTCAGAAGCCCACAGGTTTTTGAAAGTTCAGGGAGAAAGCCTTCCTGTTTTGCCAGCACTTCTAAAATGTATCTTCTTTCCAATCATTGTAGCAGTGAGTATACTTTGAACTCCAATAACTTATGGAAAAATTCAGTGCATTAGTTTTCCTTTTGAAATAAAGCTACACAGGCAACACATGAAGTACAGAATGCCTGGGGCCTTTTCTCATGTTTCTGGGAGCTGCAATCGATTTTGTCCTGATAGATATTTGGCTCCATCATACTATGCAGAATCAGTGAAAACTGAAAAAGCATCTTTTGATTCACCTCTGCGAATCAAAATGTCCTCATCTGGATATGTCACAGGGAAAATCCCAACACCAAAGCAGCTGGAAGGACAAGGGTCATTTCAGAGAGACTGGTAGGTGAAGAAGCTGAAAACTGGATTTTGTGGAAACATTTTATGGAGGATCTGAAATGTCTACCAGGAATTTATTAAAGCCAACAATGCAGCCATTCTGCAGCTTTTCAAGGCATACAGAGGATCAGGTTTTCAGCCTTTCTCAAGGCTGAGTGGAAGTAAGCTTACTTCCACACTTGAAATTGTACTTGTTATCCACAAAACTGGCTGCAATTACTGTGCTGGGACAGTTTGGGTCATCACTGGCTATATCTTCGTACACACAGCCTCAGGAGAACTAGATGCAAATGCTGACTGTTTCTATTTGCATGCACAAATTGGAATTTTCTATATCAAAAATGTGGTGCTCGCTGTCTCACCAAGTGACTTAGCCTGTTTGGAGCATGAAGTGATAAACACCTGCTTTTAGAATTGATTGAGTCATTTTTGTCTTTCCTTTATTTCAGTCTTGACATAAGAACTTGTTTCTAGCTCAGTAATTCATTGCAACTTCCAGTTGTGCCTGGGGCAGCTCTGAAGGAAAACTGCAGCAGTTGTCTGAACTTGAATCCTCTCTTCCATCCTTCCTTGGGCTCTTTTCACTCCTCTTTCTCTTCTTCTCTTTGGGCAGCTTTGCGTACCATTGCCACAGCCATATATTTTCAGTGTCTTCCCATTTCCACAGCCATGTATTTTCAGTGTCTTCCCACCTGCACCAGTCCCAGATGGCTCTCCCATCCTTCCCCTTGTACCCCACTTACATCTCTCAGAGCAGTCAGCCTGTAGGTGTCCTGTTTGCACCCATTTTTCCAGACCTAACCACTGTATTTTCTCTCTCTGTGGTTACAGCACTGGTTCAAATCCAGTTATTTCCCATTTTCTACTTTCTAGAGAAACATCTATTAAAATCCTCTCCCTAGCTGCACAGACTGTGACATCCTTTGCTTTGAGTTCTTTGTATATGAAGGCTCTGTGTGGGAAAGGAGTTAGCTGAATTTTGAAAATCAGCGGTGAGTGGGCTGTGGACCAGGCTCTTGTGTCACTGCAGCATCAGTGCTTCCTCATTATTCGTCCTTCTTTTTGCCTGTATGCGTTCAGGCATAACATGAGAAGCAAACAGACTCCTCCATCTCTTTTGGTTCCACATGCTACCATTTACCCATAGCATTTTTATATGAATTTATGGTAATGACTTTTTTTTTAAAATGCTTTTTCACGATAGCAGTGTTCTATCTTTATCTTCCCAGATCAGCTATGTTCATCCTAGCACAGCCAAGCCATGATTGAATCCATTGACCATTAAAGCACCGATTTATATTTATTAACACGGAAAGTCTGGCCATGGCCCTGTGCTGAGACATGGAGTGGGACTACATGCTCTATGCACACACACTTTGCTCAGAGCCTGCTCAGCACAGTTTTGAGGTGATTTAATTTGTGAACACATCTCAGCTTGTATGGGCACTCAGAGAGTTAAAGCCAGCAGTTGTTTTTTTTTTCTTTTTTTTTTTTTTTTCTTTTTGGAAACAGTGACAGCACACTTCTCAATTTCTGCATTATTCACACCTCAACAAATCTTATTTCATTAGATTTTTGGAAATGCAATGGTAATTTTGGTGATTAACTTTAAATTGGGGATAATGCACGAGCAGACATTAACATAATGTCAAAACAATTTTGTACAATTGTTACTTAACCTTGGTCAAATCATTTCCACCCCCAGCGTCCTCCCAAATGGACCTTTATTAATATGACACAGGCAAACATAAGAGAACCCTGGGCTTGATGCAGGGAAATGATTAAACAAGAACACTTATCGGAAATGATCATGCAGGGTAACAAGGCAGCAGGGCAGATCGCTGAATTCTCATCTTCTCCAGACTGCATCTGGCCTTTGCAGGAACAACATGAATGAGTCCTTGACAGGATGCTCGGGAAAGGTGTCATAAATTGTCCTGCCTCGGTGACAACCAGCAGAGGCTCAGCAGCAAGATGTTTAACTTACTGCATTTATTATACACAGATGATTTTTAAAGCTGATGAATGGGTATTAATTACTGTGGAGACTGAAGATGTTTAATTCTATCCTGATGTGGCAGCTCAACCTGAAAGAAACCATTCTTAAGGGCTGAAGGAGAGCTTGTTCTTAGCAGCCTCTTCAGTCAATGGACAGCACAGAAAAGATATGATAAGCACCCGGCAGCAAAGTGTTGGGGTTATACTGGTGCCCCCACAACTAGAGAACACGTTTCCTCCCTCAAAAACATACCACTGACCACATCCCTCAGTGCCTCATCCACACGGTTCTTGAACAGCTCCAGGGATGGTGACTCCACCACCTCCCTGAGCAGTCTGTGCCAGTGTATCACCACTCTTTCCGAGAATAAATTTTCCTGTTATCCAATCTGAACCTCCTCTGGCACAGTGCGAGGCCATTCCCTCTCCCTCTCCTTGCTACATGGGAGCCAAATTCCCAATATCCACCATAATTGCCAGAGAATTCTCCTGGGTTTTAATCTCTTTGACTGACGGGAAAGCCGAACCATTCAGCTGTGTGGCCAAACTTCAGTCTCACTGGATTTCCCAGGGCTGGGTCTGGCAATTCCCAGAGCCTTTTCTGTGGTCAGCAGCACTGGCATTAGCAGTGGGATAACTCCCTCCTTGCTGGACAGAGGGCTTTGGTCTCCAGCTGAGATTGTTAAAGGCAAATACAGGGAAAATAAGAAAATAAAAAACTTAATTTGTCAACAGACCATCTTTCATCCGAAGTGCAAGCACAGAGATTAGTGCTGTTGGCAGAAGAACTCCCCTTTCACATCTAGCTGAGTTGTTCTTAGCAGAGTGGTGTGATGTTAATTTGTGTAGCCCAGGATCCATGCAGAGGAAATCCTTCCCACAAACTCTGCTTGGTGCAGGGTTGGGCTATGGACAGGTCTTCATCAGCACAATCACACTTTGAAAAAGTTGAACAGTTGGAAAATCTTTTGCTGCTCAAGGTATATATCCTTTCTTATTGCTAAGATCAGCATGGATTCCCAGATAGATTCATGCAACTCGTCCTACAACCAAATTTGTTCAGAGGAATCTTCATGCAGATGCCTGAAGTTTGAAATAGTAAAGACCAATGATTCCTCCTGGCAGTGCTGACTTACATTAATTCTAACATTTATTCCAAAGTGTAGGGGAAAAAAAAATGAAACGAAGAAAGAATAAGTCTGGTCCATGTTTTCTTTAGAAGCCTCCTTTTTTTGGTTTTAGTCCATGTTTTGTTAGAGATTTTTTTATTATTATTATTTCACATAATCGGTCTGAATGGAACATCATAAATCTGAGAGGGTAATAAACAGCTCATAAAAAATCACTTTTCAAACTGTTGCTAAAACAACCTCGCAACAGTTGGTGCTCTAATAGCTCACTGGAGGGATCAGAGAAAGCTTAGGTGAGCTTTGAGCCCCAGGGAAACAAAAAGCAGTGTTGTTAGCTCAGTGCCATGGCTATACATTTGAAGAAGCCAGTACCAGTCCGCGTAGAAACCACGGGGCAACTATTAGAACTGTTTGCTCCTCACTTTGCCTTTGATCTCTTCCATTTTTTTCTCTGTAATGTGGCAACATTTTGAAGGTTTTGTGTTTTCTACATGGGGTCTGAGGAGGTCTTGCAGGGAGGTGTTTTGTGGCTTGCAGTAGGTAGGAGATGTGGCACAGATGTTCTGGGGAATTGTCTGGGCTGAACATCTGTGAAGGGGTTGGCAGAGATGTGAGAAAGACAACGTGATGCACAGGATGGTCTCTTCTGCATTAATAGCTGCTTTTCCATTTGATGGCCTTTTCTGTTTCAGATGGATATGACCAGTGCATATGCATTTGCCACGTCTGCATTTTACTAAAACCGTATTTCTTATGAGGAAAGAGAAAAAAAAAGAAAGAAAAACAACAAAAAAAGGGACACATCTACAAACTCTCACAGCATAAAAATGCTTGGCTGAGAAGCAACCCTTGCTGCTTCCAGGCGTCACTGAAACAACAAGCCCTCAAACAGAGAGACCATGCATTAAACAAGGAATCACGTTGTCTCTGCAGGCACCTGTTTGGGTAAGGAGGAACAAAGCATGAGTCACCATGACGTGCACAAGCGAAATTATGAATGACAGGCTAAAAATAAAATGCTTTCAAATATAGTTTGACTGAGGAGCATATTCCTCCAGGGGGTTGATACCTGCTTATCTCCAGCTGGGCAGCACTGCCAGCCACATGAAGGTGATGAAGCAAACAGCTCCTAATTGCCCTGCAGCTGCAGCGGGATTCAGTCCCATTGGATGAAGCCAAAACCTCCGTCCCTGGGGATGGGGCACTGCTTGGCTGTGGGTAATTCACTGGTCCTTTGAAGGCCAGACATCATCAGTTCAGAAGAGCCTCCTTCTGCGTCAGCTCAGACAGCTTCTCGTGAGGCTGTCAAAATGTTACACTTTAAGCCTGCACTCAATGGAGCTGAAGTTCAACATTAAATACCACTGACGATGAAGTCTCTCTCTCTGATAGGTGCTGTGAGTGGCTAATCAGAAAACATGAACAGAGCTGTCAAGTCCATGAAGCTCCTCCTAAGCTTTTAGTACGCTTATATTTTACAGTGTAAATTCCTTCAGCCCCAGAGATGGTCCTGCAGTGACATGAGTGCATAAATCCTAAGGTCCATGCTCAGTTTTTACAGTTTTTACTTAGTGTTAACTTTGCTTGAGAAAGTGTTGGGTAAAGCCTAGACAATCCAGGAAGAACTAGTAGCAGTGTTTCAGTGTCTAAAGGGAGTGTATAATGAAGAAGAGGATAGTATCTTTAGCAGGGTCTGTTGTGATCAGACAAAGAGAAATAGTTTCAAACTAAAAGAGAAGAGATTTAGATTGGAAATAAGGAGAATGTTTTTTACAATCAGGGCGGTGAGGCACTGGCACAGGTTGCCCAGAGAGGTGGTGGGTGCCCCATCCCTGCAGACACTCCAGGTCAGGCTGGACAGAGCTCTGAGCACCTGATCAGCTGTAGGTGTCCCTGCTCAGTGCGGAGGAGGTGGACCAGATGTTCTTGAAGGGTCCCTTCCAACTCAAACAATCCTGTGGTTCTATGATTAGCTGCCCTTCTTTACAGTCAAACGAAGAAGGAGCTCTTGATAACACTGCCAGGTATACAGCTGGTCCTGCTGGATGCTTCCCAGAAGGAGAAGACAACGGGACAGCATCAGGCAGGACCAGAGCCACGCTGAGGAAGGGAGCAGGGAGCATCAGCTGGTTGTCAGTGTGTGGTGCTGGCCCCCGTCGCTACCTCCCAGATGTAGAGGAGGTGATAAATGAGCACCGAGCAACCATGTTCAGTGACTCATGAAATCGGCAGACATTATCACAGGATACAGGAGTCCAGGGCAGTCCCAGGGCTGTGAGACAGACCTCAGGGAAGATAGCTTTGCCCTGATTTGGGAGGCTAAACGTTGCTAACATCTGCAGGCTGGGAAAGGGATGGCTCTCAGATCTCATGGAGCAATGAGGAAGCTAAAGCAGTGTCTGACTAGTCTTTCTTTTATTTTTTTTTCCTCTTTTTTTTTTTCTTTTTTTGCTAATGAGCTATTAGAAGTTGTTTTTGAGCCATACTCTTTGCCCTCATTATAACTGCTTTCCCATAAGTGGAGCTTTCTGCCTGTTGTAATGAGCAGAAATCTGGATGGATGCGCGGTTTTAATGAGATCTGGGGTAGATGTAAAACAGAAAGAGTAACATCTGAAGGGAGGCCTCAAAGTGGAGTAACAGAAACAGGTAGAGGATTTACCACAACAGAGAAAGCTGGGTAGGACATGAGGAACAAACCGTTTTCCTGTCACAAGCAGAACAGACAGAACTTGCCCCCCGAAACTGAATGTGAATTTAGGAGGTGCTGTCTTGAAGGAAGTAGTTCAGCAGGGGAAAAGGAGGGAAGCCAAAATCAGATCCAGCAGCTAATGACACCTAAGAGTTCAATGGAAACACTCGCTGTCGATTACACCAGTGAGGAATGAAGCAACCAGCAGAACAGTTCTTTTGTTCTCGTCTCATATCTTTTCATGAAAATTAAAAGGGCAGTTTTCACAGCTGGTGAAAGGCTTTTTTTTTTTTTTTTTTCCCCTTCGCTCTGCCATCTGATGCTGTCTCCACTTTGAAAACAGCAAATTTATGCCTGAAGCTGAACGGGTAAAAATTGGACTCTGTTGCCTGCGGGTATTTTGCCATGAAGAGCAGCAGGATCTGATGAGAGATTTCATCCAGATCAAATCAGAGAATATTCAACAATGTCTCTGTTTTCGCAGGAGACTCTTTGAGGGAGCCAGGAGCCAGGGCTCAGCTGGGTGTGCTGAGCATCCTCGGTGCTACGTGGGGGGACCCTGGGGTAACACTGTCAGCTTCGTGCCTCCATCCTCTGATCCCTGTGAGACAGAGTGAGATGATAAAGAGGTCTCCAGTCTGAATCCAGATGGAGGATTTCTCTGCCATCAAACCATGCTATCTCTCTCGTGATCATAGAATCACAGGATAGCTTGGGTAGGAAGGGACCTTAAAGATCATTGAGCTCCAAGCCCCTGCTGTGGGCTAGTAGCCACCCATCAGATCAGGCTGCCCAGGGCCTCATCCAGCCTGGCATTAACCAGGATTAAAATGTGTGTGAATTTCCAAATTCTCTACCAAATCTTCATCTGATGGAGATCTCTAGTCCTCTTCTCTTTGTTAGATTCGTCCTTCTTCCAGACAGATCAGTAGTGAAACATTCACCTAGACTTATCCAGAAACAGTTGCCATCAAACACCAGGACAGGTCATGGCTATTGAGCAAAGTAGGGAAGAAACCTCCATTCTTTCAGAAGTAACTGGACCTTTATCCTGAACCTGGATTTATATCAAAGCAGCCCTATTTCTTTCTCCTGGTTCTTTGAGCTTGCTCAGACGCATTCGTGCTGCTTTGAGCTGTGCATGAGCATATTCACGTGGGAAGGACAACAGTGGCCATTCAGAAGAGAAGACTTGCAGGCACAAAGGATAGAGATTTGTGATATTATCTTCAATGAAATTTTAAACACTGCAACTGCTGATATGGCTGGCTCAGCGTCCCAGTGCTGACTGCCTCGTTCACACTCTGGCTGTGACTCTAAGTGTTTTCATCCCCATGCGTGTCCCTGGAACGGTTTCTGTCCATGGGCTTCAGAACATCCCATATGTGGGGGGTTATTCTCTGAACCCCAATGACTGCTCCCATCTCTCTGTTTAGATGATTGTGGCCAGGCTTCTGCAGCTTCTCATTAGGAGGGAGGAAGCACAAACATTGCACATGAGCTGCTTTCCGCAGTACTTGGCCAGCTGCAGTTTGCAGTCCCAGAAGCCTGTTGTGATGCATTTCCCAGCCTCTGTGCCTCCCAGGGCCTTCTCCTCACCAAGAATTGCTCTGCTGTAGCTGTGCGTTTTGCAATAGGACAGCCAACACTGGTGTTTTTCTGCATGAAGAGGAGTGCACTCTCCCTTGAGGCGGTGTTTGGGAAATGCAGGATTCCTGCGTTTTATTTTTGATCATTGGATGCCAAAGATTCAAAACTGAATTGCTCTGAAAGGTTTTGTCACTGCAGATGCTGTTGGTTTACGATGTAAAATCATGCTCTACGTTCCTGCATCCCACGGGAATGGTTGAGAGGAGGAAGACAATGGGAGAGCTGCTTTTACTAAAATTTCCCCATCATCAGCAGTGAAGCCACTGGCACTAGGTTGGTGCATGCATTTAGGTTGGAGTATGCACACTGACATGCAAGCATGTGTAAAATGTGTGCAGTGTGGATAGGGCACCTGAACAGCAATATGCACATGATCAAAGGATGCCTGTACATTCCTGTGTTTATCTTTTATTTTTGTGTATGCGTAAATCTGCACTCCTGAATGTAATGTAAGGGTGGAATTGTTAAGGGTCTCTTTGGGTTTAGCCTCCAAGACTACGAAAGGGTCGCTGTTACTGCCTGCAGGAGTACGTAAATATGTTCAGGAGGATGTCTATAGCAGAGGGACAAAGCTCTGTTTGCACGTGGCTTAAGGACTCAAGTGCTGGAAGGCTTTTAAAGCCTTCACGTGGCACAGAATCTGGGAGGCAAGGACAGACATAAGTCCATTTAATTGGAGGGGCTCTGCAACATCATCTGTATCATAAGACTTGGGAAAATGATGTATCCACTTCCAATGGGGGCTAAATGGTGGGGGCTAAATGCTTCTGGTCCCTGTGACAAATCCCCTTTGGCAGTGCCCTGATCTCCCTTCAGATCTGCAGGGATGCTCAGCTCAGCTCTTGCAGCACGGTCTGGATGCTGGTACCCACTCAGTGCTGGAGCATTTCCACTCTTGGCAAGAAGCTGTTAAAAATAAAGGGGTGGTGAGGAGGGGGAATGTATCACCTAATTGATTAGCTCCGTGAATCACGGAGAAACTGGCCTGTCAAAGAGTAAATCACTGAAGCTGTCTTTGATGTCTCCTTCGGTCAAGGACACATCAGCCTGCTGCAAATGCTGTCTTTCCTTTAATGTTCTTTCTCCCCCCTCCCTCTCTCTCTTTTAGACTTGTGCATGTGGGGATTTTTTTCCACTGGATGCATGCAGCTGCCACACCTTGTGTTTTGATTCCTTCAGCAGTTACTGGCTAAGCAGGGTTGTGTAGGACAGGCCTGAAGGGGAGAGATTACTAAGGAATGATGAATGCGTGGAAGGGTATTAGGGACCTCTCAAGGAAACTCTCTGTCCTACCGGAGGGCTGTTGTGCACTCTGAAAAATACCTCCCACTGTAAATAATCTTCCTGAAGTTAAAGAGGACCTCAAGTAAATCTCTAATCTCATGGTAGCATCATTATGTTGCTGGAGAAGTGTGGGGGTGCAGGTGGGGATGGCTGCTGGCAGAATGGCATTTTTGACTGCAGGTCTTTTTACATTATCTAAGGAGCTGTTGGTTGTTTCTTCCTATTGCCAGCATGGCTAGAGGTACACTACGAGTCATGTAGTGCTGGAAGACTATAATAACAAGCTAAGAAATGATGAAACTCTTGTGATGACGTTTCAGTGCTCACAACAAGAAATGAAGCCAGAAGCCATATGCAAAAAATAAAAATAAAAAATAAAAAAAAATAAAGGTGTTATTCAGACAAAACAGAGCAAGTTAACCAAATTCCACTGAATTTCAAGTCTGAGCCATGTGCTGCCTTGGATGGAAGATCGCTCCCCAGGAATGAACTGCTTTTTGTTGGCTTCTAGCCCATGCCACCTGTCCGGCTCTGCCTAGGTAATGCAGCACAGTGCTAGCAAGCATTGGCTTTGTGACTTGGACCTGGGCCAGGCAGGGAGATGGCCTGTTAGTAGCTGTCACTCACTTGACTGGGTTGGTTGTGTGGTGCTGGGTGAGGATTCGGCAATGGAAGATGTCTGCCAAGATTTCCTGCATGACAGCGTCTCCACAAAGCAGCCCATGGCCTGAGTGAGCTCCTTCCTGCACTTCCTAAGAGCTGGCTGCAAAGGTAAGGAGTTGTGACATTTCCAGCCTGCCCTGTTTGCAGGTCTCTGCAAACACAAGCTGCTCCCTGTCTGAGTGCGGCAGGCTGCCTGCTAACAGCAGAGAGATACTGCCACTGAGGGGGAGAGAGTGGAGTTCTGGCACCAGTTTTACCCTCATAGCGTCCTGGCCCTGTGCATGTAGAGGGCTGTGCTCCCAGAATATGCCTTGCTGTCATTTCTTCTCACTCGGCCTCCCTGAAAAGCCACGTGGGGAATCACCTTCACTCAGCAGGCTTAAAACAAGTCCAAAACATCAAAAACAAATGAGAAAAGTGGCTCAAGGGTTGAAATAACAACAAGGGTAGTACTGAAGAAAAGTGAGACGATGGTGGAAAGATGCTTTATGATAAATGCACAAAACTAGGGCTCTTTAGCGTGTAGGTTCTGCTCCGGCCATAGACTCCACTGGACAAGGTATTCAAGAGTTCATCGTCTCCACCCTTCCCTGTGAAATGAATGTGATTCCCTCCTTGGAGATTTGGCACTGGAAGACCTCTGCCAAGATTTCCTGAATGACAGCATCCCTCAGTGAAATCCCTTTCTACAAGTTCCAAGGTCACAAAGACAGAAGTCATCAGTAAGACCATTCAGTTTGGCCTCTATTACTTGACACAAATTTCCACAAATCAATTCTTTGAGGTAAAGAATATTATAAAGGTACATTAGATCTTGATGTAACAATCGCAAATGGTTGTGAATCCACCACAGTCTTTACAAAAAGCTCTGGTACTTCACCACTTTCACTGTAAAATCTGTGCACATCCTGAGCCCAACCAGTCTAACTCTTATTTCAGGCCACTCGAATTCACTGTTTTGGTTTGTCAGGCTAAGGTTTTTATTGCCACATATGTTTTCCCAGCATTTCCAAACTGTGACAATGTCATCCCATCAGCTTGTCTTTGGTAAGGTACCTGGATAAAGGTCTTGGAGTCAAAGGCAACACTTCCTATCTCTGGAATGATTACTGTGGCTTTTTTTTTTTCTTTTTTTTTTTCTGAAGCTCCTTTTATTTCCCAGCAGCTTTCTTGAACTGTGATGACCAGCACATGATGCATTATTCCAGCATGGATACCTTCCTACAGTTAATACCAGCTCACTCTTCCTCCTCTTCTCTTTTTCTTCAGCCCATTTTCTTAGAGGACAGTGAGTTCATCTTCTAGACTAAAATCACCCATGGATGCGTGCTTCTAGAGGTCATTGCTTTTCAGGAGAGCTAGAGGTCCTTAGAGGAAACACTGAATGATTTCCTTTTTCATTCTCCATCTCCATTTTGCAGTCTGTCAGGTTTAAATCTGCTTCATCCACACCACGCTTATCCTGCTTTGTTCTAAATTCCTCCTCAAAATGACAGTCAGTATCTATTCAAATGCTTCATACAGCAATCTTGTTATCATTATCAACCAAACGTGTAATTTTCTCCTCCTCTCCTCTCCCCAAAAGTATATGATCTTAGTTTATTAGATTCCATTTCTATAAAACAAGCTATGGTATGAGGTACAATAAAAATATAGAGAAAGGTGATGAGGCATCTTATTGCCACCTTTGAATTCTGATTGGATTTCCAGATAGGCAAGATATTTAGCCATCAGAAAGAATAAGCATGCTAATCCCTTTTAAGATCTTGGCTGCCAAAGCAGAGGTGAACGTTGGAGGCTCTTCTAAGGGCATAATACTGTTGAACTTAACTGGAATGTAACTTCTTGTGATTTCCTTGTGTACCTTTAGTTAGAAACTCCTGACAGGATGCTTATGTCTGAATTCATCTACTGGAGAAGAAGTGATTATTGGAAATGTAGAGATGATGGTTTCACATTACAGTGTATGTGTAAGTCCTTTATTGAGACTTGAGATCTTTAAGATCCTCTCAAAGGTAATCAATGGCACTTTAGTACCCTTTGAAGCTTTTATTCACAACACTTGCATGCTACTTTGTGCCGCATTGACTTTACTATTTTCCTCCAATTTAAAAAAAAAAATAAATTACTCCAGGTCTGCATTTAAGATGCTGTAAATGTGGTGATCTGTCAACCTCACTCACGCAGCGCATCAGGTGCTCCCTTTCTACGGTAAAACCTGGGGTCATCATTACGTTTTCATAGACCCTAGAGCAGCAATGGGCTGACTGACTGTTTTACTTCGTGCTAGCCATTCTGGGAACTGCTCCACTGCACCTTCAAAGATCTCAACAGGACTGGAATTGACCCACTGAGTTATGGTGCTTGAAAATAACTGTGATGAAACTCTAATCTAAACGGGGCTGCAAAGCTCTGAATGTGCTACATTGTATACGCCTCGTGAATGAGAGCTGGATGCTCTTTAAAGATGTAATTTGCAAATTTTAAGTCTTCACAGATGTTTAGAGGTTGATTTGGGACCTTAAATAGGCTTCTTCTTTTTTTTTTTTTCCCCTTCACTACAGTTGTAATCTCGCGCAGCCATATGAGCTATCAGTGTCAGAAACAGCTGCTTTGGTCCAGCCTGTAATATCTTTCCTGAGAGGGAAGAACTGTCACAAACAACCTGTAAGGGATGTTAGTCACGTTCCTTGGTGTAATACTGGAAGCATCCAGTTATAATGCTGGTGAAAGTGGTGTGAGAGTCAATTTAGAACAAAATAAAATAGCTATGTGCAAGATCTTTGAAGAAGAGACTGTAAATGTGCAACATGAAACAAGGAAATTGTTTTAGCTTCCTTATGATTTTAAGTCATATTTCATTTACTCTGCCAGCATTGCTATCACAGCAATAAGAACATTATAAAACCTGTCAGTAGGAGCCGAGATGGCTTCTTACGCCACCGTACCTAAAGGCTCACTTTTCATAATCTCTAAAACCTGCAGTTCCCCCAAGAAATGTTACATCCCTTTAGAACTATAGAATCATTAAGATTGGAAAAGATGTCTAAGATCACCCAACCCCAACCCACTCCCACCATGCGCACTGACCACATCCCTCAGTGCCACAGTTCTTGGACAACTCCAGGGACGGTGACTTCACCACCTCCCCGGGCAGCTGTGCCAGTGCATCACCACTGTTTCACTGTTTTCACCTAGTGTACAAGCTGAACCTCCCCTAGCACAACATGAGGCCATCACTTCTGGTCCTATTGCAGTTACATGGGGGCAGGGACCAACCTCCACCTCACCACAGCCTCCTTTCAGGCAGTTGTAGGGGAAAGTCTCCTCTGAGCCTCCTCTTCTCCAGACTGAACCATCCCAGTTTCCTAGGAAGCTGCCCATAAGACCTGTGCTCGAGACCCTGCACAGCTCCACTGCCCTTTTCTGGACACACTCCAGAGCTTCAGTGCCTTTCTTTTAGGGAAAGGCTCCATCCCAGAATCAACCACTCTTTTTTTTTTTTTTTCTGTTTTTTTTTTTTTCATATCACACTTTGCAGTGCTTAATAACCTCATGCTTTTTTGCTGATTTCTTTATATGGCAGAAGTCAGAGGCATTTACATTTCATGGATATAAATTGCCCAACCACACCTTTGAAAATATATCAGAAGTATAATTTATTCATCTGCTTAAGAGATGCCATGAATCTCTCATTCTCCCTTACCTTATATCCAGCCAAGCTCTCGTGCAGGCCGTTTTCCTTGTAGCTCAGCCTTATTTCAAAGCAACGCATCTTCCCAAGCACGGTGTTGTACCCCACCTGCAAGGAAGACCAGAAAGAGTTGAGGGATCAGCACCCCAAGGTCATGCATGACCCACGCTGGACTTGGCAATGCTATTCCCTGTGACTGGGAGCACAGAAAATTTGAAGCGAGGCGTGAAATATTTAACCAGGCTGCCACTATGTAAAAATGATAGAGTGGGCCTGAGCGGAACATCTGTCAGTGAGGTGGCAGCTGGCGGAGCCCGGCAAGGATTTCCTGGAGAGAAATGGGGCATAACTTACTAATAGAGAGTTGCAATCCTGAGCTGTGTGGGAGGGAGAGGGAAGCATGTGTGAGTGAGCATGAAGAGCACGAAGAGCAAATGCCCTGAGGAACCTCATTTGGAAGGGCAAACATGAGCGCTGCAGCGTGAGAGAGGGGATATACAGATGAGAGCAGGAGTGCGTGCACCTAGCAGGGTGATTCCTCATGGCCCAAGTGGTGCTTTCTAATTGCCCAGAGGTTCTTGCTACACTGGTTCTGGCAGTGAACCGTGATCTTCGACCTTGTAGATTTTTGTAGGTGCATCTGTCTAGCTGTGGAGAAGTTCCAGGCCTTTTGAGAAAGGGGAGACGTAGAGCAAGTTGATGATTTCCCTTGGTAGTTCCACTGCAAATGGGACTGAGCAGCCCACGGACAGACATCCAGGACACAACCCAGCAAAAAACACGAGCTTTTGAGTCTAAACATCATCCAACATAGTATGGGGGGAGGTGGGGCTGATACTACTTTCTGCACATGTACTTCCAGAGAAGCTCCACCTGACCTTCCCTAGGGCGGACACTGAGTGGTCCATTGCTGGCTTGCTCCTTGCTCCCCCAGCTCCCCCCACTTCTCCTTGCACTGAACTCATGATAGGATGTCCACAGGAAGGGACATAGCAGCCACTTGCACTCAGCCACACAGCACTAGGTCATCCCCGTGAGGACACAGGGAGGTGAGGCTGGGGGAAGAATGAGCATTGGAGGGAGGCAACAAGGAGAGGGTGAAACCAGATCTGAGAGGGAGCAGGCTGTGGGTGCTGAGGAGGGGTGCTTGTAGAGACCTTCAGGGATGAGATGCAAAGGTGAAGAAATGCAGTAATTAATTTCCCCACCATTACCACTGCCATCCTGCAGATACTACTGCTGTCTGTTGAGTTTAGCAGTGCTTTGCAAAAAACTATTTCCACTTTTTGCACTAAGGTAGAGAATGCCAGGCACTGGCAGTTTTATCCATGACCCAGGGTACTGGAAGGGGTTAATCAGCCAGGGTACGTGGTTAAGAGCATGAGTGTGGGAGACAATGAGAGAACAGAGTTGGACTCAACTTTGCATTCTCCCCCACACTCCTCTTGGAGGGTGTTTCAGGGACAGGCTGTGAGGAATGCACACTATCTAATCTGCATGTATAATGTAAATATGCACATTTTTATTTGCTCTCCCCATCTGCAGGGAACTTGCTGGCATCAGAGCGGCCATGTGGTCTCATAGCAAAGTTTCCTTGCAAAAGGAAAGGAGGGGACCTAGCAAGGCTTCTTGCTCTTCACTTCATGTGCACACAGGGCACATGAGTGCCCACAGACCACCTTACCTGCATTCTTTGCTCCTAGGACCTTCAAATAAAGAGGTTGGACTAGGCTCCTTAAAGAGAGCTGTTTCATTGACTGAATGGGAAAGTCAGGGTGGAGGGTGGCAAAGAGAAGAAATTACATCTGGCCACCCTTAAATGATAATTTCTGATCTTTTTCTCTACCTAAGCAAGAAATAATTAATATTTAGTATGGGGCAAATTATCCTTTGGCATACAGAAAATTAAGTGGAGGTAAAATAAAAAATGGCAAGTTTCTTTTTTTCAGTCTGAGAAAATGAAAATGTTTCATCTGAGATTGCCAAAATAAAGCATCAAGGCTGCATTTTTGGCCTTTTTTTTTTTTTTCTTTTCCTCTTTTCTTCCTGATTGCATTTGAAGCAAGTTGAGTAATTTGCAAATTGACTAAACCAGCCTGATTCGGCATTTTTGCAAAAAAATAATTTCCACCAAGAGCTGTTCACCAGTCTCACTGTGGCCTTCTGAGCAATGATGATAGCACTGGCTGGGGAGCAGCACCAGCAGCTGGAGTCACTTGCCCTGTCATCAATAGCCTGCAGTGCTCCAAGTCCTGCATGCCCTATTAATTGTCTGTCTCCTGACTGGTTGGAATATCATTGTTCTGTGAAACTTTCGCAACTTGATGACTTCAGATCAGGGAGAGGTGTTGCTATGCAGAACCTAAGGGTGCAACAGCACAAAAGTTTGCACAGACACCAGGATCTGGTAAAAAAAGATCCTCCATAATGTCCCTCCAGAATCTACATCTGCCTTTCCGTTTTTGTTTTAAAGGCACGACTGACTCTGAAGTATTTTTAACCTATTTTCCTTATTGTTCCACAGCATGCATGTGCAAGGTATTGGTGTGCATGTGGTTGTGACAGTATAAATATTAATAGCACAAGGGTGAGAATACATGTGGCCCTCAAATGAGGTTATATAAACACACAGCTGCTACGCTATTTGTAAATTTATAAAGACACATTTCCATCAAGAGTGTGAAAGTCAAATAAGCATGCAGAGAGAGAGAGCACATATGCTTCATGAACTGTGCAAGAAGCCTATAGGAATTACATGGTGCTGCTTAAATCACGGTCCCACTGAGGTCAACTGGAGCCATGTCACTGACTTCACTGGGATCAAGACTTGGCACAATACGCTTGCTGTGATTTCCCTGGGTAAGCCAGATCAAGCTACTGGAAAAAGCAAAGATCACACTCCTATCACAGTAGCAAAAGAGCTGATCCCTAGTGGCTGGCTGACATCTGAGCCAGGGGGACGATGCAGCCATGTAGCAGCCACAGAAGATAACCTCCTCTCCAGCATCTCACAGATTCTGCTGCTGCTGAGAGAACAGAATCTGGATAGGATGCTGCACTGTGCAGCTGCCTCCCTGCATTTCCCCTAAGCACCAAGCTGAGCTAGAGAGATGCAGTGATGGTGCATCAGCCAGGCTGACAGAAGAGCATCACTTGTGTGTTTGGAAGGGTGATATGTTGACAGTGTGCAGACCAGATATGTGAACTGCCACACAGATCCATTCTTGTGCCTTCAGCAGCTGCTTACACTCACGCTTTCCCCAGGGAGGTTTTATAGTTACTGTCAAACCTCATTCTGGATGATAGAATTTGATGGGTCTAAGGTTTCATCCCAAAGACAAGGTGGAGCACAAAACACGATGAGTCAGAGGCAGGAAGGTTTCAAGCATGACCACAAATTGTTTGGCCAGAGAAACAGATTAAGAAATTTATAAAGCCTCGTTTTCTCTGTGCAGTACTACATTTCTCCTACTGCAGAAGATGATACTCAGACCCCAGAGGCAAGTGTAGAAACCTTCTTTGAGCTCACAGAATGACCTTGGCAGTGACAGCAGCATCTGAGTCCGGAACATTTTCCCTAGAGGCTATTCTCAGCCTGCTGCATCAGGGCAAGTCCATGCCCCACTCAGAGAAGGGCCCTGGAGTTTTGGTATACATTCTGTACTCCTCAAGATACGGCAGAAGTGGAGTTCATGTGAAACCATACCCTACATTTCCACAGCCTTCCTGAGCCAGCCTCCCTCACGGGGAATGGTCCTGATTTAACATAATGTTGGCCCAGAACTGTGGAGTAGCCAGTGAAGAGAAATAGGCATGGCCACATGGAAGCTCAGACCTTAGTTGAGCAAAGGAAAGTGGGCTGAATCCAATTCTGCCTTTGGTTGGGAAACCTTACCTTCTAATGTCTGACTTATATTGTCCTCAATGGAGGGGATCCATATGGGGGAGTCATTTTGCAGCAGGTTGGGTTGTGTGTACTGCAGTGCTGCACACAAACCACCCTCTGTGGTCAAGACCCGATACTGAAATGAGAATAACAGCTTTTCAGGTAATTGAATTTTCGGTTCACTAGCAGTAACACTTCTTTTCTGTATTGTTTTTGACTAGTTGTTTTCAAGCTGAAAGTTAAAGAAAAAAAAAAGTTTGATCAAAACACTTTTTGTCCCTTTGTAACTGGTGATAGCTGGGTTTTGAGCACAACTTTAAAAATAAAATGTAAGGTAGTTCTGAACTAAACTAAGTTTACAATGGAAAACTCAAAATATTTTGTTTGAAAATGACGAAGCATCTAGATGCAAGTAGCAAGCTTCATGTCAAGATGAGGTTTCTAAATTCCCCCTCCAGCCTCTGAGAAGGATTCAGTGAAGCAAACACAAAATTGCAAAAAAGTTGCTGTGTTACCAAAACTGCATTACCAATGAAAGAAAATAATCCCAAAATGTCTTTCTGATCTAAAAAGTGATTCCACAAATGCAAGAGATCAGGCAGGTGTTTCTTGGACGCAGTGTGGAACTGTTTCAGCAAGATACCCCTAAGGCCTTACGTTAATGTCTCTGCTCAGTGATCACGAACCTCTTGTAATTCGGTACATAAAAACATCCTGCTAGCACCATCAGTGATGGAAGATAGCTCCCCTCATCCAGACCACAGTATAGCAGCAACGTGGGCTTGATTTATCATACCTTTCTTTAAGATATTTGTATTTGTTCCAGCTAGCAGACTGGCTTTTGCGATGTTGTTTCAATGTGGGGAGAAGGCCCTGAAGAGAATGATACAAATTCTATGGGAATGGTTTGCATTTCATCCCAGGGGTTTCTCTGCTGCTTAAGCAAAATATGAGTGAGGGAAGGGAGTGGTGGGAATCACAGAATCATTTGAGATGAAAGGGACCTTTAATGGCCATCTGGTCCACCTCCCCCACAGTAAACAAATACCTACAGCTGATCAGGTGCCCAGAGCCCTGTCGATCCCAACCTGAGTGTACCCAGGGATGGGGCACCCACCACCTCCCTGGGCAATCTGTGCCGGTGCCTCACCGTCCTTATATGCAGTCTAAATCTCCTTTTAGTTTGAAACTATTTCCCCTTGTCCTGTCACAGCAGATCCCACTGAAGAGTGTCCCCCTCCCTCTCACAGCCCCTGTAGGTACTGAGAGGCCGCTCTCAGGTCCCCGAACAGCCCTCTCCCCCCCCCCAGGCTGCACAGCCCCAGCTCTCAACCTGTCCTGTTAGAGGTGTGCTCCAACAGGTCCACATCTCTCCTGTACTGAGGACTCCACATCTCTTCCCTCAACTGATCTCTGCGGCTGTGCAGTGAAGGAGGCACACAGGTTTTGCAGAGGAATGGGGATAAGTTAGGAAGTCAGGTCAGAGGTCCATGTTTCATTCAGGGAACAGAAGAGCAGCAAGCCCTCCTCTGGCTGTGTAACACATTCGTGGGCAGGGAGAGAAAAACCCTATGGACAAACACCAAAAAATGCCAGTCTCTCTGTGCCTTCTGAGTCAAGCACGGTCACAGAGACCTCATGCTGTATTGCTTCGGGTGGGATTCGAGGCAGACTGAATCGAGCAGGCCGACCTGCGGGTGATCGCGCACTGCCAGAGAGATCTCTCCTCAGCACATCTCCTCAGACCTGTACTTAGCTCAGCTGGATGGCCTGGCCTGAAGCTCCCGCTCTGTTATTATCCAGACGGGGGTTTTTCAAAGCTGCTCGAAATGTCCGTGATTGTGCAGGCAGTAGGTGGCAATTTGCAGGCGAGGGCCCTGCGCTGCGGTCGAAAGGACCGTGGGTGACTGGTGGAGGTAGCAGGCCTTGGGCACGCGATGGCTGCGTGCTCCCCCTCCTCATCCCCTCAGTTCATCCCTTCCGCGTGGGAGATGGCAATGCAGGGTCACTAAACTCATTCGCCTGGCTGCCTCCAAATGCGTGTGATAGAGGAGACAATTCGTCTCATTGTGGATGAACTCAAGAGCTTATTCAGTTGAAAACTTTTCCCAATTACAGCTATCTAAACATCTACAGTGCTCTCTGAGCCATGAGGTCTGGGATATGACCATGGGGCCATCAGCCTGGCAGCTTTCAGGAGCTTTTGTCACCAGGCATGCACGCCCTGCTCAGCTTTAGGTACGGTCAGACCTCAGTGCCACCGTTCAGATGAGAATCCCCTGTGATTTTTCCATGTCCCTCCGATGCATGCACCTTTCACTTTGATTTTCCTCTCTTGTTGCACAAAGAGCTGCCAAGCATCCAGGCTAAGTGATTGCATATTCCCCACATCACTTCGTGATGGATATTAATCTGTTCCGCTGTACTTCACTCTGATTTCCTTCAGTAAACACTAGTAAGGAGTGCATGGGAAGATGAAAGGAGGCATCCTGCAAAGTCAGGCATGACCCCTAGAAGCAGCAGTGGTTCAGCAGGGATGGGTCTGTGCCTACCTCAGAACTGTACCCTGAGCCAGGCTGAGACTGACGTGTAAGAGGCAGATTTGGGTACAACTGCTTAGGAATCGCATTACAATTGACATCCATAACAGGGAAAAATGTAGATGTCTTTGAGAAGGAAGAGTAGTTTCCACAACGTCACTCATGGCTGAGGAAACTGGAAACAAGAGTCTGTGGGAATTTCTCTAGGAAAACTGCAGAAACGTCATGAGTTTGTTTATTGTTCCATACTAGATTATTTCATTCCAATTATGTCCATCCATTGAAATAAACTGTTTCTCATCCCCACTCTGATAGTTATGGAGCAACGGAGTAATTACCTACAATACTGCACCTGAATGGCAAAAGCCACCAACATTATTAGAGCTACAATAAACTATAGGGTACAACTGACCTCCGCAGTCCTTCCCGCAATATTTGTCTATTTCGTAATTCTGGATCTATGAACCCCTGCTATTCTCTGTCCCTTTGAAATAACAATGTCTGTCTCTATACTTCGCTTTTCCACCACAGATTTCAAACGTGCTTCACAAAGGCAAGTATCATTACTATCATTTTATGGATGAGAAATCCGGACACAGGGAGGTTAACTGCCATTGTGCTACCCTACATTTACTCTTCTTCCAACAGATCATCTGTCTATGATGCAGGTCAAATTACTCTCTTTCATTCCTGGATCTCTCTTCCTTCAGTACTACTTCCCTGTTCATCCCAGTAGAATCCAAAAGCCTATTCAGAGGTTTAAATTTATGTAGAGTTATTGACACTGTGTTCTGCTCTTTGTCTCCCTGAGGTTCTTGGAAATTCTGCTATTCCTGCCTGCTTTAAAAAGAGCTGAGATAATTTCTTTTTCTATGAGCACAGATTAGAAAAACAGATCTGATTCATATGTCTCCCAAAGTCTAAGGGAGCCTGACTGTGGGAATACAGTTAAGACTCCTTGCAGGATAAAGGACAATTACATTATTCATTATTTTAGATTAAAGGTTTCCATCTTAGCAAAGTCCCTGGCTTTACAGGGTGAATTGGTGGTGTCTCTTCATATTGGATCCTTGTTGGCCCACCTTTGCTCAACAATACTTATGAGAATGCTAAAAAGTTCAGAGGAAATATATTTTAAGCTGCAGCCCAAACCTGACCTTTTTTCACCCAGCATGGCGAGGAAAGAAAATGAATCTTTGCCTTTGAATGATAAACTGTTTAAAAATAGGGCTCATAATGGCAACAGTGACAGACTTTCATTTATGGCAGCTTCGGTATGATGAGGATAGTATATTTCATGGGGCTGAAGGAGCTACAAGAGAAAAGAGAAAAAGAAAATATAATTTCTCTCTGAGGTGTTCCCCCTGCAAAACCAATTACTGGTTCTGTACTTCTGCAGGATGTGGTTAGCAAAATGTCAAGCAATGGTGGAGAAGATACTTTTGTCACATCTGAATTTCTCTTTGGGAGATGGTGGATAGGACACCAAAGACAGAATGTTAAAAGGACATAATTCAGTCAGTAGGTCTGCAGATGCTTCTTTGCACAACAACCTTCACACCCCAAAACCTTTTCTACAATGTGCATTTCGGTGGAAGCTCAGAAGAACATCCTTATTAGAAGACCATTAAAATAGTTGTACAAGGACAGATTAAAAGTTCTTCAAGTCAAAATCCTGTCTCTGGTAGGGTTTTAAATAACAGTATAAGAATGAGGCAAATACTTGCACCTCCTTTACAGCTTTCTGAATTCCTCCTGGCTTTAGCCCTGCCTTATTTTAGTTCCCCTCTTGCAGTCCCCATGCACAGATTTCCCCATGTGCAGATTCTTCTGACAGCATATCATGGTACAGTACTGACGTTTGCACCTGAATCTTAGATCTGACTATGAACCACACTGCATGCAGTCCTTGCAAACCAAGGTCAAAGGCGTTTGGTTCACTAGTAGACATGACTACGCAAAGTCTTCAGAGTAATTCTTAAGGACAGAACAATTAGAGACAGAGAAGAAAATGTAAAACAGGATTAAATGTTAAACAGAGAGACGCAGAGTTCCAGACTAACTCTGTACTCTTCTTTCATAAGATAATTGATTTTCTAGACAAAGAAAATGCAGATCTAATCTATCTAGATTTCAGTAAAGCATTCGATATGGTGTTGCATGAGAAATTATTTGTTTTGTTGGATAATATGGGGTATAGGCATACAGGCATTGTAAAACAAACAAAGAAACAGATGAAGGGGAAAAAACAACAGGTTTGTTTGAAGGATGAAGTGTCAGGTGGGAGGAAGGATAGTATGTGGTGCCCTAAAGAAGCTTCCCAGAGGCTAATATGGCTTAAATTTTCATATACACTCTGTGAACAAAAAGTATAGATACTTTTCTGTGGGTACAAACCTGGAAAACCTCAGCACTGGTGAGACTGCACCTCAAGTACTGTGTTCAGTTTTGGGCCCCTCACTACAAGAAAGACACTGAAGCCCTGGAATGTGTTCAGAGAAGGGCAACGAAGCTGGAGCACAAGTCTCATGGGGAGCAGCTGAGGGAACTCGGATTATTTAGCCTGGAGAAGAAGTGGCTTGGGTGACATTATTGCTCTGTGCAACTGCCCGAAGGGAGATTGTGGTGAGGTGGGGGTTGGCTTCTGCCCCCAGGTAACAGTGATAGGAGGGAATGGCCTCATGTTGCACCAGGGTAAGTTCAGCTCATATATTAGGAAAAACGTACTGTTCAATAAACATTTAGATATTGCACTGAGGGACATGGTGGATGGTTGGACTGGATGGTATTAGAGGTCTTGGTGATTCTATGATTCTGTGAAATAGGAAGAAAGATTGAGCTGTCATACAAGAAGAGCTAGGAGATTTTGAGGGTTGGAAAGAGGATGGGATCTACTAGTATACATTATAATATCATGAATTTAAGTAGCAGAAAAAGAAAAATATAGATGTTGTGACTGATGGCGAGGTAGATATCTATGACTCTTCAGTGTGATGTCATAATTAAAAATTCAGTATGAGGTCTGGGTATAGCAGCTAGTGCATTTCTGCTTGAAAGTGAGAGTATACTGATCCAATTGTGCAAGCCCAGATCTTCAGTCTGGTGACTGACACTGAAGAGGGGTAGTCAGAAAAGGAGCTGTCATGGAACTGAGTATGTGACTGAGAGACACGAGACATTGTCCTACCCCATAAACTAGGAAGACAGCAAGTCTTGGCTTCTATGGCCTGATGTTGAAGACTGAGATAGGTATGTTTGCAATTCACGAATTTATCAGTGCTGTAAACACCAGGAGGGAACAAAAACGCTTTAACCTAAAGGACAGGGCTGCTAAAAATGGTACCTGTTGGATAAAAATACATTCACAGACACATGCAGCTTAGATTTCAGAGAATGTTCTCATTCCATCAGAATAGTGAACGTCAATTTGGAGAAATGATTTTTGAAAAGCCTGCTAAGTTCAAGATGGAAAGGGCTTGGCTATATCATAGCTGGTCTGGGGGAAACTTGCACAGTAAATTCCCAAATTATTCCATCTCCATCACTGTTTTTAGGCCACTTTTTAATCAGCACGCAGAAATGAAATCATAAAACAGTATGAATGAGGAAACAAACAGCCAATCTCCTGGTTATATGTTCTATCAGTCCCCTGCTGGTACCTTGGCTTAGAATTATTTGTGTTCATTCTCAGTGTCCCATGTCTTACAAGTTCAGTTTCTGGCACATATTTTTGCATTGCAGTTAGGTCTGTTTCGCTCAGACTGAAAAGCAATATTCACAACTCCCTGATAGCTGCAAGATTCCCTTTAATATGAATTTAAGAGGTGAATCCTAAACCCCAACAAAGTAACGTATTATTCACATTTTAAACTGACCTTGCCCTTCATCCAGACAACAGTGGTCAATATAAATTATGTTGCTCCAATAAAATGTAGTTAGCTGATGAGGTCAGATACATTATTTTTTCTTCTCTAGGCATAGCCTGCAGCCTCCGTTTGTAGTGGGTTAGATGGCACTTACAGAGTGATTTCTGCATTGGAAAAATAGATTGACATGACGGGCATGAACAGTTTAGCAAGCTGGAAACTGGTGAGCTGGTGTTTACAAGCAAATTGGTTTAAGTACAGATTCTTTTGTTTTAGAGAACAACACCAGGGTGCTTTGAACTTGAATGCCACAGCAGCTGCTTAACAATTAACTGAAGGAAAAAACTATACAATTAAAGACAAGAAAAAATAATAGTCTTTGAATAGTGACAAAACATTGTCTAGTCTTGAACCTCTATAAAGACAAAGGATCCAGGAAATCAAGAATGTTTTGTGTACAAGCCACCTCTTATTGCATGTTTTCAACTTACCATCAGCAAACTTTATTTGATAACTCTTCATTTTCTTACTGTAAAAGCCAGTGAATTTTAATTCTCTATTGACATTTCTGCAGTGAAATGACAGCAGAAGGAGACAAACTTATTGGGCCCCATTGATATTAGTTTTGGTCACTGCAGACCTTTGAGGACTATAGATTATGCCTGGTGCACAGCTGGAACAATTGGATGGCAGAAACTAGAGCAACTCGATGACCCTGAATTTTCTCTTTTTTTCTTTTTCCTAATTCCCAGACTTATTTTGAGACTGATCCATCCTACAATGCCAGTGTAACTTGCAGATGATTCCTGACACTATTTCTGACCACAACAGCTGAAGATTGCCTTGTAAAGGTAACAAGGCTTCTGCACAAGAAAACTATATTTCTGAGCTCAGGATGATAATAACGGGAGCTGATTTGTTGACAATGTCATAATTTCCCTGTGAATAGTATCATAACACAGTCATGGAACCGTAGCTAATTGAAGTCCAACTTGAAGCTACAGGGGAATTTGGCCTCTTGTTTAACGGCATTCACTTAATTTACTACTTTCCAAAACAAGAATCAATAAGCAAACAAACAAAAAAGCTTTTGAGTTTATTCAGCAGGGAAAGAATTATGACATGAAGGATAATGTCTCCCTATTTTATAATACCTCTGGCAATAATACATTGAAATCGTTATGAAGCCATGATCATATCAGAGACATTGAGCAAAGAAACAACCACAACAAAACTCAATTTTACATATATTCCTCCACATGAGAGAGAAATCAATCCATTCTCATAAATAATATACAAAACCCTTGAACAGCTCAAAATTCAATACACTTATTAGAATGTCACTAGAGCCCTGGGAGCCATGTGAATATAAACTTAGGTAGAAAGAACGATCCAAGCTCCGTCATTTCAAAAATTCCTAGATAAAAGTGGCCATTAAAGATATCATAGGATTTTACTGGAGGGAAGGGATTTAACATGCTAGAGGGACTTCACTCTTTGCTCTCACGTTGGTCAGCTGTGTTTGTTAGGAAATTACTAAGTTTTATGCAAGGCAGATGTCTTTGGAAGAGGATGTGGGTAAGACTGTAGATTACGCATCCGATTTATGAGGCTGCTTGGGCAAAGGAGACAGTAAATCTTTTGTAGTCATGTATGATATCATTTTTCACTGGTTTGGATAACCTTTGTGTCCTAGCAAGGTCACACATAAAGATATTTTTCTAAAGACAAGGTCCTCTGTTTTGTCTTTCCATTCTTTTGGGCCTGATTAAACTCTGGTGCCCCAATACAAAAGGGCTACAGGACAAGTTCTAAGTATCTAAATTAAGACAGTTCATGTAAACAAGGGCTGCTGAAATACCATATCTTTTCCTGCTCACAAATGGACGGTTCTACAAACAAATGGGGTTAAATAAAAATTATCTCCGGTGCTCTTCCAAAGCAGAGCTGTTCTTTTTTTGTTGTTGTTGTTTTCTTTTTTTAACTTCAGCAGTCTCATCTGTACAGAATTAGTAGCTATCATGAATGCAGAAGATTAAACTGTTCTGATTGCTATCACAAAGGCATTTCACAGTAGAGGTGTTTTTGTTGTTGTTGCTTTTTTTTTTTTTTTGGGGGGGGGGTGGATGTTTTTTCCTTTACTAGTAAAGATCTAAAGGGGGCAGTCATGGTAGTAACTCATCTGCATTGAATTGCTGAGCAGTATAAGAAATTCCTGTGCGCTGGAGGATACATCCCCGTGTCCTCAAAACCCACCAGGTGCACACTTTGCTTCAAGCATCCACTATTTGTTGATATTCCAGTAATCCACAATCCAGAGGTAGACAGATTCTTGTTGCTCGTACCCTGGTGACTCGATATATACACTAAGCTACCTTCTCCTCCAACCATGTCTCTCTGTGGAGGGACTTTTCTAATTTTCCTGGCCAAAACCTTCTCCAAAGGCAGAGGAGAGTGAATCTGTCACTCATTCCCATACCAAAAGTGGGGCTTTGCGTAGGACGTGCGGCATTATTATACGAACTGTGCTGTTTGTTTTTAAATGCACACACTGAAAGCTATAACTTATGTTGAGCATATGACTCCCATTATAGTCTGTCTCATAACAAGATTGTTAGCCAGAAGGGAGGTGAAATGTGTGTGGATTTTTTTTTTTTTTTTTTTCTATGTGTAACTAACCATGCCTGGACAGAAGGGCACATTTGGCATCATTTGAAACACTGATGAGCAAAAGCTCCTCCTCAAGGCTGTGGGAATACCTCACTGCATCTGTGCAGCTCAGAGAACTGCAACAACTCTGTCATGCACAGAAGTTAGTTAGAGTAGTGAGTGAATTATCTCAGCGTTTTAGAAATGGAGAAGCTTCTCTTGACAAGAATGACAGGAGCTCATACTCTGCATCCTGAATACACTAAAACAAATGTGACAGTTCCTACTAAGTAGCTAACTTGAGGCAAATTGCATCATTATTATTAAACAGAGAGTTTTTAAATGCAGAATCAAGAGGACTGACTGAGTAGAGCTAATGCATCAAGAGCACCGAATGCTGATTCTCTGCCATAATAAAAACACTGATATGAATGAGAGAAGGAACAAACCATACCTGCGGAACTGGACAGCTTATCTTGTGGTTTGCTTCTGCGCTTTGGATTCGAGTTCCTTCTATCTTCACAGCCCATTTAACCAAGTCCAAGTGCTTCCTTTCACTGCCTGCCATCCTAATCTATGTAAACCAGCTCAGTCAGGCATTTTCCATTGAATTAATACATATTAATGGGCAGTAATACATTTGTACTATTGCATACATTTTCCTCAAGTACAATTTTCTGTCGAAAGCATTTTGTTCACATTGCTGCATGGTAACTGCATCCACAATAATATCTTTAGTGATTATTCATTACAGGAATAATACAGCTGTGCCAGACACTGTACTTTATGTGGCTCTATGCTGTATCCTTGTTTCTTTTTTGTTTGTTTTTTAAATGAATACGCAATTGTATTTGTAGACTAATTGTATTATTGTTATTAACCAAAGAAACTCAGCTATTGGAAAAAGCAGTGGACAGGTAGAAATCAGACTTCTTTCAGATACGGACAGAAATTCTTTCCAAGACAGTAGATGTAGGCTTTAGACTAAGCTCTATAGCATGAATTTCATATATAGATTATGATGCATATGAAAAGCAGTAAATAGACATAAACTAAATGCCAAATGTTATTTTAAATTGGGCAAAACTGACACTTAGACTAGATGACAGGAGAGTTGTCAAACAGACACACATCTCGTTCACATTGGGGTTTCCAGATACTTACAGATCTGGCAGAAATCTCACAGGAGTCTGTGTTTAGGCTCAGATAGAACTGGATGTGAATCAGGGACAGTTGCTGTTAACAGTCAGATGGTTTCTCGGTGCAATGGAGCAATGTGCGCAGTGCATGTATAATAAGTAGATGCTGGACATCCTCTTTTCTCCTTAGAAAAAAAAAACCACAAATGCTGTGTCATGAAAATGTAAGCACGCAAAGGTGTTGGAAGAAAGCTTGACTTCCATTTACAGTGACTAATCTTTTCTCTGGGCTTGGCTCACCTTTCTTCTCCTGCCCTGTAAGATGCCCGCTCCCCATCACAGCCCACCCTCGGGAAAAGAAACAGACTGTTAGGAGTGCTGCAGTCAATTTGCCACCACAGTAGGAAAAAACAGAGATACAAGACACCATGTGGAACAAGATTGATGGGGTAATAATTTGTGTCCATCTTTCTCGCTGGAAAACTTCAGCATCAATTATTGTGTCAGCTGTAATTGTGTTGTCTGTTGAGCAGAGGCAGACAATGCCTTTGTTCTAACGAGACAGGAGGTTCTGTCCTTCCCTATCATGATCTGATATCTTTCTGTAGGGAGTAAAGGCATCCCTTGAAAACTTAGCCACAAGTAAACAGGCAAACCATAATTGGCTGCAGCAAAATAATTAGCAGCATAAACACCCTCAGGCAATAAACAATTCAAGTTACTGCTATGGAGGCAGCTTGACCTCACTTAGTGTCTATTATCTACAACTTTCTAGACTCTTATTGATACTGTAGTGCCAAGACCTATGGAATCTGCCAAAGTTTGTTTCTATAATTTACCAAGGAGACAGTCATTCTACAGTTACTTAGGAGATTAATTAACTTGTCAAATAATTAAGTAGACAGACAGTAATGGAGGTTTCCATTTCATAATTGATCTATCATTCTAGAAGCCTCCCAGATTTAGCTTCTCTGCATGAAGACTTCCATCAAGAGAAAAATATTAAGATATGGCTGAGATGAGGGAAGCTTTGCGTACATTTACTTGACTGTCCAGGACTCTTTTTGTTTTTCCCCAGGATTAGTGAGAGACACAATATATCCCACACATATTTCATTAGAATAACAAAGTATGTGTAATAAGAGAGCTTTTAGATCTGGATGAGAATGATTTCGGTGGGAGTCTATTAGCGCTAGGTGAATGACAAGATCAGATTTTGAAACTATGCTGCTCCAGGGACTGTTAAAATCCTCTGGTCACCTGCTGGGCTCATCATCAGGTGAAGATTTTGGCAGATCCAGGTTCAACTTCCTCCATTTTCTGTGCAGTACTGGTCAAGTCCCACAGGACTGCAAGAGGTCCTGTCTACAAGAGCCACATTCAGAGCAGCTTAGCTCCCACTACAGCATGTAAAAGCAGATTTCCCAGTTTCTTTCCGCATCCAAAAGGCTGCTGTTTTCTGAAGAGCCAGTGATGACTGAGGATACTAAGGTTTTGGAATATCTTTAGCCCGTTATCACATGGTACCTCATCTATGAGACAGGGATAAATAGCGTTGCCCAGCAGCCTAAGGGAGGTGGGTCTTCCGGGAGATGGTGTTTGGTGATGAGCAGAGTATTGAGTGAATTAACACTTTTTATGTATACTGGATCACAATTTGTGATGCCTTTGAAAGCATCTGAGACAATTCAAGGGCTCCTAGGGAATTTGTACTATTGAATCTCCAAAGTCTCCCTGGCATATTAGTTATCTGAGACAGAAGGCAGTAAATAGAAATAGCAGGCACCATTCACCTTGCTCCTGAATGTGGAGCTTCATGTGAAATTGTGATACAAGGGACTGTGAAAGCTGACTCTGTTGATAAGATAAGCTCATTTTCTGTTATTTTGTTGGAGGCATATGTATTACTTATATGAATATGCTGACATTTTGTTGGAGCACATGTGAAAACTCCATCTATTTGCCTGCCAAAGATCTTCCCAGGAAAACAGTTGTGCTAACCTGTTTAGAGAAAGCATCCGTAACGATATTACAATCCTGGGTGAGTGAAGAATACATCAAGATATAAATCCGAGTCCAGATTTGGCTCCGCATCTGTTCTGAGGGGACAGTGGCCTGGGACAGTTTATTCCAGCCTCCAGTTAACGTGAGTAATTGTTTTGTTTCGGGCCAGAAACCCTCGACTATCAATAAAAGTGTAGTTGGTGCACTCAGCCTCCTGTGTGGTACCTAATGATCCATAACACTGTTTAAAGGGAAGCTGCCAACCTGGTTTTGGCCCAACCTGTAACACTAGTTTTGATGTATATCATACAAATGCACATTTTTGCCTTTTATTTGGCAGAGAAATTCAAACTCCAGAAAGCGTAGGGCTGGCTGCACAAACTTAATTTACCTCCTTTACGCACCTGCATTTGTGTATCATATTTCATGACATGATCACAACTGTAACTTAACAGTGTTCTGTGATCCTTCTCACAAAGTGCTGGGAGACAGAGCAACTTCATTGTAGTGATGATGGAAAACAGACAGGGCAATGAAAGTGCTTGTAAAAGCACCTCCACCTTCAGTACCTCCGTAGACATGCACAAGCTGTCTAGAAAGCACTGCTACCACTTTGCTTGCCTGGCCATAGTACATTCATACATGTACCTTGTGTGCTCATAGTCAATCTCTGTGAGGACTCAGGGAAGATCATCTTAATTATTGCTGCTGAAGAGGCACGAGCCAGGTGAAGCCTGGTGGCTCTGTTCTCTGTATGTTTGCATGTCCTGTCTGGCAGAATTTTAAATCCGGTTAATTGCTCTTTGTGGTGTCTAGACATCTTCAGCAAACGCTTCTTTCCTTTCCTGGCAGTGCTTAATATTTATATTTGCTTGTTCCACCCCATTCACCCTGCACAATCTCCAGAAATAGATATATTGTGCAGCACTTCATTTCAAAAAGAATGAAGACAAGCTTGGAGGAAATTTGGAAATTTCACCATGAGGATAAGCCATGATGTCCTGGCTCCTCCTGTTTCTGACTGATCCTTGAACCAATTTACATCGCTCGTGTCAACAAGGGCTCCTTGCATCAGGTTCTAATCTTTGCCTTCAGCCTCCCAAGGAAGATAAATCACAGATCTTTCACCACTGAATCACTGCAGACTCCTATAAATGATATCAACTCATTCCCTGCTTGCTGTTATTTTTCTGTCACAACAGAAGGGCTCCAGTAACGAGTGAACAATACTTCTTACTAAGAAGCCATCACATCATGTGAATGTAGACGTTTGTTACTAACAACAAGACAGCCAAATGCCCGAACCAAATATGCAAAGTGAGATAGAGGGAAAAGACACTTATAGACGCAGAGCTGTGAAAATGTCACAGGGACATCAGCGGAAGAGTTTGTGTCAGAAAGGAATTTTGATGGCCTGCATCCCAACATCTCATATCCCAAAGAAGAATAGCATTAAGGTGTTGCACAGTGTGCAGAGTTCAGGCTCCCAAGTGCTAACTCTGTTTGAGAAGTCACTGTACCCTAAAGGAGCACCTGGAGTTGTCCAAACATATCCATCCTGCCCCGTATCTCCTCAGGCAGTCTGCTTGGCTCCTGTTACACCACAGCCCAGGTATGGTCCTTGGCAATGGAGGATCCCCTTCAGCAGGCTCTCTCTTGCCTCTGCTCATGTAAAGCATGAAACATTTTGTAAGTGCATTATAAAGCAAAATCCTCTAATTTGTCCTTCAAGAAAAGAAACACAAAGAAGCCAGATGCTCTGTGTATGATTTTGGTAGATATAAGACTAGCACAGAACAATCATCTGGTAAGAAATCACCCTACTGTTAATGAATCCTTCAGGAGTACTAGCAGACTACATTGGTTTGTGCAAGTTTCTTGAATTTGAGCTGTTTCTCCCTCACAAATTCAGCCTTCTTTTTCTCCCTTTATAGGTAAGTATCTCTTTCAGATCCTCTTAATCTGCCGCTCCATTTAGGCAGATTCCTAATTAATTCTCTCAATCACAGCCCTCATTCCTCAGTTTACTCCATAGGAAAGATAGCAGTAATAGACAGACATCTCAGACGAGTTCTACCCCTGGGGAGAGAAGACAGTTTATTCTCCCGGGACCAAAAATAAAATTAAATAATTGCAATTCAACTATTTGCCTATTTTGCGTCTGCTTGGGAAAATTTGACCCATGTATCGACGTGTGTGGTTATTACTCCCCAAGTGCAGGACTCTACCCTTGCCCTTGTTAAACCTCATAAGGTTCCTATCCATCCAACTCTCAGCCTGTCCAGGTCTTGCTGAATGGCAGCACAGTCTTCTGCTGTTATCAGCCACTCCTTCCACCTTTGTGCCATCAGCAAACTTCCATCCAGTCCACTGATGAAGATTTTGAGCAAGACTGGACCCAGTACCAGTCCATGGGAACACCACTTGCTACAGGCCTCAAACCACACCCTGCACCACTGAGTTATATTAATCACCATGAAGTTCTGGGAGGATGCCACATGCCAAGAAGCCATGGTCTGTTACTAAATGACCATTCACACCTTATCCTGGGGACACGTTTAGGTCAGAGCTGAAAAGTTGTGTAATATCTTCCATTAATTCTCCTATAAAAAGGCTACATTTGAGGCTACCAAGTTAAGAGAATTGTTCAGGTTCGAAAAGAGTTCTAAGATCATCTAGTCCACCTATCACCAATATTGCCTGCTAAACCATCTCCCTAAGTATTACATCAACCCTTTCCTTAAACACCTCTAGGGACGGGGACTCTACCACTTCCTGGGCAGCCTGGGCCAATGCCTCACCACTTTTGGCAGTTTGGACACTGAATCAAAAATAAATACATATGTTGATGTGAAAACCTTTAAGTATTGTGACATTTATTATTTCTTTTTCTGAAAAAAAAATCTTTGTTTTCCAGGAGCATCACTATTTGAAAAAGGATAATGTGTACTTGCTGTCATGAAAACATTCAGGAAAACATTTCAGAATAACAATGTACAGATGTAAAAATGTGTCTCTTTAAACCCTCAAATCCAATAAACAAGACAGGAGATTTCTAGGGAGCTGCATCTTCTAGATGAATTTCTAAAGCAATGGGTCTGAAAAGAACAAATGCTTCCCTTTAGCTCCCTGCTTACACCTCATTTTACCCTTAGTAAGATTGGCATTCACCCATGAAATGCCATATCAGAAACAAACTCTGCCACTTGCTCATAAGTGCCTACCCATTAAACACTACACACAATGACTACTGAAGACAATGGGCCCTGGGTGACTCTCTCCCGCTCACAACAGTTTGTCTGCTTCATTGTAGTTATTTCCTAAGATAATTGTAGAGATAACAACATTTAAAATATCTAATGTTTTATTCAGTATTTTGGTGAGTTTCAATTATTTCCAATTATAATTCAACAGCTTTCTATTTAAAACAATCATTGTCCTTTAAAACATGTTTCAAATCAAACTGTTTGCCTTTATTCATCACTGGCTTCTCCTATAGGTGTTTATTCTGGATTTCCCTTTGTTGTTTTTTTTTTTTCAGTTCTCTATTAACTTGCATGGCCTTTCATTAACCCTTTATGCTCCCTCTGACCCTACAACACAATCATGCCTCAGACAAAGAGCTGTCTGTGCAGCTCTTGAGATGATGACAATCAATTAAACTCATTAAAATCAACACGATCCAGTAACGAACACCAAGATACGATTCTGGTTGGTTGAAGAGAGTTGAGGCTCTTGGAGTTAAGCACAGGCCACCATGGGCGAGAACCATCCCTGTCTGTAGGTGCAAACATGAGCAGCAACTTCTTAACGTGACCATGAGCGCAATGGGAAATACTGCTACAGTCCACCTAAAACATGGGATCAGGCCATTCTTTGCTTCACTGACTTTGTGGGGAAATAGTGCATGAACTGAAAGAGCTTCCCGAGATACGCATGCAGTGATGAGAGCCTCTGCACGACTTTCCTGCTTCTTTGTAGCATAAAGCATATTCATGCCCTGATAACAGGAATTGGATAGCCTGTGATTTTGAGAAGAAAATGTTTGATCTTAGAACTATTTGAATCAATGGAAAAACTACCACCGGATATGGGACAGGAACAAACCCTTCATTTGCAAATTGTTGTCACCTTGCAGTTCTTTGAAGGTGAGAGCTCCCAGTTCAATAGCTTTATGTAACTGTCACAGCTAGCTGGGAATAAAGAAGTTTACTCTATGTAGAAGCAGAACAGATGGAGTTTGTCCTTCATTTAACTCTTTTCTTGAGGAAAACTTGCCACATTTTTTAAAAAGTCTTCAAAAAAAAGAAAAAGCCATTGTACGTCTCCAGAGGAAAATAAAAAATACACAAACATTTCAATTAAAAATCACACAAAAAATATGATCATTTTTTTCTTGGTGAGATATTGTTAAAAATGAAAGCATTCATTCTTCTGTTTGGATTTTTCGCCCCAATGTTTTCTGTTAAGTAGGACTTGTTCCCACCACAAAGAAATACATATTAGCCTGAAAACATCCAGAAAGCTTGAAAAATTTCATTTGGGATTTCTCTTAGGAAACGGAAAATTAGAAGAAATCAAAATAGGTCAGGTAAAGATTTCCATTTAGTCAAAATAGCGCTTTTTAATTAATTTGTTCTGAATCACAACATTTCTCTCTGCTCTAATCACTGGTCTGAAGTCACCCTGCAGCACTCAGGCGTTGATTTAGATGTTCCCGTGGGTCTCCAGGAATTGGAAGAATAATCAGTCAGTCATCTTCCTGCTCTCACAGTTTGCTGTTGTTGAGTAATTCTCAAGAACACACTATCCTCTTGCTGAAACACTTCGCTTGCCTTACATTTTTACCTAGCAACAACGACTGCAGTAGTTACAACCCCAATCCAGCAAAGCACTTTACACGTACTCCTTACTTAATGTGATCTCCCCGCTGTTAATAAGATATTCATGTACTTACAGCTAAACCCAAGCCTAAGTGATTTGTTGGATGGAGTCCTAAATTCTTAAATGGGAGGTGCTGAGATCTGTTTTGTAGATGTGTCCATAGTGTTTAGGAAATGCACCTTGGTGGTGGACAAAAGTCAAAATGATTCAAGTAATTCAGTTCTGAAATTGATGAAGATCCACTTAAGCATATTCCTTTCTAGGTTCCTTGTTAAGCTGCCTTTAAGCTAATTCAATGAGAGGTCGAATTTAAGTTTAGCAGTTTAAGCATGGGGTTGTCTCAGGCTGACCAAGCTTATGAATGATTTGCCCAGCTCCTGTGGGAATCTGCTGAGGAGACAGACAGCCTCATAGAATCATGAAAACTGAGAAAGACCTCTAAGAACATCTAGTTCACCCATCCACCTGCCACGCATGTTCGCCTCTAAACCGTGTTCCTTAGAGCTACAGCTGATGCTGGAATGCTCAAGGCTTGTTCCTGGACACCCACGTCTGATCACCTTGCTGAAGAGGAGGTCTGAATGAGCAAAGTTAACTCTCTGACGTTTTGTACAAATTATATGCTTTATAGCTATTTTACATCAAAGTGATCAGCCTATTTTGATCAAAGCTCCATTTCAGGTGACATAAACTGGAAATTACTGTAATGTACTCTGCTCCAGCAGTACTTGCATTTAACAACAACAAAAAAAATCATTATGCGTAGTTGGAGGGCAAAGACTGTTCTTCCCAACTTCTTGCACTCTGTAACCTTATGAATCCCTCTGAAAAGAAGCAGGTGACATTAGCCAGGTTATGTAAATATGGCTATTCAGAATGCAGTGATATTCCTGTCCCCTGGGGCTGTCAGAATAGTAATACTACTAATAATATCGCCCTTACGGAGCTGAAAAAAAATCTCTCTTGAAAGTTACTAATCAGTTGCTTCAGAGTTTTCTGGCAGACATACTATTCTCAGGCAAAAAAATGCCTTTGAAATGGCAATTCAGAATGTTTCAGAGACAAGTTTTCCTCATCAGAAAAAGGAGATACATTACTGACACTGCTATGGGGAAATGATATCTGCTGAAGAATAATGGCCAATACCTTTGCCTCTATCTGAGAGACAGATAACACAAACTGTATAACATAATGCACGTCCATTGCTAGGCCAAACACATTACACATTTGTGTGACATCAGGGAACTGCATCCAAACCAGCCCCAGTTCTCACCTGTTACATCTAACATATACTCCAGATACATACATTTCAGTACTGTTTGGTACAGGTGTAATGGGTTGCCCTTGTGCAGTCAGTGGATCCTGACCATGCAGAAACCTCTGCAGTTTGGTCCTCCCTGCTCTTTCTTTTCTGCTGCCCACGTAACACCCACTTGAACTTTAGGGGCCTCTCCAAAAGTCTGACAAAACCCAATCTGTGAGTGAGATATTATTCTGAGTCTGTCAAGTACAACAAAGTAGCACACTACATTTTACCACTTGTAGATTAATCTCCACTCTCTACAAAGATATACTATGAAATATCAATATATTCAATCTCTAACTGAATGATTTCAAAATTAAAGTCTCTGTCTTTTAAATCTGAATCCAATCACAACCATCCAGACACAAAGAACAGGAATCAGAAATCCATAAGTACCACTATGCGGCTGAAGAAGAGCTATTCAAGATAACACACAAACATTAAACCAAGGACAGGCGGAAGTTAATACAACCAAGCATATTTCAATTGCTTCATAGGAATAATTCTGAGAGACTTCCTAACTGAATCATCTCCTGCTTTTTCAATTCATTCTTGCACAAAATCTGTTCTCTTGTTTCAGGATGGAGCAGTGAGACTTCAGAGCAGCTCCATCCCAGTTGGGAGCAGTAAGACTTGGACGGCTGTTTATTGGATCTGCTCAAAACCAGCCCTCTCCTCAACTCTACTCAGTGTCTCTCAGTTCCCTCCTGAAACCTGCCTGCCTGACAGCCCTCACCTGGAGCATCCCAACATGCAGCTGTTTGTGGCTTGCATTAGCAATGGGGACAGGTAGTCAGGGCATGCTCACCTGAAGCAGAGCTGCTGCTGAGGTGGAGCGATTAAAGTATTAACTGCTGAAATAGCTGTCCATCCCACTCATCTCCATCAGAAGCAATTAATATGGATTATATATTTTTTGCAAGAAGAATATCTTTCATTTCGAACCTTGGAGTAACTCCAGAGAGGATTAAGTGGAAGACTGAATGAGCTAATTTGCATAAATTAGGTAAAATGTGAATAGTAATTTGCATTCAGAAAGACTCTCTTTGACACTTTATGATATATTGATGCCATCTGGAGAACCTAGCTCTGAACCAGACATTTATTGGACTGATTTTCCCCAGGCTGTTCCTACAAACTTTGCGGGTATGTTCAGAAATATTCCCCTCTCCTCCTATTGCTTGCAGCAGGGTTAAAGACCTTTTTATATTATTATCCCTTTTTATTCAACAGAGTACAATTCAGACAACTTAAGTAGAAATAGATGGTACATTGGAAATACTCTAATTGCAGTTCTTCACCTGAAGCAAATGCTCCCACAGTGTTGTACTGAACACCTATGTTAACATAGCAGTATGGTACAGGGGTAGGCAAAGGTTCAGGCTGGATTTTCACATCAAATTTCTTTTCTCAGCTTATTTCATTTCCTTGGGAAGGCATTTTATGAGCTTCTTTTTACCTTCCTCTAAGTTATATACAGTTTGCCTCAAGCATCTCCAGGTCTTATGAATACTCTTCTAAGACGGTGGACTCTGCTGCTACTTTTGGAGCTGGTGGTGCTGCCATCACAAAGTACCTCAGTGTTTATTTTAAAAGGTGCAGTTCTCCTTCAGCTCTTCTCCTGTGTTCCTGTGGCTCACAGTACTGACCTGCTGAGCCTCAGCATCACTGCTTTACAAGGACAACAGCACCAGGCTGGAGCTAAACCAAGCAGAGCTAACACAGCCATCCATGGGGGAATGACAGCTAATGGCATTAAGAACATACATGCCCCAAGGGTTTTAGGGTGAGGAGACAAAGAAAAGGGCCAGAGAAGTTCAAGATGCCAGAAATAAGCAGAATACCTCTTTAGATGCAACTTTTAAAAAGTAGGATGGTAAAGGAAGCTGGCATCAGGTTTTGAATGTGATTTATAGTATTCTTATGCAATCAGAATTGTCACCATCCCCCCAAAAACAATTATTTTTCACAGCTCTGCTCAAGACGAAGTGTCTGAGCTAAGAGACAAACACAAATTGAGGTATGAGTCACTTGCTCATGCAATTGCCAAGTTCACAGATTGAACTCCAAGACAAGTCAAGACTGTATCAGCTGCCCATGCTTGAGAGGCTGGATTTTAAATAGCTGAGATTAACAGCGTTTGGCTAAAACTCAGAAAACTGGGTTAAAGGTAATAAAATCAGATCTGTTCCAAACAAACACCTTCAGAGACCATTTGAAATGTGAAAAGGATGGATAAGAGTTTGGTGATGATATGATAATTGTATAAAAACATATTTATATATCCTGAAATAAAATCCCGAGAGCTATGGAAAACTCTCTTAGAGCTGAAGAATTAGAGGTCATTTCTATGTGACCCGGAGGCTGAGATGGTATCAGAAATACTTAAGAAGTTGTAGACTGTGAATCCGTATTTCTGCCTAACTCCTTCAGACCATTCTCTCCCTTTTGAGGATGCAAGTAATAACTTTTTTTATTTTTATTTTTTACTTTTTTTTATGCAACTCCTTGTGTGATTTATAAACTTTTAATAGTAAATGGCAAGCTGACAATTTTTGGATTGGAAGTTTTCTTCTTGTAGAATGTCGGGAGGTCAGCACAAACTGTTAGCAGAGGAGCTCAGTTTAAATGAATTTACCCTTTTTGAAGAAACAACTTTTTTTTTTTTTTTAACGGCCCAAACATCCTCTTTCCTCATTTCCAACAGCTAAGTTAATTATGTTTTTATTACAGAAAGCTCGCCATGATCTACATGAAATATTTTGAAGGTATACATACCAATTGTGCACTGATCTGATCTATACTTTTTTCAGATTATTGGTTGACAGTGAGGTATCCAGACTGGAAAAAAACATTCCGAAATCTTATAAATTCCTATAGATAGAAAAAGCATTTCCTTCACTGATCTAATACCAAATAGCAATAACAATGATTGTCATAATTACACTGATTGTGAGTATGGTTATTGGCGATTTAAATCAAACTTCTCCCAGAAAACAGGAGGAGGTGGGAAGGAGAGAAGTGGGTGGATGACGGCTTAGAAGGATGTTTATTGATCAAGTTGTTCATGGTGGATTAACTCAGGAATGGAGAATTAGATTTTCTTTTAGCTTTATCTGTGAAAAGACATTGAATATTTGCTTAATTTTATTGCATATGTGTGGCATAACTCAATGACTGCACACAATTTATACAAAAATAAAATACACTAAAGCAATAAAATGCCTATTATGTTAATTTTCTTGGCTCAGGAGGAGGACCAGATTCTTATTTGTGGTCTTCTCCAGCTCTGTATTGTCTGCTCCCATACTCCATAGCTCAGCATCTACAAAACTGGCCTTAATGACTTTAAGCTGTGCTAGGGGAGGTTCAGGTTGGATATTAGGAAAAAAATGTTCTCAGAAAGTGGTCATGCACTGGCCCAGGCTGCCCAGGGAGGTGGTGGAGTCACCATACCTGGAGATGATAAGAACCGCGGGGATGTGGCACTGAGGGATGTAGTCAGTGTGCATGGTGAGGATGGGCTGATGGTTGGATGAGGTCTATCCAACCTTAACGATCCCATGATTCTATTATTCTAATGAGCTGAGCTCAGATTCAACTGAGAATTAACAGGAATTTCCAGTAAGGCCCTTTTTGAGCCCATGGTATGTTTAGGGAGGTTGTTCAACTGGGCGAAGTAGGAAACTCTCCTTGGCTCTCCCTAGCCTCCAGGACAAGATTCATATGTTTAATTCAAGCTTTTATAATCTGCTGGCCATTGTAACCTATTTACTTTTCAAGTGTAAACCCTCCAAACAATTCTAAGCTTTTAGTTTTGCAAAATTTACAGCTGTCTTCTGCAGATCCTTTAGAAATAACCCACCTGACTTCTTTGGATTAGTGGGTGGAAAATCACTGATTTGCACTGAAAGAGAGAAGCACTTCGGCAGGAAGGGCAAAGCAACATCCTGAACGTGCTGAAATGAACAGAACTAATCTCCTCTAGACATAATGCAGTGGAGAAACAGTCGCAGCTTTAAAGCTGCCCACTTGGGTCCTGGTAGCAACACAGCATGGTGTGAACTAAATTCCTTTATTCTCAGGCAGATCTGTGCTGGGCTCTGCACTGCTTGGTACCACAGCACTGCTGGAACTTCCTACGCAGGGAAACGTAGACATATCTCAACAATGTTCTTCTTGTAGTCCTTAGGGTTTTTTTTCTGCGTGTTTTAGCAGGAAACTTCAGAAGTCCCTGCCATGAAAAATCATCGATTTCTTTGTCTGGGATAACACTTGTAATGTCTCTACTCTGATTAAAGTTGGCTCTGTAGATTGCCTCTTCTGTAGTTGCATGTGGATACAGGATTCACCACTACACTTTCCACCCAGGAGAAAATGGTACAGCAATACTGAGTCTAATCAGGTATTAAAAATGAAGTGAATTGCACTTGCTGTAGAGTCAGGGGTAAATTACTAGTGCAATGATAGAGCCCCTCTCCTGTTTTAATCCATTTTAATCTCATTGTTGAGTTAATAAAACCTATTGGTTTACTAAATCAATGTAGGGTGTGATTCATTATTATGCGTGCTGGTACACAGATCCTAATGCAAACTCTCTCTGCTATAGACTGAAGCATCACTGATCCAAAGGAAATTGGCTCCAGGGAAAAATTACCTCTTACCAATTGTCATAGAAAGCTACTTGCTGTGGTAAATTTTTGCTTGCGAGAGAGAGGTTTTATTTGACTTTGTTGATGTTGACTGCACTTGAGATATTTTTACAAATGATTTAATCTACAAACAGAAAAGATACCTCCCCTTGTCTGAGTTCATACTGGATTCATTTGTGGCCATTAGACAAAACAGCCATGTCCTATAATGAAGAGGGATTAGTAGGGAAACAAATATATTTGTTATTTTTATTCCTCCCCCTGCATTTATCAGAACAAGCCTGTGTTTCCAGTTTGCATTTCATTTTCTTTATGGCAATCTGCTGAAGTCAAGGCATAAGTTAAAGAGACAAATTTACATTAACTCTGATTTTTTGCTGTTCTTCCGTCTCAGATCATATAGTTCCTGCCAACTGTCTTCATTTAGGAAGGTCAATCTGCATTTTGCTAGAGAAACAGATGCAATTTTTTCATGCTTTTCCTCCCAATAATTCTCTGAAGACACTGAAGATCTACAAACTTAAAGAGTGTTTCTCTATGTATATCTCTGCAGATATCAGAGATTTAACAGTAGCTTTTTATTCCTCAAAATCCCTTTTCAAGGGAGACTCGGAAGAATCAAATCAAAATCAAAAATACTGGTCTCTTGGGATGTGTACACTAGTTTTCCTGGTCAATAAAATTATCCAGTCTGTCACACCTCCTGTACACCTGTGCTATGTGCTGCCACAAGTTTTTCGTGTGTAGGAATATATCCCAGGGTGACAAAACCAGGACTCCCAAGGACTTCATGACAGCTGTGAAGGACTCCAGGCTCTGACACAAGATCAGCTTAACAAGTCGCCAAACATCAGAAGAGCTGAGGCAGCAGTCTGGGCACACGTTCTTGCCTTGTTGCAAAGACATAATAATGCAATTTAACTCATCTGACAGTGAAACAAGGTGAAGGTACATCGTGTTATTTTGCATCAGCTGCAGGCAAGGAGTACATGCATGGACAGGTACGTTCACCCAGCTGATGTGCAATAACATATTAAGTCTCCATGACCTAATGTTTTATCCAAACGCTCAGATGTTCCTGCCTGAACAGCCTCAAGCTTTCACCACATCAGCCATAGGAGATTCTTTAGCCAAGGCTGATCAGGGAAAGGTAGATGAAATGATCATAAACAAGTCTGCTTGGAGAGCTCTGACCATTCCAGCATGTCTCTGCTACTCCCAGCACAAACTTTTCCTTGTGCACATGTTGGAAATGCTCACGTACCCTCGAGATTAAAATCTTTTCAGAATATCCCCTTGTGACACCAGCAGCTGGCAGCCACCACCCAGCAGTGGCTGAGCAGGGTGTGGGCTACAGCTCCTTCTTCCTAGCACAGGGCACTTCCAGAAGGGAACAGCCACAGTGTTTTGTGTCACGGCCAAAAAAACAGTCATGCACAGAGCTCGTAGGCAGAAAACTCATTTTGCTGGCACAGAACTAAACTCTGGAGTCCTCATAACACCTGGAGGATCGTTCCTCTTAACCTACTTGCATTTTATTTTGCTCATCTCCTGTTTCCACCTCTGCCACTTGAAATGATAAGTTACAAATCTGTCTAGTAGAGGAATTTCTGCTCCGTCAAATGGCCTCTCTGGGCTTTAGAACTCCATTAATTAGCATCTTTTAAATGGTTGGGTAATATTCGTTTCTCCTTTTCGAAGACATTTCCCCAAGCCCTAATTTTAATAAAGCTGGTGCTCATGAACATTTGAATATTAAAGCCCTTGGTTACAGAAAGACGAAAGATGCATTTTAAAAGACAGCCAAGAAAGGATTACTTAAATGGCTGACATAATTTTGTGTGTAAACGTGAGTGTGCATTTGCGAATGTGCAGAGCCTCTGAGAGACAACATTGTCTTCGAGGCATTTCTGTGTCAGTATCTGTAAGGTCAGGATAAGTGCAATTTGGGAGGCGGCTGTGTCTGTCAGGGTAGCAACAACATCAGGGGCCCCCAGGAAATGTTGTTCAGCGCAATATGTTTAAGTGGGGATGTCAATTTATTCCAAAACATACTAGAAAGGGTTCACTTTGCTCTGTATAGCTACATGCGCTGTTCGGAGAGGAAAGGTAAGGAGAAAATTTACCACATGCTTGAAGGTCTTATCCTGGGAAGGGTGCTTGGTTCTTTTGATTGGGATGATGAAATTGGGTTTTCTCCAAGTGGGATTAAGGGAGGTGATCATCCCTCTGTACTTAGCACTGGTGGCCACTCCTTGAGTGCTGTGTTCAGCGTTGAGCTCCTCAGTGCAAGAAAGACCTTGAGGCCCTGGAGTGTGTCCAGAGAAGGGCAGTGGAGCTGCGCAGGGTCTGGAGCACAAGTGTTACGGGCAGTGGCTGAGGGAACTGGGATGGTTCAGTCTAGAGAACAGGAGGCTCACGAGGGATCATATCACTCCCTACAACTGCCTGAAAAAGGCTGTGGTGAGGTGGGGGTCAGCTCTGCCCCCAGGTAGCAGTGATAGGACAAGAGGGAATGGCCTCAAGTAACAGCAGGGGAAGTTCAGGTTGGATATTGGGAAAATTCCTTCTTGGAAACGTGTGCTGCACTGGCACGACTGCCCAAGGAGGTGGTGGAGTCACCGTCCCTAGAGGTGTTCAAGAAAAGGAGAGATGTGACACTGAGTGGTTAGTGGGGGTGGGCTGGAGTTGGACTAGATGATCTTAGAGGTCTTTTCTGACCTTAATGACTCCATGATTCACAGAGATTTCATAATCCTCAGCTGGGGCTGATGGCACTGAAGAAGGAAGCCGTGTGCCTGATTTTGCACTTTGACGTTTGGGATGATATTAAAATCAGGTAGACAGGTAATCCTTTTTTTGCACTGTCAGATTCAGTCTAGTGCCACTAGCAGGGATTTCCTCCCCTTGCCGGCAAGGTTCAGCTCTGCCCTGGAGGAACCTCCCAAGGTTGCCAGTGGAGGTGTCAGATCGATTATGTTTTCTGTCGCGTTGACACGTCTTGTCAACTCCGGACAGGGCACAGGCTTCTCTCATTCATATCTTCCAGGCTAGCAGAGAGGTATCAGATGGCAATGATTTCTGTCTTATCAGAAATCTAAGACTGAGTGATCAGTGAGGTGTAAACATTTCTTCAGATACTTCAGCTTGGGCAAGATTTAGAGCAATATCTTTGCTGAAAGCCTTTGTACACTGTCAAACCTCTCCTAAATCGGAAAGCTGCCTATCAACGTGCCATATTTGCTCAGAAAACAGCTGTGTTTTCCTGCTACATGTAATGGTACGGCCATGATTTGTAGCAATTTGTAGCTGTTGTAAAATGATGATAATCTGTTATTCACAGCCCTCCAAAAGTGTGATCATGGGGCTTTGCTGAGCTGCGCCTACTACCCAAGAGAATACAATATATTAAAATACACTGGGAAAACGATTCTTCTTCAGATTAGATATTAGGAAAAAATTCTTTTCAGAAAGAGCAGTGATGCAGTGGCACAGACTGCCCAGGGATGTGGTCACTGAACATGGAGGTGCTCAAGAACCGTGGGGATGTGGCACTGAGGGATGTGGTCAGTGGGCATGGTGGGGTGGGCTGGGGTTGGACTGTGTGATCTTAGAGCTCTTTTCCAGCCTTAATGATTCTATGATCCTAATTCACCTGCCAATCCCCATTTTCGCTATTTTATGTGCTGTGTCTGTTTCTAACCCTGAGAGCAGTCCAAGGAGAGTTCTGCAAGCTGATTCTGTCTGCAGAGCAAAGAACACACAGGGGATGCTTGGAGTCATCCAGAAAGACTCAAGTAGAAGAAAACAATCATTTTTCAATAGTATCATTCTCTGTATTTGTGTCGGTGACAGTCTGAGACAACAGTTCTGTCTCTTAAACCTTTTCCTTTCTAATGAAAAGGCTTTTCAGGAACAATGAAGCACTGCTACTCTTGCGTAGGAGCAACACGTGATGTGACAAGAAGATGTGTGCTGCACGAAGTCCTGGTCCCCTCTGCCAAATCATGGGTTTCTATCCACTTAACTTTAAGGAGGTATCCTTTAGGTAACTCTGCTCACAGGATAGTTATATGAGGTCAACACTGTGCTATGACTTGGGGACAGAAAGCCAGCATCTTGTATTCAGAGGTCAGTACGTTGAATTCATAGGAACGGTAGCAAAAGCATAATGCCAGAGTGCCCTCAGGACTTTAAGATAGCACCGTGAAAATAGCTCCTTGTTTCTGTGCCATTTCCCTCTAATCCACTGAAAACCCCCTTAGTACAGAGATTTTTTTCTATAGGAACCTGCAAAACTTAGGGATTTACGTTCATGTGTGGTCACAAAACCAAAACAAGTCAGAGCTTTGCTTTCCCTTCACCTTGCTTCTTCAAGCTCTCTATGATTTGGGCACACTTCCAAAGGACATTTTGCAGTTCCAAACTCCAAGTGAAAACAGAAGCTGAGTGAAACAGAAATTGATTTCAGTTTGCTGCAAATGAGTCTAAATAGAGCCCTTGAATTGGGAGCTACCAGCAAAATGGGTCACACGCCGGAGGAACTGTTTGGGTAAACTGGCAACAGCCACACTGTGGCTCTTCAGTGACATGTGGATTACAAGCAGACCTGCACTTCATGGTCACTTTTTGGGAGGCATCCTATCATCCCACAGCAGTGGACGCAGCAGAGCAGCAGTAGCTGTGCATTGCTCCTTAATCTCTGCTTCCTTCCAGCATACCCCACATATGAAAGGCTGATGCAGGAGGTTGAACTTATCTACCTGAAGTAAAACAATCAGCTGTGAGGCCAGCTGCTTGGAGGGATGCAAGAGCAAATGGAGTGTGACAGACAGGCACTTTGCTGAGGTTTCTGCAGGGCTTTACCCTCTCCATAGAGCACAGGATGTGCCTTCCTCCTCTTTAGCATGAAGGGGTCTTGTGCTTCTCTTACATTTTGCTTGTGGTTAAAATTTAAGATGTTTTCTTTTAAAAGCACAGTCTTGCCCACACTCGTGTTGCAGAAGAAATCTGATCTTAAAGGACAGGAAAAAAAAAAAAAAGTGAGAATATAATTTTAAATGCTCAAAGGCAAATATTTGCTTTCTCTATCTTACTTCCCAGCATCTGATAAAAGAATTGCCTCGAAGCAGAGACCCTTCTAGGTGAGATGGAGAAGAATACTTTTTTTTTTTTTTTTGTCTGGGAGATGCATAATAGGTGAAAGAAATTATTACTGGTTCTAAGCATAGAATAAAACCCAGCTTCAGGCCTCCTTGGCCTAGGATGAAAATATCTTTTCATGATTTGTATGTGCATGGAGGAAAGTGAATCCTTTTCTCTTGTCATAATTGCATTTTTAGTCACAATTGCCTGTTATCTCTGCATTTCCCAAGGTGGAGATATTGGTTTCCACGGCAGGCTTGCTGTAGCTGTTCATCTCTCACAACCCTTTGTGATGTTATGAAATGCCAGGCTGCCAAGTAATCAGCATGTTGTTTTTTTTTCTAATGAACACACATGCGCAGGCAGTAATTTGTTTACTCAACTCCTCGTGCAGGTTTGCAATTTACTCCAAAAGTGAGCAGTGGAATATGGAGAGAGCAGATTACAGCCAGGAGAGGAGATGGAGTCCCTCCTCCGGGGCTGACCCAAACCACTCCATTCACTGCCAGCCCATGACACCTCACTGCAGCCACGCACGTGGGAACCTGTTCAACTTTTCCCCATTCAAAGACATTAACCTACGCTTTCTCAATTTTGTGATAAGGCAGCCTTTCCTGTCTCATTCACAAGTCTTGTTGACACAATGGAAATAATTCTAATCACTTACATTTATTCGTCCCTTGCTCGGCACTTTTACTGCAGTCTGATGAAACTGGTTTGGTCAGCTTCCCATTTGTTAATAGGCAGATTCCCTTTCTGATTTTCAGTCACGCACAACACAGCAAGAAAACAGCTCACGGGGGTGATCAAAACACCTCACTGAAACTGTTTCTGCTTATTTTGTGTTTTGCAATTATTCTTTTTCCCTTATTTTTTTTTTTCCTTCAGCACCGTGGAAGTGTTGAGTCAAAATTAGGTTGCCAACCTCGCTTAAAAACAGATGAATTATTTTAAATCCCACCTCAGCATTAGAATCCATAGGCAGTCTTAGGAAAACAAGAAAAAGAAAGAAAACATTTCTCCTCTGAAATCAGAATAATTGATATAGTTATTATTTGCTTTACCTAACAAGCCCTGAATTTCAGATTGCTTGCTTGCTTTCTGCTGGAGGTGGTGGAAGCAGAAACAGGATGCTAGATTGCTGGAGAAAAAAGTATTAATCTGCTTTCCTCTTCTGCTTTGGCCTTAGTCCGTCGGGAGAAGTGTGGAGGTGAAAAGGGCAGGGAAACAATTTCTGGAAATCTCTGCAGGGGCTACAAGAGAACAGCATGAAAACAGGTCTGAAACTCCTTGAAGTATTATTTTATCCCTCTGATAACCTCACTCAAACTGTCTTTCACCTCTTCTTTAGATTCCACTTTAAAAGGAAAGGAGGAAAATAGGCCAATGAAGGGGGCTGGGAGAGATCTTTCACACACTTTCCCAGAGATCTGGCGGTGACAAAGAGGAATGGACCCATTCCCAGGATGAATGAGGAGCTCTGTGTGTTGTGGAGATCCAGTTTACATCAGATTTCAGTTCCGCAAGACCAGAACCACCCTTTTGTTGAGAAGATCTTTGCCCTGATCCCATCCCAGCAGCTTAAAGGAAAGCTGACAATAGCACAGAGCAGATGTCTTGACTTTCCTTCCAAGCAGGGCCAACAAACGTCCCTGGGTGGCAAGAGCCATGTTCCTGGGCTCCATAGTGTTCTCCTGCAAGGAGAAGGGAAGTGCGATATCGAAACCTTCGTTCCCTTGGAGCAGAGACCTATCTACCTGCCACAGCTTGATGTGTTTTCAGTGCAGCTTTATGTGATGGATGGTTTGGTCCCCCTACCATTTACTAGCCAAAAGTTAATATGAATGCTCCAGAAATTTGCAGAGGAAATGAAAGCCCAGGATGTTTCTGAAATCTGGGAGACAATTAGTGTGATTTACATCCTTGGCGTTCCAAGGAGCTCGAAATTTCTTGTGTTCCCATGAAACGTTACTGGAGAAGTGGGGCTTGGGAAAGTTATATTGGCTGAAATACATCAATCAGGATGCTTGTGAATAACGTAGCTGCTAACACAGATGGAAAGCTGATAACAGGCTAAGGGGGTTTCAGATCACGCACAAGGACGCACTTTTACAGATGCTGGAACTGCTGAGCTGACGGCTTTTCATTCGAAAACTACTGCTCTGAGTGGGTAAGAAATGTCTTTGCTATACTTAGAGGTGGATTATGAGATGGAAAAAAAAAAATAGAAGGGCTACTTCATGTGCCAGCACATGAAGCTGCCTCTGAGTATTGCCAGAAAAGGAGAAACACAGCTAAGACTTCTCAAAATCTGGCTCTAATGAGGAGCAGGTGTGAATTTTGCTCAAACATAGGTTGCAGGATGACTCCAGGGAAAAGGCAACATATTAATGCAGTAGGAAACAAGAACACAAGAGGAACAGAGAAGAGGGAACCTCTGGACTCCAGCCCTTCAGAATTAATTTGGTGACACGTGACAAACTATTCCATGCTCACGCTTCCTAGTGGTCAGTCACTCTCAGCACAGGGACTGAGGCTGCACAGCTTGGTGGAAGAACTGCTGGAGATTGGGATGGTTTGAAAAGCACTGGGCGAAGGAAAATGCTGCTTGGCAGAAAGGAGTATCTACATGATGGAAAAGCCTCCAAGCTGGCAGCTCTGGAGCAGAACACAAACATGAGGGAGAGGCAGCCAGAAGTGAGGGATGCTGGTGGAGCTGGGCTAATAGGAGGTTTCCATCTTTATAGATCATTTAGGGAACTAACCAGCGTGACGGCGCCTTTAATTTTTTAAAATATAATTTAACTTCACACATTTTTGCCCTATATAACCTTCTCTCGCCTCCCCCCAAAGAGAGCATTTCAGTTCACAGTGGTGAGTCACCATGGAGACTACAACCATGTGATGGCAAGACGTGACTCCACACTGCTGCAGCCTCAGAACTTAATTATTTATTAATAGGCTTTTACCCTGGTAGCCTCGAGAGATGCAACATCTTGTTACCAAGGCTGGGAGAGAAACAAGGAACAAAGGCAAAAAAAAAAAAGAAAAAGGGGGAAAAACACAAGCAATTACAAATAATTAATTAGAATCACTATAAACATGCCAGGAAACACGTAATAGGAGTAGAAATTGAACTCAAAAACCTACAGGACAATGTTGTTTGGCTGAGGAAAGGTCTGGCAAGGTGGAGGGGAAATATGCAATAACTGGAAGGTGACGCTCGTACCCTTGTCTGCTGGGTCAGCTTGTTGGATACCCCTGCACCCTGCCAGGGCCCTCTGGGGAAACAGAAATGAACCCTAACAACAAGATGGGCCTGCTCTGTCTTTGAAACCTTGCAGTATTTTGGTCATCCACACCGGGAATACAGACTGTGGAGACACCGGGACCACGTGGCTTTGATGATGAGTCACAGTTCTGAATCGCAGAGTGTGATGTTGATGAAAACATCTCACTGCCTGAAATTCCTGTTAAAATGAACCTGGGACCAATCTCAGGAACGAGGGTTTGTTTACAAAACAAGGTCACGATGCACAGCAGCATTTCCTCACTTTGCATTTGTTTTAATTGAACAACTAATCCAACCTCTCATAACAGAACATAAGTAAATGCTGAAGACTTTGAGTCGTTTCCTTATCTCTGTGCTCTGCTTTTCCCATATACCTCTGTAAGAGTTACAAGGCAGCACTGTACCGTATTTTCTGAAGCCTTCTGCCCAGCCTAATTAACCCAACAGAGCTCTTAGAGATCCCCACAACTGTGATAATTGGTGACTTGGCACTGGGAGGAGGACGAGAGCATGTTAGCACGTTTAGAAGGCTTGTAAGGGGACACCTGTGTCCTCAAGATAAATATCAGAGATGACAAAACAATGGACGGGGCAAGAAAAATGAAAATCATTTCATAAAATGTCTTCAAAGGAAGAAAAAAAAAATCATTAAAAAATATCTTGCAGCCCCAAGCACAACATAAAGCACATCTAGAAGAACTGCATGGCACGGTGCCAAGCAAATTTAAGGAACAAATCTAGCAAACAATGAAAAGTAACAGCTCTGACCAAAAACAACCATTAAATGTTAAATGCTGCTCTTGTAACTGACAACACCAACAACTTTAAAGGGCTGTTTTACTAGCGTGCCTATGTGAGCGTGGGGAATAGATAGTCTGTCAAAGGGTTGACTGTAAATTTATATTCCTTTCCTTCTTTTTGGATTTTTTTAATTCTTTTACTACTTTCTGGTAATTGAAGGAGAAATCCAGAGCCCAACTGATCAGCTTCAATGAGCACTCTGCCCACGTGGGCATGAAGGGCTGCAGGCACCAAGTACCTGCTCTGGTGCAGTGTGGGGAGTGATGGGCAGTGTGAGAAGTGATTTTCTCTTGTCCTGAGCATCCTGAGCTACAGCACTTATTCATGGCATGGGAATAAGGACTTCTCACTTTTCTTATCCTCTTGTCCGTCCCCAAGAACCACTAAGCCTCTGCGCTCATCTCTGCAGTGAACTCAGTGGTGCATTTACATCATCCTTCCCCATTCCCCAGCAGTTTTTTTTCTGGGAACATCTACAAGCTGTTGTGCTCTTCCACACTAGCCAGACTACACTCTAATCATACTTAGTGCTGCAAGATTAACCTGTCATTAAAAATGTAATTGTTCCTCAATTTGCACTTCTTTCTTAAACGAATGCTGAGCAGAGCTCCAAAGTCCTGCCTGGAACTTTGCTGCAAAGCCTCTGGCAACAAAAAAGCTTATTATTTGCAAAAGAGAGGATCCTAATTGGAAAATATGATGGAGAGAAAATAGTGAATCCCCAGTAATCTCCTTCCAAAATGATAATGCACATGGTATAATGAATATTAATGCATCATATTTATGAAATGGGGACACTGGAAAGTGCAAGATAAGATTTCCTTCTCTATGCATTGTACTTGGCAACTAACACTCCACAGAGTCACGTTCACACAGCAGAGTCATTCTGCGCACCTCTGTCTCACGGATGAAACTGAACTGTTGCTAAACAAAAAGGCACCCACCAATTCCTGCATCTATGGCATGAACAGCGGCCAGCGTCCCATCTCTGTGCTCCCTGCCCACCGGCCTCCACCTGGTTGTTATTTACCATACAACCATGACACACTGTTCACTCCGCCCAGCCCATCTCCGTAAAACCAGATTAATGAATATGGTACAACATGAAAACATGCAGCTGTTCTAGTTTCCGCTATTGCTAAACAGCAGGCATCAGCCCGACTGATCTTGGAAAAGGGAGAAGTTTCATCTCTATTAACAACAGTATTAATGGTGTTAACATTAACACCATTCAGCTGTGTTTTAAAGTCAGATTTTTCAGCCCTTCCTTCCAGTGTCACTCAGTTCCTCCTCAAGACACTGGAGGTACCTATGTGAGAGAGTATGTGTCACGCTAAATAAGTCAAGAGCTCATAATCTAGTCCTTAACTGTTCAGATATCACACACTAACAAGTGCCCAAGTTCGTCCTGAGTCCTTGGAGGAGGTGCTGTTACCCGAAGATCCCTGCACTGGTTAAATTCTTCCTTCCAGCACTGTAACCATAGTACATAAAATTTTCTAGGACAATTGCCTCTCCCTTAAGTATAGTCATTACCTGTTCTGGCAGACTTCTTTGTAATTTAACTTTTTAGACTTCAAAAATAATTCCCAGAGAACTGAAGTTTATTGGGGAGAATTACCCTTTTATTTACTTGCTCATTCCCACACTAATATCTTCCTGCTATCTGCTTCCTTTGGAATCAAGTGGTTAACATAGCTGCTGTGTAGAAATGTAGATTTCCCCTGGCACTCCTTGGAGTGAAGAAAGGATAACTTCAGACGCTTTCCTCTTTAGGTAATGCATCTGCCAGCGCTATCTCAATATTTCTGAGGGACAAATGAGACTGACAGCTTGGGAGAGCAGCAAGGGAAGAGCCATCCCAGTGATAAAAGCCCCGTCTGGGTCTCCAGGGATGTGCACTCAGCTATGGCCACAGACTCAGCATGCAACCTTAAGGAAACCACTTAGTTTACTCATTCTTTAGTTCTCTGCCTGTCACGCATTTGGCTTCCCTTCCTGTCCTTCTCTACCATGTTACAAGCTCTCAGGTACAGTCTGTATCTCATCCTGTCATGTTATTTAGCAGAAGGGAACACCGGTCTTCACAGGGGCCTTTAGAAGCTGGAGTCGAGATAACAGTAGCAATGACAACAAGATATAACATCCTCAGGACTATGAAGGTGATTCCCTGTGCTCTGATTTCAGTCCACGTAATCCCCACAGAGAATCAGAATGTTGTCATCCTCCCACGGTCCCATTAGGATTACATAGAAATGATTCATCTGCAAAATACTTCCCTAGTTAGCACTCCTAAGATGACAATTTGAAGTGAGGGGCAGCTTTGGGGCTGTCCTAGATTGTTGAGAGGGTTGAGCACGGAGTGTGATGGCAAGTCTCTAGATTTAACCCTTGTCCCTGTAGCTTCTGACAAAATAACCTGCTGCTGGGAGCCTATGGCATAGACAAGACCAGCTTTGATGTCATCCCTGACAGAGAACCATACATACAACACAGTGACACTCATCTCATGGGGATGAGGAGACATATCCCATCGCAACAGCTTTGGGATGAACTTCCTGCATTTTACCACCAGTGAATGCTAGGATTTGCATCTACACATGTTATTTCAGAAAGAATCCAGTGCTGTGAGAATATGCTTCCCCCAGGCTACCCAGGAACTTTAGCTACTACCGTTCAGGACAATATATATGGAATAATTATTTTAATCAGGAGATGTGTTAGAAATAGGACATGTGCAGCTGTCGTGTGGTTCCCCGCACATCCTGGAATGGCTGCTTGAAAAAGTGGATTAAAACTGTAGGTGGAAGGGTAGTTGCCATGGAAACTGCATCATCGGAGGCTTCATTTAAATCTTTTCTTGTTTCTGGTAATTTTCCACCCATTTTACCACTCTGACCTTGGACCATTTCCTTGGGCCACATGTGCCCCCATCAAACTATCAGCGGTGCTGCAAGCCAGGAACAGGGGATAGTGGGATAAAGCACAGGAAAGTGGTGTTGGGATCACAGTATTTTATGGAGGTCATGAGATAAGCTGATTTCACTTTGGGCTCAGAGGTCAAGCGAATGACCCCACGATGTAAGAAGGACAGATTCTTTCAGTGTCAGTACTGACAAAAGCCATGTCAGTCCTTGCTGTGAGCACACTGCTCTGGCGTATAGGGCCATCTCAGGCATTCCTGCATGGAAGACCAGTCCCCTCTGCACAAGGACTACTGGACACTTGCCTCGTTGCTCATGGACTCATGGTGCTCTGGGAGTGGGAAAGAAATGGTGCTTTTCTAGCAGCCAGATGCCACTTTAAAATAAGAGGAGAATATAAGAGAGGTCATCTCCAGGGCAGCTGCCTGGAGCAGAGCAAGCACCACCAGCCAACATTTTCCATGAGAACACGTTTGTGCTGCGGACTAACTGAAATTAAGTGCCTTGGCATATCTCTCTGACAATGAAATAAACCTGAATTAAGCCAGCTTCTGAGATGAAAGTGCAACACAATTGTGTCCCTGGGGCTGGTGTGGGACATGAAGTGTGTTTTCCGCAGCTTGAAATGGAGAGAGGAGCAGGGTTGGACTGAGCAAATTCACCCGACATCAAGTGAAATAGGACACGGAGGGCAGGTAGCTTATCGTGCTTCTCAAGGAAGGTGCTAGTTGGCCTCTGGCAGCAGCTGGGTCACACTTCCAAGTCCCTAATGCAAGAACCTCTCAGTGTTTCTCTGAACCTCGCCAGGTTCATGTGCAGTAATTCTCTCTCAGACTCGAAGAGAGGGATAATTGTTGCGCAGAAAGTCTTCCCAGAGGACCCGAGGACAGCTTGTTTTGCAATGTAGCAAACCACGGAGAGAACCTAAAACTTCGCTTCTCCGTCTCCTTGTCTGCTCCGCAGAGCTGATTCCTCCTGACACCCTGGGCTGTACAAACGTGTTACCAGCTTTGTCAGGCTGCTCCGTGTTTCACAGCTGCCACTTCAGGGCCGTGCTACGTCAGGGTGTGGAGGTGGCTTTCCAGGCTTCCTCGTATCTGCAATGGAAGCCTTGGCAGCACCTGATGAAAAATGAAGAAATTAAAGGATAGGAGTGAAATCCATTTACTTTCACAACCGTAATGCAATCAGTTTTTCACTCCTTATTTTTACAGTGATCCTTGCTCTTTGTGACAGCTCCACTACTTCATTAATATCATGTATTCTAGCGTTATCTGCACAGTCTCTGACAGGTCAGCTGGCTTTTCTGGGATTATTCATACAGGGTAGGAAGCCTGAAGGTTTATTCTGCATGTGCTGAAGCACAGGGTTTGTAACAGCCCTTAAGCTTTACCATTCACCGCAGGGATTTGGCTGATGAATTTGCTTGCTTAAGGGGGCAAATTCCAAATGCTACAAGATAAATCATTGTATTAGCTGATTTGTTTATTCCTTTCCTCCTTCCAGGAGGAGCTGGGGTTGAGGGAAGTTCAATTTAGTCTAGCACTCCTGAAAATGGCAGTCCTTTTGCCAGCTTAGAACATAGCCTTTCACAACGTCGGTTTTCAACTCTGTGTCCAGGGCAGTACCCATTCTGGGTCATATTAACAAGACAGCGCCTTAAAGAATTATAAATCCGGTTTTACCACAAGTTTTTTGCATGCTCCGAAACCAGATATGGCAGTTAGAAAAGCAATTTAAGGAAAACCACCAAAACCCAATGTATATCAAGCAAGACATCTGCTGTTAAGCTTTTGAAACTTCCCAAGTAGCTCCATTTGCACTGAAGACAAATGAAAAACATCACTTTGAGAGAGCAGCCTGCTTCACTCATCCCCATGGGGCTCTGCACACATACAGACATTTCTCTGGGACCCCACTGTGTGTCCCACTGCTGCTTCACGTTCTCTGCACTACTCTCCCTTCAGAGTCCCTTAGCTCTCTCTTCCTGCAGGGTGTAAGTAACGTGGGCCAGGGCCATACAGACTATGAAGTCTACAGTCCCTCTCTTGGCTTCAGAATCTCTGACTTGCCAATGCTTAGTCTGTGTAGCTGGTGCGTCTGATACTTAGCGAGCTCGTGGTATTGTGTTATTGGTTCAATACATTATCTTAACCTACAGTTTGTTCTGAGAATAACTTTCCTTAACCACATGGCTGATTTTTATCTCCTCTTCGTGGTACAGTAGTACACAGGTGAATGAAACTGCCTCCAAGAAGTCTGGTGTGGCAGAAAAGAAAATATTCTGAGAAGTTATTATCAGCATTTTCCTTGCATATTATTGTTCTGTAATTAAGCAATACGTGTGGCTCGAAAATCCTTGACAAATCTTAACGTGATTTATAGGGATCATTTGTTTCAACTTTTTGCTAAATGGCAGCAGATTTGGAGCTTTTATTATAAATTGTTTTCATTTAGGCTTTAACCATCCTCTAGCCTCCGGGTAAAGTGCTTATTTGCTGCATGTCATTTTTTATCATTTAGGTGCTGGACCTAAAACAAAAATAGAATGGAAGAACAGTCCCAGTGGAGAGAAGTAAATGAGAGAGACAGAGGGCTGAAGAGAAGAAAGGGGTAAAGGAAGAATCACATTGGGTGACTGATCCTCCAAGGGGCGAGATGGAGAAATGGCGGGTGAGGATGGGGTTTAAATTACCTTCAGATTAACCCAGGTTTATATTCTTTTCCCCCAGATACCCATAGATCTCCAGTGCATCCAAACAACGTTCCCAAACTCCAAGAGCTTAATGAGCTCCGTCTAGGTCATTATTCAGTTAAAAAACAAACCAATCAACTTTCCAGAAGGTGCATTTTTTTTTTTTAGCACTTTTCCACCCATTATTCTCAGATTTGGAGAGAAACTAAAACCACGTGGTTTGAGAAACCAATCAAACCATATGAAAAGTGAACAATTGGGACTAACGAACCTGAAAATGATCGGTCCAAATTATTCAGTAAATATAGCACTTAAGAGTAATGAAGGCACTTACACAGCACTGGGACTGGTTTCAGAGCTATTTGCCAACCAGACAGCAGTCTCAACTTGCAGCGAACGCTGGGCCTGATTCATCACTTTGTTTTCTATCCCCACATGACTCTGGTGACTGTATTGCAGAGTAATGAGTCAACTTCATTACTCGAGATGTGCAGTCCCTCTGCTCGCACTCAACCTGTTGCTTCCTGTTCACGGAGGTCTGGCAGAACTAAGTTGGATGTTATGCAAAATTTAACAGCTTCCATTAGATTTCAGTGGGTGCAAGAAGAGCTTGGTGGTACACAGGAACAGGCGCAGAATCGCCACCCAGAGGTGTTTTGACCTGATTATGAACAGTTTTCTGCTGCTTTCTCACCATGTCTCTATTTTTTCTCCCAATACTTCCCATCCTAGGATCCTGCATTTGTCTGAGAAGCAGGAGAACAAAGATGAAGGTGGACTGGCATTTCAGGGTTGTCCCAGAGACTTCTGGCGGGAGGACATCTTCAGATCTGCAGAAGTAACTCCAGAGCATGAGACCATCAGAACAAACAGGTTTTTCCTACACCAACTTCAGATTTTCCTCATGCAAATTAAAATAGAATCTAAATCAAAACTGCATGTTTCAATGCTGATTTAATAGTGGAAACTTCAAATTCAGCATCAATTGAGATGATTATATTCAGTGAAGTCTGTTTAACTGTTCTCCATACTAATAGTATCTGATAATAACAACAGTGATTTGCCTGTTGGTGGAGTGGGAGGAAGGCTCGGTGGCAGATATGAACAACTCAGGCTCCCAGTTCATAGAATCATTTGAGTTGGAAGGCACCCTTAAAGGCCACCTGGTCCAACCCCCCTGCGACAAACAGGGACATGTACAGCAGATCACACGCTCAGAGCACCATCCAGCCTGACCTCGAATGTCTCCAAAGATGGGTCATCAACCAGTTC